>JAVSCE010012020.1:0-701673 GCA_032199065.1 Smutsia gigantea | reverse complement strand
GAAACTCAGGAGCATCCCCTGCCTGGGCTAAGGATGTCTTGTCTCTGGGGAGTCTAAGTGCCGTTTGCAATAATGTTATGTCTTATTTATTTAGTGGAGTAAATATTTTATACTTTATGTGAGCAATCAGATTATAATGTTTATGGTGATGAAATTAAAGTCTTCTTATATGTTTCACTGGTCTGTTTATCTTTTCTTAAGGGGCAAGACCTGATTTCTCTCTCAAATTATCCTCAGCTTCCTTCTCCTAGGGACCCCACATTTTGGCAGCGTCTGTTTCCAGCGTCACCAGCAGATGGAGCCATAGACCAGCACTCTTTCAGTCACTTGGTGATTTGGCGTGGCTGGGTGTCATCCTCCCCCCCACCCCCCCCCACCCCCCACCCCCCCGCCTGGGGACTGGGGAGTTCCTTTGAGAATGAGGAGCAGGAGTGGGAGGGAAGAGTACAGAGTGCAGGGGAGTGGGAGCATTTTCCTGCTCAAGGGCTCGCGTGTGGCCAAAGGGATGGAGCAAGCACTCCGCTGCAGCACGAGGAACGCACCTGGTGCAGCTGGCCCGGGTTCCAGACCCTGGGCCTTTGTTTCACCCTTCCCATCTCCCTGCCGGGTTCAGGCCAGTTTCAGCTTTTCCTGCCTGACCACCTCCCTCACCTCTCCAAACCTGACTGGCTTAACTGTCCCTTAAACTCAACTGCTTGGTATAGTTAACACCCTCTGCAGGGACTTTATTTTTTGAATGTGCCTTATTTTATTTAACATTTTATTATGGAAGTCTTCTGATATACATGAGTAATGAACCTGATATAATGAACCCAACTTAACAATTATTAACATTCTGCCATTTTTATTTAATCAACTCTCCCGCCCCCAACCTTTCTTTCTTTTTTTTTTTTTTGCCCCCTGGGGTATTTTCAAAGCATATGGCAGTTACAATTCATTTCACCTGTAAATATTTCAGAGTGTATCTTCAAGAAATAGGACTTTTTAACAACTCGATCACAATACCATGAACATATCCCTCAGTAATTCCTTATTATCGGCCCTTACTCAGCCTGCGTAGTTTTCCCCAACTGTCTCAAAAGTGCCTTTTCACAGTTGGTTTGTTCAAATGAAGATCCAACTAAGAAACAACTAGAATAAGTTGCATTTAGTGGCTTAATCTCTAGCAGTTTCCTCGCTTTCTTTTTACCATTCATTTGTGAGGAAACAGTCATTTTTCTTACGGAAGTGCCCACGTCCTATACTTGGTAGACTCTATCCTCGGTGTTACTTAAGATGGCATCCCCCACCCCCCTGCCCCCATCTCCCTATAAACTGGTAACAAGATCCAGAGGCTTCATTAGGTTCAGACCTGATCCTTCCCGTCATAAGGGCACAGGCCTTTAAATATTTTACTTACTCCATACACTCTGACTACATAATTTTTAAGCAAATTTCAGATATATTTCCTAAATATTTCAGAATGTATTTCTAAAAGATAAGGTCTTATAAAAAAGAAAATACCACATGGCTACATTACTATTATCAGACCAAAAAAATAATTCCTTAGTATATAATCAAATATCTAGTCATTGTTCATATTTCCCTGTCTCATAAAGAGTTTTGTATAGTTTTTGTTCAGATAAGTTTTGAGACATTGCAATTGGTTGACGTGTCTCTTAAATCTCTGTAATCCATAGGTACCTTCTCTGTTTTTTCCTCGCAATTTTGCCTGTTAAAAAACTGGGTTTATTCTATGGATCATTCCTATGGTGACATTTCACAGGTTTTTATTGCCCCTGTATTTTCTGCAAATTGGTCATTAAAGTCAGAGACCAGGTGAGATTTGATTTTTTTTTTTTGCAAGAATACTTAATAGATTTGTGTACTTCCGTAGAAGAGAACATGTATTGTCTGGTTGTGTTTCTTTGTTGTGGTTAGTAGTCATTGACAACTTTACTTAGTTCCATTATATCACAGGCATTGGAAAGTGATGGTATTATTTTCTCACAAAGTGTTTGACTTCTTCCTTGTATTTACCAGTTTTCAAAACAATGAATTGATTCCTTAGCATCCCCTAATGACTGAGGTTTTTTTCCCTTAGGATCTTTGTGCATTCATGGATTTAAAGATCCTTTGTAGTTGTTATTTATATTCAAATTGTTTCCCATCTTTGGCCAGAGGGAGCCTCTTCTAGTTGATTTCTGAGTCTTTTTTGACACAACCTTAAATGGGTCTTGACAGCTTCTTTGCTTTCTAGCATCACTAGATGTCCAGGCTCATCTTGTAGATTTCCCTCCACAGACCTGGAATAAGCTATTTCCTCTGGTTGCCTTTGTGGAAAAGGGTATTTAGAGACCATAATCTCAGCACTGGGGGCACTTGTTACTGTGTAGGTCATGGGCTTCAGGTCTTTGCAGTGGACAAAGCTAGGGAAAGGTTTTTAAATGTAAGTGGATTGTGAGTTTATATCAATACTTCCAATTCAAGTTTACAACGGTTACATACACACACACTGTATTTTACTTCTCTAATTTCTTCCACACTGAAATTTGTGTGTGTGTGTGTGTGTGTGTGTGTTGTAAGAAGCAGCATAAGGAACCATAAGTCAGCTGCCAATGTCAGCCTGTCTGTGCCACCGGGACCTAGAACCTGGCCCACTGGGTATGCTCCCTCTTTCTCCCCTGGACCGGTAGCCCTCCTCTTCACCCTTACAGACTGTTTCAGAATACACAAACGAGACTGAATCCTCCTGGAACAGGAAGCTCAGGCTTGGAGGGGCTTTTCTAGCACAAGTTTTCAGTATTGGGACCAGCTAAACCAGCTCATAGGCAACTGGGGCCTTGTATTGGTAGTGCCTCAGGTTTTAAACTCTGTTCCTCACAGAAACACCAACGTGCTAGGAAGGACAGAAGGCGAGCAGAGAAGCAGGAAGAAAGGGGGCTCTGGAAAGGAGGAGGAAACTGCAAGAAACCCCAAAGGCACCACAGCCAATGTGCACAGAGTCCTCTTCACATGTGGTCTCAGTTCAATCCAGCCGGACCTGTCAAGACCATTTAATTTGGGTGGAAAGGAACAAGTATGTATACATCAAAGGCACAGAGATGTATCAGGCAGTGTGTAAATGGAAGAAGCAGAACATGAACCAAAGATACTAACAGAGTTTAGAGAAGGAAAAAAATATGATTTGTGTGTGTGTGTGTGTGGAGAGGAAGAGTCAGGCTCTTCCACAGCTCTCTCTGCCCGCACTGTGCTGGATCCTGCCCTTCTTCTCCCAGAGCAGGATGGAGCCCTGGGTCCTGGTTTGCAATATGAGCCCAGTAATTGGAGGAAGGGAGGCTGGGGTGGAGTTAGATGGGTGGCTCCCCATTGTTTGTATACTTACGGGCCTTCCTTTCTGGCCTGGGGTGTCCCTCCCCAAAGAGCCAGTAACAGTGAGATGGGGACACAGGAAGAGAAGGTGTGGGAACATCTGGTGGGCAGTGAGAATCTCAGGTTACTTCTTGAGCGGCTGGGGGAAAACCCTTGGTTTCGAGGGTCAGATTCGATGACGGCAGCTTGGCAGTTTTGCCTGGAGGGCTGCTCAAAGCGGGGACTTCCTGACACCCAACACTGTCACTAGATCTCTGCGCACATTAGGGGGCGGCCTGGTATGCCCTGGCCATGAGGTCACTTGACCCCAGTCTGCCCCTTACTAGCATTTGACCTTTGACAAGTCATTCTGTGTGTACAGTGAGCGGGTTAATAGCTTATCTCTACGGATACAACTCTAGAATTCCATGACTCCCCAATTCTGTGCCCTGTGCCCCCTAATAATCTGTTGAGCACTTTACAGTCCCCCAGTTAATGCTGTCTTATCCCTTGTTTTTTATCAATTAATATTTGTCTGCCTTCCTATATGCTGGACCTGCTAGCCCTGGGGCTGTGGCCGCAAAGGACACAATTGCTAGCCGCTCAGATGAGGCTGTGAGGAGGCCACCTGGGGGCCGCCCTTCTGCTGCTTAGGGACTGGGTCCCAGAGAGGAAGTGGGCTTCAGGGAGAACAAGGTGTGGGGCAACCAGTGGGCAGGCACCCGGACCCAGAGACCACCGCCCCAGCTGGCCTCTTCTCAGGGAGTTTATCATAGTGGTGAGGGGTTCGCTGGGAGGCAGGGCAGACACTGTTCTCCTTTCACCAGTGACAAAACGGAAGCCTGCTGAGATGCTGTGACTTGTCCGAGGACACAGTGACTCAGGGCTGTTTTTGTCCTACCACCACCAGTTTGGAAAGGGGGAGGTGAGGAGTATATAGGAAGCCTCTGTATTGTCTTTGCAGCTTTTCTGTAAATCTAATATTATTCCAAATTTCTTTTTTTTAAATGTGGAGGCTTTTGGCCATCTCATCACCTGTTAGGCACCAACCTATGAATTAATCAACCCTTACTGGTTACTGAACACCTGATAGGTATCAGGCAGGCAGCACACACCCCTACGGGGGGGTATGGAGATGTATGAAATGTAGGCTTGCCTCTGTGAGTTCTCAGTGTCCCCATGGGAAAATAAGATATGTTCCAGGGAAAAGTTATTTCCATCAGTGCAAAGTGGTTTGACAAGTGCCAGCAATCCACAGGAGCACAAAGGAGTGGGAGAAACCACTGGGAGGATGTATTTTTAAGAAGAGACAAAGGTTATTTCCTCCTATGAGACGAGTTCAGAGTGTTTTTGACTTGGTTTCAAAACACATGAGTACTTGCATCGATCGTATACACATTTACTCAGTCTTCATGCATTAGTCCTAAAGAAAACCAAGTCCCATTGATTCTGCATCCTAAATACCCCTCACACTGATTGCCTCATTGCTGACCTCACCACCCCCATCATATCATCTCCCTCCCGGACTCAGACATCCACCTTACCGATCTCCCTTTCCCGGTTTTGACCCACCTGACTGCTGCCAAGTTAGTAGGTCCGAGCTTGTACTGCACTGAGCTCCCCTCCCAGCACACTGAGCAGACTGCCCTGCTCAGTAGGATGCTCACCTGCATGTGGCAAGCAAGCTCCTTCACATGTGGCTTTGTCTACTTTTTTATCCCTTTCACCACCAGCCCCAGGCTCCCCATCCCCTTAAACCCTGCTTCAGCACAGTGAGCAGCTTCCCACTCTTCAGCCCAGTGGCAGGCTTCTGAGCCTCGGTGCCTTTGCACTTGCTGCACTCTCTTCATGGGAAGCCCTCGGCCTCCTCAAACGGAGTTTATTCTCCAACTTGCAGTGTAAACACCCTCTTTCTGGCTCCCTGAAGTTGGTCACTGCCTCCTCAGTCTCCTGTAGCATGCTGCTACTATGGTACTCATGTGTACTGCTCAAGTTTATTCGATGTCTTCATCTACTAATTCTGTCCATAAACTGTGTGCCAGGGCTGTGGCAGGATGAACAGATAGGACAAGTCCCCGCCCTCTTGGAGGCTCCTGCCACTGAGGACTTGGAGGTGTGCAGGAGCAGTGACAGACATGTGGCGGTGGTGCTGTGCTGTGATGAGAGGCATGGGGTGGGCGAGGGCAACGGGGCGCCGGCCCACTCCGGGAGGAGGCCCAGTGCGGGGGTCAGACAGGGCTCTCCAGGAGGAGTGACGCTCAGATGAGCTGGAAAGCCCAAGCATGGATTTGCAGTCTGTTTTCTCACCAAATTCTTCCAGAGCGAGCCTGCATCTTACTTGCTGTCACGTTGCCCCAAATCTAGATATGTTGCCCCAAATCTAGATAGTAGGTGCTCAATAAATACGTTTGCTTGCTTATATGAATTAGTAAGCAAACAAAATGAGCAAATGAATACCATCTTACTTTTGAGAAGTGGACTTCAAAGTCTCAGCCTAAACACTTCAGCTTCTGATGTCCGGCAGCTGGGCCGAAGATGAAGGCTGTGTGCTGCCTGGGCATCTCACGTGCCTTACCGGAGTACTTCTTTTTGAGTTTTAGATTCCGTTTAGTAATACTGTGTGAGTGACGAGTGGTCTCGCTTTTTTTGGAATGAGTGTGTGGTTTTTGTTTCAGTATGCTATAGAAAGAAGGATTTCATTTAATTTGTTGATGTCTATGAATCTTATGGATAATATTGTCCTTAAAATGCTTTTAATGTTTTCTTAAAGTAAAAAAGAAAAAAAATTATGAAGTTGGAGTGGAAAGAAACTGTGAGGGTGGTGGGCAGGGGGCTGGGGGAAGAGGTAGAGTTACATACCAAGGATGGCCTTGCCTTTACACCCAGGAGTTCAAAGAACTTTCCCATCTGATGTCTCTTGTTCACAACCAGGGACTGGCCTTTTGAGTGTGATGGTTAGTTTTATGTATCAGCTTGACTGGGCCATGACGTGCCCAGCTATTTGGTCAAACGCGACTCTGGGTGTGTCTATGAGGGTGTTTGAGATGAGATTAACATGTAAGTCAATAGACTAAGTAAAGCAAACATGGGTGGGCCTCATCCAATCAGTCAAGGGCCTGAGAGGACCAGAGGATGACCCGTCTCTGAGTAAGAATTCCTCCTTCCTGAATGCCTTTTACTTGGGACATCAACTTTTTCCTGCCTCCAGACTCGAACTGAAGCATCAGCTCTTGCTGGGCCTCGAGCCTGCTGGCCTTCAGACTAGAGCTAGATCACAGTTCTCCAGGTTCCCAGGCCTTCAGACTTGGACTAGAACCGCACTACTGGCTCTCTGGGGTCTCCAGCTTGCCAACTCACCCTGCAGATCCTGGGAATTGTCAGTCTCCATAATCGAGTGAGCCAGTTCCTTATAATAAAGCTTTCTCTCTATATACACCCTGTTGGTCTGTTTCTCTGGAGAACCATGACTAATGCAATGAGGTTTTACAAACACCAGAGGAATCATCAACTCCTAGATGCCAGTGCTGGGGATTAAACGTCCCCCTCAGTTTACAGATGATGAAACTGAAACCCAAGAAGGAAGGTTCTTCCCGCTGCACACCCCACAAACCATGCTCATTTCTTAACTGATGCTTGGAATCTCCTTAATTGGAGACTGTAATTAGAAATGAAACTTAAAATACAAATGTCCCTGGGATAATGTACTGACATGGATTCATAAAAGAATGTTAATGACTTGATGAAATGTCTTCTGAAGAACAAGTTTTGATGGGAGAATGCAGAGGTGCAGTGTAAAAATATAGACGTAGCTCCTACCCTCTTGGGGGACCTTGATCAGTGAGAGTTTCAGAGTTCTGCAGAAGCGAAGTGCACACAATTGGCATAGTTTGGTTCTTGAAAGTGAAAGGAGGCGGCATTCAGGACAATGGGAGATAGGGCACAGGAAGGGCAGGGCAGGACCACAGATCTCACCTCCTATTACTCTGTAAGAGCCGACCCAGACCACTGTCGTCTGTGTTGCACTGGGAAGCTGAACTTGGACACGTCTAGGGGGTATGAATGCCTGGAGCTGGCCTAATCCTTAATTTCAGTGTGCTTGC
This sequence comes from Smutsia gigantea, assembly GCA_032199065.1. NCBI lineage: Eukaryota > Metazoa > Chordata > Mammalia > Pholidota > Manidae > Smutsia > Smutsia gigantea. Next base: position 694,243 of record JAVSCE010012020.1, on the reverse strand, counting down.
AGAGAATGTCTGAAAATACAGACTTCTAGCAGTAGTGCTTGCAATCTTTAAGAACATTTTTAGTGCATGCTGTCTGCTTTCCTGGTTACACTGGGATGGGTTGTGGGTAGAGTGGGTGGCAGGGCATCTGGAGCAGTGAGGCAACCAGCAGTCTATTTTCAAACCTCATGTGTAACTTTTTTGCTCTTTTGCTTGTATGAAGCTTATAGTTGAGTTTTCCCTTTGGGTCACTAGTTTGAAGGAGAAAGCCCTTAGGAGGTGGGGCCTTTCAGAGATGCTTAGGTCATGAGGGTGGAGCGCTCATGAATCGGATTCATGCCCTTATGAAAGACCCTCCACAGGGCTCGCTCCCAGCCCCCTCCACCTTGCCTTAACCTTTATTTCTGAGCCTTACTTCTCAGCCTTGGTGCCAGGCACTCGACTAGTGTATAATGATGACTGCCTCAGAGGACACAGAGAGAAGGCACTGGCTGTGAGCCAGGAAGGAGGCTGTTGCCAGAAGGCAGCCATGCCGGTGCCTTGATGTTGGCTTCCCAGACTTCCGAACTGCAAGAAACACATTTCTGCTGCTTAAAAGCTACACAGCGTGTGATATTTGTTACCTGGCGGTCCCACCCACACCCTCTGCTCCGCCAGGCTCACCGGCCAGCATGGTGGTCCCACCCGCACCCTCTGCTCCGCCACGCTCACTGGCCAGCATGGCGGTCATGCTTTGGCTTTTCATGTGAATTTTTCTACAGGAAATGGGCATGACAGAAGGACCCATCACAGCGCTCAGCTCGGTGTTACAATGTTTACTTGACCGCCAGGTGTCCTAGCCTGAAGGTTGTGTTGAATCCGCCCCTCTTAGTACAGTGCCTGGTACTTAGAAAGAACTCAGGAAATATTTGTTAAATGAGTGAGCCTGGAAGGAACAATCAGTCTCTTTGGACTGATGTGGACAGTGGTCAGGAGAAGCAGAGAAGAAGTGACATTTGAGAGTTGGGCCCTCCCTGAAGTGGCAGCCCTTCAGTCACTACTTACTAAGCCCCTCCTTGGTGCCAGGCACTCGGCTAGGAGCCACTGGGTGTACAGTGATGACTGCCTCGGTATTCGCCTTCAAGGAATTCTGTGGAATGGAGGAGACATTCCAGGCTGAGGGAGGAACATAAACCAAAGGCTGGCGTGCTGGAGGCACTTGGTGTGCGTGAGGGGCTACAGTTGTGAGGCTGGAGATGAAGCTGAAAATCTAGACTGTAAAGGGTCACTCATCAAAATAGGGAACACTGGAGGGTGACGTGGCCTTTAAACCTTACCCTTCACAGGTCTGTCAGGTTAGGGTTTGGACTTTATCCTGAAAACAGCAGAGAAATCAATCACTGGACACTCTAAAATAGACAAGCAACATAATCAAATGTGTGTTTGAGAAAGTTTCCATGTGGGGATGGGCTGGGATGTGTGGATAGTGGGAGAGAAACTAGAAGGCTACTGCAATAGTTCTAGCAAGAGATGGTGAGGGCATTGGGGACAGACATGAGGAGGGGACAGGTGTGAGATACTCTACAGACTAGACACAACAGACCACAGTGACCAGTTGTATGTGGAGGGTGAGGAGGAAGGGATTGCTAGGGATGAGTGAGGTGTGTGGGTAATTCTTTCAGTTGAGTGGCAGGTATAGGTAATGAGTTCAAGTTGTATATTCTGAGTGGAGGGGTCATGAGGACATCCAGGCTGAGAAATCCTGTTAGAAATTAGAGACATGGGTTCATAGCTCAGGGGAGAAGGAAGGCTCAGAAATAAAGGTTAAGGGTCATCAGTATTTGGATGGTGAATGAAGCCTTGGCGAGAAGGAGGTCCCTCGTGGGGAGTGTTGAGGAACAACAGCCCCGAGATAGAATCCTGAGACAAAGAAGAACCCATTCTGCAGGTGGACCAGAAACCCCCAAAGAGACCAAAACTAGCCAAAGAGAGAAGGAGAATCATGGAAGCCAAGAGAGGGTTGCGTTTGGGGGAAGGTACCAGAAAGGGACATCTATGCGTGCTTTGGAGGTCAGGGTACATTCACCTGGAAGTGTGTCTTGAGGACAAGTAGGAGATGGTGAATGGGAAGATGCCTAAAAAGGGGACGTCAGGTCTGACATTAGGAAGGCCACAGCCTTTGCTAGGAGGAGTCAGTGGTGGGCACAGTAGACATATTCAGTAGATTGAAGAGTGAGGGAAGGTGAGAAAGTGAGGGCAGCAAATAGAAAACATTGTTTTTGAGGTTTGATGCTGGAGGGAAGGAAGGAGGAAAAGACAGGCTGATAGGTGAAGGGGGAAGTTTTCTTAGAATGGAGAGGCTTGAAAGTGGTCACCAGCAGAAGGATGGAGGTGAGGCTGAGAGGCCAACGGCCTGAGAGAGGCAACAGCGGGTGGCGCAAACCCGTGGGAGGTGGAGGGGGTGGCTGAGCTCCGGTCACACCGAGCTTCTGTGGCAGGCCTCTCCGTGCCTCTGAGCCGGGCTGTGCATGCTCTTCACTACGTGCCCTCGTCCTTCCAGAAGCGACTACTGAGCAGCTCCTGTGGGGAAGGGCTGTGCTGGCTGCTGGGCTGAGTTGAACAAGACCTACGCTCTCCTCTCAAGGACCCAGTCCAAAGGGTCGAAGAGACAAATAGAAACTTCGGGTCAGTGTGGTGAGCGCCACAAACAATATCAGTCCTGAACACAACGGGAGAAACTGGTAGTCACAAACCCAGTCTGGCGGGTGGGTGGGGGGTACCTCCCTGGAGCAGGTGACATCTAAGCGAAGACCTGAAGTAGGAGACAGCCAGGTGGGGCTGAGCACGGGAGAAGGCATGCCAAGCACAGTGTTTTCTCTACAGAATTCCTCCCAACCTTCTCTGAATCCCAGACACGCTGAGGGCTCAGGTCTTCAGGTCTGTTCTGGTGAGAACATGAGGACCCGCCTACTCCCAGCACATAGTTTTTACCTGCATTCCACTAACACCCTTCCTGTATCATAGTGATTTTTACCTCCTGGTCTATTAGAAACTTCTAGAGAAGAGACCGGTCATCTTTGTATCTCCTAAAGTATTTAGTGCAGTGGTTAATGCTTAAAAAACATTTTTTTTTTGATATGAAATCCTCTCAGGCCTAAAGATCACTATCATAGCTAACAAATTCTCAAGGGGGCCACTGGCAGGGTGAGGCACAGAGGTAAAAGAGCACAGGAACACAACAAGGCCGAGGAAGCCTCCATGGGGTGGGGAGGGGGCACAAAGGGTGTGCACATGGTGGGGAACGACACAGTTCCAAACAAACCAAACCCGAACTCGCTCTGCTCCGTGAAACCTTGTCTCTGGATTCTTGTCCATCAGGAAAAGAATCTTTCCCCTATTCTCCCTCGACTTTCAGGCTCTCCCACCAGGGTCTGGTTTCTAGATGCATTCCATCAGTTACATTCATCACAGCCGCATTTTCTGAGAAGCAGGGAGAAGCCCAGAACAAGAAGGGAGAATAAAAGCCCTACAGATCCTCTGATTTTCCCACTTGACACGGTGAGCCTAGGTGGAATTCAAATTGTCTTCCCTGAGAGTCTGAAGTGGGGAAGCTGGGGGCTGTGTCCTGTATTTCTGGAGGGTATACGACTCACAAGCTAAGGTCTCTAAGCATGGCAAAACTCATTTTCTTTTGCAGCTGGATAAAGGCAGAAAAAAGCTGGCATTACACATTTTTGGATTAGCACCAAGTCTTTCAAACTCCACCCCTTTCAGGAAATGTTTTAAGGCAATGGGAGGTGGTAACTGACTCCCTCTCCCAAACCCTCCTGGCTACAACAAAACCCAGTGTAGAGCTACACTTCTCCTTCATGTGTCAACCTGACTTTTCCTTCCCCACCATCTCTGGATCCTTAGCTGAATTCTTTGTCTATGTCAATAATATCAAAGGAGATAATGCAGGAGAACTCTGATGGAAGTTGTGTGTATTAATGATGGTCTCCCAGGGTGTCAGTGTCGCTGATCCAAGACTGAAAACGCCTTGAAAAAAGAACAAAGCCTCTTCGAGTTTCTCCTGTAGTAAATGGCATAGTATTATACATTGGTGGTTCCTGAATTCATTTTAATTGAAAAAAGAAAATGTTTCTAGTCAATTATAAAATATGCAAGAGAGAAAACAGAACTTCACGGTTAACATTCAGAGTAATATGTACCATACAAGGAGTTGGTCAGACCACCTCGAATCTTACACAGATACGCAAGGGGTGGATTTCATGAGCTTTTGTCAATTAAGTTACATCTTTTCCAAAGGGCAGTTGTTAGGAATAAGGCAGTCTTTCCCTCCTCTTTCTCTAGCACATACTTCACATCAATTTTGATGAACCCAGAAAAAGTACAGGTATCAAAGACCAATAAAATTATTTTAGGTTAAAAATATTAGCAGAGGAGGAAAGAAGTAGACTGGGTATAGATTCCAAAGATGAGAATCTTATGAAGTTATTTTTGAGGTGTGTTTGTGACAGGTCATTCAACGTACTAGATAGTTGCTATGCCCCAGGCACTAACGGCAGTAACTCATGCCTTGTCATGCCCTCTCTGGGTAGGTCAGGCAGAAAACATGTATTTAAACACTTAAATAAAACCTGCAAATGTTGTTTGAGATAGCCCTGGGTAGCTAAGCTGAGGCTGGAAACCCATCTATCTGGTGGAAAAATGACCAAATAAGAGAACAAAAAGCAAGGTCTCTTTGGTTGACCAACAAAATCACCATGGAGTTTGCAAAACCAGAACCATCTGTTGTGTGAGGAACCATGGAGAGAGATTTTGTATTCGTAGAATCCTGAGTGGGAAAACCAGCCACGTTAGTAAACTTTTTTTTCTCAGTTCACTAATCTGAAATCTACTTTTATTCTAGTTTCTCTGCTGTCAACATGTACTGTGTTAAAAAAAAAAAAGGAAGAGTCAATTTAGAAGCAGACTTGCTATGACTAACTTAAGAACTCCCCAAACAGGCTCTTTTCCAAAAATACATTGTAATTAACAATATTGTCAGCTGAATTCCCTGTTTACTGCTAGTTTGGGCAGAGCAGGGTGGCCTGTGGAAGAACTCCACACCCTTACCTGTTCTTGATATGGGACTTTAAAATGCAACTGTTCTGTAGAAAACAAATGTTTCCAAGGGATATAAAACAACCTAATAATTCTTACGTTTTCCTTTTAGTTTCTAAAATGGAAGCTTGTTGCAAGGAAACAATTTACATCAGGCACCAAGAGTGTTTGTGCCTTTCAACTATTGCATGTGTCCTCTTAAAACACGTATTTCTTGATGAAAATGCTTACATCCTTTGATAAACTTATTTTAGAAAAATTAACATCTTTTGTTAGCCTTGTTTTTACAGGAATACCTGAGTGTTATAATTAGTCTATGTTATAGTGGAAGAGGTTGGAAAATAAAAGGAGTAATGATTCTCTCTCAAAGCCTACAACAAAGGGGTGATAGGGTCACATTTCATTAGTGAGTTCAATTAATTTTTTTTATGTGCAATTCAATAATGTTTATTGTATTTACAGGTCTGTGTGACCATCACAACTATCTGATCCCAGAACATTCTCATCATTCTAAAAATAAATTTATTAGCAATTACTCCTCCCATTCCATCCCTGCCCACCCCCAGTCCCATCCCCTGGCAACCACTAATACACTTTCTGTCTGTACGGATTAGTTCAATTAATTTTACCTTGAATTCAGTGGTGGGGGTGGTGAGAGGAAAAAATAAATCACATCACCATTTACTGGGTTTCTACCATGTGCCAGTTATGCACTAAACACATGATAGCCTGGATTCCATTTAATCTGCACCCGTTGTCATTTTCATTTTAGGAGGAACTGGGGTTGAGAGAGGTTCAACAGCTCACTGCAGGTCATACAGCTAGTAAATGGTCATAACAAGTAACTCAGACCCTGGCTCCTGTCTCTGGTTTCCTTTAGATAGAACATAAATCTCTTTCTTGGAAGTTTTGTTCAACAGTCCAGCTTATTAATAACAACTTTGCATCCCTTCTGCTGCTAAATTATTCAAGTAGCCTCTTGTCCCAATGTGACCTGATTCCTTAGTTATATTTAATGAGAACGTGTGGGCTAGAAACTCCGCTTGGTGACATGCACCTTATCTTTTACTCATCACAACACCTCAAAAGGATTGGGTTCTCTCCATTTTAGAGCTGATGATACCGTTTTGGGTGGTTAAGAAAGTTGCTCAGATCGCCCGGTTAGTGAGAGAGAGCTCAGAGACTGCGTCCACGACCAGTGTTGCCATCAGTGCTGATTCCGTAGTTATCAAGTGTTCGTAGTGTCCGGGATGTGGCACGTGGATGATAAGGCTGCAGCGGCACCAACTTCTCCGTCCCTCAGCCAGGGATAAGCCCTCTCAAGCAAAGACCAGCGTGGTCGCTGGAGGCCGCTCGGCGAGCTCCACCTCTTCCCTCGGACGGGGAGGCGCAGAGGGGCGCCAGGCCGTCCGAGGTCCCGACGCAGGTGGCAGCTGTGGTGCCGCGGATCCCGGGCGGGCGCTTCAGCAACCTGCTCGCAGCTCGTTCGCAGGGCGGGCCTGGCTGGTAACTGGAGAGCTCGGGGAGCCTCACGGGGCACGGCGGCCCCTCCCTTCCCGCCGCCGGAAGTGACGCGCGGCGGCGACGGCGACGGGGCGGGGCCCGAGCGCAGCTGGAGGGTTCGAGAGTGGCGGCGGCCGCGGCGAGGAACGCCCAGCGCACGCCGGGCGGGTAGCGGCTCGACGACCCGCGCTGCAGCCGAGTGCGGGGGCGGGGAGGGCGGAGCGCGAGGAACCGCGGCTGGTGCGGCGGCCGTCGGAGATGCGGGCGGCTGCGGGGACTCGGCGGGCTCGGCTCGGCCGCCGCCGCCTTCTCCGGCTCCGCCGCGGGGGTTGCAGCGGAGGGCGCGCCGTCCTGGGGCTCCCGGCGTAAGGAGGCGGCCGGCGGAGAGGAGCATCGTGTTCCAGGCGGAGACCCAGAGGGAGCTCCGCGCGTGCCTTCGGTGAGCGGCCAGCCCCGCGCCTCCCCGGGGTCTCGCGGCCGCCGCCCGGCCCCGCACGCACGGGGGCTGGGGCCGCGGGACTCGCGGCACAACAGGAAGTGAGCGCGCGGCGGGGGCGGGGCGGGGCGGCGGGCGCCTCTGGGGACACGCGCGGGGCCCCAGCCCCGCGGCGCGCAGGTGGACGCGAGGGCGCCCCGCTCCCGTCTTCGCCTCTCGCTTGTTTCTGTGACGTTCCTGGGGCAAAAGGTGGCATTGGTTTGTTGTGCTGCGGGTGTTTTGTTGTTTTTGCTTGGGGGTGCGGGGAGCAATTATGACTTTCTGTAGTGACAGGAAGTTGGAAAATGAAAGTACAGTAATTCAGTGCTTACCAAAGCCGCGTGAGGTTGCGGCTCTTCCCCGGACTTTGATGTCCTCTGGGGCACACGGTCGTCCGTGTTTCTTCCTCTCCCCCAAGCTCGCTATTCATCCGGTGTCAGGTTTCATTTCTTTTTCTACTTCTCTGCAGCAAACCCGCTCCCCCCTTTACTTTCCGCTTAATGCACAGCGGCCGCAAGGCTGGTAGCGTCTTTATTCTTAGGGACGTCAATTGGAAAGATCTTTTGGGGCGGAATATTAACTGGCCTTGGCAGGAAATGGGGGGTATTGTTGACTGAAGTAATTAAAAGACACACAGCTTTTTCCCAGGCTATTGGTATTTGAAGTTTAGGCCATTTAAATGAAGGCACTGGAGTCTTACTCCCCATCAGAAGGGTTTGCCCGTCTCTCTCTGGTGGATCAGATTCTCCCTTCCCCTTTGCGGTCTCCCACCCGCCACCCCACCGCGTGGAAAACTTGGTGCTTCGATATTTAGGATTGTCAGTGGTGTTTTCCTTAAAACGTCGTGTAATTGAGTTTTCCTTCCGTTTGGAACTCTCTCTTTGGTTTTATTTAAACGTTAATACTGCGTAAGTGAAACAACCCATTACATTCTTCGGGAAATACTGCCTTCTATTTTTATTGTAATTTAACAGTATACTTTTAATATTTTCTTAGTATAGGATACTGTAAGTTAGATATGCCCCGTTGCTTTTTCACAGCGATGATTTTAATTCAGAACTAGTTTTGGTAACATTTGATAATTTGGTTTTGTTTCAAGCAGGATGCTGAATTTGGAGACATTATCTGGGTTTTAGCTGTTGTTTCTGAAAAATAGTTGGGCTGTGGGTCACCACAGCAACTGGACTATGTATTATAAACATGTTTAGGGTGGAAAAGATTTCATTTACCAGAGACTTCCTTTCCTTAATAAGTTGTAATGCTCCCTCTTTCAGTTTAGCACAGAGATTAATCTATTTGAAGTGTTAAAGCAAAATCAGTTGTTTTCAACATTTGATCTTTCAGAAGCCAGATTGCTTTATTGATTCGGTTAAATATTTCCCTCCCTCATTATACCTGTACTAAAAAAACTCTTCTAAAACTGATTGTAGAACACTGATGATTTTTGTGAGAAGAAAAAGGATTTTTAAAGTTTTTTTTTAAACTTCATTTTGTTGGGCAGCTGCCTCTGGGGAGGTCTCCCTGCACACCAGGTAAAACCTCAACCTGGACGGGGGAGGGTTCTTGACCTTGAACCGGAAAGAATTCTGGAGCAGGTCAGGTCGGAAGAGTGTAGGTAAGGAAGGAATTCCTTAAAATGAGAGTAGCAGGGAATGGCAGCTGCCTTGCAGGCAGCAGAGGGCAACGAACTTGAAATAGAGCAGAGTAGAGACTTGTGCTAAAGTCTAGAAAATAGAATACAACAGCGAAGTAACAAAGACGCTTAGCACTGAAAGAGCACAGAGACAAAACACATTAAGTTGAGTGGTGAGAATTTTTTATGTAGGGCAAAAAGTACACACTCAAAGAGGAGTGCAGGCAACCTCAGAGAAGAGGTGCGCTTAAGGGCTTGGGATTCTTTCTTTTAAGGCTTTGAAGAATGGGGCAAAGGGCGAAGGGTGGTGGTGGGGTTATTGGATGTGGGCTTGACTTGTGGCCTTATGATGTCTCTCTCTGGTGAGAGGCATTATGTCACTATCCACAGCCAGTCCTCTAGATAATTCTGTAAGATAAACTTAACACAAGGAATTTATTGACCCAATTCCGCTCTAAGATAGTGGTTTCCCTCAAGCACTGGGAACATATCAGTTAAGACTTATTGCTCTGCTTTAAAATTGGGTAGGTTATTATCTGATTACCAAAGAGTATGTTAGGGATCTCACCTCCTAACTCCCTGGTTTTTAAAATGGAATATTAGCCTTAAGATGGCTTATTATACTGTTTATATCTCAGCATTTTTTCATCATAGACAGGAAAAGTCAATCACGATGCTTGTCCCATGGCCCTGCCCTACTTCATTTTCACCTTTGTAATTTTAAATGACTCTTCTGGAATCTTTTTCCTTTTGTTCTCTTTTATGGCCGAGGAAGTCATTGAATTTCATATTAATGGCACACTTTTAGGAATGAAAATGAAAAGGTTCAACTAAACTGTATCCCCAGAAGTTCACCAACTTGTCAATCAATGAGTAACCTGTTATCAAAATTGAATGAATAGAATAGTCCTTTAAAGTAGCCACTGAAGACGTCCATTTTATGGTCGTTGTGGTTTTTTTTTTTTGCTTTTTGCAAAAGCAATTTCCCAGTATTTCAGTCCAAAACCACAATGCTCTTTTTCTTTCACTCCACGACCTTCCATCCCAGCTTCCCTGTAAAGTACTAAAGACGCATGAGTGTTTTCCCCAACCATTAGGCTCTGCCCTGAAGTATCCAGAGGCTCGCCAGCCCTTGACTCAATACACACCACCTCCCTAATAACAGAGGACAAGGTGACCTGGGAACACCTACTGTTGGCAGCCTCCCCTTTGCTCAGGATGGTGCCTGTGTACCCATTGCGGACATATTGATGGTGGCTTCTGTCTTTTTTCTTGTATAGCTTAGCCATTATAAAACCATAGGGGCTCAAGCATGACAGGTATTAAGACTCGTAAGATTTGGTTTTGGGAATTTTCCCCAGAACAAATGGAATTATAGGCACCACATTTGTGGCAGTCTTGAGATTCCAGTTCCCTGCCTGTCTTGCCCCAACTCCCCTTATCGTCACTGTCATCAGCATTGTCTCTCACACTCCTGCCCCTGTAAACGTTCTAGATAATGAAGATGATGTTTGGGAATGTGGAGACTGAGTTACTTGGTTAAGCTAAAACGTACAAAGGAGTAGTTTGAACAGGTCTAGACTTAACAAATAATTGTTTAAGTGGGAAACGTACGTAGTTAAAAAGTAACTTGCCATGAACAGGAATTTTCAGAAAAAAGGCCTCTGGTAAATTCAGAGAAATGACAGGGAGTCCTCTCCCCCCAGACTTGATGGATATAATATAAACCCGCCATTTTAACCCAGTTTAGGTGAGGCTGTGGGAAACTGATTTCTAGTGGGCATGGTCACTTAGCATTAAAAGGAGCATTTCGTATTTGTAGATTGTTACCGCTTAGTATCTGTATGTGGTGCTTTACCACCAGCTGCTGAAAGGAAGGCTTTTATCCATCTAGGGTGTTTCCCTAATAAACAGAGTACATGACTGTGATGAAAGACTTGGATTCATGGCCTCAGCGTCTCCATTAGCTCTCAAACTGGGAGGCATCTCCCTTTCTCTGTTCTTTATTATTTTCCCATCTCCACTTTTGGACGACCGTATCTCTAGATAACCAGCTTCAAAACGACAACTGTGAGGATAATTGGAGGACATTTTGAGTGTCTCAGAAAAGTTATACAAACCCAGATGTTTCCCATTCTAGTTCCTCGTCTCTGCCCTTTTTGGAAGCAGACATAGTTGACCCTTAAGAATACCATCCTCTGTGAGGTACGCGTTGTTAGAATTAAGCTTCTCAGGCTTAACTTCTCTAACATTTGTATGTTTGTTTTTAACATCTTTATTGAGATATAATTCACATGCCATGAAACTCACTTTCTACAGTGTACAACTCAGTGGTTTTGATATATTCAGAGTTGTGTAACCAGCATCATAATCTAAGTTAGAATGTTTTCCTCCCTGAACAGCAGTTGCCATCCTTCTCCCAACATGTCCCCAGCCCCAAGCAACCATTAATTATTTTCTGTGTGTAATGGATTTATTCTGGGCTTGTCATGTAAATGGAACCACATGGTATGTGGTCTTTTGTGGGTGGTGTCTTTCACTTAGCATCATGTGTTGAAGGTTCATCCATGTTGTGCCGTGTATCAGTACTGTTTTTCTTTGCTGACTCATACTCCAATGTCGGGTTATACCACGTTTTGCTTGTCCATTCATCAGTTGATAGACATTTGGGTTGTGTCTACTTTGGGTATATTATGAATATTGCTGCTCTGAACATTCCTGTATGAGTGTCTGGGTGGACATATATTTCATTTCTCTTGGGTATATGCCTAATGGGTGGGATTGCTGGGTCATATGGTAACTCTGTTTAGCATTTTGAGGATCTGTCAAACTCTTCCTAAAGCGACTATACCATTTTACTTTCCCACCACCAAGGTATGACGGTTTCACTTTTTCCACATCCTAGCCAATACTGTTATTGTCTTCCTTTTTGATTATATCCTTGTAGATGTGAAGTGGTATCTTACGTGGTTTTTATTTTGATTTCCCTGATAACTAATGATGTTGAGCATCTTCTCATGTGCTTATTGGCCATTTGTATATCCTCTCTGGAGAAATGTCTTTCTGAATCCTTTTCCTGCTTTATTATTTTTTTTAATTGTGAGAATTCTTTATATATTTTCGATACAAGTCACTTGTAATTTGAAAATATTTTCTCCCATTCTAAGGATTGTCTTTTCATTTAATGGTATTTTTTACAGTACAAAACTTTTCAGTTTTGATGTAATCCAGTTTACCTGTTTTTGTAGTATTTTAATGGTAGTGATTTGTTTTCAAGTCCTATTCTGATCCAAGGAGATATCATTTCGAGATAAAGGAAGGGTTTTTTTTGTGTGTGTGTGTGTGTAGTTTATTTATAGGCTTTTTAGAATGTGCTTATATGTATTTGGCTAGAGTTTCTGCCTTAAAGAACTTTTTCTAATAAACAAAGGTGCTTTGAGTTTTATGAGGAAAGTAACTTTGTGAAGGCATTTTCTTGCCGCTCCGTTACCTAAACCAGTGGTTATAACTGGGATGATTTTGTCCACCAGCAGAACATTGGGCAATGTCTGGAGACATCTTTGATGGTCATAACTGGGCAGGAGGTGCTACTGGGATGTAGTGGATAGAGGCAAGGGATGCTGTCAGACAAACCACAGTGCACTGGACAGTCTCTAGGAACAGAAAATTATCTGGCCCAAAACATCAGTACTGCCAAGTTCAGAAACTCTGGCTTAAACAAAGGAGATCCTAAAACTTGAGATACTGAAAACAGTTTTCAGTTCATCTCTTGATAATCAAGTAAAGGTTGTTAGTCAAATAAAAGGAGGATCTATGCAGATGGAAAGAATGGTTACAGAAGTAATAAACTAAATCAGGGAACATACTTTGCTGAACAGTGCTGCCAATATATATGTAAAGTACATTTATGATAATGGAAACTATTTAGAGGAGAAATACCAGTGGAGCAAAAGTAGATGTTCCCTACACCACTGGGCCTCCCTGAGGCACACACACACAGTCTGGCAAATAAACCACCTGGGTTGATTTAGACAGATGCTGAAATGGTGGTCTCCCCAGAATACAGCAATGTGTTTTTAAGGCAAAATTTAATAACAGTGATACTCTAGTGATTGGCAATCACCAGTCTGCTCCTGTAATTTATGGAACTAGAACTAGCTTTATCGCCCCCAAGACTTCTCCTAAGCAGTGTGGCATGCCCACAGGTTGGGATTCTGGATCCAGATTGCCTGGATTTAAATTGCAAGCTCCACCATTTACTTGTGTGACCTTAGGCAATTACTTGCCTCCTATATGAATCAGTTTTTTTCATATGTAAAATGAGGCTGCAGTAGTGCCTGTTTTACTGAATTGTTGATGAGGTAATACAGTTTGAGCACTTAGAACAGTGCCTGACATACAGTATTATGTAAGTGTTGGTTGTTAATATTATCATATATCTTATCTGTATGCCTCTTTCAGCTCATTGCTATGGACAGTGCTATCACCCTGTGGCAGTTCCTGCTCCAGCTCCTACAGGAACCTCAGAATAAGCACATGATCTGCTGGACCTCTAAGGATGGGGAGTTCAAGCTTTTGCAGGCAGAAGAGGTGGCTCGTCTCTGGGGGATTCGCAAGAACAAGCCCAATATGAATTATGACAAACTCAGCCGAGCCCTTAGATACTATTACGTAAAGGTAATACACGTCCACCTCAAAACAAGAATTGCTCTTCCTTTTCTGTTGGCATTGTAGGTGCTAATGTTCCGGTTTGTTTTTGTTTCTGAAAATTTTTTAATTGAGGTATAATTGACATATAACGTATTCGTTTCAGGTATAAAATATAATGATTCAGTGTTTGTATACAGTGTAAAATGATCACTGTCCTGGCTTATTTTAATGCAAATTGTAGCTTTAGCAGTTTGGAAATATGATGAAAATTATAAATGTTCCAGCTGTATTTCTCTAAACTCTTATTCAGTACCCTGCTGCCATTAGACATATTTTATTCCTCATTGCAGCTGTCTTAAAGAAAAAGTGATACATGGTTAGAATAGGGAAAGCTAAATTTGAGATTCTTAGGATAAATAAAATAAGTATTCCTGTGGATATCATAATTTACTTTAAAATTATCATATATATACTTGTTTTTTAGCTTCTATTAATTTTTGCTTTTTAGTTTAACCCCGAAAACATAAATTAATACCTTAAAGGATAGCTGTTAATACATAAATTTGATTTCTTAGTTAAATTTTATTTATTTAATTCCTTATTGTTTTGAATACATTCTTGGCCTTGAGGTAAAATTAATGACTCCAATGGATAGGGTTAGAGTTGAGAACTGAGATCTTAATTTCTTTCACCTTTAAGTGGTTGATGGGGTCATCGTTCCTGTGTGGAGAGATGAGGTAAGAAACCACTGGGATTTCTGAAGGAAGCGGGAACCTGAGCAGAAGTGACGTTGTAAATCCCTTCCTGATCACTCAGGACATGGATGGCTTGCACCTTTGGGGTTGAGATCGTAGTTCTGTGATTTCTGACTTCTGACAGTGATTTGGTTGAGAGTGTTAAGCAATTAAAGTCTTTCAGCTTCTATGTAACATATTAACTCAGCTGTTAATAAAACAGTTAATTGTTCTTAACTTATATCCCACAGTAGCAGGAACAAAGTTTGATGTGGCCAGATAAATTTATAGGATTTTGAAGCTTTTAAGTAAACTACTTGTCAAATAGAGACCATTATAGGCCAGCTTTTTCACGATCACTGGCAGGAGCGTTTATAAGAAAGTATAAGAATGCTTATTTTATTTATCTACAGAATATCATTAAAAAAGTGAATGGTCAGAAGTTTGTGTACAAGTTTGTCTCTTACCCAGAGATTTTGAAAATGGACCCAATGACAGTGGGCAGGATTGAGGGAGACCGGGATGCTTTAGGCATCAGCGAGGTCAACAGCAGTTCCAAGGACGTGGAGAATGGAGGGAAAGAGAAGCCACTTCAGCCTGGTGCCAAGACCTCGAGCCGCAATGACTACATACATTCTGGCTTGTATACTTCATTTACTCTCAACTCTTTGAACTCCTCCAATGTGAAGCTTTTCAAATCTAAAAAGATAGAGAATCCAGCTGAGAAATTGGCAGAGAAAAAATCTCCTCAGGAGCCAACACCGTCTGTCATAAAATTTGTAACAACACCTTCCAAAAAGCCACCAGCTGAACCCGTGGCTGCCACCATTTCAACAGGCCCAGGTATTTCCCCATCTCCAGAAGAAGCTCTCCAAGCATTAGAGACTTTGGCTTCCCCAAAACTGCCTTCCCTGGAGTCATCGAGTGCAACTCCAGCTTTTACCAGCACACCTCCTATTCCGTCCTCATCTCCTCCTTTGCAGGAGCCTCCTAGAACACCTTCAGCACCCCTGAGCTCTAACCCAGACATCGACACAGACATTGATTCAGTGGCTTCTCAGCCAATGGAACTTCCAGAGAACTTGTCCCTGGAGCCTAAAGACCAGGATTCAGCTTTGCCAGAAAAGGACAAAACAAATCACTCATCGAGATCCAAGAAACCCAAAGGGTTAGAGCTGGCACCCACCCTCGTGATCACAGGCAGTGATCCAAGCCCACTGGGAATATTAAGCCCGTCTCTCCCTACAGCTTCTCTTACACCAGCACTTTTTTCACAGGTAACTTTCTTTTAGTGCCACCACTGTTTATATTTACTCACCTTTTTAAACAAATCCAGAATTTACAACCTCCGGTTCTCATTCTGCTACTTAGGTTTGTTTTAGAATGGTTGTGTAAGACCTTATGAAAGTAACCTGTTTGCTTACCTCAAATAGAATTGCCAAAGTAAGAGGTTTGGAGGACTGGGTTAAAAATTCAAGTAAAGGTGCAGGGAAAAAAAATTCAAATCAAGTAAATAAGTATTTTGGTTTTTCCACTTCCTCCCTAGGGAAATAAGTATTCTCTCCTCCCTGCTCCCCTTTGGTTTTATAAAACTGGTTGGTATTTAAAAAAACAAGTTAGAAAACAATGGATCCTGAGACCCTTAAGACAAATGATAAGTGTGATGTGGAGAAACAGTTTGTACAGTTACATTACCTATTTCTTAACCTGCTTATCTCATATAACATTTAAAAGATTACTCCCAGACCTTTTCATAATAAAAGAAAAAATAGGTTTGTGACCCAGTTACCCATTATTACTCCAGACCTGAGTCCAGATTGGTTTTTCTATTCAGGAAAGACCCTTCAAAAGAAGGGTTAGAAAATACTTTGGCCTTTATCTTTCTTAGGTTGTAAAAATAATTTCTGAGTTTTTCCTTATGATAAAATTTCAGACTTGGAGCTGTTTGGAGGGGAGAATAGGACAATATTGTGGTCAGGGCTATCTGTGTGTTCGCCCAATAATCAAATCTAATCCTGGTAAGTAGCTTGGTCACTACTTCTGTTTTGTGTATTGCAGACGCCCATCTTACTGACACCGAGCCCCTTGTTCTCCAGTATCCACTTCTGGAGCACTCTCAGCCCTGTGGCTCCCCTGAGTCCAGCCAGACTGCAAGGTGCTAACACACTTTTCCAGGTACGTGGGGATGGAATGTGAAGGAAGAGGCAAAAAGGTAGTGTCCTACTTCGGTTTAATCGTTATAAAATTATCATCTGATAAACATTCTTTAGATTTATTGTTGAATTTTAAGTGTTAACTTTCTAGTCAGCCAACAGCTCAGATCAGTATTCACAGCAGAGTCTCCTTTTCATTGTTTACTATTGCATACATTTGAGTTAGACCAAAAATTCTTCAATACTGTGGTAGATTTTGAGCCTGCCCAATTTTTTGTCAGTCTAACCTCTAGAAATCCTTTTCTTTGGGGAAAAAAACATGTATGTCTATATATATTCATACAAATACCTATATATATGTGTGTGTGTGTGTGTGTATATACATATATTTTGGGGGAAATCTCCATACTTGGTTTCCCCTTTTATCTGAGGGTTTAAACAAAATAGAGAAAACTCTTGAGGACAGTATATCAAATACTCCTATTTCCCCCTTACTCAGAATTGATACGTATCAACATTTAAATACATATTTTAGAAAATGAATATTACATCTTAACCAAGAGTTTAGGAAATGTCTTATAGCTTTTAACCATTATTTTTCCCCAATCGTGGAACATTATAACTTGTAGACCTCCTTGCCATTGATTCATTTGCTTATTTAGGGGTGACTTCATGGTAGATTTTCTTACTTTTTTTATATTTAACTTTTCATTTGCTCTTTTGGGAGCGAAATGCTAAGGAAAAAGAAAATTGAAAATCTTTCTACTTCTGTGTTTATTTTTTTGCAAAAAGTTCTAATAAAGTGTTTAGGGTTTTCCATATTTCATTTTTACATTTTTCTTTGCCTCACGGATAATTGAGTGCGGGAGTGATCTACTTCCCGAGCCAAGTCATCAGTCATAGTGTTCATACAGTTCCATCTGGAATCTCCTAGAGAGTTGGTCTCAGAGTACATGTTAGGGAACCCTGCTCTAGGATGACTATATCCTATAACTGTTTGCACTAGTTATAGAGTTAACAGATGGGTATCTCTTTTTTTTAACCTTTTTTTGACAGTCTATGATTTGGTTTATAATTGAATTATACTCTTTAGTGCATGTTGTCATTTACCGAACTTTCTAAGACCTTTGAAGTTACCTGTAGGACTATATACCTTAGGAGATGAGGAAGGTGTAGGTTCTTTCCATTCCATCAAGGTTGGCTGGAGAGTGTTGATAGCTAACATGTGGGACAAACAATTTTTTTCTTGAAAGTTTTTGTTGTGACATCATATTCTCCATGCTAAACAGTCACTGCCTTTGTCCTGTGAGCCAGTGTAGGAAGCTGTCATGTTCTGCCTCAGGGAATACAGTAGGGACAGAAAGTGAAAGTTGGGGTTGTGTAATAAGATGATAATATGTTTTATTTTCTTTCTCAGTTTCCTTCTGTACTGAACAGTCATGGGCCATTCACTGTGTCTGGCCTGGATGGACCTTCCACCCCTGGCCCGTTTTCCCCAGATCTGCAGAAAACATAACCTATGCACTTGTGGAGTGAGAGAACCAAGGAATAAAGAAATAGAAAAATAGTCAACATGATTATATTTGAACTGAGCAATTGATAGCCCCCTGTGCTGATAATAGACTGTTGTGACTTTTGCCATTCTCCGGTGAAATGCCCTTTTAAGATTCCTTTGAATAGGACTCAAGTTGGACTGTGTGTAAAATTGCCTTAATTGGAGTTCAGACTCTATCTCCCTCTTTTTCTTTTCTTTTTTAAAAATATTTTGAGCTTTGTGTTAAATTTTTGATGGGGTTTAGCAGCTCACTATGCTTTTTTGCAAGAGTAATTAAGAACAAAGTTACTCCTTCTGCCTTACTGGGACCCTTTGGCCAGGAAAGAATTACACTCTGAGTATATAATTTAGAAAACTGTTAGTTAAATGAAATTGGCAGTATCTTTAGGACTGTGTGCTCTGTAGAATAACCAAAAGTGAGCGGTGCAAAACCAGTGGAGGAAAAAGAACCATTCCTGTTCACGCAGAATAAGATTTGGAGTAATGCTATTGGAAAGATTCTGTTTTGCTGTGAAATGTAACATGTAAGCAACTCCACAAAAAGGCATCTTTACATTTATTCAGGGTCTGTCTCTCAGTGTGATCGTGTTTGAACCTGTCAACAGAGCTTGGAGCTAGTCTATTTCAGCATAGGACGATTTTTAAACCTCGGGTTTAAGACAGCATTTGGAACAACCAGTGAGAATTTGGGACACTGTACCTAGCATAGAAATGTTGTCGTGTCCTGTGGGTAGTATGATTATACTATACCCCCATGGAATACAGCATGGTAGGGGATGGCTTTTAGGAGGATGCATCTGGATTTTGGAATTCTGAGGCATCTCTGAGTAAAAAATTCAATTGAGTAACTTGAAACAGCATACAGGGCCTTTCCCAGTTAGAAGATACCCAGCGTGAAGGACCCTTTTTCTTTTCTGTTCATTTGATCCCATTTTCTACTGTATATTGGTCTTTTAAATTTAAGGTTGTACTCATTTTAAAGATGTAATTGGGAAGATGAAAAGCCAGGTGAAGCCTCTAAATCTGCAGTGAGATAAAGATGTGCTTATTTATTTGAAAAATTTTTATAATTAGGGAGGAACAGAGCATTTTCATTTGGAAATGCTCATCTATAGGGATTGGATTATTCATGTTAGTGAAAAGTATACACCTTTATCTCTACATTACCAAATTTATAAAATAATCCATACAGTAATCATTGCCAGGTGCAGCAGATTTGTTGATCCCCTAAACCGAATTGATACCCACACCACAGTGGAATCTTTTGAAAAACGTGGCTTTAAAGTCCTGAACTAGATTGTATGCTGTCACTACTACCACCGCCACCTTGCCCATTAAACTAGTCTTAACTCTAGAAATAGTTCTTAAAATTGAATCACATGAACTAGATGGAATGAGGGAGTAAGGACTTGAGGGCTCAAAATGACCCTGATACAGACCAGCATCTTCCAGATGTGCAATATTCACATTAAATTTGTTTTATACAATGTAGAAAAGCTCTAGTATAGACATCTGTGCTGGTTCATTAGTAGCGGAGGGACAGTATTCAGGGAGCTGCCTCTATAGTGTTGGAGCCCTGTTGCTGGTTCACTTGTGGTTGTCAGCTGCCAGTTCTGTCCCTGAGATGTATAATGGTAGTTAGTGTTCAGTAGTGATGGGGAACAGGCATATTGGACTTTTTTCCCCATAGTGAGTCATTAGTTTGCGTACCTGTTTGAAATTAGATCTCCCAGCAGCACTTTGGAATAGTTTTATTAGGTTAACATTTTGTACATTAAACGAATGTTGATGGCTTGATTTAACTAGATATTTTAAATTTTGAAAGCACAAAAAATATTTTATCTTTTTGAATTAAAGGAGAAAAGCCATTGATTGTTTTCACAGATGATATCTTTGATGAATAACTGTCTCAGCACAGGTGCCTGGGAACCAAGGGCACCATTAAAACTAAAGCAACTTCCAAGGAACTAGTCTTAGTGACTCCTCCATCTGTAAACCTATCCCCAAGCCTCTTGAGAGGTGTGGGCCTTAGGTTGTTGATGATCTGCTTTCTCTTTGAGAACAGCCTATCTGGGGAAGCTTCTGTGTGTGTGTGTGTGTGTGTGTGTGTGTGTGTGTGTGTGTCCTTTTATAAGTGAAAGTTTACAACCTTAGCTCAAGTGTAGGAAGCAGACCATTCTATTTGTAAACTACCTCCTTCCTGGGAAAGTCTGAGCATCATATTTTTTTGAACATACACAGAATTCTTCTTAGTATCAAAAGGTGACATACCACTTAAGATCAGTGTTCCCTGGAGAGACTTACATTCGATAGCTGCAGCTGGCATCCATCATTAGCCACTTTGCCAGGATGAATGCTGCTGGGCACAAGTCGCCTAAGATAGGGGAGCAGGCTGAATGAGTTTTGGGGACATGTGCTGCAGTGATCTTAGCTTCTCATCTGCTCTGGCCCGTATCTACTCAGTTGTATTCTGGTTTAACAACTAGGCTATCTGAAGGGAAAACAAGACCTGATATTGTAGCATTTGCTGATTTCCGTGATGTAAATTACTCTCCCTGTGGCTGATTTTAAGCCACCATCTTGGAGTTGAGAAGGGATGTGCATGCACAGTTGGCTCAGAGCCACACACTCAGCCAGGAAACCACTGCACTACACCCTGGAGTGGATTTGAACATAATTTCTAAAATAATTCTTCTTGTTCATATGCTGATTTTTAAAAATAGGAAATTAAAATCACATGTCTGACTTCAGTAATTTTTTTTAATGGTTTGTCACAGTGTTTTTGTGAGGTTATAGTCCTCATGGCATGTTTTGTGTGTTCAAACAGGTGGAAACTTCCACTCATTTTGAAAAATGTATACATAATGGAAGAATCCAGAAACCCTCAAAGTGTCAACCTTAAGCTTCTTAGGGTTAAAATACAGGTATATATTTTTTTTCCTTCAATTTTTGATGGGGAAAGTAAGCCCATGAGCCTATATATAGTACAGTAAAAGGGTACTGGAATTTTTTTTTTAACTGGAAAAATTCCTTGGAGATTTATACACTATGTTATAGATTTACAAAAGGCAGGACTGACTGTTGGATCTATTTACCTGGCATAATTTCTTGTTTTCCCCATGTTATGTGTCATTTAGGCTTAGAGGGGAAAATAAATCAGAGGCTTGGAATTCTGGGGCTATAACGGCAAGCTGTTGATAGTATCACTTGAGTTCCATTCACACCCGGCATTGTATGATTTCTTGTCTAATGACTTTGTTTCATCCTGATTTCAAATTCGTGTTATGATTCTAAAGTTCTAAAAGGCAGTGTTGCGTGTTTCCAGTGACTTTAAGCATCTGAGAGGTATTTGTTGGTGTTTCAGAAAAGCAGTCTCCCATCTTTTTGAACATGAACCTTGATCAGTCACTGGTCTTGAGCACAAATTCCCTATTGCGAAAGCAGGTGTGGAATGCCGAGCTCCGTACTGGCTACTAAAGTCACGTGTGCGTCATAAGCCGCACACAAAGATAGGAACCAAGGAGGCCATAAAAAGTAGATCTTGAGTAGATGTGCTAATATTCTACCCCATACCCAGTAGCTTGTCTCGTGCCCACGCCACTCTTTTAAAGACTACTGACTCAGCATGTTGTTTTTCACTCTATAATCTTGAGGAAAAAATGCGGATGCTTTTGTTGTGATTGAGAAATCCTTTACAGATTTGATCAGATTTCATGTAAAATCTCTGGAAGAGATCTGGAATTTTTCAAGAGAACTTGTCTTCGGCTTTCTGAAATTTCCTATTAATTGTTTTGCCTAAGTTGCCCAATAACTCACTACCAAGTGTTTTCCAGAGCTTCATGCATATTTGTTTTGACAGCCTGTTCTCTTTCCTCTTCATATTAGGTATGACTATGATTTACTAGACTGCTTACAAACTTCTTTGACCTTATAAATATTTTACCAACATATTCAGAGTTATTTCAAGATGCTTTTTGTTAAAATACAAGTAACCTCCATTTTCTTGATGCATTAGGTTTTTGTTTTTTTTTTTTAATTTGTAACATTTCAGCCTCTGAAGAAATAACATTTCTTGATGGCCCTGTTTATCTGTTTGGTTGCTATCTACATTTACCCATACCAGAAATCTAGAATTTTGCTGAGGTGCCATTCTCAGGTGTATAAACATGTATGGAGATGTGCAGAAATCTGGGGCTCTGAATGAGTTCCCAGACCAACAGGAAAATTAGGAAGGGCTACTTATTCCTGGTATACACAGTCTGTTCTCTGAGGGTATGACAGAATTGAGAAGTTAGTTGTTCAACCTGTATTAGTGAAATGAAGATCAGACATAATTATCTCTGTTTAGTAGGAACTGTGACCAGAGAATGGGTCCTGTGGAAAATACTTTGTTGTTAATTATCTTCTTCATTTGGAGTCAACAAATAAATGTTTTATTACTGTTTTCAGTGCTACTAGCATTGCCTGAACCAAGGTGTCCTGTTATTCCTCTTACGTCATAGGAACTCTGCTTACTGAGGTTGAAGTTTTGATGGTAGAATATGGAATTCTTGTGGGTGTATTAAGCAAGAAGGTGGCTTTATTTCATTTCTCGTACTTGGTGGGACCTGTTAGTGAAAAGTCATGTTTTGACCTGTAAACGGCAAATCTGAAAGGTGAGCTGTTGATGTACTATAAATGTTCCATTTGAAGCTGCCAGTTTCTTCAATCTTTTTTGAAAAAAAAAAGTGATAGATGGACAGTCTGTCAGAGAAAGCACTTTCCAGCATGCTGCCATTCACACTTAGCCGTTGTGAAAGATGGAAAACAAAGTGGTTTGCAGGAGAGAGGAATGTGGGCTTTAAAGCTTTCTACAGAGACCAGGAAATTGAAGCTGTTAACATCATTTTTAATGAAACCTTTTACAAGAAAATTCATGAGGGAAACAATCCAACATAGTTAAGTCTCTTGAGCTCTAATCTTTTGAGTATAATATGCATCAGAAAGTTTTATGAGATTAAAATTTTAAATATCGGGAGGCTAGAGCACTTCTTTCTGAGTCATTTTGATTTATTGCCTGAGTACATATATGCATGTGTATTGAAGTATTGACTGAGAATGTGTGTATGTGTGTATAAATCAGTTTTTCAGAGGGAACATATATTATTCATCCTCTAGGATGGCTCCTAGGCTATTTTCTACTAAAACTTTTTAAAAAATTGGCTGCACTTCGCAGTTGCCGCTTTTTAAAAATTAATGCCTTGCACATTTCAGTTTTTTAAATACAGAGAATCAGAGGCCTTACAGACTAATTGCTTGCCAACATTTCAGAAATACAGTGCTACATGTGACACGCTCTTGACAGAGTCATCTTAAACTGTTCTCTCATGTTCATGTATCATTGAGCAAATAAGGGTGTCTTTTTATAAAATTTCTACATTTACTTTTGTGTAAAATCCTTATTACCTTGGGTTCTAAGTTTCTCATAGAGGAAGTTTATTCCTAAAGTAGTAGTTCTACATGCAGATTTGACCATGGATTACTGAGACAGTGGAGGGATTCTGGCATTGTAGCCTAATTTATCCTTTTAAACTGTATGTAATAAGCATTAGCAGAAACCTCAGAGTATCTTGAGCTGAATATTCTTCTCAGCTTTGTCTTGTCACCCATCTCATAAGGGCCCATTCTGGTTCTTGTCCCTTCCAAGGATTATGAGCCATGCTAGGACAGGCCTGGGATCTTCTGGACAAGGGGATGGGGTGGGGGTGCCTGTGGCTGGGCTGGACTTCTAGCCAAAGGAATTATTCAAGTTTGTCTTGGGTTCAGGGGTGGGAATGCCATATCCTGGCATGAAATCACTTGGCACTTTTTGCGGCACCATTATTAGCACTGTTTTTTTTTTAAATAACTGGAAGCACTTACTGATTATTTTGTTTATATTCAATTTAAGGATATTTTGGGTCAGGGAAGTAAGGTTTATTTCTCGTTTATATTTTCTGGAATTTAATACTGTTTGGAGAAGGGATAAATGGATTACCAAATGAGCCATTCTTCTAGGCTCTGTAAGGTATGCTTTTTTGGCTAGGATATTTTAAAATAATTTACAAGCTTTTAATACTATGCTTTGTAGAAATGTATGACTTTTTTTTTTAATGATTTGCTATAGATGGATTACACTCAACTTTGTAAACTATCCAGTTTTCAGTTTCTTCCTGTTTAATCATTGTTGCTGTTGTCTATCATGTAGGAGACACAGTCCTTTCTAAGACATTTCATGTTTTTTTGTTTTTGAGGGCAGTATTACAGTGGCCTTTATGTGTACGTTACATTCATTGCTTATGTGATAAAGTAGCATATTTTATGAACGTCCCTGTTCAGTATTAATGAAATTGCCTAAGATGGATATGTGTAAAGATGGAAATTTTTAATACAATAGATTTTTGATTACTCTTTATTTGGCCACTCAGCCTTTTCTAGTCATAATCATACCTGTTTCTTCACTTTTACCTTCTTGTAGTTTCATTTATCCTTGTGGGTAGGGAAGATTAGAAACTCACTGCTGTCATTTTGCTTCTGGTTAGCTTTGGTTTGAGGTGAATAAAATTTTTGACTAAAATTAGTTTTTTAGAATTAGGCCTATCATGCACCAAATAATTGAGTTGGCTAAAAAAAAAGCTGTGTCTGACTGCCTTTTGACCACTAGTAATTTCGTGTGAGCCCTACCGGATCTTCAAGTGTAGCCATCACTTGAAAATTAAATGATATATAATAAATAAACTTTCGATTTTCATCCACACGATCTATAATTCAGAAGAAAAACACACGTGCTGTGGCATTGACACAAGAGAGATGTGGGCTTATCTTTATGTCAGTGTCTTAGTTTGGGTGAGAACTTGTCAGGGTGCTTTCCTCAAACCTAGAGCGACTCAACTGAGAAGACAGTTACTTCATGTTTATTTTCCCCCTTGTTTATTGTATTGAAATCTCTCTCTCATAATATCCAGTATCCACCACTTTTGTATAAATAGGATACTTATACATAAGGCCTGTGAACACCTATCCAAGTGAATGAATAGCAGTTAAAGTGTCATTAATAACTTGTCTTAATCTTAGTGTAATTTACATTAGGGAGACCTTCGAAGTATTAAAATCACATTTTTCCTTCTTTTTCCTGAAAAAGCAATTAAAATGATGGTAACTGCTAACATTTATTAAAATCACATTAATTGTTGATGCAACTGGAGAGAAACTGCCGTATCTTCTAGCTAAGCTGTCCAACTTAACCGGTTGGGAAACGAAGGAGTGTGGTTTTAAGGTTGATTAGGATGACTGCAGCTAAAGTCTTGAGTTCAATTTGTTTGCGGCAAAGAAACTTTACAGAGTTTAAGCAGATGAGGAAGAGGATGTGCTAGCACTTTGAGAGCTTTATAATATGCTGCTTTTAAAAGAAAAAAGTGTAGTTAATACTCAGTAGTGCCTCTCCAGACATAGTGAGGGGTTCCTCTGAGTAACCAATCAGGTGATGATTAGTCGCTTCAAGTTGTATGCAAACATTTTTGTCAAATTCTGTAATGGTGATAGGCATCTTTTTAGAAAGGTGATACGTTAAAACTATTTTATGTAAGAACTGACAGAGAAAATTGCTTTTATAATGGCAAGCCAGCTTTAAGAAAGCACTGTAGCAGATTTACTAAAGTCCAAAATTATATAGATATCTTAATAGGTATATGTACAACTAGATATGGACAATTGTATTTTTTTAAATAAACATTTTTAACAAAATGACTTCTTGAGTCAGTTACTCATTTTTCCCCTCTCACGTCCACTGAAGTCGTCTCCATGTGTTATATTTTCATCCAGGCTGAAGGTGGGTAGGAAGAGTTCAGTTTTCCCAGTGGTTATCTTTAAAACCTTTAAACTATTTGATGTGTATCTGTATGTGGGATGGATAGTGAAAAGGGAGATTGTAAAATGATTGATACAAAAAGGAATTAAAAGAGAAGGTGCTAGAAAAATTATTCACCATGTGAAATCTTTTTATTTTACTTCTACATTTCATTTACATTTTTCTAAAGTTTTTAAAAATTTAATCAGATTCTTTTATGGTAGCCCTTGCAACTTTTGCTTATTTTTGCTCTAGGCAGTGTTTCTTCACATTGTTTTTGAGGTAAGAAACTTCAGTTAGTGAATGAAACTGGGCCTTTTCAGACCTGGGATGATAAAATATACATGGGGGAAAGGGGAGTTAATAGGGTGGCAAAGGCACATCAGGGAGATGTGTTTCATGTCTCCACATGAATATGAGATGGAGTGACATTGTTTTGTAGGGGACAACAGTTCACTAACCATGCATGGTGCAATGTCACTTCAGATGCAGGTCGGTGAGCAAGGTTCGGCACTGCTGGGTGGTAACTATGAGGATCTGGATTCTCCTAAACCACAGTTCTCTGAATATATTACCTAAATCAAGTCCTGGGAGGTCGCATACATTTGGGAAATGGGGCCATCACCTCTTAGAGATTCAAAATGCATGTTAGAATATTAAAAGCTCTAGGAAGTCCTGGGGTAAAAAAAGCTGGTTTAATCCACCATTTTGTAACCAATCTGACTGTTGACACATCCTCTTTTGAGAGGCATAATATCTATTTTGCAATCACTTTCTGTGTTTTGTAGATGCATGTAGTGACAAGCTAATTCCCTACTATTGGGTCATTTTCCAGGGCTGACATTATCAGGTAGGAGATAATCATTAACAATCGTAGATTTCACATTGTCCCTGCAAAGCCCTGCACTTACTTGGACTAAGCCCTGTAACTGAAGGGAGTCTGTGAAGGTGAATTCACTTGGAATAACTTTGAGAGGGAGGGTGTTGTATCATGTAAAGTGAAGCAGGAAGCACTAATGTCAAGGAGGCTGCTGGAACATCCGAGTTGATTTTATGATCAGTGACGGTCCTCTCTAGTCCAGGGTCACTTTACTTGTTGCCAAATGGAGTGGTTGATGTTCAGCCCTCACTGGACCTTGTGGCAGCGTTGATTACAGCCCCCTCCTAGAGAGACTTCACATGCCTTCCAGGAAACCACATCCTCTCCTGAGCTTCCTGCCTGCATCTCTGACTTCTTACCTCACTTGTCCACTGGATCCTACATGTTTAAACTTCTAGGGGTTGAAGAGACTGAGGCTCAATCTTCCAGGCTCTCTCTACCTTGACTCTCTGGGTGGTCTTCAGTTCCACGGCTTTAAACACTATGTGACCATAAAATTTCTACCGTCGGGCCTGACTTGCCTTTTAAGCTCTGGACTTTCATAGATATCAGCCTTTTTGACATCCAAGATAGCATCATAAAATGAACATGTTCAAAATAGCTCTTGAGTCCATTGTCTTCCCATGTTAGTAGCCTTATTGTATACCCGTCTACTAAGGTCTAATGCCTTGGACTCATCCTTGATCCCATCAGTCTTACACCCCACACCCAGTCCATCAGCAAAATCCATCAGCTTAACTTTCAAAATACAGCTTTAATCGAATCACTTTCACTATTTCCCCTTCTACCAACATTGTTCAGGCCACCATCACCTCTTACATACTTTATTGCAGGTGTACCTTGCTGGTGTCCCCAATTTCATTCTTGGCCCATAGTCTGCACACAGTAACCAGAGTATTACTTTCAAATATGTAGATCAGATCATGTCCCTTGCCTGTTTACAACTCCCCCAGTAATATCACATAACTAAAAAAGAAAAGTCGGCATTCCTACCATGACTTATATGTTCTGACCCCTAGCTCCCAGTGCAGCCCCTTTCCACACTCCCCCTTCCCCACTGGCCTGCTTGCTATCCTCAAGTGCTACAAGCACATTCAGCCGAAGGCCGATGCACTTCTCTGTCCACTGTCTGATAGGCTCTTTTAGGGGTACTGGGATGGCTTGCTCCTGCATATCATTTAGGTTTCTGCACAAATGGTAACTCCTTAGAAAGGCCTTCCAGGGCATCTCTTGACATCCCTTTTCCTCACCCCTTTCCCCACTTTACCTTTCTTTCCAACTTCCCTCATCCTGTGGCCTGTTACCCCTGTTTATCATCTGTGTCTCCAACCGCAGTGTGATCTCTATGAGGTAGGCATTTCCATCTTATTCTCTGCTGTACCTCTACACCTAGCTCAGTGCTTTGAACATAGCAGGTGTTCAGAAAGTCTTTTTGATGCGAATAAATGAGTTCCCTAAAAGACCTCTGTGTCGCTGCATCTTCCTGTAGTGAGATTGCTGTACAGAGGGGTGAGATTCCCACACCCAAATAGCAAAGGGAAATCTGGGAACAAGGTGACCCCATAGCACTCTGAAATGTCAAAACTCTTAAAAGGATATCAGGAAAATAGCCCTACTGACTCTGTAGCTGATTTTGAAGTGTGGTGTAAAAGCCTATCTGCCTTCCCTTAGGCTGAGTATACGTAAGAAGGGATAATCGTTCTCAGTCTTGTCTGAGAGAGTATTGTTTCTTCTCAGATAATCATCCTTGGGAACCTAGAGTCTGAGAGACCTGCCCTTGGGGAACATCTGTCCTTTGTTTCTGGGCTTATATAAAAGGATCAATGGATAACACGCATATATAATTTAAAATATTTTATTTTAGGAAAGGTACTCTTAGATTTGTTTCAACTTTGTTTTCTATATTCACAAGTGAATCATGAACACCTAGATACAGCCATTGGTTCTTCTAAGTCTGTATAAAAAGGATGTTTTTTGGAAAAACCACAAGAAAAATACAGCTGCTTTCTCTTTGCCCAGATCAGTCACTCACTACTGTTACATTGCACATTTAAGTCTGGCTGCCATCTGATACTTTTAGGTATTTACAGACATAGTTAAAATTATACCCCTAGACCACCAGCTTTCAAAAGAATTTTGATCTGTTTGACTTACAATAAATATGTACCAAACACATATGAACAATTTCTAAGCTGCTAATTAGGTTTTAAAAATAAAAACTACCAACATTTATTAAGCAATTTCTATATCAGGCATATAATGATTCACTTCATGATTTCATAATTCCTTTGAGGTTGGGTAAGGTTCTTCTAGAAATGGCTCTTAAAAGATAAAGCAAGGCTGGCGGAGCCTCAGTGACCTGCCCAGGGCCCCACAGCTAGGTGAGGCCAGCGCTTGAACTGGGTCTGTGTCCAGCCAGATCCTCATCACACCATGTGGCTGGCAGGTGGAGCTGGCTTCTGTGGTGATGCTTGCAGTTCTAGGGTGAACCTTTTTGTGCCTGGCACGTGAACCACACCACATGGACAGGTTACTGGGAACCATGGTCCACTTACTTTTTATACATGTGCATTTGTATCTACACAGAGGAAGGGCGGGGAAACATATGCACAGAGTCACTGTAACAGCCATTCCGCTACTTGCCGAAGCCAGTACTCTTACCCTTTCTGAGTCACTGAGTCTGCAGTCTCACTTTGTATTCCACAGGATCTGCTCTGGACAGTCACTGTTACTTCATACTGTATACTGATACTGACACACACATTCCAGTACACTGCCCAGCCTGAATTGTTCAGGAGTCTGGCTTTTCATTAAGGAATTTGACATGCTGTAGAGTTTTTTTTTCTCTGTAGAAGATGTAAGGTTTCAATGACATATTTTTTGAGAAGTTATTGGCGCTCTTGCCACACCTTTTATAAGCTCGTCAATGTCAGTGAAGAAAAGTGGAACATCTATTCTCCCAGGCAACTTCTAGACCAATTAGCATCTATTAGTGGTATGCTGGTAAATGTTTAACAACTGGCTTTCCAGAGGAAAAAAGAAAGCCATGATCTGAGGCTCTCAAGCCACCAACACATTATCACTGAAAGTGGATTTGGAAAGAGATGCACTGAGGCATATATTTATATAGTATTTCCACCATACAGATAGAATAGACACAAATAACCTCAAGAACATAGATATAAAAAGTCAGAAGTCATGAGTTTTGAGTAGCTCTTACCTTTGTTTTAATGTAATTGTAAATTGCTATAATTTTTAGTAATGGCTGCCTTTAACAGTGAGCTCTCAAAATGAAAATTTCATAATTGGCTTGTATGAGCTAGCCCAGCATACCACTGAACTAGGGTCCCAAAGATAGCAAGGTTCAACATTTCCTTTAGATGTTTTACATTGTGGATGAGCCATTGTGGATAGCAGCAGGAATTTGAGGGACTTTGGACATGAATAAGTAAAAAGCACATAAATCCTTTGAGCATGCAAGGGAAGAATTTGGGGTTTGATTAATTTAAACGTATCTGCATATAGTGATGATCGAGTTTTACAATCTCAACCTATTTTGTCAAACTTCAACTAAAAGTGATCTTCAAACCCAGGGTGTGGTCCATGCAGGAGGCAGCTGATGGAGTGAAGCACAGGCTGTCTTCCTTCCCGTCTGGGTATCCTGGACAGCTCTTAACAAAGTCTGAACCAGCAAAGAGGAAGGTAACTTGAATATCCAGGTGAACGTCTGACGATTTGCCTGGGGAGGACCCAGGTACCACAACTCAATTTAATTTCTTCTACCCAACCAAGTATTATAGAGAAGATCTGAACCAAGGCATCGAGAGATGGCTTCCATGGCTACACTCAGCTTTCTCAAAACTTGGGTCTGCCTGGTGTTCAAGAGGCTGGAAGTCTTCACTTGCCTCCTTCACCCAGTTTTACCTCTGGTAGCACTCCGAGCTTTCCATTCCAAGTGGTTTGTCCTGGGGAGGAACTGCAACAGAAAAAACAGGGAGTATGTGTCAGCAGCGCTGATGAGTTGCAGCAGTTACTCACATGGAGGGCATCCCCGGGCTTTTTGTTTCTCTGTCATTCTACAGCTCATTAGCGAGCCAAGGGGAAAGCCAGACCTTCTAGTCCTGGCAAACTTGGTGGAGGCAGTTTGTTGAGACTAGTGTCCCAGGCTTGGAAATACGGGTTTCGTTTTTTCTCACATGGATGGGGTGCTCATTAAGTGTTACTCATGACATTCGGCAGATCGTTCCCTGAATGCAAAGTCTAAAGGGAGGCCGTGTGCCTTGTGCTGAGCTAGACAGCAACTAGTACCTAGAACCTCAGGCGAGGCATAGTAAGTGCTGCCTGGGGCCCCCACTGTCTTCTGGGCCTTCAAACTGTAAAAGGGTGCATCTGGTCACCTACTGTGAGAGGACAGGATGTCTTGTTCCTTCAGGCTTTTTGTGATTATCTGCTTTCTATGGAGAGGACAAGGGCCCTGCCTGGCCACCTAAGAACTGACTCCAGGCACAGCTGACCCAGTTGCTGGGCCTTGGAGACTCAGGGTGGAAAGGCAGGTGAGGGCTCAGGGTTATGAAAATAGCTTTGGGACTTCCCCTGCTTGGGGTCTCCAGGAACAAGACTATTCTTAGGCGGTGTCTCTGCCCTAAAGGAGCTTTTCTTTGCCACTTGGCCTGAGGGACTTCTTTTTGAGAAGGATATTTGGACTAGAGTCAAAACTCCTAAACTGCAAAGAGATGGCCAATTAGGCTTCTGGGCTGAGTTCCAGCAAGGAGGCAGGCTCTGCCTTTCCGTGCCCTGCCCACGCTGGAAAGTGACTCCTGGCCCGCGGTCCGGCATAGTGGGATTCAGGAAGCTAGGTTCACAATCCATGCCCCTCTCCCAGTGGAGAAGCCGTGAGTCAGCCAGCCCTGCTCCCTCCCGGCGCTAACAGTCCAGCACAGACAATCGCATGGCTAGGAAGGAAGAGGGGGAAAGGAAGCTGTAGAAAAATAAATACTTCCTTGCATTTTACTTGGAACAGAACAGCATTTGTGGCGTGCTAATGTCTATAGACTCTCCCCCATCCTCGCCCTGATCTGTTTTCCTCCTCTTGTGCAGAAACAAATTCTTTCCTTACCTGATGAGAGTCCAGGGTGCATCCTGTGGAAAAACAGGAGCAAGACATAGAAGGTAAAAGCCAAGCAACCAAAGATCACGCCACAGACCAGGAAACTGTAGCTACCCCGAGCCTGGAATATCTGCCAAAGGGGAAAACACAGACATACAGGCCATCAGAACCCCACATGAAGATGTACTGGAGGAAGCAGCCTCTCCGGCCCTTGGCAGGTTTTCCAGTCAGGTTGAGGCCCATCCCAGCAACAGATAGAAACATAAGTAGGAGGGATGCCTTGGTCTTGTTTCAAGGTTGTTTCTGGAGGAGACAAATTCTGTTGTAAGCCAGGGTTGGACTCGGTGACTCCTGCAGTCCCTTTTAGCACTATGTCTGGGACCTTCTGGAACTCTCCATATCTTCCTTAGACTCCAGTCATAGAAAGTATTTCTATACCTGCAAGGCCTGACCAGAACTTTACAGAAAATTTAAAACATACACCACAGTAGCATATGGAATGCCCATGGACCCATCACCCCGCTTGAGCGATCACCGATTTCCTGTGTTCCCCTCCACTTCCTGGCACTAGATCACACTGCAGCCAGTCCCAGGCCTCCCATCACTCTGATGCAGTGGGTATTGTAAGATGTAGCTCTTCCCCTGGCTGGCGGGGCAAAAGGAGAGGAAAGGGGCAGTGCTGAGAGGGGTTTGGAGCCTGAAAGCCCTAGGCTCAAGCATCCCTCTGTCAGTTATCTCAAGTGTAACTGACGAGGGGGCAAGTTGCTTAATTGGAGTTTCCTTTGTAAAAAGAGGATTAACAGTATCTACACCATAGTCTTCAGTGAAAGGCAGATGTATCCTTTTTCCCTGCTGAACAAATGCAAGGTGGGTATGTTTGAAGAGAGCTGGGAGAGTTGGCCCTTGATCAAGGCAGGAATGCTGGGCTGGGCCCTATGCAGGGTGACCAGAGGCTATAAGAGGTGCGGCCGGGAGTGGGAGCTGAGAAGGGATGGAAAAAGGACTCTGTCTGCAACTCAAAGCCGTCCCAGGGCCTGGGAGCTAAAGAGCATTCCCACAGGACCCCTCTGGCCCTGCTCCCAGACATGGCTGGTGTTTGCTTTGGACTGCACGCTGCCTCCTTCACATCTCCAATCTCACACGTGGAAGCTTAGCTTTCGAGGCTGGCTCGGAAATGGAAACAGGTAACACAGACAGAGTGGGGCCATGTGGGAGCCTCGGGAGGGACAGCTTGGTTTCAGAAGGTGGCTGACCAGATCTCACCTGTGTGGAGGCATACTCCCTTCCCCCAGAGGGTCCCACATACCGAACCAACCAGCATCTGGAGGACCATCTCGCCAATTCCTGCCCCTGTCACCAGCACTGTGGTCGCACAGCCTAAGCAAAAGAGAAGGAATTTGGTTTAAAGAAGCAAGTCAAGGAGGCAGGCGGTCAGCTGGCATAATCCAGGTTGTTTCTGGGAATTCTCTGGAAAGCAGTGTGGCTGCCTAAGAGAACTACTTTGGACTCCTCGGGCTTCAGCCCTTCTCTTTGTCTTGGGAATGCTCAGGTCCTGCTGTCACTGTTAGCACTGTTTGAAACCTTCACTTGCTCACAACTGTCTTCAGGGTAAATTCCAAGTCGCGTAGCTTTGCATTCAGGGCCGTCCCCAGTGTGAGCGCCTTTGCAAAGATTTCCTGATCTCCTCAGGTCAGCCCTGTGCTCTGGGCAGACTACTGCCCTCACTGCCCTGGTATGGCACAACTGCCACACTCTGATCAATCTGCAAGCATGGCGCAGACCTTCAGAGCCCGACCTTCAGAGTCAGACTTGAGTTCCAAGCCCAGCTACGTTACCGACCAGCCTGAAACCTGAGACAGGTTCTCTCCGGTCTCCAGGCCCTGGTTTCCTTCTGTAAGATGGGCATGATGACACCTTGACAGGGTTGCGTGGATGTGTCTGAAGCAATGCATGCCAACACCTAGCATAGTGCTGGCACAGAATAAACCCTCAAAACCAGGCCTGTTCTCTGCTTAGACCCTTCAGCACTGCCTTCAGGATAAAGTCCAACTGCTTTAACGTGGTTTGCAAGGGCCCTTCATGATCTGTCCCTGTTGAGATCTCACCTCACCTCTCAGGCCACCTGCTCACCATCTATCCTCCAGCCAGGAGACAGGATCCCCCGTTTCCTGATCCCCACACTCCCTCTCATTGCCAGGTTCTAACATACGTGCTCACTCCCTCGAACATTCCTCCTCCTCCTCTTTGGCAAGCTCCCGTTCATCTCTGAAGCCATTTAGAGTCCCTCCAGTAATCTCGCTGTTCCTAACTCTTTGTTCATTTGTTCCTCTTCCCTGGTGGGCGAGCCCTGTACCCCCTCTCCCACACCCCACTGTCTGTCCATCAGTTACTAGGCTGCAAGCCCACAAGAGAGGGCCGAGCCTTGAGTTTTATCCAGTGGGTAAACCACTGCTCATTATTGGCACAGAGGCCAACGTATGGTGGACACTTAGTGTTTTTTGAATAAAACAGAAATCATTGTCTGCTCTGGGCTGCAAGTCCCTCTTGTGGTCGCTCTTACATTTCACCTGTCTCTGGGCCCCTGCTCCAGCCTTCCCCTGCATGCCCCAGAATGCCTTTCCTGTTTTCTTCTTTTCTTCTTTTCCTGTTGAGTCTCTGGAGTCAACATTGGTCACTCATCTGAATTCCAGCAGCGTACTCTGCCTGTTCCACTCACTTGTCCAGAAGCCTTTCCGCACCTTCTGCTCATCAGGTGCAGTGCCAACCCCCCGGGGTACTCCCACGAAAAGCCAGTTAACATGTATGTTGAGCACTTGTGAGTCTGTTAAGCTGCTAAGTCAAGAGCTTTACATTTTTGCTAATGCATAAAACAATTCTAGAAGGTAGGTGTTTTCATCCCCCTTTTGCAGATGAGAAAACTGAGGCTCAGGAAGTTGAGAGGGGAAGGAAATTGAATTGCACAAGTCACAAAGCCAGGAAGTGTGGTGGCAGGACGAACCAACATTCAAGTCTGCTGGCGACCTCAACGCCCACTTGCCCTTGTCCCTTGCTGGTGCCCAGGGAGTGTGCTGTCCAGGAGAAGACACAGCTAAAGTAGGACAAAAGCCTTCACGAGTTTAACATATTGAACTCTAACATTCATTGATCATTTAAAACTGGGGTATACTGTGTGACAGGTAATACCGACATTATTTCATTAGCTCTTGCTTGAGTTTGGGGGTTTTCCTTAGGGTTCAAGGCACCGGTCTCCGTTCTCTCTGGATAGCTGATCAGTTGTAGCTCTAATAGCTTCGACCCCCTCCCTCCATGTGCCAATTTCCCCCACTCCTCTTCTAAAGAAATCATTCATCTTTAATGCTGGTTTTCCAACACCGTAGGGCATCTCTGGTTACTTCTAAGGGCAACATTAAATGTTCAAAGCGTAATTATTTTAATTAACTCATTAAAAAATGTCTTTGCTATATGCACTTGGGAGGCTACAGAAAGGGGAGGGAGATTAGTGGAGAGAATTAGAGGTTTCTGACATCAAAGAGGCTGTCTCACGACCCAAATCACAGGGGAGCCGTTGCTCTGATCATCTGTGTCTGAACAACAGCCGCAAGAACAACAAAGCAGGAGGCACTATTACTGATAAGTCATAAAACCCTTTTCCTGCGCCACTTTGCTCTTCTTTGAACTTGGAATTTCCATGTAACACGCATGTCACACAGATGCCAACCGTCGGTGGCAGACATTACTATGGGGAAATGGGAAAGCTGCTTACTGCTTCTCTGTGGCCTGAAATCACATGATACGGGTGTCCTGTTGAAAGGGGGGAGCCACGTTGGGCAGAACAATCCTGATTTGTGAACCTGTGCCTCCCAGTCGGGAGGGGAGCATTTATTTCTGGGAGGAGGTAGGGCAGTGGTCTTTCAGCAGAAACCACGGAAAGATGGGATGTGTGGGAGGAAGTGGTAGGCAGCCAGAGGGAGCCCCTCTTTGCTGTCATCCTCCGCACACTCACCTTTGTACTGCAGGATGTCCTCGGTGTAGGCCAGCAAGCTGGGAAAGGTGCTGCTGAGGAACAGGCCCAGACTGGCTGTCCCCACAAACAGGAAGATCACGTTGTAGGAGAAGACAAGAAGCACCAAGAACGTCACCAGCACGCCGACCTGTCGGAGCAGAGATGGAGGCGATTGGAAACTTGGAAAAGCTGGGCATCCCCTGAGAAGGGAAAAGCCAGGAGTCTGTCTCCTGACTTGGAAAGCTCCCGTCTGGCTGCAGGAGCACTGCTGGGTCCGGTGCGCCATCCTGTGGGATCTGTGGGAACTGCACCTGCCTGAATTGTTTCCGCCGAGGAAAGATGGTCATGAGGATCCAGGACAGCGCGGGGAGGCCAGCCCAGCCAGCCATCGACGCGAATGGTCAACCACACCCACGTAAAAGGGCTTGGTGGGGGAACACTGCCTGTCCCCACGGTCTGTAAGTACGGGAATTCCATCCAAGTCACCAGTTCTCTGCCCTGCCAGCCTGAGTGTGAGTCCTTCCCTTATGGAGATGATACGCTTTTCTTTCCCTAAAAGCCTCGAGTTCACAAAGGAAGCCATAGGGTAGCAGGAGAGGCAGGATGGTGTCAGGGTCCCCACTTTCTGGGAATCTAGGCTGACCTCCCAGGGAGAGGGTCAGTGGCTGTGGCAGCCAGTATGGCCCCCATCAGATGCCCATGGCAGATTCCAACCCATGTTTGGAGACCCCAGTGATGGGCTTAGGGCCAGAAATCTTTCTAGTTCAGTAAGGGTCCCTTTCATGTGGACATATTTTTGTTAAAATAATCCTTGGTTTAAATTCTTTGAGGTGGTTTTACGTGAGTGTCAAATAATTTCTATGCAAAGCGCATCTGGGAAGAAACCCAGGGAGCACAGATGTGGAGGCAGAAGACCCAGGTGCTGGTACCAACTGTGTTTTATTTACCAGCTCTGGGGCTTTGAAGTAGTGGATCTCTCTGGTTCTTAGCCTCCTCGTTGGCAAAATGGGCTACAAAAGCTATGTTGAAGCGTGGTGGTGAAGTGCTAGCAGTGAGGGGGTCTGTAAGTGGGAAGCTCTAGACAAATACTGGTATAGAGCAGAGAGCTAGAAGGTGTGTAGGAGGTCACGTCTGATTCCCCCAACCACCGCCCCCCATTTTACAGATGAGGAAGTGCAGATCCGAGGGCATTTGCTCTAATTGGAAAAACAAAGCCAGTGACTGCAGTCCGGGAGCCACTCACCCTTCCTCTCCTTTACCAGCCCCCCAGTGGTGGTTGCAAGATCCCATGACCTGGAACCCTGTTCTGGCTTTTCTTTGTCTCATTCCCTGTTAGTTCAACTCCACAGCTTCAAGTGTCTCTGTGCAGGGACTCTTAAATCTATCCCTCCAGCCATGACCTGTGTCCAGAACTCCAGACGTGCACATCGCACTGCCCTTCGATAGATCACTGGATGACTTACAACTTGGCCAAAACAGACCTGGTCCCTTATTCCCCCCTGAACCTTCTCTCCTGCACGTCCGTTCACGGATCCCCATCTGCTTAGCTGCTCAAGCCCTGTCTCCAAAGTAGTCCTTGATTTCTCGTTCACTCCCCTCCTACATTCAGGCCAACCACTAGTCCTGTTAATTCTACCCAAAAATGTTTTAGAATCTTTGTACCTCTCCAGTCCATCCTAACCACCCTCACCCAGTCCCCACCTCCTGTGCCTGGGCTCCCTGCCTTCCGGCTTTACTCCTGTCCCTCAACAACCCATTCTTCCACAAACCAACTGGAGTGTGCTTCTACAGTGCAAAGCAGGTATGGCCACTCCCCACTTAGAACCTTCTGAAGAGCTTCCTTCCTCTCACTTCGAATAAAATCCTAAATCTGGCTTACAAAACCCTACCAGATGTAGACCCTGTCGGCTTCCCCAACCTGCTCTCTTTCTAGCCTGCATCCTGACCCTGCTGCCATTCTCTCGCTAAGTGAGCTCCCCCCTCGGGGCCTTAACCCCTGCAGTGCCCTGGCCAGGAACACTCTCCCCTCTGCTCTTCACAGGGCTGGTGCCCTCCTAGACGGTCAGCTCTCAGTTTATAAGCCTAGGCCAGAACCAGTACTTGGAAGGCGCCCCCACTCCCTCCTGCCGCCTGGTCACCCTGCTGACAAGCCACACATATTTCCAGGCAAGCCTTGAAGAGTCACCCTGACCATTTCTAGAGTTGGGAAGTTTGGAAAACATCCAACTCTTTAATTCTAGCCTGGGTCTCAGACTGAGTGTGCCTTGGGCATATTAGCAACTCTGCCAATCAACATTCCTCCCATAGGTGGGAGCCCCTGCTGGCTGGTGGCCCCATTGGGCCCTCAGCCTGCTTCCCATCTGCCTTCCACCTCCTCCCCCTCCCTTTCCCCTGCCAGTCCTCTGCCCCTGCGATGGCAGAGACCTCGCTTGTACAGCTTGGCACCCCTGCAGGACCAAGTTCAGGCTCCGCCAGTGAGTGGTTGTTGAGACCCAGGAGAACACTGACAGCAGGGTGGCTGTTAATTTAAAAATGAGAGGATGACTTGGAAGAAGTTGCAGGGAATCTGAGACTGTCACTTGGCAGCTGCGGCATCAGAAGCTTGCCAGGGCCGGTCAGCTCCAGTCCCAACAGGGTGCCCACCAAAACCACCTGAAAAGCTTCCAAGACAATCCAGATGCCCAGGCCCCTCTCCCCATCCCGATTCAGAATCCCTGGGGCAGGAATCTCATTTCCAAAGCACCGCTAGTGGGACTGATGTATTTGAGAGTCACTTGCTCTAGGAGAGTGTTTTCCCAAACTTGCTTGATGACATGAACCACCTGGCCTGTTTGTCAAATACCGACTACCAGGCCCTCCCCTGGACATTCTGATTCCTGACGTCTGGGTTGGCCCAGGAATCTGACTTTCCTTTTTAAAGACCAGCACTCCAGGTGCCAGTTTTTTGTTTTTAGATTTTCTGCAGAGCTTTATTGAGGTTGTATAAAATTAGAATTGGATTAAATCCTCCCTGAAATACCCATCACTGTGCTGTCATCGCCAGTGCTTTTTTTAAATTTACTTTTTATTGAAGTATCACTGATATACAATCTTATATTGGTTTCAAGTATACAACCCAGTGGTTCAGCAGTTACCCCCATTATTAAATCCTCACCCCCATGAGTGCGGTTACTATCTGTCACCACAGGGGGATGTTAGGGAATCAGATGCAGTTTTATCATCAGCGCCTGAGTCACATGGATGCTTCAGACTTCCTTCTCTCCCACCCAGAGTCCCACCCACTCTCCTCTAATCAACCAGCCTCATGTCCCACAGAGGCTGGCTGCCCGCAGTGTGTGACCGCACCCTCTCCGGGAAGGCTCTCTGCTTCACTGCACCGCATGGCCTAGCTGCATGCAACAGGTCTCCTTGCCGAGCTGAGCCCTCCCTGGGCTCTTCAGCCCCTTTTCCCTCTCCCAGGGCCTTCCTCCCTCAGTTACCCTCTGACAATGGTATCTCACAGGAACCCTCTTCTCTCAGGCTTCCTCCCTTTCTCCTCTGCCTCCACACAGGCTTACACCACCCTGACTCCTGTCAAACAAAACTCCCTTCAGATCAGAGTTATTTGCAGTATGCCTCCATTTCCCATCTCCCTCTCACCTTCACCCACTTGAGTTTGGCTTCTACCCTTCTTCTCATCTGCACTGAAAGGAAATGTCTTCCCTGAAGGTTGTCAGCCAGCACAAAGCCGAATCCAGGGGCCTTCACTGGGGCTCATGATCTTTGGTCTCTGGAATTCCAACATTATTTCCTGACGCTTGTTCTGCTAGAGACTCAACCCAGGGAAACTGAACCCACTTTCTGATGGTGGGCTGGGCTGAGAGGCAGTGAGTTCCCAGTCACTGGGCAGGCCCTTTGGAGATTGGAGCCCTGGCGGGAGGTTGGGCTAGATGGCACGGATGTGTGATCTGGACCCCTCTGTCACAGATGGCGATGTGGACACACATCAGGGCCAAAGCCTTAACCAGGGCCTCAGGCCCAGACCTCCTGCCTCCCAGAGCCATCTCATTGCCAGTGTGACTACTTAAGGATCACCTGAGAGAGTTTCAAAATGCAAGTCCCCAGGCTCCAGCCCAGAGATGGTGATTCCGAAGGAGAGGGGCCCTGGCCTCCACTGGCCACAGAGTTGTGCCCATTTGGGCACCCAGGTGACACTGGAAGACCAAAGCCAGCACCTGCTTCCCCGTTCTCTTGGCAGGTTGTCGGCGAGGACCGGCTCCACACACAGCAGTGATCACCTTCTACAGCTCCTTTTCCTCTTATGGGGACAAAATCAAAGGCCCAAGAGTGACTTTTCCAAAATGGCCTCCACCTCCTGGATTTCCATCCCTTCCTCAGCAGCATCTCTCCCCACTCTCCTCCTACATTCCCACCCTGTTGGCTGAGTCCAGTCATGGGCAAATGTCCTGGGGGCAGTAGTAAGACCAGGAGTGAACTGTCTCCTGGCTTCCAAGACGGAAAAGAGGCCACTTACCACATTGATGAACACCATGGTGGCTGGCTTCATTTTTGAGGAGATGGGGATGGAAATGAGCCGACCCAGGGTGATGAAGCCCCAGAAGAGGCTGGGGAGGTAACCGGCCACCTTGTGTCCCACAGACAAGGGCTTCTCCACCGCATAGCTGTACACAAAGGCCGAATAAGCCCCCTGTGGAGAGACAGGCCCCACTGAGCACACCTGCGGGGCAGCCAGACCACCCTCTCCACAGAAGTTCAGGCTGGGGCCAGCGTGGTGAGGGCCAAGGGAGAACAGGAGGCTCCACAAAGGGTGGCTTGGAGCCAAGGTCATAGCAACACGCAGGCCCGAGTCGAGGACAGAGCCCGGGTGCCTGGCAGCTTACACACTGCCCTCGCAGAGGCCTAGGTGTTCCAGGGAGGTGAACGCAGGGGCCCACAGGGAGTCCTGAGGGGTCTGGGCACACAGGCCTGCTCCCTGCCTCAGCCAGAGCAGACCACCACATGTCTTATTTATGAGGATTCCGCAAAAGGTTTTTTGTTGAAGGAGGGGGGCTGCAGCTAAAAAAAAAAAGGTTTGCACAAGCATCTCATCTTACAGGTGAGGGGGCAGAGAGAAGTGACCGGCCCAAGGCCACCCTGAGAGCTGGAAGCAAGGGCTTCCCACCAGTCACCGCAGTTTTTTATGGCCTTCTCTTTGGAGAGTCGCTCATATGGCAATCAGTTAATCCAGAACTGATTCTGATAATCAGCCATTCAAAACTGTCCTACTCTAATCCTAAGAGATTTCTGGCAGAAGGCACTAAATAGTGTAACAGAGGTCAGGAGTGGGATGAACAGCTGGGCCCAACCCCTGCCTTTGCTTGTTTACAGTATGGCTTGAGAAGCCCAGGTCTGGAATGCATTCCAGGAAGCAGCGTGTCCTCCAGGGTATATGGCGTGTCCTCTACTTGGGGAAACAGGGCTCTGCCCCTTTAAAAAGCATGGGGAGCCTGTACTCAGTGACAAAGGAGATAGGCCCCTATCCACAGACTTAACAAAAATAAAAACAATTGGCACCATGGTACCAAGGGGCTATGGACAGTTTTGGAAACAGTCTCCCCAGGGACTTTCATTCGGCCTGAATTTTTGAACCAGTCCAGAGGCGAGTCTCTGGGAAGCCTTGATGCCCCCCTCTCGCTCTTGCCGTTCCCCAGGTTTGAGTCTTGGGGGGTGAGGATCCCCTAGGAAGAGGCACCCTCCAAGGACGGCTTACCGTCATGCCATCGGTCATGAACAGGACCAGGGCAGCTGTGACGTGGATGGCAAAGAAGGAACATGGGGCTCCTTTGAAGTTCTTCCTCTGACAGCAGCTGAACAGGTCCTCGTGTCCTGGGTGAGGTGCAAGAACACGGCTGAGTCGCAGCCTCTGCGTGCCCAGGAGCTGTGGCTGGCAGTCACAAGAGCTCTGGTAGAACAGGGAACCACTTTCTGCCTCCCACTTGCTCTAGCTTCCCACCATCTGTCAGGAGAGGCCCCTGTCCATCTCAGTCCTGGTGGGAGCAAGGCTCAGAGAGGGCAGATAACTTGCCCGAGGTCACACAGGTGGAGTTAGGCAGAATGGAGGTTGGAGCCAGAAGTCCGCCTCCCCCATTCTCTCGGACACGTTGCTCCATCTCTGGCCAAGGCTTTTGTCCAACTATTCTCACCTGGGATGTATGTTCACCCTCTTGGCAGGGGGAGGGGTTACCAGGGAAGCCTGGATGCGGCTGTGAGCATGAAAGTTCGCTAGCGCCCCCACCTGGGTGTGGCTGAAACTTTGGGGGCTGCGAGGAGGCATCTTCCTTCTCAGGAGGGTGGGTCTCCAGGGCCAGCTCGTCAGCAGACAGCAGCAGTGGACTCCTCCGAGAGCAGCAGGTCAGCAGCCGCTCTTTGGACAGCAGAAACAGCACAGCCAAGGGCACCGGGAGCTGGGGGGCGGGCCGGGGGTCAGCAAGGTCCTGCCCCTTGCAGGCCTCCCACCCCAGGCCTGGGCCATGGCACACGCTCCCACACACTCGTGCAGCACACGTCTGCACAGTCCTGGGGGGGGAAACAGCTCTTTTCCTCGGTGCCCATCCAAGAGCCATCCCCAGCTAATGCAGCCTGGCACCTTGGGCCAGGGCAGGCTTAGG
Organism: Smutsia gigantea; assembly: GCA_032199065.1. NCBI lineage: Eukaryota > Metazoa > Chordata > Mammalia > Pholidota > Manidae > Smutsia > Smutsia gigantea. The sequence continues at coordinate 651,975 of JAVSCE010012020.1, read as the reverse complement.
GGAGTTGCTGCCCAACCTTGACCACATCTGTTTCCCTGATGAGACAGGTGCTCATCACGCACAGGCGTCCGGGGACACAGGAGAGGTGCCAGAGGCAAACTTGTTTCTCACACCTTCACCCTGAATGGTGCCGGGGCATGGCCTCACACTCACCCGTGCTCGTAGGTCACATGAGGCTTTTTACAAAGAAGTTTTGATTTTGGTCAGCACAGGTCTAAAACAGTGAGGTAGTGCGGGGTGGGGGGGATTATTATCCCCTAGGGTACAACTGAGGCTCAAAATTATCACTTAGTTACAACCTGTTACAACTGGGAGAGACCTGGGCAGTCAGCTAGAGACCCGGAAAGCACCAGTAACAGGCCACACAGCTGACTGGGGCAGAGCTAGACTGCTGTCCGGCGTTAGGATTTTGTCCGGTGCCATCTCCGGCTCAGGGCTGTGTGGATGATGTTATGCCCTAGGAGGGTGCCGAGGCTGTCCTCCGGGCGTGGCGTCTAAACTGGAAAACAGACATGGTCTCCTTTTGATTGCAAAATGCTACAAACAGCATGTGCACACATACACACACATGCTCAGTGTTACGTTCACTGCTATTTATATGAAGCCGCTGAGGTTTTATGAACTCCCCAGTGCAATGAGAAATGTCTCTGGCTCTGGGGTTGCCTGGAGAAGCCTCCTCCACCTCCCTCAGGTGCTCTGCCTGCGTCTAACCACCCTCCCCGCCAGGAAGCCCTTCATCACGTCTAACCTCTCTCCTTCCTGCCGTAACTTCATCCTAGTTCCTCTTGCTTAGGAAAGAGAGGACACCCAGGGAGCCGCGGAAGTTTCCCAGATGCCAGTGGGCTCCTCTGGGCTTGCAGGTCAAGCCACGGGGCAGACATGGAAGGCCGCGGGCTGCCAGCCCCTGCCCAGGGCTGTCCTGTGGGAGCCTCCACTCTGCGTGGAAGCAGAGTGGCTCACAAGGACATTTTCCCAAGTCACCAGCACACACCCTGTGGGCACCTTGGGAGCCTCCCTCCACACTCAAAAATAAGTCAAAGTCAGACACACCTCAGCGCAGCGCTAGAGCCACAAATCGGGCTGAGTGGGAGGAAACAGCCCCTGCCCTCAGGAGTCCTGGGTCCGCTGGGGGAAACAGGAAACCCACACACAGAGGCCTGTGGTGGCAGAGTGCCCGGGCGAAGGCCGAGGGGAAACAGCTGTGAAGGAGGCATGATCACTCAGGTGGGGCTTTCCAGGGAGGTGGGTGGTGGGAGGACTTCACAGAGCACTGGCGGGCCCTGGCGGCAGGATCGCACCCCAGCTTTGTGCGAAGCCCATTCAGGGAAAGCTGGCTCCGCCTTCAAAGCCCAGGAGCACCAGGTGGCCTGTGCCGGCCTGCGCGCACCCACGTGCGGGCACAGCCCCACCTCGCCTGCACTGGACCGTTTATCATCAGACACAAACCAATGGAAAAACTCCGGACATCCTGAAGCAAGCAAAGTGCCTCCAGTCTGCACCTCATGGAGCAAGAGAAAACAGACCTCGGGCTTAAGAGGGACCTTCCGGCTTCCTGGTCCCAGAGTCTCAGCCTTGCCATTGTACTGCGAGCGCTCCTTCCCTTTGCAGGTCCCACTGGCAGGGCACAGGCCCAAAGCTGCATTGTTTCCAAAACAATGATGGGCATGGGCAGAAGAAGGAAGGGGCAGAGAGAGATGGCTGTGTTTCTGAGAGCCCCTGGTGAAGATTCTGGTACGGGACAGGAAAGTTGCAAAGAAAGGAAAAATGAGCTGTGACCATGGGGCAGCAGGTAGGGGCCCTGGGCTTGTCTGGCCCAGCCTCTTGCTAGCCCCTAATCAGGCCATTGGGCCAGTGATGGTATGACACCCCCTGCCCTGGCACTCAGCGGGGGAGTGGTCTCAAAGACCCCTTTGGTGCTCCACGCATAGCACCACTCGAGACGAGCAGCAGCTGGAGAGCTGCTACAGTGCCTGAACCCAGCCTGCCTGCCTCTGCAGGGCTGACAAGTCTCCCAGAGCAAAGAGAGGCCCTGAGTCGGTGGCATGCCGTATGGGGCCTCCATCCCATAGCCAGGTGAACGGCCACCTGGAAGACCGCCCCACGCTGGGCCCAAGCCAGGTGGCATTCCTGAGCGTCCTTCCCAAGCCGGAGAGCAGCTGACGGGGAGTCTCCCCGCCTCTCCCTTCGGCCCCAGCCTGGGCCACCGTGGGAGAACCGTCTTGTGTTGCAGGGCACCAGAGGAGGTTTGCAGCTAGAGGCCAAGTCAGCTGACTTGGTAGTTGGGGGAGAGGGTGAGCGCTGGGGTGCAGAGAGGCCTCGGGCCTTCCCCACCACCGGGAGCTGGGCTCTCTGCTCCGCGCCCACCACAGGCAGGGGCCCTCAGAGGCCACCGTGTCTATCCTCCAGCCTCTGCAGGAGCCAGCCTCACAGCAGGTCACAGAAGGGTCCCCCAGCACCCAAAGACTCCAAAGAAGAGCCCAGCGTGCCCCAGTCCACCTCATCTGGCCTGGGAGGAGAAGGACTGGTTCCCAGAGGGCCTCCGATGACTTGAAAGTCACTGTGCCCACCCTGCTCACGGCTTTGCCTCCCCGAGGACCGTGGCCACAGGGTGTCACAACTGAGACCCTCACAGTGATCTCATGCAGCCCCCTCTGAAGGTTCGCCCACCCTCTCGCCTTCCTGAGGGCACGCCTCAGCCCCAGCCCATTTCTCAGAACAGAAGAATCTGCCCTGGGCGCTGGCGTGGACCATATGTGAGCCTGTGCCCTAGTCCTCAGCCAGCGCCTCCCAGCGGCACTCACATTGATCAGGGCCATGATCCGGAAGGCGTAGGACACGTGGGTCCCAGCCCCGTCCTGGGGGGGCAGCCCGGAGGGCGTCTGGTTGGACCAAGGCCGTGCCTCCGAGCGGTGCTGGCCCAGGATTCTGGAGGCATGAAATAGGTGGCTGCCGGAGGTGGCGTTGGCCGTGCTGTTTGCAGGCAGGCAGCTGGCCTCAGACAGGAAGGGGTCGGCAATGAGGGGGCTCAGCAGAGCACCAAAGCCCACAAAGAAATGGAGAACCTGGGAGGGAAGAGAAGTGGGATGGGTGGGAGGATGGCCCAGGCGGGAACGCCCCCGCCCCACTTGTGTCTCATCAGGGAGCCCCTGCTTGGTCTCAAAGGTGAGCAGAGGAGGTTGGGGGGGGGCTCTTCTCATCACTTCCTGGCCTGGGGTGACCTGGGGACACGGCCAAGACCCTCCCTCACTCTCCATTCTTTCCCAAATCTTACTCCACCCGGGGGCTGTTCCCACGTTAGCGTCCACCAGCTAACACCCCAAAGGGAAGGGGGCTTCATAAACGAAGGGCAGCCTGGGATCCTGGATAACTGGAAGGCGAAGGAAGAAGAAATGCACAGAGAGGAAAGGAGCCGAAGGCGGAGTGCAATCCTTCCCATCACACCACTTTCCAATTTACCAAGTTCTGTTTCTCATTAGCACTTAGGCTCCCGAGACCACCCTGCGCGCAGGGTTCACCACCCCATTTTAGAGATGAGAAGACGAAGTGCAGAGACCCTGGCTGGAAACTGTCACCCTGGCGCTCTTTCTGGGTCACCACCCTGGCCTAGAGGAAAGGATACCCAGCCTTGCGGGAAGGGCCGAGGGGAGGGGGCTGGGGGAGAGGGACGGCCGCCTGTGGGCTCACCTGCAGGAAGACGGCCGAGTCCTTCTGGTAGATCCTCACCAGCTGCATGTTGGCCACCGTGTCGATGCAGCCCATGGCTAGGCCCGCCAGTGCCATGACAGAGGCCAGCACCCTCACATTGCGGCAGAAGGGGATGACGGCAAACACCACAGAGATGGCCAGGGAGGAGGTGAAAAGGGCCCATAAGGACTGGGCCAAGCTGCAGAGCGGAGGGTGAGGTCAGCAGAGGGGGGCCCGGGGCCTTCGAATGAAGAGCCCCTTCGTGTCCCCCACTCACTGGGTGGCCTCGGGGACGCCGAGACGCTGCCCCCACCCTCTGGAGGAAGGGGGAAGGGAGCTGTGGAGGTGTCACCCATTAGCTAGGGTTGTGGGCGAGATGGTTCACATGTCCAGTCTCCTCAGGTAACAATCCCGACCTCACGGGGAGGCCGCGAGAACTCAGGAGACTGTGACGTGGCACACAATGGGCACGCCACAAGGGCACCGGCTATTTTTACCTGTGAGCAGTTGCATGCTGTTGACTTAAACTTTAAATTGTTTACTTATAAAAGGTTAGCTATAAAGATATTTCCGTCCCTCTGAGGGATGGTGTAAGGGGAATCTGCTCCGAGCACCTCAAGGGATCTGTGCCGTAGGCATGACACTGGAGGTGGGGCCCGGGAGGGAACATGACCCAGGAAGCCCCTGCGCCCTCCCTACGCAGGGAGGGCAAAACGGCCAGGCTCTGTGCAGGCACCCGGCCTGAGCCGCCCGCACCGAAGCCCACAGCCAAGGCATTTGGGGAGCCTGGTGACCCCAATATGGGCAGAGATTTTGGGCTCTCTGCCTGGTACGTGTCCAGAGGGGAGGCCCTGCGACCGTCCCCACAGAGACGCGTCTGAGTGCAGACCTCCCGCAGAGGCGCCCACAGCAGGCAGGCTGAGCGAACCCCGAACGGAGTGTCTCAGGCTCTGCCAAGGTCTTCTAGGTACACCCTGCCTAAAACACTCTGACTCCCAGAGAAAGGAAGGAAGCCTTGCATTTTCTGGGACCAGTCTAAAAGTGTAGGGAAGGAGATGGGGCAGCAAGAACGTTCTGGAAGGGAGAGGATGTGGAGGAACTTTCTCAGATGATGAAAAGTTGGAGAGCCCCCAGTCAGCCTCCATCTGGCTGTTGGACCTGGAGGGCTGGGGGGCAATGTGGCAAGAAGACCTGAGTTTCCAGCACATTAAGGAAAAGAGGGGGCCCCCGGGAGGCCTCTCAGGCAGGGTCTTTCTCTGGAGTTTTGCCTCTGACAGCTTTGGCTCTCAGCTTCTCATCTCGCCCCCTCTTTGATTAAATCCTTTATCAAAGGGGTCTGCTGATAGGAGCAGTTTGTCGTTTTCTCTTGTCTTGTTTCCAGGCTGATCTGCGGGGGAGATTACGGATCATGACCCCTGCCTGTTCCCACCTCAGAGCTGGGTGTAAGGGGTAGGGGGACTCCCTTCACCCCAGCCACTAGGAGGAAAATGGGGGGTGGGGACGTCCTGCTCTGTGGGTCCCCAGAACCGACAGCCTGCAGCCTGCTGCCAAGCCCCACTTTCCCCCATGGTGCCTCACCGAGGTGACGTGCCCCCTCTCAGGCACGCTGCTCCCGATCGCTCCTTTGCCTGTGCCAGGCAGACTAGGCACCCTCCTTCCTGGCCTGACTCGGGGACAACGAGAGGATCCCTTTTTCCCTCAAACGATCCGCATGCCCAGAATAGCATGACGCTTCCACCACCTCACTCCCCACCTTGCCATAAAGACCAGACGCCCTGAGTCAAGGACATATCCTCCTGAAGAATCAACACCTTATCGTGATTGTCCGGAAAAACCCGGATGAACACGGTTCCCGATCAGTCCTGTAGCAGAGTCCCGAGAGAAAGGGACTTGGGATCAATAAACTGAGATGCGAAGGAGCCGGGAGAAAAGAATGATAACAACTCGCCTTACAGTGTCCATGGTAACAGCGAATTTGTTTACAGTGCCTCAGACATTTGGTGCATGTGACCGTGCTGTGAGGCGGACTTCGCAAAGGGCCCGTGTGACCCATGAGTAAACTGAGGCTGAGAAGGGCTAAGAAAGTGGCTGACAGAGCCTACACTCAAACCCATCTTCAGCCTTGATTATCCCGACATCATGCCGCTTTTCATGGAGGAGACAGAGAGAGACTGTGTGTAAAAGGGCTGGTGCTGGGCCAGAGACCCAGCAAGGCTGCCGATGGGGGCATGGCCAGCCGTGAGCAGGAGGCCAGTTTCTGCAGAGCCTTGAATGGCAGGCATAGGAAGCAATGTGGAACGGCTGTAGTTGCTAGAACGTGATCCCCCAGTGGTCCCTCTGCTGGTGGTGTGGGAGCTCCAGATGGTTCAGATTTTAGCTGCCTGCTCCACTGCTAGCTTTCTGAGGGTCTGCCCCAGCCTGTTCGTTGTGGGCCCCCACCTGGCACTGAGCGTGGACCTGAGAAGGTGGTCAGTCCAGGGCTGCAGATACTGCTGATCATATGGGAATAGTGCTGGAGAAAAGGCTTGTCTTATCTTCCACACAGGATGGCCTGGAGACAGGAGGCTGGTGTGGGAGTTGTATGGGGGTAACAGAGAGAGAGAGAGAGAGAGAGGCAAAGAGAGAAAGAATAACACAAGGCCAGGCTGCTGGTGGAAGAAGGGGTGAGGGAAGGGTCTGGCATGGAGGGCGGCCCTGTCCAGGCCCCTCTTCTCCCTACCTTGTCATTCTAAAGAAGGACACTTGATGCCCACAGAGGGCATTTTTGTTCCCAGGCCCAGTGACAGGCAGGAAGAAGGGATAAAGAGAGAACAGGTGGAAAGGAGAGGCTGGAGGGAGCTGGGAGTCCCACCCCCGCTACACCTCTGCCAACCCTGGGTCATGGTTTGAACTTGCAGCCCACCAGCTGGGGCTGGGGTCCCCGGGCGCCAGGGGATGGAGATCCACTCCCAATGCATGGAGATGCCTCCCCACAGGAAACTGGGATCGCAGGCCGCTGGCCGCCCCAGTTGCTTTGGTAGGGTTGTGCCTGGGCATTCCAAAAATCAGCCTGAACCCATTTCTTTAGAATGTGGTATTGCCAAGAAAAAAAAAAATCCCAGATACATCCCAGAGCCAGACTGAAATACACTGATTGGCTTGGTCACTTAATGGTTTGGTCAACGGCTCCTTCCAGGAATGTGGGTAATTGAAAATTATGTAACAATAATGTCAAAACAGCGTTGGCAGCACAGATGTAGTGGGATTTATAATCAGAAGACCGATCTCAGGTCCACCTCTGCCACTTCCCAGCCATGGCTCGGGGCAAGGTGCATACCCTTACCCCCCGAGCCTCCGTTTCCTCCCCTGTAAAATGGGACCATAAGCCCTGCCTCATGAGGCTGCTGTGCAGAGTCAGTGTGAGGTTACAGTCATCCTCCTTTGCTCACTCCCTGGGCTCTTCCCTGGCCAGCAGCAGCTCCTCCCCGATGCCTACCCCCTGCCTGCTGGCACTGTCAGCCCAGAGAAGTCTGCTCAGCAGAAAGGGCGCAGAGAGCAGGGCCAGTGCCGGCCCCTGGATTTCCCCTAGGGCCTCCTCTGTTCCTGCCGCAGTGCTCTCTGGGAGGCAGCAAGGACCTAGGAGTCCTTCCCCTCATTTTACAGACCAGGACCTGGGCCCCAGCCGGGGAAGCGAGCTGGCTGGTGCTGGGCCTGGGTCCGGTTTCTTGACTCCCCATTCAGGCAAAAGCCAGTGAGCGTCCTTGGTCTTCCCTGCCCTGGTCCAGGGTTTAGAGGTTAATTCCAGCCAATTAGAGGGAGGCCCCCACTCCCCCAAGGCAGGGAACCCTTCCTCAGAAAGCCCGAGAAAGGTAAGTTAGTCATTAATGGCTCTGCCCAGAAGATGCAGATGGGGGGAGGCCGGCCGGCAGCCAGGCCCTGCCCCAGCCTTGCTGGCCCTGCTGGAGGTGCCTGCCCTGCCAGTGTGCTGTGTGACCTTGAGCACACTGCCACCCTGTCAGCTCAGGGGCTCTGCCCTACCCAGAGGGCACACGTGATCATTTTAACCTGGCCTCGCTGTGGTGCCTGCCCTGGCCTCCCGGTTCCGTGACAAGAGAAGGGGCTATTTGGCTCCAGAATGGCAGGGGGTTGGGGGAGGGCTTAAGCAGGAAGATGTCAGCCAGCCACTCCTGCCCTCCCCTCCTCAGGGATGGCAAGATGCCGCTGAGGCCCAGCGCCATGCCGCCGTGGAGGGACTGACCCCAGGATGGGCCCTGACCGCCTTCTCACATTTTTGCCTGGTCCCCTGTGGATAATCTCTTCCCTTGAAGGACCAGAGGACAGGAGCAGAGTGTAAAATCTGGCAAGAGTCAGAGGCATCCCCAGGCCTCCCCCGCCCCCAAAATGAATAGGCAGCCCCCCAGGAGAGGAACCAGGACACAGGGCACCCTTGGGAGCTAGGGCAGACTGCAGATTGCTCTCAAGCCAGGATCGGGCCCGGGGAAAGGGCCCCCTCCAACTGGGTCACCCCCATGCAGCCACCCCAGCTTGTTCAGAGCCCCGTGTTAAGGCTGCGGGGACTCAGTGGGAAGAGCAAGAAAGCCTGTCTTTGGGGAGGTCCCAGCTGACGGTGGGACTGCCCTGTTAGACTCAGCCGGAACGGGCCCTGTGTGGGCTGGCCTCCCAGCTTGCGGGGAGCACCCCTCACGCGCTGCTTGGATTCGCAGTTGTTTCCCCTCTGTGATACCTCTCCCCCGGTTCTCTGCGTGCATGGCTCTCTCCTGTCACTCAGCTGTCAGCTCAAATGGTACCTCCCGAGAGATGTCACCACCTTCCCTGACCACCTTGCTCGAGTAGCCTCAGTTCTGTCACTTGCCATCCTCCCAAATCAGAAAGAGAAGGGGAGAGAGAGGGAAGAAGGGAGGGAGAGAGAAGGAGCTGGTCCTACATCCTTTCACTAAAATGGTCCTGAATGGAAGCTCCATGAGAGCAGGGACCTTGTCATCTTCACCCCTAAAACAGGGTCTGTCTCAAGAGACACTTGTTAAAGGAGTCAATGAAGGTGTGGAATGAGTTTAGAGATTTTTTTTTAATTAAGAAAAATCAAGATCATATAGCATCTTACTATGCTACTAGACAGTGACTACAGTGGGGTCAGGGCAAGGGACTTGATAAGGGTGAATGTTGAAACCACAATGTTGATCATGTGAAACCATAAGATTATGTATCAATGATGCCTTAATTAAAAAAAATTAAGATCTAATTTACGTTCCATAAAATAATCAAAGTATACAACTCGATGGTTTTTGGTATACCTCGAGTTGTGAACACATTACCTCAGGGGAAAGGCCAGTGTGAGGCAGGGAGAAGGCTGGGAAAGCTCTGAAAACCCAGGGTGGTTAGACAGGTCCCCAGGAAACCAGGAGAAAAACCCTAACCTCTCATCTAAATAGCCCTCCTCTTCCTTGTCGGACCAAACACATACCTATACACTTTGCCAACTGGGTGGCTTTGTGTTTTTCTCTTCTCTGAATGGTTTCCTGCTCTCTATAAGCAAGATTTTTCTAAGGAAGGTCTAGTCCAGATTCCTGAGGCCCCAGTTGTACCCCTGTCCCTTTTGGCCTGCATTTGGTGGCCTCCTTCCAGATCTCTATGTTTGAAACCAGAGAGAGAAGGGGAGAGGGAGGAAAGAAGGGAAGGGGAGAGAGGGAGCTGGTCCTCCTCAGCAGAGGCTCACTGTCCTCCGCTGCCCCAGCTCTAACACCCAGGGCTCTCCATGTGCAGTCCTCCAACGCATGTCCCTGTCGAGGCATCCAGAAGCCCTCTCAGCCCTGGTTCTCAGTCTGGCCCAAGCAGGAGGCAGAACTGAGCAGGAACCCTAGAGCAAGAGACGATGCCTCTCCTGCAGTGCCTCTCCTGCGTGTGTCATCTGCACTTCCCCTGACCTCCCCTCCACCCCCACCACCACACACAGCTGGCCCTTGTGGATTTGTTAAACCAATCCAGCACAAGCACCCGCCTAGCCCAGCACACTGGCAGGTAATCACTTAAGCTGAAAAGCACTTGCAGGGGTATTAGCATCTTCATTTGTGGTGAGGCTCCAAGGAATCAAACTTTGGAGGCTGGTTTCAGGGCTGGTGGAGGTCTGGTTTATTTTGGGGTTGGTGGGATTGTGATGAGATGTCTGGCCCCAGCTAGGTAGTGACCCACATCTACACACAGGCTGCCCCCATGTGATATCCCTCCACTTCCACTGAGGTCTGCTTTGTTCTTGACTGAAGGAATGGGTTCTTTAGGAGATTTTGTTTTGGGGGTGAGAGGACTGAGGTTCAGAATTTAAACCTGAATCACTGATAGGACCTGTCCCCCACCACGCTCACCCCTTGGATCCCAGTAGGAAGTTCCAGAAGCCCACAGTTTCCTTCTCAGATGTGTCAGCTCAGGGATACTCAGTCTGTGTGTATCCCTAGGGTCAGTCATGTCATGCCTGTGCCTGGTGAGGATGGGGTAGAACTTGTACCCTGTAGAGTGAAATCTGACTATTCTTAAAGCAACAGCTGCCAAAATGTCTGGTTCTTGAGACAAATGCCTCAGTTCAAATCCTGGTTAGGCCTCTTAATAGCTGTGGGACCTAGAGCAAGTTTCCTCACCTCTCTGTGCCTCAGCTTCCTTATGCACAAAATGGAGATAATAGAACTACTCTACAGGGTTGGGTGAAGATTAAATGAGTTGATACAAACGAGGCCCGAGGAATAGTGCCAGCATAGGGTAAATGCTCAAGAAGTTTGTTGATTACAACTACCATTTCGTTTTTCTTTTCTGTGAGCCCATGTCCTGCCGCAAGACCAGAACCTCTGGCTGAGGAAGGAGCCCTGAGGGAGGTGCAAAGCAATGGCCCAGATGGGTGTGTGTCTTTGCTGTTTTCACAAAACGTGGCGTGCCAACCTGCCATTTAGAATTATCCTCCTTCCCCTTCCTGGTCTTTGAAATTCACATGTTCTTAAAAAGTTTCAGGTAAGGGACACTTTGCAAGTCAAAATACTGAAAACAAAAACAAAACCAGAAAAACATTCTGCTAAACTTCTAACTAAACCTCTAGGCAGAATCAGAAAGGCTCTTCAGCTTTTTCTTAAGATTTTCTGAATCCCCCATACATCTAATCCTGCACAAAACACACAGAAACACTAATGTACACAAGAAGTCTTGCTTCTTAAGAGAAGAATTCTTCAGTTCACAAGAGGATTTTGGTATTGGGGATAGTCACTCCCTAACTGATGTTTTGTTTTTCTTTTTGGCTGAGGGGCTTAAAATGGGGTCTATGTGCATGACACCTGTGTTCTTCTCCATCAGCTCTGGCGGCAGCGAAATAGATAGGAAAACTCACCCTCATGAATATTTCTAGGAGTGAGTCAAAGGGCCAGAACCCTTGCCCCAGAATGGTTCCCTTGAAGTTCTCTGGGATAGCCCCACTGTGGTTTGTTCCAAGGCCAGGGCTTGCCCGAGACCATGCAGTCCAGGCAACGCCAGCCGGGAGCTGGGACTAGGGAACTCTCCAGCAGCTTTTGGCTTGCAAGTCATCTATGCTTTGCTTTGGGTCTGTTTTCCTAGCTGCACTGGAAGTGAATCCTGCAGCCTTTCCAAAGGGCCCTGTCCAATTTGAGCTGGGAGAATAAGGCTCGGCAGTGGTATCTAAAGGGGCATCTCTGGGGGCCACACCAGACACAGTCCAGTCCCTGCCCAGTCACAGAGGCAGGGAGGAGTACCACGGGGTGGCGGAGTGGAGGGGAAACCTGGCACCGGAGATGGAGGAGCCCCTTACCAAGCCCAGTGAGAGACCCCCTGAACCTACGTGGCCCTACCGGTGACAGTCCTGTATGTCTCCAGGGGCACGGCCCTGCCTCCAGGGACCAATGCAGGAGGCCTGGCCCCCTCGGGGGCAGGACCACTCAGGACCCGCGGTCTCCTGGGGAAGGGACAGCCTGCAGCTGAACTGCGGCGGAGGGTCTGAGTGGGGTGCGCCCCAGGGTGTCCTGTGAGCAGCCAGCTCCGCCACCCAGCCCGCCCGGAGGTGACACTCCCACTCTCCTTCCACCTGCTTCCAATTCCGCCCCCGACCGCAGGCCACCGTCAAACCTCAGACCCTCGCACTTGCCAACGCCATCCCCTTCTCCCCAGGGAGTGTGGGTGGGGGAAGCGGGGCGAGAGCCGGGTTTACCCCCTCACGGGAGTGAGTGCAGGCAAATAAATCCAGAAGTCACCTTCGGTCCCTGGAGAGTTCCTGGGAGAGCTGGGCTAGGGGCGGGCGGGAGGCAGCCTTTCGGCTCCGGCGGGGCAGGCTGGCGGGGCTGGGAGGAGTGGTGGCCGCCGCAGCAGGCGGGGGCAGGGGTGCGGGCGGCGGGGTGGGGCGCGGGGGCTGAGGGCGCGGGCCCGGCACTCACGTCCTCTTGAAGACGCCCCCGAGGGCGCTGCCCAGCAGGAGGCAGAGCTGCTGCGAGAAGAAGACCCAGGAGATCTGGGGCAGCGAGCTGTGCGTCTGGCAGCGCAGGTCCAGCAGCGTGGGCCCCAGGAAGGCGATGCACAGGCCGAAGCTGAAGAAGACGCTCCAGTAGGTGAGCGTGGGCTGCAGGTTGCGGCGGAGCAGCCCGGACACGCGGCCGTCGCAGCCCATGGCCCCGCTGGCGGGCGCACGGCTGCCGCCTCCGATCTCGGCGGTCCGAGTGCGCGGAGGCCGGCCGCCGGGAGGGAGGGGCGGGGAGGGGCCGCCGCGAGGGCCCCGCCCTCGGCCCGGGAGCGGCGGGGGCACGTCTGCGGCCCGTGGGCACCGCGGCGGGGCCCGCGTCCTCCCCGCACGGTGCTAGGCGCCCCCGGCGTTCCCGAGCACCCTCGCCCGTTCACCCTCCCCCGGCGGGACTCCAGCGCCACCCCGCCGGCTGGCCTCCCCACCGGCCCCTTACACAAGCCCCCAGCGCCGCTCAGAGCTCGGCCCACTGGGAGCCTGAAACGTCCTCGGTGTGCACGGAGCCGGAGAGCGGGTCACTTCAAGGCGGGGGAAACCCTGGCACGACCCCTTAAACCTGGGGGCTTTCCAGATGGACTTTGGGGGTCTGACAGCGCCCCCGTGTCCCCAGGCCCCTCCCGACAGAAGGCCAAATCTCCTACGTATGTTTTTATCTTGGGAGAGTATTTATGGCTTTCATTAGAACCCCAAGAGGGTAAGAACATTGCCCCTTAGACAGAAAACCCTGGAAATGGCCCCTTTTCTTTCCCCCAAGCTCCGCTGAAGGGCCTAAGGGCCAGTCTGCGCTTGCAGCATGTCCTCTGCGCCCTGGACATGTGCGGGAAGGGCGGAGATGTGGATGCTCTGGGCAGGCTCCATCTCCTTCCTCCTAGTTGGAAGTGGGGGTGGTGGCAAGGGAAGGGTGGTGATCCGGAGAAATCCCAGGAAGAATTTAGAAATAATTCTCTAGTGGGGAAAAAAAAAAGAGTTCTGGGGAAAGTTCCTTTTAGGGGCAGAAAAAGCCAGATGGGGGCGTGGGGTGGGCGGGTGTCAGCGTCCAGACTGGGAGTCCTTCCAGGATCCTCCCACTGGCACAGACTGTGCCTCCCTCCCAGGTGCCCACGGAGCTGGAGGGCCTGTGTGGTCCTGCTCCCGCCAGAGCCAGGGGGCCTGTGTTGGCTTCTGGAGGCAGAGCAGTGAGGCGCTACAGTGTCACCTCTGTATGTGTGGCAGGGGGAGGGTTCTAGTTGGGGCAGGAGCCATGACTCCAGACCTACTGCTCCCCCGACCCTTGGGGACCAAAGCTGGAAGGGCTGAGGAGGTAGATGGGCGGTGTCCCCATGACAGCATGGCATGAGGTGGGGGCAGCCAACTTCTCTAGCAGGTGCTGGTCTGGCAGTGGCACTCCAGTGTCTGCCCATCCCCCCTAGCCTGTGGGGACCAGAGAGGGGGCCTCAGGGGCTCTCTGGCTCAGTCAGACCGCAGGTGATGACCACTACTTATTCAACGGTGATAATGGCCGTCCGTGCAATACTTGTGATCAAGCAATAAAGGTATCCCCTGGGGGAAAAACAAGAACAAAAACCAATCATAACCACCCACAGACATTTGACTGGGTTCTCTCTGCCCTTTGAATAGAATTCCAGGACCCCAGGAGCTCAGAGTTGGAAGGCCCAGTCTCCAGTTGAGTCCCCTGTCTCCTCTCCATCACTGCTGATAAATCCTTGTCAGTCTTGTTCTCTGGCGGTATCTCTTACTGATGGAGACATTGCTAATCTTTCCTGGGGTTCACTTCCAGTGTGTGTCAGCTGGGGTTGTAGGGAGGGTTTTTGCTGAACTGAAATGCACCTTCCTGTAGCTCCTCACTGCCACCCACAGGACATGTCTGATGGCCCTGTGTACGTTAGTCCTTTAAGCACATAATGACCTCACCCCAGCACTTGGCTTGTCCAGCCCAAACACCTGAAATTCCTTCAAAATTCCCTCTGACGGTCCTCCCCAGCTACATCACCCACCCGTTCAGCGTCTCTGGCCACAGTGGCAGTAACCCTGGTACCCTGAGGCAGCACCCCCGTGTCTGGCGTGCTAGGAGCATTCTATAGCTTGTACTTGCTGGTGGTTACACAGATATTAACATATGAAAATATTCACTGGGCTGTACACTTGTGATCTGTGTCTTTTATTTATGTACGTTATACTTGAATAAAATAGTAAAGAGTAAAAATAAAACAAAGGGCCTTATAGTCAAGGGCCTTTCTTTCTTTTTTCCTTTCTTCCTTTCCTTCCCTCTTTCTTTCTTGGGGGCAGGGCCCCTGAATGGAGACAAGCAGGTAAGGAAACACGTAGAGCAATGAGGTACAATCTGTAATGGGGTGCTCAGAGAAATTCTATCCAACCCCCCAATTCCAGCAAGCCCTCATTCTTGCCTCCAACTGTGTTCACACTGTCAGCTATTATATTCCATGGATTGTTAGCTTCCTTTTCCTGCCAGCCTGTCTCCCCTGCAGCCGGTTCAACTGTGAGTTCTGAAGGGCTGGGACTCCCAACTCCCACCCTACCCAGGTGCCTCACAGAATGCCTTGCACACAGCAAGTCCCAGATAAATAGCTGGGGAACTGAATTATTTGCACAACACCTTGATAATTGTTTTGGAGTTTTCCTTTATAAAGCTTATCTTCCAATGCTAACAAATTCTCCAAGGACAGAGGCTGTCCTTTATTTCCTTTGTGCTGTGTATTCAAAATGTCCAGCCCTGACTGGACACCCTGTAGTCATGCTTAAATTTGAAAGATAACCTTGGATGGTCTCTTAGCCATGTTCTGATTTCCCTCCTCATAAACTGGAAGGGACTCATCCCTCATTAGCTCTGAAAAGCAGTTTGAGACCTCAAAGCATAGAAAGACTGAATAGGTTGGGAGAAAGGGTCTGTAGCAATGAAGGGCTCTCGAGCTGTTTCCGACAGAGTTCTATTCATTTGCTTCAAGGGTCACCTCCTCCAGGAAGCTTTCTCTGACTATCCTGGGGTCCCTTCTGGGGGCTCCCAAATGCAGCCACTACTAAAGATCCATTCACGGCTGCTCTTCCAGGGCGAGGGCCATGGGTTTGTTCTCTGCTGTGAGCTGTGGTTGACTCCTTGGTGAGAGGTGTTGGCTGCAGACTGGCTCCCCTCTTGCACCTGGAAGCTGGTCAGCAATAAGTCAAGTGCACATCTGGGACCATGATCTACATCCTGGAGATGCTCCAGGAGAAAGCAAACAAGGTAACACGCCACAGAGTGGAATAAGCGCCGATCACCCTCACCATGATCCCGCATGGGCACCACAGCTGCCCACATGCCTCAGTACATAAGCCATGATATACATTTTGTTTTTGTTACTGTTTCTGTTAGAATGGAAAATATTAAATATTTTTAAATGTCCAAAAAGAAAAGGCCTGGTATGGCAGCCTTAGAAGGGAGTCCCTGGGATTTGGGCCTGATTTCATGTTTGGCAGGATCCTCTAAGTGACCGTGGGTCTGCCCCACAGTCCCCAGATACCTTTGCTCTCCGCTTCCCAGACTCTCAGGAGGCCAGGCCGGAGCAGTAGAGTGAAGTCTCTAGTTCAAGGTTGTGAAGCACATCCTGCAGTTCCTGTGGCCCCTCGGGGGCCTGAGGCCACCCTTCCCCGCCTCCGCATTCTGTCTCCTTAGCCCCCACATCACTGCCTTGCTGGCTGGATTGTTGAGAGTGGATTAGCAGGCTCTGCCTGGGGTTGGCATGGGGCGGGTGGCAGACAGCTTGGTGCCAAGGACTGCATCCGCATGACCCAGCCACCCTACCCCACGTGAATGCAAACAGCAGCTATGGGTGTGTGTACAAAAAGCCTCCTTTGCCAAATATCCGGATGAACTGAGTTCTCTGCCTGATTGGCAGATGAGGGGGATGTTCACTGCAGGTGTGAAATGGGAGGGACAAGAGCAGGTGAGGTGGCCCAGAAGCATCTTAAGAGTTAGACTAGTAGCCACACACATCCTGGAGAGAATGTTGCATGGCACCTGGCATTTAGTTGGTGCTAAATATGTGTTAGTGCTTAAAAGTGCTAGTTGAAGCTGTCTAACTTTGAGAGTTGGGAGGACTCTGAAATTTTCTAGTGCAACCTCCCACGCAGAAGTGGAATTACTTTTACGGTTAGATTCTAGCAGGCAGCTACTCAGCCTCAGGTCCAGCATGCCCAGGCCTGGAGTCAGAGAGATCTAGTCTAGGCTGTGAGACTTACAAAGAACTGAACCTCAATTTCCTCCTCCTTAAAATGGGGAGAATAATACCTCCTTGACTGTAAGAAAATGTAGACAGAGTGTGTAATACAGGGGCGGGTACACCAGGTTCTCAATAAATAATGTTTTATCATCACTGTCATCATTATTGTTATTAACAATAACCACACAAACCGCTCTCCTAGTTTTGTACACTAGAACAGTGGCAGCAAAGTGTGTCCCTGGATCAGCAGCATCAGCATGTTCTGGAAACTTGTTAGAAATACAGATTCTTGGTCTTGCCCTTGACCTGCTGAATCAGGGACTCTTATGGGTGTGGCTCAGTTATTTGTTCTAATGAACCCGCCAAGACATTCAGATCAGCTACAGGTTAAGAATCACTGCTCTAGAGCCACAAAGGAAGAGTCCATTCCCATTCTGCAGAAAGCTATTCTCTATTGAAGACATCTTTCATGTCCTTCCTAAGTTTTATCATTCCTAAAAATGTCCTTTCCACTTCCTGCAGCCATTCCTCTTTTGCCATGTATTCCAGACCCCTTGCATCTGTATCTGCCCATCATGTGACGTCCTGATTGTCAGTGACTCACTTAAACAGGGAGGCTTCCAGATCTACACCCAGGGCTACCAAGTGGTCTAAACTGCACACAGGGCAATGGTTTTGCTGCCTCCTCTTCCTTAGTAATTCTGACAGCTATTTATTGAATTCCCATTCTGTGCCATGCACATGACATAGAATAACTTTTTTTTAACTGAGGTTAAATTTACATACACAAAAGTGCACGAGTCTTAAGCAAACAAATTAAATTTTTGTTTGCACACATACCCAGGTGATCCACCACCCAGATCAAAATACAGAACATTTCCAGCACCCACCCCAGAAACAGGAGTATGCTTGCTCATTACTGTCTATGAGAGCACTCGCTCATTATCCTTCATTGCTATGTAATATTCTACCATCTACATGCCACACAATTTTTTATTAAGGTATTATTGATATACACTCTTTTTTATGTGCTTTTTTAAAGGTATCATTGATATACACTCTTATGAAGGTTTCACATGAAAAAACAATGTGGTTACTACATTTAATCATATTATCAAGTCCCCACCCATTCCCCAATGCAGTCACTGTCCATCAGTGTAGGAGGATGCCACAGATTCACTGTTTGCCTTCTCTGTGCTGTACTGTTTTCCCCGTGATCCCCCACATCATGTGTACTTAACATAATACCCCTCAGTCCCCTTCTCCCACCCTCTCCACCCGCCCTCCCCCACCCCTCCCTTTTGGTAACCACTAGTTCCTTGGAGTCTCTGAGTCTGCTGCTGTTTTGTTCCTTCAGTTTTGCTTCAGTGTTGTACTCCACAAATCAGGGAAATCATTTGGCACTTGTCTTTCTCCACCTGGCTTATTTCACTGAGCATAATATCCTCCAGCTCCATCCACGTTGTTGCAAATGGTAGGATTTGTTTCTTTCTTATGGCTGAATAGTATTCCATTGTGTATATGTACCACCTCTTCTTTATCCATTCATCTACTGATGGACACTTAGGTTGCTTCCATATCTTGGCTATCAGCTGCAATAAACATAGGGGTGCATATGTCTTTTTGAATCTGAGAACTTGTATTCTTTAGGTAAATTCCAAGGAGTGGGATTCCGCGTCAAATGGTATTTCTATTTTTAGTTTTTTGAGGAACCTCCATACCGCTTTCCACAATGGTTGAACATTCCTACCAGCAGTGTAGGAGGGTTCCCCTTTCTCTGCATCCTTGCCAGCATTTGTTGTTCTTAGTCTTTTGGATGGTGGCCATCCTTACTGTGTGTGGTGATATCTCATTGTGGTTTTAATTTGCATTTCCCTGATGATTAGTGATGTGGAGCATCTTTTCATGTGTCTGTTGGCCACCTGAAGTTCTTCTTTGGAGAAGTGTCTCTTCATATCCTCTGCCCATTTTTTAATCAGTTTATTTACTTTTTGGGTGTTGAGGCATGTAAGTTCTTTATATATTTTGGATGTTAACCCCTTGTCGGATATGTCATTTACAAATATGTTCTCCCATACTGTAGGATGCCTTTTGTTCTGCTGATGGTGTCCTTTGCTGTACAGAAACTTTTTAGTTTGATGTGGTCCCATGAGTTCATTTTTGCTTTTGTTTCCCTTGCTTGAGAAGATGCGTTCAGGAAGAAGTTTCTCCTGCTTATATTCAGGAGATTTTTGCCTATGTTGTCTTCTAAGAGTTCTTTGGGTTCATGACTTACATTCAGGTCCTTGATCCCTTTCGAGTTTACTTTTGTGTATGGGGTTAAACAATAATCCAGTTTCATCCTCTTACATGTACTGTCCAGTTTTGCCAACACCAGCTGTTGAAGAGGCTGTCATTTCTCCATTGTACGTCCATGGCACCTTTATCATATATTAATTGACCATATATGGTTGGGTTTCTATCAGGGCTCTCTACTCTGTTCCATTGATCTATGGGTCTGTTCTTCTGCCAGTACCCAATTGTCTTGAGTACTGTGGCTTTGTAGTAGAGCTTGAAGTTGGGGAGCATAATCCCCCCAGCTTTATTCTTCCCTCTCAGGATTGCTTTGGCTATTCGGGGTCTTTTTTGGTTCCATATGAATTTTAGAATGATTTTCTCTAGTTCGTTGAAAAATGCTGTTGGTATTTTGATAAGAATTGCATTGAATCTGTAGATTGCTTTAGGCAGGATGGCCATTTTGACATTATTAATTCTTCCTATCCATGAGCATGGGATGTGTTTCCATTTATTGGTATCTTCTTTAATTTCTCTCATGAGTGTCTTGTAGTTTTCAGAGTATAGTTCTTTCACTTCCTTGGTTAGGTTTATTCCTAGGTATTTTATTCTTTTTGATGCAACTGTGAATGGAATTGTTTTCCTGATTTCTCTCTCTGCTAGTTCATTGTTAGTGTATAGGAATGCCACAGATTTCTGTGTATTAATTTTGTATCATGCAACTTTGCTGAATTCAGATATTAGATCTAGTAGTTTTGGAGTGGATTCTTTAGGGCTTTTTATATACAATATCATGTCATCTGCAAACAGGGACAGTTTAACTTCTTCCTTGCCAATCTGGATGCCTTTTATTTCTTTGTGTTGTCTGATTGATGTGGCTAGGACCTCCAGTACTATGATGCATAAAAGTGGGGAGAGTGGACATCCTGTCTTGTTCCCAATCTTAAAGGAAAAGCTTTCAGCTTCTCACTGTTAAGTATCATGTTGGCTGTGGGTTTGTCATATATGGCCTTTATTATGTTGAGGTACTTGCCCTCTATACCCATTCTGTTGAGAGTTTTTATCATGAATGGATCTTGAATTTTGTTGAATGCTTTTTAAGCATGTATGGAGATGATAATGTGGTTTTTGTCCTTCTTTTTGTTGATGTGGTGGATGATGTTGATAGATTTTCGAATGTTGTACCATCCTTGCATCCCTGGGATGAATCCCACTTGATCATGATGGATGATCCTCTTGATGTATTTTTGAATTCAGTTTGCTAATATTTTGTTGAGTATTTTTGCATCTATGTTCATCAGGGATATTGGTCTGTAATTTTCTTTTTTTGTGGTGTCTTTGCCTGGTTTTGGTATTGGAGTGATGCTGGCCTCATAGAATGAGTTTGGAAGTATCCCTCCTCTTCTACTCTTTGGAAAACTTTTAGGAGGATGGGTATTAGGTCTTCACTAAATGTTTGATAAAAGTCAGCGGTGAAGCCATCTGGTCCAGATGTTTTGTTCTTAGGTAGATTTTTGATTACCAGTTCAATTTCATTGCTGGTAATTGGTAATTAGTCTGTTCATATTTTCTGTTTCTTTCTGGGTCATGCTTGGAAGGTTGTATTTTTCTAGAAAGTTGTCCATTTCTTCTAGGGTATCCAGTTTGTTAGCATATAATTTTTCATAGTATTCTCTGCTAATCCTTTGTATTTTTGTGGTGTCTGTAGTGATTTTTCCTTTCTCATTTCTGATTCTGTTTATGTGAGTAGACTTTCTTTTTTTCATGATAGGTGTCTGGCTAGGGGTTTATCTATTTTGTTTATTTTCTCAAAGAACCAGCTCCTGCTTTCATTGATTCTACTGTTTTATTCTTCTCAATTTTATTTATTTCTGCTCTATTTGTCCCTCCTTCTACTGACTTTGGGCCTTATTTGTTCTTCTTTTTCTAGTTTCTTTAATTGTGAGTTTAGACTGCTCATATGGGATTGTTCTTCTTTCCTGAGGTAGGCCTGTACTGCAATATACTTTCCTCTTAACATGGCCTTCATTGTGTACCACAGATTTTGCGGTGTTGAATTATTGTTGTCATTTGTCTCCATATATTGCTTGATCTCTGTTTTTATTTGGTTATTGATCCATTGGTTATTTATATTTAGGAGCATGTTGTGAAGCCTCCATGTGTTTGTGGGATTTTTATTTTCTTTGCGTAATTTATTTCTAGTTTCATACCTTTGTACATGCAACACAATTTATCCCATCTTCTATTGATAGACATTCAGGTTATCACCAGTTTGGAGCTATTGTAAATAAAGCTGCTGTCAACATTCATGTACTTGCTTTTTGGTGGACATAAGCTCTCATTCTATTGAGCATATGCTCAGAAGTGAAATTGCTAGCTCACAGAATCAGTTTCGTTTTAGTAGATGCTGCTGAACACCTATCCAAAGATTGTCCATTGTAGTCTTCTGCTACAGTTCCAGTTGCTCCACATCCTTGTCAACACTTGGCATTGTCAATCATGTTAATTTTAATTGTGTTGGAGCTACACTAGTATCTCCATGGTTTTAACTTGCATTTTCCTCATAACAAATACTGTTCCTTTATGCTTACTGGCCACCTGTATGTGCTCTTTGGTGAAATGCCCCTTCAAGCCTTTTGCCTACTTTTGAAATTGGATTGTCTATCTTTCAAAAATTTATGTACGAGTTCTTGATACATGGGTCCTTTCTCAGTTATATGTGTTGTAAAATCATCTCCTTGTCTGTACCCACATTAGCTCTAATCGTCACAATGATCCAGTGAGGTTGGCACTGTTATCACTATTTTATGGATAAGGAAACTAAGGCTTGGGAATGCAACGTAGCTTGCCCAAAGTCACACAGCTAGTAAGTATCAAAGCTGAATTTTGAGCCCAGATCTCACGACTCCAAAGCTCAGATCCTTCCCTTGACATCATCTGCCTCTCCCAATCAAATTCTCTTAACACACCTAACACTTGTACATGAGCATATGGCTGTTAACACTTCTCCCCTCAGGAACCTCGATGGAACAAAGTCTTCCTATGTGCAATTGATTTACTGAATCAACTACGTGCAGTTGATTTATTGAAGCCAAGTATAGGACTTGGTATACGTGCAATAATGGAAAGAGTCTGGAGCTGGGGGCCAGACTGTCCTGGGCTAGGTTCTGGCCCCAGGTGTGGCTGTGTCAACTCAGGGCTGGACACGATAAGCCTCATTTTCTTCAACTGTAAAATGTCTGTCTCTTACAGCGTGGTGGTGGGATGCCATGGGAACCCCTGCAAAGGCTCAGGAGGGCACTGAGTGTGGTGCCGCTCACACTTCCGAGCACCTTCCCCTGCTCTCCCGTCTCATTTAATTTTGGTCTGGGCTTGTTTTCTCTGCCAGCCCGCTTTGGATCTCACTTCAGCCATGCACCAGGAAGGTTATTCCTCCAGCCGAGCTGGATTAAGGGTACCACCTCACATTCAAACTGTATGGTTGCTAATAGTCGTCCAAATCTTTGAGAAAGGTACTGAACACGATGCACCATTCTCCATCGGCCTCTTGCCTAGTTAACCTTTCCTTCAGGGCTCAGAGGAGTTATTGATTCTGCTGGGAGCTGCCCACCCACCCAGGGCTGCCCCAGGTCCCTGCTTTGTGTTCCCCCCATCTCCTCACCACACTTACAGTCACCAGTTGGGGTGTCTGTAATGTGAATCGCCTGTCAGCCCCCTGAGGTTGGGGATTGTGTCACACATTAATCCTTATATCTCAGAGGCATGGCACATAGCCAACACTCAGAAAATATTGGCTACACCAATGTGTGTTTAATTACTGTAACCTTGAACTTAGGAAAACTCTGAGGCAAGAAATAATGTTCATAGAGGATTTCATGAGGATGTGCAATTCATCTATTTAATTGGTAATTCTCAGACTTAGCTCTATATTAGAATCACCTGGAAGTACAAAAGTGTCAGACTTTCTGTGATAGTCTTGTGTTGGGATTTTGCCAAAGGTCCCCAGGGCTTTCTGATGTGCAACCCAGGTTGGAAATCACTGCCGCAGAGCATCTACATTTTACTGTCAGAGAGCTGCTTGCATATCCTACACCATTTGGGCCCCTCATTAAAGTTCCTGTATTGAATTATACCTGGGCTCTAAGCCTAGCTTGAGTGACCCTGGGATATGTACTGGAGTCACGGTGGGGATGTGTCACCGATGGACCACTATACGAAGATGGACAGGAGCGCCCTCTACCAGGCAGCAGCGCCGGGAAAAGCTGTGATGCTCCCGAACAACCAGTTAACACTATTCTCCAAGCTTTGTAGTAGCTGCTAGACAGTTCATAGCCAAAGCTGTGGAACACCTTTATCACTTACAGAATTTCATGGTATATGGGTTATGTACTGACGTGGTTCCTCTTTATTATCTGTCCTTTTCTCTTCACCCTCCTTTCCACATTTTTCCCCCATGATAATGTTTTTTAAAATGGAGATATAATTCACATACCATTAAATTTGTTCTTTTTAGAAGTGTGTGATTTCAGTGGTTTTAGTATCTTCACAAGTTTGGGTGGTCATCACCAATACCTAATTCCAGCTCATTTTCATCACTCCAAAAAGAAACACCACACCCAGTAGCAGTCATGCCCATTAGCCTTCGCGTCAGCCTTTGGCAGCCACTGTCTCTATGGATTTGCCTACTCTGGGCAATTCATGTAAATGGAATCAATATGTGGCCTTTTATGTCTGGCTTCATTTAGCATGTTTTCAAGGTTCTTCCATGTTGTAGCATTTAGCAATACTTTGTCCCTTTTTATGGTTGAATGATATTCCACTGTATGGATGTACCACATTTGGCTTTCCATTCATCAGTGTATGGTCATTTGGGTTTCCAGTTTTCAGCTATTGTGAATAATGCTACTATGAACATTCATGTAAAAGTTTTTATGTGATCAAGAATCCGTTCTCTTGGGTCTATGCCTACAAGTGGATTGCTGGGTCATATAGTAACTCTGTGTTTAACTTTTTGAGAATCTTTTCTCACTTAAATTTTTTTTATCTTATATTACATGTGTTTCTGTAAGCCGCTGCAAATCCTTCTTTTTGGAACAAGGCAGAGTATAAATAAATAAATAAATCGCAAACCAAGCCATCTGTTTAATAATCTGTTCTAGAATTTTGCCAGGATTCTATATTGAGCCGTTTGGTCTATAGTTTCCAGAAATACCTTCTGTCTCTTTGTGAAAATCAGAACATTTTCTCATCTCCAACGTCCTCATCATTATTTTTGGGTGCTTTTTCATGACTTGGGCATCTAACTCATCTGTATCTGGCCTCCAGAACTCACCTGCAGCTATGTAAGCTCTCATCTATTTTGTAATGCACTTAAATCTTTCTACCCCCGTAATTCATGCACATGGTTCAGAATAAAACCAAACAGTGAAGAGTCCCACCTCATGCCTCTTCCCCAGTCCTGCTCCCCAGAGGCACCTGCGTTTCTTTTAGCTTTCTTCGGGGAGTGACTTCTGTATCTCTGAATCATATGCATATGCTGTTGTTTCTGCATTTCTCAATTTTAAACATCCGCTATGGATTTATAACCATGAAAGATATGGATTTAGCTCACATATATCATCCAAAAAAAACCTCCCCTGGCCCTACACCCAACATGGTTATGTGGCTGTTTTTATGTAGCGCCTCTAAATAAAATAAAAATAAATCAGTTGATTCCTTTGTTGCTTTACATAACATTTTTATATCTTTATTTCTCATCCCATCAGCTCTTGATAGTTGTGACTCACTGCTTTGTCGGGCGGAGCTGGCATCCCTCCTGCTGTCCCTTCTGGCTCCCTTTCTGCACTTCTGTCTTCTGAACATTTACTTTCAAGGCTCCACGTGGATAACAACTTTATTCTAATTTCCTAACCATTAGGTCTTTGTGCTTTGCCTGTACATTAGTTCTAAAAGCTTAAATCCAATAAATAGAGTTTGCATTTGTGACCATGCAAATATTGTTTATAGCAGAGCCAGAAATCTCCCATGATTACATTTCCTTTCTTGGATTTGTTGTCGTTTTTCATAGAGTTTCAGGCTGTCTTTCTTCTCCTCTTTCCACTCCTCCTCTCTTCACTTGCCGTTACCATTTCTTCAAGTTTGTTTCTGACTTTTTGGCCTATCAAAGATTGTATTTATGAGGTCACCCTTTTCCCCGGGGACCTGTCATACAGACAAGGCCCTCTTCCTGCGGCGTCTTGGGGGCATGTTGCTTTTCTGTCACATAGCTGTCTGCCTGCGACTTCTCACTGAGGCCCTGGGCTGGTCCCACTGCTTTCTCCTTCCTCCCTCCCCGCCTCCCTCCTTCCCTCCCTCTCTTCTTCTTCGTTTATGCTATCATTTTGCTGCGCTGCATCTTCAAGTAATTTCTTCAGCAGGAGTGGGTGGTGTCTAGATTTGAGTCCCTTGTTCCTGGAAGTGTCATAGTTCCACCCTCACACTTGAATGGCAATTCAGTGACTTCTTCACTACAATTGCTTTTCTCACAGAATGTGGAAGGCGTTGTTCTAGTCTTTGCTAATGAGAATCCTGAGGCCAGCCTAATTCTTATATTTCTAGAGATAAACTTTTTTTTCTAAGGGAACCTTTTAGAATACTGCCTTTATCATTGCTGCTCTAAAATTCCACCATGATGGTGCTTATACGCAGGTCTCTTCCTCTCTCGTGTGGGTTCTTGGTGTTCCCTTCACATTGGAAAATTCTGTCCTTTAGCTTTGGGGAACTTACTTTTCTCATTTGAGAATGACTTCCCTTCTATTTTCTCTGCACTTCTTTTCCAGATATGCTCTTATCCAGAGATCAGACTAATTCTCTTGCCTTACTGCCATTTTTTCAATAATCCTCTTTAATTTCCAGTCCCTCCCCTCACACTTACATTTTCTAGTTTCTCTTTACATAGCATCCTCTCCTTGTTTAGGGATGTACCACCTCCTCACATCTCCCTGAGGACACCTATTAGTTATTGAAAGTTTTCTTTTTTGTCTTCTGTTTCCTAAAACACTTCTCTTTCTCATGGAGCATCCTCCCTGACCCCCCATTTGTTGATCTTCAACTCTTTTTCATGCTAGAAGCTGTTTTCAGATATCTGGTCTCTGTCTTTTCATATTCAAGAGTGAGGCTGCACTGGTCAGTGGGCAGATTTCATTTCATTTGGGTGGGGAGCCTGGGTCACAAAGGGGACTCCAGGTAATAGAGGAGGAAGCCCCTTCTTGGGGGTCATTGAACCCTCTGATGGGGGAGGTGGATCCCTGGCTGCCTTACATGTTGCTTAGGAATTGACTGTTCCGTGTGCTATTGGCCGGTCCCTCTGTTCCCAGCCATGGCTGGGTCTCCTGCCCCCTCTGCACCGTCTCGCCCTGGGGCCGCACTGTGGCCTGGGCCCCTGGGGTTCTGCAGCACGGTGTACAGCCTTCTCGGCTGCCTCTCCTTCCGGGTTCCCTGTCCTCTGCTTCCTGCATCGGCTACTCCTCTTCTCCTCTTCTCCACTTCCCAGCTCCTGTGTAGTTGCCAACAATGTTTATCAGGTAGCCCCCCTCCTGTTCTCATCATTAGGAGAATACACTTTTCTTCACTGCTTTATTATCATTGTAGTACGGTCACAGAGGATGGATGGCAAACATGTGTGGCCCATGGGCTACCTTTAAAGGCAAGCCGTCAAGTCCCTCTTCATGTGTGTCTGTTCTACCCTGTTCACAGTGAAGGCCATTCTTCTTAACAAAGAAGAATGAGCAAAACTGCAAGTTCCTTCATCACAACACAGATCTCTGCACTTGGGGAAACAGAGGCTCCTGAAACCCTGAGGCTCCTCCCATCTTTGGTGGCTTTTCTCACCTGTCTCTTCACTCCAGATGCGGCTACCTCACCCGCCTGGTCACCCTGTTGGAGACCTTGGCACTCCGGCCTCCAAGCGCCAATCCATGTCTGTGCTGTCAATTCTAAGGCCAGCCCAGAGGAGGCAGGAGACATGGCCACAGCTGGGAACAGACAGACTGACCAACAGTACATGGGAACAATCAATTCCCAAGCAACATGCAGGGCAGCCAGGGATCCAACCCCCCCATCAGAGGGTTCAGTGACCCCAAAGAAGGGGCTTCCACCTCTATTATTTGGAGTCCCCCTTGTGAGCTACACTCCCCACCCAAATGAAATGAAATCTGCACACTGACCAGCACAGCCTCACTCTTCCATGTCCAGGTCCATCTACTGTCTTTGTCCAGTGGTTCTGACTCACAGTTTAGCTCCAGGTAGTTTCTCCTGCATTATTGCCATAGCCTCCTCACTGGTCTCTGCTTGCCCCACTCTGATCCAGCCTCCTACACTCTAAGTTCAGACCTGAATCCATCCCTCACTGACATCAAAAGAAGGACATCTAAAAGTAATTTGTATCATCTCTACAGAGGGCTGTTTGGTAACAGCCATCAAAATTATCCTGGCACCTGCCTCTGACCCGCAACTGCAGTTCTAGTAAGTTATCCTCAGTATGGAGCTGTACTTGTATAAAGTGACATGGGTACGAAATTCTGTATTGCAGCACTGTTTATAAAAGCAAAAGATGTAGACAACCCAAATGGCTATGAGAAGAGACTTGCTAAATACACTGGAATATGTCCATATAATGGAATATGATACAGCTGAGACAGGGACCGTGGGTCTAAGTGGAGTAGGGTGAGGGCCTCTGGAGAAAAAGGCAACACAAGATAATTACAGACAGAACAATGTAACAATGTGCAAAGAAGTCCCTATCCAAACTCTGTGTTCAGCATTACGCAAAGTCAGAGTCACACTAACTCTCTAGGGTAAAGACACCAGACTCAGAATACAGGCATCTTCAGGGAGGTCAGTTAGAGCTCAAGAGGCCAGGAGCGACCTCGCCTGGAATGTTTGAGTGTTCCTCAGACAAAGAAGAGTGTCTCAGCATAACCCATGACTTCATTGTGTCAATTAGATCATGACACTGTAATATTCACCTTAGCCTGTTAAAAGGCCCAGCTTATTTTTAATTGTACCTATATGCTGTTTTTCCTTCTCTAATCCTAATCCAGTAATCTGCAACCTGGGCCAAAGATTAAACTCATAAGCAAGCCCACCTATAAACAGCCTAAGAAGTTAAGAAGTAAGATTATTAACACACTTTTTGGCAAACAGGCAACAGCCCAGCCCACCTTGGAGGCAGGGCAGGCGGTCTTAATTGACATGCTCCCAAAGGAAAACTGCTATCCTGTGAAAGAATCAGAGCAGCAAATTTCTTCTGTTACTCATCAAAAATGAGCATTCTGGGACCACTCAGCAAGTCTGCACCCCTAGCCCTTTACCCCCATTCCTGAAAATCCTCAACTGCGCATAAAACCCCTAGACAAGGGCACACCCACAGACTCTCTTGTCCCCTCCTGGCGTGAGCCAGGAGCTCTGTCCTCTGACTCTATCTCTAAATAAAAGCCTCTACCTTGGTCTCCTACCTTGAGTGTTTGTGAAGTTCATTCTTTGGCTCCATGAACAAGAACCTTGGTATCACAGCCACAAAAAAATGAGGAGACTATATATTGAAAAGAAATAGCATCAAAGGTATATAGGTGAAAACTGGAGGGTGCAGAATGCATGGCTAACACTTATGTCACATTTGTGTGAAGGGGGAGAAAATAGCATGTGTCTGTCTTCTTGTCTCTGCATAAAATCCTTGAAAGGTTACAGCAACATTCACTGAGTCCAAGGAGGAGAACTAAAGGTGGCAGATGGGGTGAAAAGGACATTTCACTCTATATACTCTTACCTTTTGAATTGTGGAGCACATGAATGTGTGATCTATTAAAAACAAATGAAATTTAAAATTCCCCCTTTGTACCATCTCAGTGTACTTTTTTTTTAAAAAGCACCCCTACTAAGTCATTATAAAATAACAATAACTTGCATGTTGATCTACATAGCCTCTGAATTCAGACTGTGCTCTAATATAATCTTTTAATGTAAAACATGCATTTTGCTACATTAATATGCCTCTAGATTACACATTGTATTTCTCACCCATATACTCTTTTTAAATGTCTCTTTGTAAAAAAAAAGAATCTGAAAGGAAGACACCAAAATGTTAACAGTAGTTATTTCTGGGTAGTTGACATATGAGTGATTTAAATTTTCTTCTTTATCCTTTCTTTCACTCCCTGCTCTCCCCCCAAATTTTTTATGATAAAGATATATTACTATTAATAATCAGGAAGAAACCACCTATGCTCCCCCACCCACCACCCAGAGGATAATGCTCAGTCCCTCTGCCTCCTGCCAAGGCCCCCTCTGCGTCCCCATCCTCATCTGTCATTGTCCTACCTGCCCTTGCCCTCCTGGGGAGGTTTGTGACATGGAACGAGTCCTCTTGGCTGGTGTCCCCTGTCCTGCAGAAATGTGACTCAACCTTTACAGTCCAGCTCGAATGTCCCCCGTCCCAGATAGAGTAGGTGGCACCTCCGCTGTGCCCAAGGAGCCCAGTGTCTCCCCCTGGGCCGGATTCCTCCTCTGTGTGGCCCTTGTCTCAGGCGTTGCCACACTTCCAGGCGCAGCCAGGCCCTGACTCCCCAAGAAGCAAGTCCCCTGCGGCTTCCTTCACCTTGTGCGAGCTGGCGGTGCTGGGAGCGTCACCGCTGGCTTCTCCCTTCCCGTTGGTGTCTGCTTTCTGCTTGCGTTTCTGGGCTGTGCTCTCGGTGCTCCGCTGGACCTGGCTGCGGTCCTCTACCCCGTGGCATTCTTCAGGTGAACTGCGTCTACCAGAACCAGTGATGGGCCCTGGACCGACCCCAGGGGGCCAGGTGGAGGGGCAAGGGCTCTCCCGGGATGGCTGGTTGCCCAAGCGAGGGGAGGACACGGAGGTCCTTTCTCACGTCCATCAGAGGAAGTGGGGCTGGGAGATGAGGTGATATTTGCTCCAGAGACTTCCACCCCCCATTTCCTTACCCCCAGGAGCCTGCAGGTCTGCCTGCTCGTCCCTCTCCAGGGACAAATGGCCAGGAGGGGAGGGGATTGGAGCAAGGTCCCACCAGCGATCTCCTTGCCTGGAGGACTCCAGACTGTCCCTGCCTTGTCGTGTAATTCGTGCAGAGGAACAGAGCTGTCAGAGAATCCTACTCCTTCCGCATCTCTCGGACGGTGGAGACCCAGTGATTCACAGTCTGCCCCTGTTCACATGGGAGCAGAACTGAAAGGAAATGGCAGAGAGGAGCAGACGTCAAATTCCTCTCATGTCTTTCTGTGCCTTGGCTTAAGACACACGGACAGAGACTGCCCCCTCATCTGGCCGCCGTAGCTCTCACCTTGTCCTTTTTCCCCAAGGAGATTTCCCAAGAGGACAGTCCCAGCTTGAGAGCCTGGACACTTGGTTCCATGGGCAATGGGACCTCCACATGACAGCGCCAGGTAGGCCCGGATGGGGCAGGCACACAGCCCTGGCTGGACACAGGCAGCTACCCGTGAAGTCCAGACTTAAAAGTCTCCCCAGGTTCAAAAGCCTTCCTTTAATGAGCACTAATGGCTAATATTTACTGAGTACCTAATATGTGTCAGACCTGTTCTGAGTGTTTTCCCTGTGCCAGGAAATGGGTCCATTTATTATATCTGTTTTACACATGAGGAAACTGAGGCACAGGGAGGTGAAGCAGGTGGCCAGAAGTTGCTCAGCTATGAGGGGTCTACCCAGGATTTTAACCCCTGGCTCCAGAACCCCTGGCCTCCTAACCCTGAGGCTGTCCTGCCAGAGGAGAGGCCCCCACCCCATCTCACTGTACCTCTTCCTCGCAGCTGCCGGTGACGTGAGGTGCACCTCTTCCTGCGCAGAGCCCCAGGTGTGCCTTGTCCTCCTCCTGGGCGTGAATTGGTTTATCAGACCCTTCCCCAGGGGGGGAGTTGGCCATGGGCTTGTTGAGGTGGGAAGCAAAAATGGAGCCTCTAAAGAGGGCATGAGGGCCAAGAGAGAGGGGAGAGGGGTCTTTTTTGCTGCTGGAGGGTGGCGAGGAAGAACGGTTAGTAGCCCCAGGTCAGCAGAGACAACTCCAGAGAAAGAAGACCGAGGAACAGTGAGGACAGGAAGGGCCCAGTGCCTGTGTAAGGCGTGTGCTTCTGGAGTGGGGCGAAGGGGCTTGCAAGCCGAGCAAACAGGTTGTGGAGTGGTGGGAACAGCCCTCCAGCCGGACTTGGGATTCAGGGTTCTGCAGGCCACAGCCTGACCTCTGACCCTCTGAGGACCCCAGGCCACTCCATCAGAGCGCGGGGTCACCATTCTGAATTCTAACCTGCCAACCTGCAGAGGGAAGGGGGTCTGGGCCAGCCGGACACTGCTGGGAGTCCTTTGTTGGCCTTGCCTGACCAGAAAGGGCCTCTTCCACCAGCACCGACTGCCTGCTCACGTGGTCTCCGCCGAGAGGTGGACCAGATCCCCCCCTGCTCCGCCTCAACAACCCCGCCCCTCCGCATCTGCGCTCAGTGGTCACTGGCTGTGCCGCAGGGACTCCTGAGGCCTGCAGTTTTGGGCCTCCCCCCACCTGGGGCCTCAGGCGTTCATTCGTGTCCTTCCAGACCCTCTGGGCACTACTTCTCAAGCCCCTGTTTGCTTCACAATTGCTTCAGAGTGAATTTCAAATGCAGATTCCCAGAGTTTACCCCAGACATTCTGACTCTGGAGGTCCGAGGTGGGGCCCAGGACTCTGCATCCTTAGCAAACCCCATGTAATTCCAAAGCAGGAGGGTCCTGACGCTCACGCTCTGAGAAACCCACTCCAATCTCAGCTCAGATCTCAGAGGGGTCTCTCCCAAGCCCTTCTCTGTGGCAGGGGTCCATAAACACCTGAGGGATGAGTGAGGGCCCCTTCATCATCGTTTCTCAGGTTCTTCTCTTGGGTTTAAAATGTTCTAAAGGGCAACCGGCAGGCTTTCATAGGCCTCAGATTCGTTGTTTGTTTCCTGAGGCTCCAGACGGCTTCTCCTGGATTTCACTCCATACGCAAGAGGTGAGCGAGGGCAGAGGCCACTTCTCGAGGTCTTGGCAGGGGCCTGGGGCTGCACCTGTGTTTTCAGAGCGGGTTGAACCTCTCTTGGCTGAAGTGTTTCTCAGCCTCAGGGCCAGCTGCCTCAGAATCACCTGTGTTATTTGGCAAAATGGCAGATTTCTGTCCCCCAAACCCTGATTTATTGAGTTAGAATGGGGCAAGAGAGGAGTGGGCGCAAAAATCTGCATCCTTAGCCAGCAGCCCAGTCAGTTCGGATGCATGTGAAACGTTTGAGAAATCTTGCTGTAGAATATGAACTTTGGAGTGTCACAGACATGGGTTCAAATCGCAGCTCTGCCCAGAAGCTGTGTGGTCTGCAAGCAGTTCCTTAACCTCTCGGAGATGCAGTTTCCTTACCTATGAGAAACGGGGCCCTGCCCTGGCCTGTTGGTCTTGCTGCGAGTATTAAATCAAACCAGGATAAAATTGATGCAAAGCTCAAAAAGAATAAAATACCTAGGAATAAACCTAACGAAGGAAGTGAAAGACCTGTACTCTGAAAACTACAAGACACTCCCAAGAGAAATTAAAGAGGACACTAACAAATGGAAATGCATCCCATGCTCTTGGCTAGGAAGAATAAATATTGTCAAAATGGCTATACTACCTAAAGCAATCTACAGATTCAATGCAATCCCTATCAAACTACCAACAGCTTTCTTCAATGAACTGGAACAAATAATTCTAAAATTCATATGGAACCACAAAAGACCCCGAATAGCCAAAGCAATCCTGAGAAGGAGGAATAAAACAGGGGAATTACACTCCCTGACTTCAAGCTCTACTACAAAGCCACAGTAATCAAGACAATTTGGTATTGGCACAAAAACAGACCCACAGACCAGTGAACAGAATAGAAAATCCAAACATTAACCCAAACATATACAGTCAATTAATATTTGATAAAAGTGCCTTGGATATACAATGGGAGATGACAGCCTCTTCAGCAGCTGGTGTTGGAAAAACTGGACAGCTACATGTAAGAGAATGAAACTGGACTACTGTCTAGCCCCATACACAAAGGTAAACTCAAGGTGGATCAAAGACTTGAATGTAAGTCATGAAACCATAAAACTCTTAGAAAAAAACATAGGCAAAAATCTCTTGAACATAAACATGAGCAACTTCTTCATGAACATATCTCCCCGGCAAGGGAAACAAAAGCAAAAATGAACAAGTGGGACTATATCAAGCTGAAAAGCTTCTGTACAGCAAAGGACACCATCAGTAGAACAAAAAGACATCCTACAGTATGGGAGAATATATTCATAAAAAACGTATCTGATAAAGAGTTGACATCCAAAATATATAAAGAACTCATGCACCTTAACAAACAGAAAGCAAATAATCCAATTAAGAAATGGGCAGAGGACATGAATAGACACTTCTCCAAAGAAGAAATTCAGATGGCCAACAGGCACATGAAAAGATGCTCCACATCGCTAATCATCAGAGAAATGCAGATTAAAACCACAATGAGATATCACCTCACACCAGTGAGGATGGCCAACATCCAAAACACAAACAACAACAAATGTTGGCGAGGATGTGGAGAAAAGGGAACCCTCCTACACTGCTGGTGGGAATGCAAATTAGTTCAACCATTGTGGAAAGCAGTATGGAGGTTCCTCAAAAAACTCAAAATAGAAATACCATTTGACCCAGGAATTCCACTCCTAGGAATTTACCCTAAGAATGCAGCAGCCCAATTTGAAAAGGACAGATGCACCCCTATGTTTATTGCAGCACTATTTACAATAGCCAAGAAATGGAAGCAACCCAAGTGTCCATCAGTAGATGAATGGATAAAGATGTGGTACATATACACAATGGAATATTATTCAGCCATAAGAATATTCTCCTTAAAGTTTTCCAAAAAATAGAAGAGGAGAGAATACTTCCAAACTCATTCTATGAAGCCAGCATCACTCTAATACCAAAACCGGGCAAAGACCTCACCAAAAAAGAAAATTACAGACCAATATCCCTGATGAACGTAGATGCAAAAATACTCAACAAAATATTAGCAACCGAATTCAAAAATACATCAAGAGGATCATACACCATGATCAAGTGGGATTCATCCCAGGGATGCAAGGATGGTACAACATTCGAAAATCCATCAACATCATCCACCACATCAACAAAAGAAGAACAAAAACCACATGATCATCTCCATAGATGCTGAAAAAGCATTTGACAAAATTCAGCATCCATTCCTGATTAAAACTCTCAACAAAATGGGTATAGAGGGCAAGTACCTCAACATCATAAAGGCTATATATGACAAACCCACAGCTAACATCATACTTAACGGCGAGACGCTGAAAGCTTTTCATCTAAGATCTGGAACAAGACAAGGATGCCCACTCTCTCCACTGTTATTCAACATAGTACTGGAGGTCCTAGCCACAGCAATCAGACAAAACAAAGACATACAAGGCATCCAGATTGGTAAAGAAGAAGTCAAATTGTCACTATTTGCAGATGACATGATACTGTACATAAAAAACCCTAAAGATTCCATTCCAAAACTACTAGAACTAATATCTGAATTCAGCAAAGTTGCAGGATACAAAATTAACACACAGAAATCTGTTGCTTTCCTATACACTAATGATGAACTAACAGAAAGAGAAATCAGAAAAACAATTCCATTCACAATTGCATCAAAAAGAATAAAATACCTAGGAATAAACCTAACGAAGGAAGTGAAAGACCTGTACTCTGAAAACTACAAGACACTCCTAAGAGAAATTAAAGAGGACACTAACAAATGGAAATGCATCCCATGCTCTTGGCTAGGAAGAATAAATATTGTCAAAATGGCTATACTACCTAAAGCAATCTACAGATTCAATGCAATCCCTATCAAACTACCAACAGCTTTCTTCAATGAACTGGAACAAATAATTCTAAAATTCATATGGAACCACAAAAGACCCCGAATAGCCAAAGCAATCCTGAGAAGGAGGAATAAAACAGGGGGAATTATGCTCCCTGACTTCAAGCTCTACTACAAAGCCACAGTAATCAAGACAATTTGGTATTGGCACAAAAACAGACCCACAGACCAGTGGAACAGAATAGAAAATCCAAACATTAACCCAAACATATACAGTCAATTAATATTTGATAAAGGAGCCTTGGATATACAATGGGGAGATGACGGCCTCTTCAGCAGCTGGTGTTGGAAAAACTGGACAGCTACATGTAAGAGAATGAAACTGGACTACTATCTAGCCCCATACACAAAGGTAAACTCAAGGTGGATCAAAGACCTGAATGTAAGTCATGAAACCATAAAACTCTTAGAAAAAATCATAGGCAAAAATCTCTTGGACATAAACGTGAGCAACTTCTTCATGAACATATCTCCCCGGGCATGTGAAACAAAAGCGAAAATGAACAAGTGGGACTGTATCAAGCTGAAAAGCTTCTGTACAGCAAAGGACACCATCAGTAGAAGAAAAAGACATCCTACAGTATGGGAGAATATATTCATATAAAACGTATCTGATAAAGGGTTGACATCCAAAATATATAAAGAACTCATACACCTTGACAAACAGAAAGCAAATAATCCAATTAAAAAATGGGCAGAGGACATGAATATACACTTCTCCAAAGAAGAAATTCAGATGGCCAACAGGCACATGAAAAGATGCTCCACATCACTAATCATCAGAGAAATGCAGATTAAAACCACAATGAGATATCACCTCACACCAGTGAGGATGGCCAACATCCAAAACACAAACAACAACAAATGTTGGCGAGGATGTGGAGAAAAGGGAACCCTCCTACACTGCTGGTGGGACTGCAAATTAGTTCAACCATTGTGGAAAGCAGTATGGAGGTTCCTCAAGAAACTCAAAATAGAAATACCATTTGACCCAGGAATTCCACTCCTAGGAATTTACCCTAAGAATGCAGCAGCCCAATTTGAAAAAGACAGATGCACCCCTATGTTTATCGCAGCACTATTTACAATAGCCAAGAAATGGAAGCAACCTAAGTGTCCATCAGTAGATGAATGGATAAAGAAGATGTGGTACATATACACAATGGAATATTATTCAGCCATAAGAAGAAAACAAATCCTACCATTTGCAACAACATGGATGGAGCTAGAGGGTATTATGCTCAGTGAAATAAGCCAAGCCGAAAAAGACAAGTATCAAATGATTTCACT
Organism: Smutsia gigantea; assembly: GCA_032199065.1. NCBI lineage: Eukaryota > Metazoa > Chordata > Mammalia > Pholidota > Manidae > Smutsia > Smutsia gigantea. The sequence continues at coordinate 616,053 of JAVSCE010012020.1, read as the reverse complement.
CATATGTGGAGTATAAGAACAAAGAAAAAAACTGAAGGAACAAAACAGCAGCAGACTCACAGAACCCAAGAACGGACTAATAGTTACCAAAGGGAAAGGGACTGGGGAAAATGGGCGGGAAGGGAGGGATAAGAGGGAAAAAGGGGCATTACGATTAGCAGATGTAATATTGGGGGGGCACGGGGAGGGCAGTACAACTCAGAGAAGACAAGTAGTGATTCTATAGCATCTCACTACGCTGATGGACAGTGACTGTAATGGGGTTGGTGGGGGGGACCTGATGAAGGGGTAGTTTAATAACCGTAATACTGCACATGTAATTGTAGATTAATGATAATAAAATAAATTATATTAAAAAAAGAGTTATTGAGAAATAAAACTTCTAGAGTGTTATGTCTCTTGGAATAATTTAGAGCTTATCTGTTTCCACAGATAGCATTTGTTTTATCTAATATTACTTCTGGTCCTGAAAAGATCTAAATCCAAAAAATTGCCCTTTTCTTGGCATAATGAGAATTGAAATTATGAAAACAGTGTGTCTGTAGAGAGAATCTGTGGTTCAAATTCTAGTTTTGTCACTTCGTTAATTTACTCATGCAACAGATATTTTATTCACAAATTCCTTTTAATGTTGCTGAGACACCAGGGCAGCAAATGGGCAGATCACTGTTTTTTGCAGAATTAACTTTCTAGAGTGGAATGGCAGATAATAAATAGGTAAGCATATTAGCATGTAAGATAATGATGATAAGTCTTCAAAAAACAGTAGTGTTTAATGAGAGGCTAAATGATTTGAGGAGATGTTTAGATAAATAAATACAACACAAGAAAATAATAAATTCAATATTTCAAAGAAATATGAAAAAGGTGAATATTAAAACTAGAAAACATGTTTCTCTTATTTTAACTAAATATGATTCCATTTAAAATGTATGAATGGTTATGAACCTCTTTTTCAGTATAGATCTAAAGAGAATAACAATATTTAACTTACAGTGATAAAATTTTTGGATGAAGGCAATAATGAGATACATGCCTGTCATTTAATGGGTACCAAAGAATGATAACTGATAAAGAATTTTCTCAAGTAAGGTACTCATAAACTGTAAAGTGTCATTACTAGGTGAGAAGAAAGGAAATGTCACAAGTCAGCACTGGAATAATTCCGAAATGGCTGATAGAGAAAAAAGAATTATTAGAAGTTAGAGGAGGAAGGGCTCAGTTGCCAGAAAAGATGGCTTGGTTTTAAAGGTTGAAAAAGGAAAGAACATCTTGCGTTAGCTAAAATGAAATGAGGAGAAAAGAGAGATGTGAATAGAGAGAGAAAAACACTTGGACAAAGAAAAATACACAAAGTGCAGTGAAGGCTCGTGTTTGAAATATTGGCTTGAGCCATGAAACAAAGGGCCTTGAATGCCAAGCTAGCAGTAAAAGGATCACATTGAAGCTGATGAACTGTGTGTAGAAAACTTCTCTTGGTGACCTGACAGTTTTGTCAGCACATTGCCAATCACTGGCATTCTCCCAGCCAGAGGTACACTTTATAAAATTAAACAATACATCTTTCATTCTTGGGTAACTTTACAAAGCATCTGTCACAGTGCTCTACCCAGTCTATATTTAATGAATATTGTACATTACAGACTTATCTAATTGCCTTATATACATGCCAGTTAGCATAAGATGAAATTATTTCTCTGGAGATTGGTATAGACTAATATTTTCTCCCATTATCCCCAATGAGAAGATAAAAGAGGTGTAAAACTTCATAATACTGAAGAAATGAAGTTTGGTAAAGAAATATATTTAAATTGACTTACTTTCCTTAAACTTACACATTCACTTCTAACATAATTGAGTGGAAATCTAAAAAAAACCTTTCTTTTCCACTTGCATTAAAAATGAAAGCACCCTTAAGAAAAGAAAGAAATGAACAATGGAATAAACAAAAGAAGTTCAACACTGTCCATATGTCCAGACAAAATAATATCTAGTTTCAAATATTTTTTTCTACAGGAATCAGTAAAGATATGCTTAGAAATGAAACAAGACTCTTGCTCTTGCAATAATATGAGACCTGCCAGTACCTCCCTCTGCTCTGTTCCAGTGGAGCAATCGTGTTGGGAGAAAAATTTTAACAAAAGCTGTAATTCCTTTCAGGGACATTGGCTAGTTGTACTTCAGTCAGGGTCCATTGGGATTTTTGAGGGTAATCACAGATGGGAGCTGGACGGGTGTATTCTATGGACCCAGGGTTTTATTGTTATATCTGTAACTATAGCTTTCATTTTCTCCCCAGACCTTGGCAAGAGAATATGACAAAAAAACATATAAAGATGAAATTGAAAAGAGGTAGGCGGAGGAGAAAGGCCCTTAAAAATTGAATGTTGAAGGATTCTGAGACGATATTAGAGTAGATAACAACAAAAATCTATCTCCCATTCAATAATTATACTGGCAGAATCTATTTGATGTAACTATTTTGGAACTCTAGGGTGTATTGGAGGTATGCTACTTCCAGGGGAAGGCTTGGATGGTAAATTGTGATTCATTTTGCTCTATTTCAACCCTTAGCTCTATAGCAGCTACCTGTCCCCCACAACCATCCACATGGCAAGCAGCTTTATACATGTTTCAGGAACTGCCTAAAAACTGTTTGTGGGAGCCAGGGTAGCCAATAAGGACACCGTCCAAGAAATACTGGGGATCTGTGTTCTGATCACTGATTGCCTCTTTCGATCTTGGAGGTAACAGTCACAGAGATAGGCAGCCATTGCTGTTGAACCTCCTGGAATTGTTACAAGCTCCTCTCCCTCTGGCCTAAGGCACTTCCAGAGGATTTAAAGGGCCAGAATGCCCCCTTCAGTTTTCTCTTTTTCCCTTTGTGGGAGCTATATTCTAAAGTAACTGTGAATACAGGGGAAATTAGAAAGCCACTGAACAAGCCTGGTGAAAGGCACAGGCTTGGAAAGATCTGAAAAGAACTTAAATTGATCCTTAGCACAGAGATAGCCTATGGCAATTGAAAACAAAACAAATGACCAAACAAACAGAAAAACAGAAAACTCTGGGGAAGGGGGAGAATCTTATTTCCAGAGTTACTATATTATTAGATTCAACAGAAAAAATAAAGACTGAAGAAAAGTAAACAGATCCTGAGGGACCTGTGGAACACCATTCAGTGGACCAACATATACATGGTGTGGGTCCTACAAGGAGAAGAGAGAGAGAGAGAGAGAGAGGGGCACAGAGAATATGTGAAGGAACAATGGAAATTTATAAAATTTCCCAAATTTTATAAAAATCTGAATATAAACATCCAAAAAACTCAACATATTTCAAGTAGGATGAAAGCAAAGGATTAACTCCAAGACACATTATAATCAAACTGCTGAAAGCCAAAGCAGTTTGCAGGAATGTTGAAACCAGCAGTAAAGAAGTGACTCATCACATACAGGGTATATTCAATGTGATTAGAAGCAGGTTTTTCAACAGAAACTTTGGAGTTCATAAGGCAGTGGTCTAACATATTTAAAGAATTAAAAGAAAAAAGTACCAGCTAAGAATCCTATACACAGCAAAATTGTCCCTCAGAAGAGAGGGAGAAATTAAGACATTCCCATATAAACAAAAACCGAGAGTTCATTACTACTAGACCTGTCTTGCAAGGAATACTGCAAAGAATCATGCAGGTTGAAATAAAAGGACACTAGATAGTAACTCAGAGCTGTGTGGAGAAATAAAGATAATGGTAAAGATAAATACATGAGCAATTATGAAATCTAGCAGTATTACAAACTAAATTTTTAACTTTGGTTTGTAAACCCACTTTTGTTTAAGAAAATAATGCATTGAAAAGCATTAATTTATGTTTTGTGACACCAACAACTGAAAGGGGTAGGGATGGAATTAAAAGAGCAGAGTTTTGGGGTTATTGAAGTTAAGCTGGTATAAATTCAAATTTGAGTGTGATAATTTTAGGATGTTAAATATAATCCCCATAGTGACCAAAGAAAATAGCTATGGAATAAACACAAAAAGAAATGAGAAGGGATTAAAATGTTTCAGTACAAAAAAAAATCAGCTAAGCACAAAATAAGACAGAAATGTAGGAAATAAAGGGCAAAAAAAGCTTAAGGCATAGAGGAAATAAATAACAAAATGGCAGAAGTTTATTCTTATCAGTAATTAAGAGTAAATTGAACTCCTCAGTCAAAAGACAGAGATTAACAGAATGGATAAAAAAACATGATCCAGTTATAGGCTGTCTACAAGAGACTCACTTTAAATCCAAAGACACAAATAGGTTGAAAATGAAAGGATGTAAGAGATATTCCATGCATACAGTAACCAAAAGAGAGATATATACAATGGAACATTACATAGCCTTAAAAATGAAGGAAATTCTGACATGCTTCAACACGTATGAACCATGAGAACACTATGCTAAGTGAATTAAGCCAATTATAGAAAGACAAATAATGTATGATTCTATTTATACAGGTACTTAGAATAGTCAAAAATCATAGAAATAGAAAGTTGAATGTTGGTTGTCAGGAGCTGGGGAAGGGAGGAAAGGGCAGTTATTGTTTAATGGGTTTAGAGTTTCAGTTTTCAGATGAAATAGTTGTTGACATGCATGGTGGTGAATGTAGTTAATACCACTGAACTGTACCACTTAAATATGGTTAAAATGGTATGTTTTATGGTCTGTAATTTTACCACCATAAAAAAAAAAAGATGGTGAAGAAAGCTGCATATTTTCAAGAACAATTGTCTCTGAGCACCCACATTATTTGCATATTGATTCATTTTGAAAGGATAATAGGAACAAAATATTGATTTTGTTAGGAAATTGCTCTTAGATTTTAAAAATAATGTAACAATAGGCCAGAACTAACAATACAACAAAAAATTTGGTATAAAGGGAAAAAACTAAGCCCAAAATATTTAAGCATAATTCTTAAATTTTTTTATACATTTCTTTCTTTCCTTTTTTAACACTTTAAAAAAACTTTTATCCAATTTATTTAAACTAAAAAAGAACACAACCGTTCACCCATTTTCCCATCCTCCGTCCCTCCCTCCTGCAACACCAATTTGTTCTCTGTATCTATGAGCTTGTATTCTTTTTAGATTCCACATAAAAGAGAGACCATATGGTATTGTCTTTTTCTGTCTGACTTATTTCACTTAGCATTATATATCCTTGAGGGCCATTCATGTTGTTGCAAATGGCAAGATTTCTTTATTTTTCATGGCTGAATAATATTTCATTATATATTTATTTCAATATCTATGTATGTATATACCACAATTTCTTTATCCATTCATTCATCAATGGACACTTAGATTGTTTTCGTAAATTAGCTATTATATATTGCAGTAATGGACAGGGGGTCCATATATCTTTTTGAATTGTTTTCTTTTTTTCTGGCAAATACCCAGAGTGGGATTGCTGGGTCATGTGTAGTCCAATTTTTAATGTTTTGAGGAAACTCCATTCTGTTTTCCAAAGTGGCTCCACCAACTGACATTCCTACCAACAGTGCACAAGTTTTCTTTTTTCTCCACATCCTTGCCAACACTTGTTATTTCTTGTCTTTATAATAACCAGTCTAAGAAGTGTGAAATGATATCTCATTATGGTTTTGATTTGCATTTTTCTGATGATTAATGATGAGCATCTTTTCATGTATCTGTTGGCCATCTATATGTTATATCATTTTTTAAATCTAGTCTTGTTCAAAATTTGTTCCAAAATAAGTACTACAAGGAAAAGGGCTTTTTGTTTTAAATATATTTGAAAACTAATAAGTTAAAGGAAAACAGGATTCTTTTGTACAAATTCTCTCTGTGTTTTGTTATTATTATATAAATGGAGAACCCCTAATAAGATGTATAGAATGCACAGAATGTTCCAAACATATTCAACTTTCTTGATCATAGTATGCCTTATAACTAGTGCTTCATTGGAAACATTTTTGGAAATACTATTTTAAGCAGTTGTTAGAGTATGTAGAGCTTATATACTGCTTTGTAATTTGTCTTCATAGTAAATGATTTAATAGCGGGATTCAGTTATATAATATATTAAATACTGTGCTAGATTCTGAAATAATCATGAAAACATGACCTTTCCTGCAAAATGCCAACAATTTATTTGTGAATGTGTGTTGAAGTAAACGGGACATAATGATACAATATGAAAAGTGCTCTCCTAAGGGATAAAGGAGATTTATAATAATTCATAAGTAGAATTCTTAACACAGGATTGGAATATTTAGAGATATTTCAGAGGAAGTGATGTCTAAACTAACAAGTGGTTTTGGTGGAGGAGGATGAAAACAGAGAATTCTCCACATAGAGCAGGATGAGCAAAGATAAGAGGCAAAGTATGTTTGGCAACTCTTCAACTTAATGTATATAATATACTTAACCAATGAACTAAAAGTCACATATTTTGTTTGATCAACTTTTTACTGTTGTATATTTTTCATGTTATACAGAAAAATGAGATAAGCATGTTTACCTGCATTAGTTTTGCTATATTTTGGGTTATTTCCGTGTATATTCTTGGAGATAGGCCACTGAGGGAAAATATATAAATATTTTTATGGTCCCTGACATAAATAGCCAAAGTTCTTTTCAAAGGAGTTACATAAATTGGAAAAATCACTAACAGTGTTTTTGAATGAGAGTTTCACTGAATCCCCACCAGCACTCATCTATTTACCCTGTGCCCTTTCCTTATGGTTCTGATTAACATGCCATGGAAATATTTAGTCTTCTCAGGAATACATTTTTATGAAAACTAGATTTTAAGAAAGCACATTAAAAAACAATAGAATAACATGTGCAACATCAAAATAGCTATAGCCCTAGGTTTATGCAATTATGAATTAGAACTTTCCCCTTCCCTTTCTAGTTTCTATATTTATGTCTAGAATATGTATTTTTTTTATTTTTATAGCCTAAAATAAATTTTCTAATGACATGTTTTGCTTCCATCTCCCTTTTGAAACAAATCTTTCTCTCTCCATGTATATAGATATATAGGTTATCTGTATCTATTTACAAAGTGTTATACCATGTATTATATAAAATACATAATACCACATCTAATACACATTTTTACACATAACAATTATTACACATAATGATATTAAATAATTAACAATATTTATCATGCACATTATATTATTCAAGATTTGAAAAAAAAATAAACTTCATTTCTCTTTCACGTAAATGTCTGGAGATGGGCAGCCCAAGGCTGGTAGGTAGCTCTCCTTATTGAGATCCTTAGGATTCGACTCCACTTCTCCCTGCTCTACCATCCCTAGGCAGGCAGGCAGAGAAAGGGACAGGGAAGAAATGGAGGGAAGGGCACTAAGCAGCTGTTTCTTATGAAAGGAAGATTGCTGGAAGCTTTCATCTCGTTCGTACATGGCCATACTTAGCAGCAAAGTACAGACGCTTGGAGGGAATTGGCAAGCTAAATATGGAGTTTGTGTGTCCAACAAAAATGTTTTTCCTATACTAAGAAAGGGATAGAATGTGAGAATTGGAAGAACACAATTTATCTGCTACAGCATTGCACTAAAGTTTCTCTAAAACCTACAAGTCATTTACTGCCTTAGTTAATCCTCACAATGACACTGTGAGGTATTATTGCCACCTGGAAAATGGGGAAATTAAAATGCAGATAAATTGTTCTAAGGTTATGTACCTAGAATGGGGTAGGGGGAAGTCACTATTTGTTAGGAGAAATTTTCGATTTGTTTTGTCACTTTCTAGCTATGTGATTTTGAGAAAGTCCCAACCTCTCTGAGATCCAGCTTGCCTATCTGCAAAAAGTTTCTACATAGAAGAACTCTTGTGCATATTAGAATATGCCTCACGTCTGAAGTACGCAAAAATGGAAGGTGGTGTCAGTCAGTCATAATAGTGGTGGTAGCAGCAGAGAGACAAGGAACAAACTCTGGATTCAGCCCTTTGGTTTTCCTACATTCTACTGCCTTTCAAAGCCCCTCAGTGACCTCACCAATAATTTAAAAAAAAATTTTTATATAATGGAGGCCAAGAAACAGGGAGGTTAAAAATGCTGTTTCAATGATGCTGAAACAGACTATTAATTCTATCAGTAAGTCTGATTAATAGGCATAATTGACCACTGTGTAATAAGAAGTCAGTCAATTTTACATAAAGCTTCCTGACCCAGGATAAAAATGAAATGACTTACTGACATTTCTCATTTTGCCCCATTGCCACTGCGGCATTTAGACACAGCCTAACATTCAAGCAAACATTCAGCTCAAGCTGCCTGGTTTTCTTTTTATCTTATTGCAGAGTTTGTGTAAAAGAACCTGGGGTTCTTTTTTAACAGAAATTCCTGGGTAACACTTAAGCCCTATTAAATCAGAATCTACCCTGATGGAACCTTACCATCTATTAATAATTCTCCCATGTTAGTCTTCTGCCCACACACATATATTTCATCCTCAACCTTCCCTGCCATCATGTCTCCTTTCCTTGTTATTCATGGTAACCCTAGCAGAATTACAACAATATCAATAGTTCTCTTAGCTGAAGAGTTTTACAAAGCATTCTGCTTCAATTAAATTTTTAGAGCTATCAAAATAAACAAAGAAATCAAACCCTGATAGAATTTTCTCCTCAGGCTGTCCACATTCACTGACAGACAAGAGCCCATCATCACCAGGCTGTGTGAACTACAGGATCAGGCTAGAAAACACAGGAAATCCAAAGCCTCTACAACAGCAGGAAGACAATTTCAAACTTTGTCCGCATTCCACCCAAGCTATGAACAGTATTTACTGGGCAAAATTCAGCATTCCCTTCTTATTGAGCAGAGAACTAACCTCCAAATACGTTCTGCTGAGTCATGTTATAAAGGCATATTTCACTGAATTGAGTTGCCTGATTTATCAAATACCTTCACTTTGAGTCAGGGTTATGGCTTCCAGTCAGACAGCACTGACCTGGTAGAACTGATCATTGTGACAACCTTATACCCTCACCAGCACATTAAGTCATGTCCACCAACTCTTCACTGTTCACATGTCATGATAAACTATATTAAGAGCTCTTGAAAGAAAAAATAAAGGAGCAAAAAAGAACAACAGAAAAACCAGTAAATTCCATAGGCAATTGAGTTGAGAAACATATGAATAATATAATGCCTTCAACATCTCTAAAAGCAAGGATACACAGAATAGCTCTTGGCTGATAACATGGCCACTACCCCAGACTGCACACCGTATTCTTGGCTTCCCAGGAAATTGCCTGCTCCTCTTCATACTCCCAACGACAACCCTTCCACATGTGCTGAAAGTACCACACCACCCAAGGCTCCCTAAAGGTAACTGTGCCTAACTAAGGCCCATATCTCCTTGGGGTTCCTTTGGCTGGGATTTGTTAATCTGTCAGATCACATGTTAGGTATACATATTTTGAATATAAAAGAAATTCTGAAAGAGGAATAGAAATGAACAGATACAGTAATTTCAAAAAGTTTTCTTGGAGAAGCTTTGTTCTGGAGAGGTGACCTTTGAAAAGAAATCTGAATGAGATGAACGAAGCTACTCAGGTACCTGGCAGGAAGCTGTTCCTGTCAGATGGAACAGAAATATCGAAGACACTGAGGCAGGAATGTGCTTGGATATTCCCTGAGAAGACAAATGAGCTGGAACAGAGCGAGCTGGTGAAGCTAAGATCAAAAAGGTTTTAGGGAGATACATTATCGTTGTACGCATGGTATTTTTGCTGTGTGAGTTGGGAAGCTGTTGGAGAATTAAAGCATAGAAGTCACATAATTTGATATATTTACCAACCCTGGTTGCTGTACAGGGGTCAAGAGTAGATGCTGAAGACAGTGAAAAAATTAGTGTAGCCTGGGCTGAGTTTGAGAACACTGGAAACGGTAAGAAGGTGTAAGACACAGGAAATATTTTGAAGGTGATTCTGATGCAGCTTGATTAGAAATGGAAACTGAGGAAGAAAGGAGTTTTGAATAACTACTATTTTATTTATATTTGCCCTAAACATCTCAATGAATTAAAATGCCATTAACTGAAGTGAGAAAGATGGGGATGGGGAGAATCAGAGATTTGTAGATGGGAAAATGTCAGTTTTGGACATGTTTAGTGAGTGATTCCTATGAGCCATCCAAGTGGGAAAGTTGATTAGGCAGGAAATGATATAGTTCAAGGGAAAGGCTAGAAGCCTAGAGATACACGTTTGCTGAACATCATCACAATGATATGTATATATATGTAGGTATCTGCATAAGATAACCTAGATTGAAAGTAAATATTTGAATATATTTCTGTTAGCATATTAATAGTATTGAGTTTCATTATTCTTCATACATGAGTATTGCTTAATGGGAAGAAAATCACACCATATATCTATATGTATGTCTATATTTCTATTGTCTATCTATCAATCTATCTATCCATCTATCTACCTATCATTCTAATCTGTCATCTCACCATAGAGAATGCTATATATAACTTCAGGAGAGAAATTGAAAATGTATATTGCGGTTTCCTGAATAGACAAACTAAAATTTCTCTGCTTTTTGACAAGCCAGTACATTTCATCTTATAACTCATACATAATTGAAAACAGCAAACAGCTTACTGTCATAAAGAACTTTTATGTGATAATAAAAGATCCCCTTGCACATGTTAGTATTGGTCATAAACAGCACACTGAAGTCAAAAGTAAATGACATGAGCAAGAAATTTCATTAGATTTTAAATTAGGACAAATAAAAATCCATTATGTTGTGGTGGCTAATAAATTCAATTCAGTTAAGTACATATTCATAGCATGTCTGTTGTGTGCCTGGCATTGTGCTAAGGAAAATGATACAAAGATAAGCAAAACCGGTACAGACTCTGGAGTTCATGTTTTGTCAGAAGAGAATTTCAATGCAATAATCACCCTGCCGATTATGTAATTACATACTGAGATCAAGATGTGAAGAGCGGCAACATGGATCTATGAAAGCATATGATAACAATAACTTAGTCTGAGAAGTCATAAATGACTTCTTGAGGAAGTGACACTTGAACCTGTAGATAAGAAGTTTATGAAGCATCTGGAGACTTGGGGATGGGCACTGTGTGCTTCACAAAATGCAGAAAATCCAGTGTAAAGAGAGAATTGAGAAAAATGATGAGAAATAAGGCTACAGTACTCTTTATCCTGCTCTGCTTGTGTGACCTTTTATATTTTTGTGTGCGATTTACTTTTCTCACCTGGAAAACATGGTACTATTTTTTATTATCTCAAAAATCCCTTTTACTCATAAACTATAGTATTCAGTCTTCCAGCTCATGATTTCTAAGACAAGGGTGCTGTCCATGGTGCTAGATAGTAGCTCTAAAAAGAATAAACTGATCTAGGTCTAAGATCCCAAACCTGACTATGTTTTGAAATCACCAAAAGTATCATACCCAAGATACTGAATTATAATTTTCAGGATTAGGACCTTGGTGTCTGTATTTTTGTAGATACCTCCTCTTAGTGAGTCTGACAAATAATCTGTAAAATTGTTTTCCAGCATTATTGTCCAAAGTACTTTTCAACCCTGGCATATATGAAATAAACAGATGACTTATAAAAACTATTTACAACCAGACCTTTTGTAGAATAAATTAAATCTGAATTTCTAGACAAGAAACTCAGTAATAAGTATTTTCAAAGATCCTCAGGTGATTCTAACAAGCAGCTAGTAGCCACATGAGAGGATTTGAATTAGGAAATGGGAATAGTGTCTATTTTCACTATGAGTCACCAAAACGTTACCCATAAAGGGTTTATGGTATCAACATACATGTGAATCAAATGCCAAGACTATTTTTCCAATGACATTTGAATCAACTGAATATAAACATGTGAAAGAAAATATTCAGAAGTATCTATTAAAATACGTGTTATAAAAATGTTAACTAAAAACTTATAAAAAATGTTAAATGAATACCAGTTAGCCTAACAATAACTTTATATCACTTTTTCTCCCATTGAAAATATATTCGGTCAGGATAAGTTAAATCACAATATTTTGATTTGATTGTCTATCCAGTATCTAATAATTTCTTTGTGAAAACAAGTCAGCAGGAATACAGATATTTGGGGTTTGAGATTACAATTAATTACACTTTTCTCAATATATTTCTGCATTAAGAACAATTCGAGAAGCAAAACTTATAGACAACAGATAGAAACAGGATAAACATATATATTTTATTATTTCAAAAAACAGAATATATAGAACACAACCTGAATGGAAGCTACAATTCAGCATTTGATATTTTCCTGGAAGTATAAGCATGAGGGATGATCTGTCCACAGAGCAGCCATTTATATAGTTCCTTGAGGAAGTGAAAGACAGAAAGAAGCTAGAAATATTTCTTGTATGCCCCTTTATCCTGAGGACTGAAGTATGAACTTCACCTCCAGTGTGATAAATGAATGGTGGGGTATTAGTATTTCCTACAACCAACAGCTACTTTAAAATGTTTTAAATACTTAATCAAGAAAGAGCTACATTTAAAATTTAAGAGGGGAGAAAGAAAAAGAATGGTGGAGTAGGAAGGCAAGGCATAAACCTCTTCCCACACACACACACCAAGGAAGTAACTACAGCAGATACAACTAAACCTGAAAATGACCTGAAAACTGCAGAACAGATTACCTACACCTAGGGAAGAAGAGAAGACCACACAGAGAAGAGTAAAATGGCAGAGCCATGACTGAGCAGGACCTAAGCCCTTCCCCCATCCCAGCCAACAGGCAGAAAGAAGAAGAATGGAGCAGGGAGGGGATAGGTGCTCAGGAACTCTGCACACCTGGCCTTAGAGCTCTGCTCTGGGAACACGAGTCCACATTGCACTGGGTTCTGGTGATTAGTGGGGCTGGATACCAGGAGTAGCTGGAACATGGGAAGCTGAGACTCCAACTACTTTAGAGAACAGGCATGCTCCACTGGTCCTGTTGAGACCCAAAATAGAGGCAGCCATTTGAAATATTCGCCAACAACAGGAAGGGTGAGAGAGGAGAAAGGGTTAGATAGAGCTCTCTCTGCAAGACGAAGGGTAGGTGGATGGTACCTCCGCAGTCCTCCTTTGACACAACAGGTCAGGCACTCACTAGAGCCTCAGACACTTCATCACCTCACAGGTGGCCAATCCCAGTGCCATGTGCCTTGTGGCCACCAGGGCACACCAACATGATTTGATGCAGCCACCCCTACCATCCTGGCATCCTGCCACCAGGTGACTCACATCGTTGCAACTGACCAAGAGACACATTACTGCCCCATCCACCCTGTTAACCTGGCAGCCTTGCCATCACTGAAGGGCAGACAGAGGGTGACCATGCCCACAAATATCACAGCAGAAGCCACTGCTCTGGTCACAAAGCACCAGTTAAGACAAACTGCCATCTCCAGCAGACAGAGATAGACCATTGTTGGCAGACAGACAGAAAGGCAGCCCTGCCCATTGCCCATCCACAGCAACTGGGGCTCCACTACCAAGAAGAACCAGGCACTAGAGAGTAAAGTCTTGAGCTTCTGGGCACCACAGGGTGCCTTCTTCATAAAGCCATTACTCTTTAAACCAGGAAGCATAGCAGATGCATCTAATACAAAGGAAAAAATACAGAAACCCTGACAAAATGAGGAGGCAGAGGAATACATTTCAAATAAAATTATAGGATAAGACACCAGAAAGAGGGCTAAATGAAATGGAGATCATTGGTCTTCTTGATACAAATTTAAAGGTAACAGTTATAATAAGTTCACTGATCTGTGGAATGTATTGAAAATCTCAGGGAGGACTTCAACAAAGAAATAAAAGAGCTGAAAAAGAGCCACTCAGAGCTGAAGAATACAGTAACTGAAATGAAACATACAATGGAGAGAATGAATAATAGATTGCTGAAAGTAGAGGAGATAATCAATGAGTTGGAAATTAGAGAACAGGAAATGAAGCTGACGAACCGAGTGGAAAAAGAATCTCTGGAAATGAAAGAATGCTAAGAGATCTGTGTAACAACACCAAATGAAACAATATTCACATAATAGAGATACTAGGAGAAGAGAAAGACAAAGGGATATAAAGTCTCTTTGAGGAAATAATTTCGGAAAACTTACCCAGTCTGAGGAAAGGAATAGACATGGAAGTACAGAGAACCCCTAACAAGAGGAACCCCAAGAAGACAACACCAAGACATATAATAATTAAAATGACAAATATTAAGAATAAGGAGAGAGTATTGAAAGCAGCCAGAAAGAGAAAAAAGATTACTTGAAAGGGAAATCCCATCAGACTATCAGTAGACTTCTCCACAGAAGATCTACAGAAGAGAAGGGAGTGGCATGAAATATTTAGTATATTGAAACAGAAAGACCTTTAACTAAAAATCATCTATCCAGCAACATTACCATTCATATTTGAAGGAAAGATTAAAAATTTTCCCTGATAAATTAAGGCCGAAAAAATTCCCACCACTAAACTGGCATTACAGGATATATTAAAGGAAATTTTGTAGATGGAAATGTTCTTAAGTCTAAATATCATTCACCAGTGAAAATAAGCCTACATTAAGGTAATAGATCCATTACTTACCAAGCAAGTATGAAACTAAAGCAAAACAAAAGTAGTAAAACTAACTACAAAATCAGTCAGGGGATACACACACACAGAAAAAGGGATATTATGACATCTCATACATAAAGTATGGAGGAGGAAGAAGAAAAAAAGAAGTACCTGTGTTTGAAATAGAGCAATCATCAACTTAATATAGACTGTTATACAGTTAGGAAACTATTCATGATACTTATGATAACCACAAACCTAAAGCCTATAACAGGTAAACAAATTTTTTTTAAAAAACAATCAAATCACAACAGTAAAGAAAACCATCAAATAACAAGAGAAGAATAAAAGAAAGGAAGAAAGGAACAGAGAGGAAAAACAAAAACAACTAGAAAACAATTAATAAAATGACAGGAAGGAATGTAAACTAGTTCAACCATTGTGGAAAGCAATATGGAGGTTCTTCAAAAAACTAAAAATAGAAATACCATTTGACCTGGGAATTCCACTCCTAGGCATTTACCCAAAGAAAAAAAATTCCCAGATTCAAAAAGACATATACACATCCCTATGTTTACTGCAGCACTATTTACAATAGCCAAGATATGGAATCAACCTAAGTGTCCAACAGTAGATGAATGGATAAAGAAGATGTGGTACATATATACAATGGAATACTATTCAGCCATAATAAAGAAACAAATCCTACCATTTACAGCAACACGGATGGAGCTAGAGGGTCTTATGCTCAGTGAAATAAGCCAGGTGGAGAAAGACAAGTACCAAATGATTTCCATCATTTGTGGAGTATAACAACAAAGCAAAACTGAAGGAACAAAACAGTAGCAGACTCTCAGACTCCAAGAAGGGATTAACTGTTACCAAAGGAGAGGGTGGGTAGGAGGGAGGGAGAAGGGGACTGAGGGGTATTATGATTGGTACACTTGGTGTAGGTGGATCATTGGGAAGACAGTGTAGCACAGATAAGGTAAGTAGTAACTCTGTAGCATCTTACTACACTGATGGACAGTGACTGCAATGGGGTATGGGAGGGGACTCCATAATATGGGTGATTGTAGTAACCACATTGTTTTTCATATGAAACCTTCATAAGAGTGTATATTGATGATATCTTAATAAAAAAATGACAGTAAGGACATATCTATCAATAGTTAACTTAAATGTAAATGGGCTGAGTGCACCAATCAAAAAGCATAAGGTGGCAGAATGTGTAAAGAAACCAGACCAATCTATATGATGCCTACAGGAGACTCACTTCAAACCTAAAGACATACATAGACTGAAAGTGAAGGGATGGAAATTATTTCATGCAAATAATAGGGAGAAAAATACTCATGTGAGATAAGATAGACTTCAAAACAAAGAAAGCAACAAGAGACAAAGAAGAATATTAATGTAACGTTAAAGGAATCACTCCAATGAGAGGATATAACAATTATAAACATCTGGGTACCCAACATAAGAGCACCTAAATATGTAAAACAAATACTAACAGAACTAATGGGGTAAAAACACCGCAACTCATGCAACTTAGGGGACTTTGACATGCCACTTACATCAATGGACAATCAACCAGACAGAACTAAATAAGGAAACAGAGGTTCGGAACAACACATTAGACCAGATGGACTTAACAGATATCTACAGAACATTACACCCAAAAGCAGCAGTATGCACATTTTTCTCAAGTATACATGGAATATTCTCCAGAATAGATTACATACTAGGCCACAAAAAGAGCTTCAATAAATTTAAAAAGATTAAATTGTATCAAGCAATTTCTTAGACCACAGTGGTATGAAACTAGCAATTACATGAAGAAAACAAAACGTCCACAAACACATGGAAGCTAAACAACATGCTTCTAAATAATCAGTGGATCAATGAACAAATTAAAACAGAAATCAAGCAATGCATGGAGACAAATGAAAACAAAAATACAACAGTCAAAAATTTGTGGGACACCACAAAAGTCAGATCTAAGAGGGAAATACATAGCAATACAGGCCTACCTCAGGAAACAAGAACAATCAGTAAGTAAACAGTCTAAAGTCACAATTAAAGAAACTTGAAAAAGAGCACATGAAACCCAAAATTAGTAGAAGGAAGGACATAATAAAGATCAGACCAGATATAAATAAAATAGAGAAGAATACAACAATAGAAAAAAATCAACAAAACCAAGAACTGGTTCTTTGAGAAAATACAAAATAGAAAAACTCCTACTCAGACTTATAAAGAAAAAAAGGAAGAGTACACAAATAAGCAATCTCAGAAACGAGAAAGGGATAGTCACAATGGATACCACAGAAATACAAAGACTTATTAGAGAATTCTATGAAAAATTATATGCCAATACATAGGACAATCTAAAAGAAATGGTAAAATTCCTAGAAAGATACAACCTTCCAAGACTGACCCAGGATGAAACAGAAAATCTAAACCGACCAATTATCAGCAATGAAATTGAATTGGTAATCAAGAAACTCCAAAAAAACAAAAACCAGGACCAGATGGCTTCACAGCTGAATTCTACCAAACATTTAAAGAAGAGCTAATACCCATCTTTCTTAAAGCATTCCAAAAAGTAGAAGGGAATACTTCCAAACACATTCTATGAAGCCTGCATCATTCTAACACCAAAACCAGAAAAAGATACTACAAAAAAAGAAAATTATAGACCAATATCCCTGATCAAAATAGATGCAAAACTCCTCAACAATGTATCAGCATACCAAATTCAAAAATACATCAAAAGGACCATCTATCATGACCAAATGGGATTTATTGCAGGGATGCAAGGGTGGTATAATATTAGTAATCAATAGCATATACCACATTAACAAAAAGAAGGATAAAAAACACGTTATCATCTCAATAAATGCTGAAAAAGCATTTGACAAAATTGAACGCCCATTCATGATAAAAACTCCAAACAAAATGGGTATAGAAGGTATGTTTCTTCAACATAATAAAGGCCATATATGACAAACTGATAGCCAACATCATACTTAATAGCAAAAAGCTAAAAGCTTTTCCTCTACAATCAGGAACAAGACAAGGATACCCATTTTCACCACTTTTCTTCAACATAGTACTGGAGGTCCTAGCCATGGCAGTTAGACAACACAAAGAGATAAAAGTCATCCAAATTGGTAAGGAAGAAGTTAAACTGTCACTATTTGCAGATAACATGATATCATACATAGAAAACCCAAAGAGTGTAGCAAAAAACTGTTAAAACTAATAACTAGATTCAGCAAAGTTACAGGATACAAAATTAATATACAGAAATCTGTGGTGTTCCTATGTACTAACAATGAACTAGCAGAAAGAGAAATCAGGAAAAAATTTCATTTACAATTGCATTGAAAAGAATAAAATATCTAAGAATAAGCCTAACCAAGGACATGAAAGATCTATACTCTGGAAACTACAAGACACTCATGAGAATAATTAAAGAAGACACCAATAAATGGAAATCTATCTTTTGCTCACAAATAGGAAGAATTAATATTGTCAAAATGGCCATCCTGCCTAAAGCAATTTGCAGATTCAATGCAATCGCTATCAAAATACCAACAGCATTTTTCAATGAACTAGAACAAATAACTCTAAAATTCATATAGAACCATAAAAGACCCCAAATAGCCAAAGCAATCCTGAGAATAAAGAACAAAGCTGGGGGGATTACACTCCCTGACTTGAAGCCCTACCAAAAACCACAGTAACTAAAACAGTTTGGTACTGGCACAAGAACAGATGTATAGATCAATGGAACAGAATATAGAACTCAGATATAAACCCATGCATATATGGTCAATTAGTATATGACAAAGGAGCCACGAACATACAATGGGGAAAAGACAACCTCTTCAATAACTGGTGCTGGGAAAACTGGACAGCTGCATGCAAGAGAATGAAACTGGATTACAGTCTAACTCTTTGTGCAAAAGTAAACTCAAAATGGATCAAAGACCTGAATGTAAAAAAACATGAAACTATAAAACTCTTAGAAGAAAACAGGCAAAACTCTCTTGAACATAAGCATAAGCAATTTTTTCCTGGACACATATCCTTGGACAAGAGAAACAAAATAAAAAATGAACAAGTGAGACTACATTAAACTAAAAATGGTCTGTACAACAAAGGACATCATTAGCAGAACAAAAAAGCAACTTACATTATGGGAGAATATATTTGTAAATAATTTATCTGATAAGGGGTTAACATCCAAAATATGTAAAGAACTCATATGCCTCAACACCAAAAAAAAAGCAAATAACCCTATTGAAAAATGGGCAGAGAATCTGAACATACATTTCTCCAAACAAGAAATGCACAAAGCCAACAGACATGTGAAAAGATGCTCTAGATTGCAAATCATCAGGGAAATCCTAATCAAAACCACAATGAGATATCACCTCACACCAGTTAGAATGCCCAATATCCAAAAGACAAGAAGTAACAAATGTTGGTAAGGATGTGGAGAAATGGGAACCCTCCTACACTGTTGGTGGGAATGTAAATTAGTACAACTGCTGTGCAAAACAGTATGGAGGTTCATGAAAAAACTAAAAATAGAAATACCGTATGACCCAGTAATTCCACTTACAGAAATTTACCCAAAGAAAACAAATCCCTTATTCGAGAAGACATATGCACCCCTATGTTTATCGCCACATTAGATACAATAGCCAAGATATGAAAGCAACCTAAGTGTCCATCAATAGACGAATGGATAAAGAAGAGGTGATACATATACACAATGGATATTATTGAGCCATAAAAAGAAAGAAATCCTGCCATTTGTAACAACATGGATTGACCTAGGGGGTATTTTGCTAAGTGAAATAAGCCAAGTGGAGAAAGACAAACAAAATAGGATTTCCCTTATTTTTGGAATATAGAAACAAAGCAAAACAGCAATAGACTCATAAACCTTGAGAAGTGATTGGGGGTTACCATAGGGGAGGGGTTGGGGTGGGTAGGTGGGAGTGTGAGGGAGATAAAGGGACACAAAAATTCTCAATCATAATATGTGGGTCACAGGGATGGTGGTACAGCATGGAGAATATAGTGAGTGATTCTGTAACAGCTTCCTATGTTGACAGATAGTAACCATGCTACAGTGGGTGAGGAATTTAATATTATGGGTACCTGTTGAACCAAAGCATTGTATACTTGAAACCAATATGATTGTATATCAACAATACTTCAATTTAAAAATTAAGAATAGGACAGTTTGTTAGCTCAGAAATTATATTTCTTTACATAGTTATTTCCATCAGCAATTTATCATAGGCAAATGTAATAACACCATAAAATATTAATCTACAAATGGGCCTGATTATAAAATACTTTTTAAAAGGTTTTGTGTTAATTGTAAACTTTGTTGCTTTTTTTCAAAGTAGCTCTTGTAGAGGCTCCCTCCTACTCATTACTGCAGCAGTCCCCAGGCACCATGCTCCTGACAAATAAGGGACACTTCCTCTGACCTAAAGGAGAGGCTCCCTTTGCACTGGCTCTGACCATGATTTCAAGGTACTGTTTTCTCATAATGTCCCAATCAATGGGTTGATTTGATACATTCAATAAACTAATTAAAATGGATGTATGAATTGACGGATTATCAAAATGAGTGCATTCATCAATACAATACAATTGAAAGTAACTGTTTAGAAGTCACCTTCTTGAACTGTAATTTCATCATCTTCAGTGACACTGTCCTGGGTCTTTCTACAAGAGCCCATTGTGCCACTGGCCCCACTAATGTTTTGCTTATGATGAGGAATCAATAATTATTAAACTATGTAAATAAGATGAAAATATATAGAGACCATAGCAACTAAGATTCACTGAATCTGATTCATGCCTATGCAGGATTCTTGAGTCTACTCACAATTTCTCTCAATTGTCAAAAACCAGCCAAATCCAATGTGAGAAACAAAATCATGGGAAATAAAATGAAGAAATTACACTTTTCTCAGAGTTTGTAAACATGATTTCTGCTGTAAATGCTAACAATAAAGAGTAAATAATAAGGGAAAAAAGTGATTGGCTCAAAAACAGAACCCAAGGTTAAGTAGTCAATACCAGAATCCCATGTGATGTAATTCAACTATAAGAACTGAGCCCCTGCTGCATGTTGGTGATACAGAGGCCCTCCAGTAAGGACATGTTATCAGCTGTAGGCATAATGTGAGTGACAGTAGACATGCCGTGGGGCAGAAGTAATAGCAACAACAGTGATTTTAATAAGGTTAATGATTTTATGAAAATAATTTGAGTATTGGACTCTGAGAACAAAGATGTTAGATGAGCAGCTATTATTTACTCTCATGTTTTCAACAGACAAATTAAGACTCATAATGATGAGTATATGTCAAAAGAACCAAAACTTGGGACTAAAAAAAAGGTTTATGAAAGGAGCCCCAAACTTAGAATAAAAGTCCAGACACCAGCAGAAACAACGGGTCATAGCAGAAAATCTCAGCACAGGGCAACTATCATAAAAAAAAAATGAAAGGGGATGGAGGCAGAATCAAGCTCTTCAGACTACTGCCTTCATCACACAACAAGTTGAACCATTCATCTAGGGCATGGGCAAATCCAGTTCAAGCGAGCACTGGATCAATGGGTTGCTATTCTCCCATCAGCCACAGAATCTCATTTATCATCTCAGTTGTGTCTACTAGTTCCTGAAATACTCTGCAGCAAGGAGAGAGAAATCTGGGCAACTGTATTTTCCTCAAAGCAAGGAGATATGTAAATGGATTGAATGCAAACTTCATGCTTTATTCATCGTGGTTCAAGTGATATAATTTTAAGGGAAGTATCAAGTAAGATTGATAGATAGATGATTTTAAAGGTCATAGGTACTTCTGTTGTACCCAGCTATCCTGGGTAATATTTAACCTCAAAGGGCCCCTTCTTTACAATGGAAAAAATAAAATAAAATCCAATATTTTTTCTCAGTAAGACTTACAAGAGAAATAATACAAATGATTGAAAATGACTTTCCAAGAATAATGTATTAAATACTTGCATCATGGGGATTAAACATGGTGGCATGAGAGGTGAGACAGAGACTTCCTCCTAAAACCTCATATAATACAAAAATATAACTGATACAACTACTCCTGAAAGAGCAACAGGAAAAAGGACTGCACCAAACTGCATACACCTGGAGAAAAGAGCAGACCCCCACAGAACAGGGTAACATACTAAAGCTGTGGCCCGGCAGAACCCAAGCCCTTCCCCCACCCCAGCTCACAGGTGGGAGGAAGAGAAACGGAGCAGGGACGGAGTGGAGACCTGGGAATACTGAATACCTAGCTCCGAAGATCTGCTCTGGGAGCACAAACCTACATTTCATGGTGCTTGCATGATACTCTCTTAATTAGGGGGTTGGAAAGCTAAGACAGGCAGAATTCCTGGAGAGACTGAGATTCCAGCTGCTTGTGGAAAGCAGGGATCCATATCCGGCTACTCTGGGACAAAAGAAAAGGGGGCAGTCTGAGAGACTTCTTAAAAAGGAAGCCCTTATCAAGAGGGCTGCTAAAGGGGCAAGAACTGCACAGAGCTTACTGCTCAGGAGAAAGGACAGGTAGACAAAATTGTCCAGGTGCACTCTGCCCAGCAGGTTGGGAGCTTTCATGATCTTCAGGTGCTCCAGCTCCCTGGCTGCCTACACAGCTCCAAGAACCCCCTCCATGATAGGCAGCCTACTAAGCCTTTCTCCTGGCCAGCCCCACCTGACTTGCAAACTGGCAAACCCTACCCTGGTGGTAGGCCAGCCAGAGGGAAGATCTGTCTACAGCAACTACAAATGCAAAGCATAGAGGCTTATACCTGTGTGCTCGGCCCACTGGTGCAGGCAGTGCAGATAGGCATAGCAGCCCGGAAGCAGGAAACAGCTCTTTCCTCCCCCAGGCACCAATACCACTCCCCTGCAACCCCAACATTGCTTCAGGGGCTGGACAGCTCCAGAGAGTAGAGCTTCTGGGAACTAGAGGGCACCATACGCAAACATGAAATGCCAAAGGAACCTGGTTCAGAGTAAAATTATTAATACAACTCTTGAGAAAGATTTAAATGATATCGACCTCATGACTCTCCATGAAAGGGAGTTCAAAATAAAAATCATTAACATGCTCATGGAGATATGGAAAAATATTCAAGAACTCAGGAATGAACTCTGATTGGAGATCCAATTGTTGAAGAGCACAATGTAGGGTATTAAAAGCAGATTGGATATGGTGGAGGAGATGATAAATGAAATAGAAACAAGAGAAGAGAAACACAAAGAAGCTGTGGCACAGAGAGAAAAAAGAATCTCTAAGAATGAAAGAAATTGAGAGAACTGTGTGACCAATCCAAATGGAACAATATTCACATTGTAGGGGTACCAGAAGAAGAAGAGAGAGAAAAAGGGATAGAAAGTGTCTTTGAGGAGGTGATTGCTGAAAACTTCCCCAATCTGGGAAAGGAGACAGTCTATTAGACCATGGAGGTGCAAAAATATCACAACACAAGGGACCCAAGGATGGCAACATCAAGACATATAGTAATTAAAATGGCAAAGATCAAGGATAAGGACAGACTATTAAAAGCAGCCAGAGAGAGAAATAAGATCACATACAAAGGAAAGCCCATCAGGCTATCATTAGACTTCTCAAAAGAAACTTTACAGGCCAGAAGGTAGTGGCATGATGTATTTAATGCAATGAAGCAGAAGGGACTTGAACCAAGATTACTTTATCCAGCAAGATTATCATTTAAATTTGAAGGAGGGATTAAACAATTCCCAGATAAGCAAAAGCTGAGAGAATTTGCCTCCCACAAACCATCTCTACAGTGTATTTTGGAGGGACTGCTATAGATAGAAGTGTTCCTACAGTTTAATAGCTGTCACCAGAGGTAATAAAACCACAGTAAAGAAAGTAGAACAGCTAATTACAAAGCAAATGCAAAATTAAATTAACTATCCTCAATGTCAATCAAGGGACAAAGAGTACAGAATATGATACTTAATATATAAAGAATGGAGGAGGAAGAAAAAGGAGAAGAAGAAAAAAAAGGAATCTCTAGATTGTGTTCGTAATAGCATATTAAATGAGTTAAGTTAGACTTAGATAGTAAGAAAGTTAACCTTGAACCTTTGGTAACCATGAATCTAAAGCCTGCAGTGGCAATAAGTACATACCTATCCATAATCACCCTAAATGTAAATAGACTGAATGCACCAATCAAAAAACACAGAGTCACTGAATGGATAAAAAAACAAGACCCATCTATAGGCTGCCTACAAGAGACTCACTTTAAACCCAAAGACATACACAGACTAAAAGTGAAGGGATGGAAAAAAACATTTCATGAAACTAATGGGGAGAAAAAGGCAGGAACTGCAGTACTTGTATCAGACAAAATAGACTTCAAAACAAAGAAAGTCACAAGATACAAAGAAGAACATTACATAATGACAAAAAGGTCAATCCAACAAGAAGATTAAAAAACCATTATAAATATCTATGCACCCAACACAGGAGCACCTATATATGTGAAACAAATACTAACAGAATTAAAAGGGGAAATAGAATGCAGTGCATTCATTCTAGGAGACTTCAACACACCACCCACGCCAAAGGGAAGATCAACCAGACAGAAAATAAGTAAGGAGACAGAGGCATTCAACAACACATTAGAACAGATGGACCTAACATACATCTACAGAACTCTACACCCAAAAGCAGGAGAATACACATTCTTCTCAAGTGCACATGGAACACTTTCAAGAATAGATCATATACTAGGTGACAGAAAGAGCCCTGGTAAATTCAAAAAGAGTGAAATTGTACCAACCAGTTTTTCAGATCACAAAGGTATGAAACTAGAAATATATTATGCAAAGAAAATGAAAAATCCCACAAACACATGGAGGCTTCACAACATGCTCCTAAATAACCAATGGATCAGTGACCAAATAAAAATGGAGATCAAGCAATATATGGAGACAAATGACAACAATAACTCAACACCGCAAAATCTGTGGGACACAATAAAGGCATGCTAAGAGGAAAGCATATTGCAATACAGGCCTACCTCGGGAAAGAAGAACAATCCCATAAGCAGCCTAACTCACAATTATCGAAACCAGAAAAAGAAGAACAAATGAGACCCAAAGTCAGTAGAAGGAGGTACATAATAAAGATTAGAACAGAAATAAATAAAATCGAGAAGAATAAAACACTAGAAAGGACTGATGAAAGCAAAAGCTGGTTCTTTGAGAAAATAAACAAAATAGATAAACTTACCAAGATAAAAAGAGAGTCTACACACATAAACAGAATCAGAAATGAAAAAGGAAAAATCACTATGGACACCACAGAAATAAAAAGAACTATTAGAGAATACTATGAAAAATTACACGCTAACAAACGGCATAACCTACAAGAAATGGACAACTTTCTAGAAAAATATAACCTCCCAAGGCTGACCCAGAAAGAAACAGAAAATCTGAACAGACCAATTACCAGCAAAGAAATTGAACTGGTAATCAAAAACCTACCTAAGAACAAAATGCCTTGACCAGATGACTTCACCTCTGAATTTTATCAAACATTTAGTGAAGACCTAATACCCACCCTCCTTAAAGTTTTCCAAGGAGTAGAAGAGGAGGGAATACTTCCAAACTCATTCTATGAGGCCAGCATCACTCTAATACCAAAACCAGGCAAAGATACCACAGAAAAAGAAAATTACAGACCAATATCCCTGATGAACATAGATGCAAAAATACTCAACAAAATATTAGCAAACTGAATTAAAAAAAACATCAAAAGAGTCATCCATCATGATCAAGTAGGATTTATTCCAGGTGTGCAAGGATGGTACAACATTCAAAAATCCATCATCATCGTCTACCACATCAACAAAAAGAAGGACAGAAACCACATCATCTTCTCCATAGGTGCTGAAAAAGCATTTGACAAAATTCAACATCCATTCATGATAAAAACTCTCAACAAAATGGGTATAGAGGGCAAGTACCTCAACATAATAAAGGCCATATATGACACACCCACAGCCAACATTATACTTAACAGCGAGAAGCTGAAAGCTTTTCCTTTAAGATCGGGTACAGGACAAGGATGTCCACTCTTCCCACTACTATTCAACATAGTACTGGAGGTCCTAGCCATGGCAATCAGACAACACAAAAACATAAAAGGCATCCAGATTGGCAAGGAAGAAGTTAAACTGCCCCTGTTTGCAGATTACATGATATTGCACATAAAAAACCCTAAAGAATCCACTCCAAAACTACTAGATCTAATATCTGAATTCAGCAACACTGCAGGATACAAAACTAATACGGGGAAATCTGTGGCAATCCTATACACTAACAATGAACTAGCCGAAGGAGAAATCAGAGAAACAATTCCATTCACAGGTGCATCAAAAAGAATAAAATACCTAGGAATAAATCTAACCAAGGAAGTGAAAGACCTATACCCTGAAAACTACAAGATACTCATGAGAGAAATTAAAGGAGGTACCAATAAATGGAAACACATCCCGTGCTCATGGATAGGAAGAATTAATATTGTCAAAATGGCCATCCTGCCTAAAGCAATCTACAGATTCAATGCAATTCCTATCAAAATACCAACAGCATTCTTCAATGAACTAGAGCAAATAGTTCTAAAATTCATATGGAACTACAAAAGACCCTGAATAGCCAAAGCAATACTGAGAAGGAAGAATAAAGCTGGGGGGATTATGCTTCCCAACTTCAAGCTCTACTACAAAGCCACAGTAATCAAGACAATTTGGTACTGGCACAAGAACAGACCCATAGACCAATGGAACAGACTAGAGAGCCCTGATATAAACCCAACCATATATGGTCAATTAATATATGATAAAGGAGCCATGGACATACAATGGAGAAATGATAGCCTTTTCAATAGCTGGTGTTGGCAAAACTGGACAGCTACATGCAAGAGAATGAAACTGGATTATTGTTTAACCCCATACACAAAAGTAAACTCAAAATGGATCAAGGACCTGAATATAAGTCATGAAACCATAAAACTCTTAGAAGACAACATAGGCAAAAATCTCCTGAATATAAGCATGAGCAACTTCTTCCTGAATGCATCTCCTCGAGCAAGGGAAACAAAAGCAAAAATGAACTCATGGGACTACATCAAACTAAAAAGTTTCTGTACAGCAAAGGACACCATCAAGAGAACAAAAAGGCATCCTACAGTATGGGAGAATATATTTGTAAATGACATATCCGACAAGGGATTAACATCCAAAATATATAAAGAACTTACACATCTCAACACCCAAAAAGCAAATAACCCGATTAAAAAATGGGCAGAGGACATAAAGAGACTGTTCTCCAAAGAAGAAATTCAGATGGCCAACAGACACATGAAAAGATGCTCCACATCACTAATCAGGGAAATGCAAATTAAAACTACAATGAGATATCACCTCACACCAGTAAGGATGGCCACCATCCAAAAGACTAAGAACAACAAATGCTGGTGAGGATGCTGAGAAAGGGGAACCCTCCTACACTGCTGGTAGGAATGTAAGCTAATTCAACCATTGTGGAAAGCAATATGGAGGTTCCTCAAAAAACTAAAAATACAAATACCATTTGACCCTGGAATCCCACTCTTTGGAATTTACCCAAAGAATACAACTTCTGAGATTCAAAAAGACATATGCACCCCTATGTTTATCGCAGCACTTTTTACAATAGCCATGATATGGAAGCAACCTAAGTGTCCATCAGTAGATGAATGGATAAAGAAGAGGTGGTACATATACACAATGGAATACTATTCAGCCATAAGAAGGAAACAAATTCTACCATTTGCAACAACATGGATGGAGCTGGAGGATATTATGCTCAGTGAAATAAGCCAGGCAGAGAAAGGCAAGTGCCAAATGATTTCCCTCATTTGTGGAGTATAATGATGAAGCAAAATTGAAGGAACAAAACATCAGCAGACTCAGAGACTCGAAGAAGGAAGTAGTGGTTACCAAAGGAGAGGGGTGTGGGAGGGTGGGTGGGGAGGGTGGGAGAAGGGGATTGTGGGGTATTATGTTTAGTACACATGGTGTGGGGTATCACGGGGAAAACAGTGTAGCACAGAGAAGGCAAAGAGTGAATCTATCATCTTACTACACTGAAGGACAGTGACTGAATTGGGGTATGGGTGGGGAGTTGATAATATGGGTAAATGCAGTGACCACATTTTTTTAATGTGAAACCTTCATAAGAGTGTATATCAATAATACCTTAATAAAAAAATAAAAAAAATACTTGCATCATATATACAACCAGCCAACACAGAAATTCAGACCTCAAGGGAGCATGAAGCCTAGAACTTAAGCAAAAGATGAAGAAAAGCAAGATCAACAAGCAAACTAGCTGACCAAGACAGAGGAGGACCATTTGTCTTCTGGATAAGGATGGCAAGAAATCACGTGCCTCAAATGAGATTAGAACATTTTTTATTGAGCATGGAAACCTTCCCAGAAGTTACTACTTGATCCTGAATTTTTATTTGCTGCATGATCCTGAATCACTTTACAGATTAGATGGGAAGGGGACAGTGTGTTCCTGTATACCATCCAGAAGCATCAGGTGTAAATATATTAAATGGCTAATCATCTGTACAAATGCAGTTATAACACTGTTGAAATTATATACTGAAGTGAAGAGATGTTATAAAAAGAGGTATGGTAAGAAATGTGCTGTTCATGAAAATAGGAGAAAGGGAAGAATTTTCAGGGCTCTGAAGGGGAGGGAAGGCTGACCATCAGATAGCATTTTTTCATTCTTAATGGCAGTAAGGCATTCAGGGGAGAAGGGTGACTACCCAGGCTAGACCAACATAAATGTAATCCCTCTTAAGAACATCCCATCCCTGGAGCCCAGGCTGAGTCCCTGAGAACTAGATTCAAACCTTTCTTTCTGATTGTGCCTCCTATTTGGCCTGAGTCTGTTGGTTCACTCTGAAGTCCCGCTTGAGAATCAAGCAACTCACAACACCTCCCCTCTTCCCAGCCAAGTGTTCAGCTCCTTCGCAGTCCTGATTACACCATCTATGTGACCCAAGGGTGGATCTGGAAGGCTGATCTCAGTTCCCTGCTATGAACCCAGGACTGGTGTGACTGCTTCCTAGTCTCATCAAAGGGAAACCAAAGATCTGTCCTCTTTCCAGAACTTTTTAAGATGAAGAGGCCAGAGCTTCTTTCCGCCCTTGATACAATCTTCACTAATCTAGTGCATGTATATAACCCTTTGCTCTCCTTCCTCTATCACCATTAAACTCCTCTTTTTTTTTTAATTTTTTTAGGTAAAGCTAGTCTGCTGATTTTTGCTATTGAGTTTTGAGTTGCCAGAATACAATGTAAAGAAATTTAAAGATTCTTTTCTCTAGATGTTCAAAGCTTTTAACTTTGAATTGCTGCCTATTGCAATGTTAGAATCTCTCTTTCTTGTAGCATTCTTTCTGGAAAACAGCTTGTAATCTCCATTCTGAATTTGTGTCCTCACTCAGAAAAGGGTCAGTTGCTCAGAAGGACAAAAGGGATATGTACATTAATAATTTTCAAAATATCCACCATTACTTTTGTAAGAACAGCCCCTGGAATATGTTAGGCATTCAACAAATCACACTTACTGTTATTTTAAACAATATTGTTTGTACTAATATTAACATTTAATATTATGACAATCTAGCATTCATCAATGAATGTAAATATCAAAATTGTGACATAAGTAGACATATTTTCTTGAAAATTAATAAATAAGCTCTCTTTCTTTGTTCATTTTATTTAGATTGAACATCTAGAGCCTGCTCTGCCTCATATGTACTAAGGAAATGAGTGTTCGTGAACCCTGAAATTGCACACAGAAAGCCGAGAGGTCAGAATAGCCAGCCCCCTGGGACCAGGGAATTCCAGGTCAGACTCTCCTAAGCGGCACCCATTCCTAGGACAATTGAACTAAAGACCAGTCAAGGGCTGCCCTCTGCCTTGGTCTGATATGTCCTGCTGAATGACAAAGTTCTGTAGAACTCTCAGGATTATTCCAGAAGCCACGATGAATCCAGAATTATCTTAGAGATAACTCCCCAGGTAACCAAAGCAGATAGTTGTGGAGACATGATGATTACTGAAAAAGAGGTGTGTGTTCTGGAAATATTTACTCCATGGGGCCTCCAGCTTCCAGAGAACATATTTTTGGTAGTATATGAAAATAGAAGTCCTGCTGATGGAAAGAAATGATCTCATGAGGAAATTTTCCCTGTGCTGGTATAAATCTGAGCTCTAAGCTCTTGATGACACTGCACTTCTGTGATAAGGATATCCAGCAGCATTACAGTAATGAGCTGTGCAGCAAATACAGCTGCTCTGCCCTTCATGTGCCAGAATGGGTCAATGTGACTAAAAGTAGTTTTCCCAGTAGCTCAATCAGCATTGAGTCTAGTCGTCCCAGATGAGAAATGTGTCATTACAGTGAGTACTTCCCATGACAATCTATTAGTCTCTATTTGGATTAATTATGCTTGTAAGAAGGCTTCACCCCACTAGTGATCTACATCAAAAAAGCCCCGTAGGCTGTCTACATTATTATGGCTTGTCTCATTTGTTCACTCTCTCTTCAGCTTGAGTTGAGACATACCCAATGGGTTATTACGAAGCAGCCATGTCTAGAAAGCCCACCACAGATTTGAAGTAACTGAATGAAATGCTCTGCTTAGGACAGTTTCTGTATTACATTCGGACGCTGCATTATGATTCTCTCCCTGTGCTCTTCTCCCTTCAGGTCATCTGCCGGAATGGAAATGAATTATGGATAGAAGAGGAATCAGAGGTGATGTGGATATGGATTTTAAATCTTTGTCTTTATGAAAATAATTGTAAATCATAGCAGCAGAGGGCAAAGAGAAAAGTGCCTGTCCTGCCCATACCACTTTCTCAAATTAATTTTTATCCTTCTTTTGAAATAAATCCTGTAGTAAAATGGAATTTAACTTGCCAATGAAACAGTCAATTATCAAGAATAAGCAAGTCACACTTATAAAACAAGACAAAATCAAAAATCTCCCTTCAGTTCAGTATGAAGTGTTCAAGACAGGCTGTCACCATGAAAGGGCAGACTGTAGAAAGACGCCGAGCTTTGTGTAAAATGTCTATTTGAGATGTAGGCACTTGAATTCCTCACTGGAAATCTTTCTGAGAAAAGATTCTCAAGCTTTAGTATGTAGTTAAATCTCCTGAAAGGCTCCTGAAATCGTGGGTTGCTGGACCCCATCTCCAAAGTTTCTGATTCAGTAGGTCTGGGGGGACCCACTGACAATGTGAACACCTATTAGGGGAAGCTGCTGGTGCTGGTCTTAGGACCACACTGGAAGAATTACAGAGCTGAAGGGGTATCTAGGCCATGGTCATACATGAACTCTCTCTTCCCCAAGAGAGAAGGACTAAGTGATCTTTTGGGGAAAATTATGGAACAGGGTCGGGTCAGCCACTTCTTTTTCTTTTTTGAACTTAGCAGGGCAGGGTCTGCTCTTCTGAGAAAGACTGAAGATGCCCAATGCTGAAAACAATTACAGCACTATCAATTATAATTTTTAAAATTAAAAATACAACTCTATTGCAAATACACAGCTTACATGGCTTATTACTATGCTCCAATCTGACATTTAAAGGTCATGCAAGGCATTCTTTTCTTATTGCCCACTTTGGGATAGTTTTTCTTAACAGAACAAGTAAATATTAAATGAAGCATCAAAACAATAGGGCTGCATAAAAGAAAACTGTGCTGGCTTTATAGTGCACCAATTTAGCTAAGCTAAAACTGTATTTCCTAGAATTCTCTTTCTTGAGAGTTGATGGGCTTAATGCTCCTCTCAGCTAAACTCAATTTTAGACAAGCTTTTTCCTAACATTAGGCCCCTGACCTCCGTTTTCTTAGAACATTTACTTTAGAAAACTTGTAAACTCTTTCTCTGTTTTTTTGAGATGTAAATATTTTTAAAAGCCTCTTGCAGTTTTACAACCCAATATTGTCTTTCTCAAGGACATTGGAGCTATCCTCTTGAAAAGTAATCACCAAGGAAGATAAGGCCCCAGACTCTGTGGGAGGATAGGAACTTAATTTCAGGGAGCACCTTGCTCCAAACTACCTCTGTCATAAAGATAAGAGAAACCTTACTCTTCCTTTGGGTAAGGCCAATTAGCAAACAATTAGATGACTTAAGATCCCCCAGCTTCAGCTTTTAAAACCTCTTGCTATTTGTTTTGGAAGAGTTGAGCTTAGTCTGTTCAAATCTCTCTCTCCTACTGCAACAGCCTTGAATAAAGTCTTCCTTGCCTGATTCACATTGCCTGGGGCAGTTTTTGCTTTGACACCTTATTAGCATAGGCCACCAGCGTCATTTTGCATGACATTTAGAGAGCAAAAGTGAGGAAGCAGCCATATTCTTTTTATGCTCAGGTCAGTTCAGGACAATAAATGCTGTTGCTGTTCATATACATTTGTCCCTGATATGCTGTCTCATTTTATTTTATTTTATTTTATTTTTTAATTTTTATTATTATTTTTAATAGTTTATTTTGGTATCATTAATCTACAATTACATGTGCAATATTATGGTGATTAAACTACCCCCTTCATGAGGTTCCCCCCACCAACCCCATTACAATCACAGTCCATCAGCATAGTGAGATGCTATAAAGTCACTAGTTGTCTTCTCTGAGTTGTACACCCCTCCCCGTGCCCCCCTAACATTACATCTGCTAATCGTAATGCCCCTTTTTCCCTCTTATCCCTCCCTTCCCACCCATCCTCCCCAGTCCCTTTCCCTTTGGTAACTATTAGTCTGTTCTTGGGTTCTGTGAGTCTGCTGCTGTTTTGATCCTTCAGTTTTTTTTTTCTTAGTTCTTAAACTCTACATATGAGTGAAATCATTTGGTACTTGTCTTTTTCTGCTTGGCTTATTTCACTGAGCATAATACCCTCTAGCTCCATCAATGATGTTGCAAATGGTAGAGTTTGTTTTCTTCTTATGGTTGAATAATATTCCATTGTGTAAATGTACCACTTCTTCTTTATCCATTCATCTACTGATGGACACTTAGGTTGCTTCCATTTCTTGGCTATTGTAAATAGTGCTGCGATAAACATAGTTTGTCTTTTTCAAACTGGGCTACTGCATTCTTTGGGTAAATTCCTAGGAGTGGGATTCCTGGGTCAAATGGTATTTCTATTTTGAGTTTCTGGAGGAACCTCCATACTGCTTTCCACAATGGTTGAACTAGCTTACATTCCCACCAGCAGTGTAGGAGGGTTCCCTTTTCTCCACATCCTCGCTAACATTTGTTGTTGTTTGTGTTTTGGATGTTGGCCATCCTCACTGGTGTGAGGTGATATCTCATTGTGGTTTTAATCTGCATTTCTCTGATGATTAGCGATGTGGAGCATCTTTTCATGTGCCTGTTGGCCATCTGAATTTCTTCTTTGGAGAAGTGTCTATTCATGTCCTCTGCCCATTTCTTAATTGGACTGTTTGCTTTTTGTTTGTTGAGGTGCATGAGTTCTTTATATATTTGAGATGTCAACCCCTTATCGGATATGTCATTTATGAATATATTCTCCCATACTGTAGGATGTCTTTTTGTTCTACTGATGGTGTCCTTTGCTGTACAGAAGCTTTTTAGCTTGATATAGTCCCACTTGTTCATTTTCGCTTTTGTTTCCCTTGTCCGGGGAGATATGTTCATGAAGAAGTCGCTCATGTTTATGTCCAAGAGATTTTTGCCTATGTTTTTTTCTAAGAGTTTTATGGTTTCATGACTTACATTCAGGTCTTTGATCCACCTTGAGTTTACTTTTGTGTATGGAGTTAGACAGTAGTCCAGTTTCATTCTCTTTCATGTAGCTGTCCAGTTTTTCCAACACCAGCTGCTGAAGAGGCCGTCATCTCCCCAATGTATATCCAAGGCTCCCTTATTAAATATTAATTGACTGCATATGTTTGGGTTAATGTTTGGATTTTCTATTCTGTTCCACTGGTCTGTGGGTCTGTTTTTGTGCCAATACCAAATTGTCTTGATTACTGTGGCTTTGTAGTAGAGCTTGAAGTCAGGGAGCGTAATTCCCCGTTTTATTCCTCCTTCTCAGGATTGCTTTGGCTATTCGGGGTCTTTTGTGGTTCCATATGAATTTCAGATTTATTTGTTCCAGTTCATTGAAGAAAGCTGTTGGTAGTTTGATCGGGATTGCATTGAATCTGTAGATTGCTTTAGCTAGTAGAGCCATTTTGACAATATTTATTCTTCCTAGCCAAAAGCATGGGATGAATTTCCATTTGATAGTGTCCTCTTTAATTTCTCTTAGGAGTGTCTTGTAGTTTTCAGAGTACAGGTCTTTCACTTCCTTCGTTAGGTTTATTCCTAGGTATTTTATTCTTATTGATGCAACTGTGGATGGAATTGTTTTTCTGATTTCTCTTTCTGTTAGTTCATCATTAGTGTATAGGAAAGCAACAGATTTCTGTGTGTTAATTTTGTATCCTGCAACTTTGCTGAATTCAGATATTAGTTCTAGTAGTTTTGGAATGGAGTCTTTAGGGTTTTTTATGTACAGTATCATGTCATCTGCAAATAGTGACAATTTGACTTCTTCTTTACCAATCTGGATGCCTTGTATGTCTTTGTTTTGTCTGATTGCTGTGGCTAGGACCTCCAGTACTATGTTGAATAACAGTGGAGAGAGTGGGCATCCCTGTCTTGTTCCCGACCTTAGATGAAAAGCTTTCAGCTTCTCGCTATTAAGTATGATGTTAGCTGTGGTTTTGTCATTTATGGCCTTTATGATGTTGAGGTACTTGCCGTCTATACCCATTCTGTTGAGAGTTGTAATCATGAATGGATGCTGAATTTTGTCAAATGCTTTTTCAGCATCTATGGAGATGATCATGTGGATTTTGCTCTTCTTTTTGTTGATGTGGTGGATGATGTTGATGGATTTTTGAATGTTGTACCATTCTTGCATCCCTGGGATGAATCCCACTTGATCATGGTGTATGATCCTCTTGATGTATTTTTGAATTCAGTTTGCTAATATTTTGTTGAGTATTTTTGCATCTACGTTCATCAGGGTATTGGTCTGTAGTTTTCTTTTTTGGTGAGGTCTTTGCCCGGTTTTGGTATTAGAGTGATGCTGGCTTCATAGAATGAGTTTGGATGTATTCCCTCCTCTTCTATTTTTTGGAAAACTTTAAGGAGAATGGGTGTTATTTCTTCTCTATATGTCTGGTGGAATTCAGAGGTGAATCCATCAGGTCCGGGGGTTTTGTTCTAGGGAAGTTTTTTGATTACTGATTCAATTTCGTTGCTGGTGATTGGTCTGTTTAGTTTTTCTGTTTCTTGCTTGGTCAGTCTTGGAAGGTTGTATTTTTCTAAGAAGTTGTCCATTTCTTCTAGGTTTTCCAGCTTGCTACCATATAGATTCTCATAATATTCTCTTATAATTCTTTGTATTTCTGTGGGATCTGTCATGATTTTCCTTTCTCATTTCTGATTCTGTTTATGTGTGTAGATTCTCTTTTTCTCTTAATAAGTCTGGCTAGGGGTTTATCTATTTTGTTTATTTTTTCAAAGAACCAGCTCTTGATTTCATTGATTTTTTTCTATTGTTTTATTCTTCTCAATTTTGTTTATTTCTTCTCTGATGTTTATTATGTCCCTCCTTCTGGTGACTTTGGGCCTCATTTGTTCTTCTTTTTCCAATTTCAGTAATTGTGTCTTTAGACTATTCATTTGGGAATGTTCTTCTTTCTTTAGATATGCCTGGATTGCAATATACTTTCCCCTTAGAACTGCCTTTGCTGCGTCCCACAGAAGTTGTGGCTTTGTGTTGTTGTTGTCATTAGTCTCCATATACTCTCTGATTTCTGTTTTGATTTGGTCATTAACCCATTGATTAATTAGGAGAATGTTGTTAAGTCTCCATGTATTTGTGATCCTTTTTGTTTTCTTTCTAAAATTTAATTCTAGTTTTATTCCTTTATGATCTGAGAAGTTGGTTGGTTGGTTGGTAGAATTGCTGTCTCATTTTAATGTTGTTTGACAGCAACTAGATTTATAGCTCCCTCAGCCTGTTGAATTGCCTTCTTCAGTGGCCATAAATTTATGTCCATAAATCCATAATTTCAGTGTTTGCAACAACTGGGGTAGTAGCTAGCAATGGAGACCCTCAAGCTCCTTCCAGATCTCCTTAAACTCTCCAAATCCCAGGCACCAGTATCTCCAAGCTGGTTACTAACATTGTTGAAATTGGAAGCTGAGTTGGAGATGGAGAGAGACAGGTGTATGTTTGAGATTGTCCTTAAGGATTTCATTTTTTTTGCTACCCCACTTCATGTCTACCATTTGTTATTTTACTGTCTTCCCTAGCATATGCAGTCCCAGAACCAGACATGGAAGCAAAAACTGTGTATAAACTGTTTAACCAAATCCAACAATTACATAGTTTAATGATAATCCAGTCAAAGCAGGAGTCAGATGGTCTGGCTTTCTAGTTGATCCTGATGTCCCTTGAACTGAAATAGATGGACAGCATACTACAGTCTTATTTGGTTTGTATACACAAAAAAACTCTAGGTCTGATGAATAAGACCTTAACTTAAATTATTATAACTGAGGAATAATGCCTTTCAATGAATTCCCACATGTGAACTAATTCACAGACCCAGAGCCCTGGAAGGCCTTGTGTCCTTAAGGAGGAATGTTAGTCCATGTTAAAAGTATATAGTGTAAGTCCTCTAGCCTTCCCCCAAAGAGGTGTGAAACCTTTTACCAGGGTAATTATATATTGCAGAAAAGGGAATAAACAGACTTTTGAGAGATTGCTAGGCATTGGTTGTACACGTAAACTAATCTTGGAGACCAAAATGTCACTGTGGTGTACCAATCATAGTAGAGGTTACTGGAGGTCTGAGATCCAGAGTTTTGACTTGGGTCTATCTCACAGTGAACTCATGAGTCTCCTGTGGGTAATTTCCCAGATTCCACAATGTGTAATTGCAATATGCATTATCAGAAATGGTCAGGATTCCTACTTTGGTTTCCTAGCATGTAGAGTGAAAGCTCTTATGTTAAGGAAAGCCAAGTGGAGGCCACTAGAACTTCCTAGATAGTAAACAAACATACTGTTGCGTTCCTAAAGGAACTGTAGAGATTAGTACCATCATAAAGACTCAGAAGATGCAGGGATAGTAATTCCTATCACATCCCATTTAACTTGTGTATTTGGCCTCTGTGGAAGACAGATGGATCTTGGAGAATGACAGTGGGTTCCCATAAACTTAACCAGATGGTGACTCCAACTGCAGTTGCTCTTTCAAGGGTGGTTTTGTTACTAGAGTAAATCAACATATCCCTTCACATGGTATGGACCAACTGATCTGACAAATGCTTTTGGCTCCCTACTTTCTAGTAAAGACCATGAGAAGCAGCTTACTTTCAGCTGCCCAAAACAACAATATATAATCACTATCTTACCCTGGGCTTATTGATTCTATTATGCCATAGTCTAGTCTGTAAGGACCTTGATTTATTCTCCATTCAGTGGGATATCATGATGATCCATTTTATTTGTAATATTTAGTTGACTGGGAAGGATATGAAAATAGTAGCAACTACTCTAGCATTATTTAGAAGCATCTGAACCAATGGATGTAAATTCCACAAAAATTTAGAGGCTGGCCCACCTAATGAAATTTCTAGGCATCCAGTCAATGGTCCATGGCATGTTGAGATATCCTTTCCAAAGCGAAGGATGAATTGCTACATCTGACCCCTCCCGCCACTAACGAAAGGACATTAATTGTACTATTTTAATGACTCATGCAAAATATACCTCATTTGTATATGCTAGGCTGACCTATTTACCTAATAACTCAAAAAGATTTTAGTTTTGTTGGAGATCCAGAACAAGAAAAGGCCCTGTAACATGTACAAGATAGATGCCAAGCAAATTGTCCTATCATTTGGACTATGTAATTGATGGGATATGACAGTGCTTGAAGTGCCTTTGTGAGGTAGGAATTCCATATGCAACTTTTAGCAGTCCTTATAAGTGAATCACAGAGCAGATGCAAAGCTATACCTTTATTTGCAAATAAGTAATCTACTTCTGAAAAACATATCTTGCTTGCTAAAGAGCCTTAGTAGGAACCCAATACCTGTCCATAGGCCACCAAATTGCTGTATGACCCGAACTACCCATCAGGTCTGACTCACCAATCCATAACCTTGAGAGAGTACAGTTGCATTTCATCACCAAACAGAAATGGCAGATAGGAGATTGAGCTTAATCAGTTTCTGAAGACACAGGTAAGTTGCATAAGCAAATGGTCCAAATGACTATGCCCGTTTTCTTATTGAATCGCCTTCTCCTTCTCAATCTGCTCCTCTAAACTCATGGATAGTTGCTTGAAGAAGAAAACAATAGACCTGATTTACAGATCGCTCTGCATGATATACTGGAACTACTTGAAGGTGGGTGACTGCAGCACTGTTCTCTGGGACATCTCTGATGTGGTAAAGAAAAATCCACCCAGTGGTCAGAACTTCAAGCCGTGTACCTGGTTTTTTATTTTGCCTGGACAGAGAGATGACCAGAAGTATGGACACACACTGATTCATATACAATAGCTAATGATTTGGCTGGATCATCGAGGACTTGGAAGAAACACAATTAGTGAAAAAGTCTGGGGAAGAAATATGTGGTGGATGTCTCTGAATGGATGCAGAGGGTGAAGATGTGCACAGAAGTGAATGCTGGCACAAGGCTCTGTTGCCATTCACACTCATTGTCACTGGTCTGACTCACCATGTTGGTGAGGGATAGCGGCCAGCCTCACAGCTTCTGAAGCTCCCACTGGATCTCTTTATACTTCTTTAAATCCTGGCCAGGTGCATGTTCATCTATGTGGTGAAGAGTGCCAGATTTTCTTCAGGTCTCCCCACACTCAAAGTTGGAGGCTTGGTGGTAAGAGATCCATATGGGTTCTGCTGTGCTTCCTTCCCTCACTCCATGGCTGTCTTTCCTTCTTCACCATCTGCTTTGTTGACTTTATCATCAGCACCAGGTGCAGAACCTACCACTGTACATAAAGTGTTAGCCAGCTCCATAATTGTGTAAGATCAATAATAAATAATAAATCCCATATTTTATATCATTCCCAGTGGCTATGTTTTTTTTATCAAATCCCAATGAATACAAAATCAATGAAAATGAGCTAGAAATGTTGGAGAAAATCTAACATAGGAGGTTGATTTTAGGTCAAAATTTGAATGAAATAATTGCAAAGGACAAGACAGGACATCCCTAGGTGAAAGAGGAAATAGTACCTATATTTTAGGATAAAGAGCAGTGAGTTTTGCCCCTTGGAGGAAAAGGGAGTATGTCAGAAAGGGAAAAAAATATTTTGAGGTAGGTGAGGGGATTAGAATACACAAAGCTATGAAGTTCAGCTGAGAAATTGTTACTTCTAGTGAGCGTCAACAAGACAGGCTAAGGCACAGCAACTTCATTAAGAGGGTTGAAGCACCTCCAAAATGTCTTGTTAGAAAGCCCAAGACAGAAGAAGATAGGAATCTTTTCTTAAAAGCAAAGCAGGAATGGTTTGCTAAGATAGGACCTGCAGAAATGTGAGTCCAGAGGTAGGACAATAAGTCCCCATGATTAGAACCATTTTAATAAGAACAACCATTTAGTTAGCCAGGTATATTGCCAAGCACTTTATACACATTGACTCATGGAACCTTATAGAATCGTTATTGTTTCTTGTTATGCTCATGGAGAAACTGAAGAATTACTAAAGAAATACAAAATCTTACATTCAGACAAAGTTCTCCCCGACTCCAAATGCTTTGCTGAGCACCAGTCAGTGATAAAGCCAGAAGGCACTTGATTGAATGCTTAGGACAGTAAACTACTAGCGAGGACCACAGCATTTCCTGTACCTAACACCTGCCTTTCTTCTGGTGTGTATGACATTTAGATGGAATTTAAATAGACAAGCTGAAAACATTATAAAGATACATAAGTGGGAGCCAAGTAGAAAAAAAAAGGACTCCAAACTTCAGAGAGACACAACGTCAAAGGAGTTTGTCAAGGGCAAAATAAAACTTATTTTCTTATTCACATAAATTATATCCCAAATGGTATGAATTCCAATTTTTCATCTTTAATAAAATGGAGATGAAAATTCCATTTCATATATGTTAACACAAAAGGAAAGAATATTTAGAAAGAAAAGAAAAATGAGAACTTTGGATGTCGAGCGGCTACACAGTCTGGCCTGGAACTCCCAGCGCTATTAAGCAGCATCGAATGGTGCTCAGGAGCATAGATCCTGGAGCCAGATTGCCTGTGTTTGGGTACCAGCTCTGCTACATTCTAGCTGCAACAGAATACTGCAGATCCTTGTGCTCATCTGGAAAATGGGGCTGGTAATTGTTATGAGGATTATTTTTGTTCATATTTGCAAAGCACTTTAAAGAATACTTTTCACATGGTAAAGCACCACACTAATAAGTGTGTGATAATTAAGTTAAATACTTGACACTTTGCGGAATTTGCTAAAGGCATAAGTAAAATCAAATGTCATCTCCTTTGTGAGATAATTTTCAGTAATTTGATCAACAAGTATTTTTTGAACACCTGTCAGGTTCAAAGTAGTGTTCTCAGGCTAGGATTAGAGTGGTAAACAGAACCGATGTTAGACATGGTCTTATGGAAATGTATTGTTCTAATTCCTAAGACCTTATGCATTATATTAGAATGCTATTAAAACCTATTAGAGCATTCACCATGTTTTGAGGTGAATTTTATTTCCATAATTATTTTTCTCACTTGTGTGTAAATGGTTTAAAAGCCTGAAACGTATGCTTGTTAGCATATAAGTTAATGCAAAGAATAGTCACTCAAGAAATGCCAGTTAATGAAGGAAGGGAGGGAGAGAGGGAAGGAAGGAAGGAAGGAAGGAAAGGAGGAAGGGAGGAAGGGAGGAAGGAAGGAAAGGAGGAAGGGAGGAAGGGAGGAAGGAAGGAAAGGAGGAAGGGAGGAAGGGAGGAAGGAAGGAAAGGAGGAAGGGAGGAAAGTAGGAAGGGAGGAAGGGAGGAAGGGAGGAAGGAAGGAAAGGAGGAAGGGAGGAAAGGAGGAAGGGAGGAAGGGAGGAAGGAAGAAAAGGAGGAAGGGAGGAAGAGAGGAAGGGAGGAAGGGAGGGAGGGAGGGAGGAAGGAAGGAAGGAAGGAAGGGAGAGAGGGAGGGAGGGTTTATATGTACACTATTTTAATGCTATGTGAACAAAAGGATTGCAGTGCTGGGTCCCTGCCATACTGCTGGACGTATCAGTTGCAGCAAAATTGATGAATCAATGCAATTTAGTCTGGCTCAACTAGATCCAGCTAAAGGCTGTTTCTGCAAATGAAGCAGAAAAAACATTATAGACCATAATATCTGCTCAGATCAGTCAGCCTCAGTCATTCTACTTGGCAGGCAATTGGTCTGACTAAAATGATTCTGTGTGAATGATTCTGTTATGGTGGGGGAAGCATAACCTTTAACCTGGAATAAAGAAGACTTCGTACATTCTCCTTAACTCAGTAAAAAATGATCATCAGGCATGTAGGCTTTAACATCTCCTTTTATATGTTCTATACATCTACCTGATACTCTAAGAAAGCCAATACATGCAGCCTCATGAAGGCCAAGGGGGTCCCCTTTTTATCTTGGGAATAATCTTGAAGCTCCATTAGAGATACTAGGGAGTGGCAGGAGGATTCCTGCGAGTCATATTCTCTGCTCTGTCTCATGCAGAGTCCTAATCATAGGTTGTGTGTGTGTGTGTGTTTGTATCTGCCCCTATTTCCTGCTAATATTTGGACTTTAATCCTGGTTCCTGACACAGAGCTCCTAAAACCCTTGGAATGTCTGGGATTATATGAGAGTCTTTTGTTCTCATAAGGCAACACTTGGTGGGTTCCTGGATGGGGGCCAGTCACTAGAAAGACCAAACCATGACTATAAATTTAAAAATTTCAGCCCCACCCTTCATTTTCTGGAGAGAGAATGAGGGAATGAGTGGTTGGAAACTGAGCTAATAACTAATCATACCTACATGATGAAGCCTCTATAAAAATCTCCTAAGTGCAACAAGGTTCAGAGAGCCTCCTGGTTAGGGAACACATTCATGAGCTGGGAAGGTGGAACACCGCAACTCAAGGGGACAGAAGCTCAGGACCCTTCCAGAGCTCATCCTATGTGTATCTTTACATGGCTGTTCATCTGATTCCTTTATCATATCATTTA
Organism: Smutsia gigantea; assembly: GCA_032199065.1. Taxonomy (NCBI): domain Eukaryota; kingdom Metazoa; phylum Chordata; class Mammalia; order Pholidota; family Manidae; genus Smutsia; species Smutsia gigantea. Next base: position 573,972 of record JAVSCE010012020.1, on the reverse strand, counting down.
TCATTTAATAAATTGATAAACATAATTGTTTCCCTGAGCTCTGTGAACTATTCTAGTAAATTAATGAACCTGAGAAAGGGGTCAAGAGAACCTCAATTTATAACTTGCCTTTCAGGAGTACAGGTGACAATCTGGGACTTGGGACTGCAATCTGAAGTGAGGCCAGTCTTGTAGGACTGAGCCCCAACTTGTGGGATCTGATGTTAATTCTAGGTACATAGGTCAGAGTTGAAATGAATTGTAGGACAATCATTTTAGCCAGCTGGTGTTGGAGCATTAGTTAGTATGAAAAGATCCCACACATCTAGTCACAAAGTGTGAGTGTGAAAGTAAAGGAAAACAGTGACTTTTTTCCAGACAGATATGCAACCAGAGAATGATGTAGATACAAAGCTTATCTTCTTGTCTACAAGCTTCTCAAGGACAGAGGCAATGTTCTGTTCAGTTATACCACTAGTATATGTCTGAATGCTTCATTTCACAAATAAATAATGAGTACCAGGCAAGTTCCAGCTCCTGTTCAAGGAACTGAGAATACAGGGATGAATAAAATAGACAAAGGCCTCGTCCTTTTGGAGTTTACAGGTTAATGGGAAGATAAGACACTCGCACACACACACATATACATCTATTTTCTGAGAGAAATAGGGCAATGAAAATACATAATTATAGCGAATACATTGTTGAAATGCATAGATTAGGGTGGCCCAACATTTTTCACAAAAGTTTCCAAAACAAAACAAACAAAACTAATATTTATAGCAGAAACCAGGGTAAAGAGAAACGTTCACTTATAGCCACCACTGACTGATTAGTGACCTCAGGCTACCGACCTGTCCCCCCACCCAGAATGACTGCGCGAGGCAGGGGGATACCTGGGATAATCAGGATAGCATCTGTGCTGTTAAGGTAGACTCTGGATGTGCAATCAGCTGGACTGGTGCAGGTAGTAGTCAACCCAACTCTTTAGTAAGCAGCTGAATCCATACTTTGGTAAGTTATCACATATTCAACCTCCACTTCCAAGTTCTCCCAAAGAACTTGATTCTGTACTCTTGTTTTGTCCTGGAATGTTGATTTATAATAAAGCCAAACACTACCAAGAATTCTATTTCTACCCATAGATAAATGTTCCGTGTCATTTTCTATAGAACTTTTACCCATCTCAGATCTGCTTTATACTCATTATACCCTCTAGGATAGTGAGATTTGGACAGTGGGTCATGCTTAGTGGCTGCCTGCTTCTCCCTAGCTTATTTACCTGCTAGCCTTCCACCAAGGTAACAGAAAATATTTTAGATGTAACAACCTGGCATACAACAAAAGATATGAAGAGCCAAGAAATATGTACCTATGTGGTAAGTCTGCAGTTGGTGTTCTAAATTATACAGTGAAATTCTATTCTCAGAAAAGACACAGGACAAGTCAAGCCATTGGATACAGGTTTAAGGGAAACTGCAGAAAGCTAGCAGGTTCATCAGGGTGACCAGTGACAACTCAAGAACAGAACCAAAGAAAAAGAGCTACTTATTAGAATGCACAAATGTGAGAAGGATGTAATGGATTATAAAATGGCCACAAATTCTTCCCATCCCTAGATGCATATTCCTTTGCTGTGAGACTTCAGAGCTCCTCTCTGTTCATGGCTTGCCCATGTGAATTTCTTTAGTCCGTGGAACAATGGCAAATGAGACAAAAGATGAAGTTTGAAAAACTCTTTTGTGTTGGTCTTGCCCTTCCATGCTGTCCTTGGGACCCCAACAGTCACTTGGACCAACCTGAGCAATGATGACAGACATGTGGCCTGGAGCCCTAGCCAACTGCCAGGTAATCAGCCACTGGCCAGCAGGTGAACACAAATACATGAGTGAGTCTAGTTGAAACCAGCACAATAACCTCTAGCTGGGGCTAGACTCAATTGGTAACTCACAGAACAATTAGCTAATGGTTATTGTTTTAAGCCACTACATTTGAGGTAATTTATTATTTAGCAAAGGATAATTGATATAGAACTTGTTACCTAGAAATGAGATCCTTCTTTACCAGACATGTTTCCCCAAAATGTCTACTATGGCTCTGGAACTAGGCTATAAGCAAAGGATTGATGAAGGCCAGAAAAATGGTAATAAAATAGTGGAAGCTGAAAAAGTGATGAGGAACTTGCTATAGCACATTGGAGAAATAAGACTCATGTTAGGCAATTGTGAAAAAAGGAAAAACTGTTGACTGTGATAACTTGGAAAATGGAAAATGTACCTAATGAAATTTTGGATGTAGCTAAAGAGATCTCCAGGCAGAATGAAGAAAGTATCTTTTGATTGGTCCTCTTTGCATATAAGATAGGAGAATGCAGAGATAAACTAAAGAACTATTTAGTTTGCAAAAAAATAATTGAAAAGAAATATAGGGAAGCCAAGACTTGGATTGGAAAATAAAGCTTTCTCACCTCTAGCCTTCCCAGAATTGTTAAGGATCAGTGGCTGCTATGTGCCTCCCACTCCTCCCACTGTTGAATGGAAGTGTTTATTTCTGGTATACTATCCCGTATCGTTACTGTACGCTGGATGTGTAAGGGGCAAGTAACTGGTCTTTTTGGATCCTGGGTCTCTGGATCAATAGAAACTACGTCTGATAAATTGCATTTGTATGATAGAAAATTTTAAGATCAAAATTGTAGACTTTCGAGCCTAGTGCCATCATTGGATGAGTATTTTAAGAGTCCTAGATAAAGGGGATTATATTTTGCATGTGAGAATAATATGAATATTTAGGACCAGTGTAACCAGAGGACTGGCTGTGGAAGAACATAAAAAGAGCCATAAGTACTTCCTGCCTGCATTTGTATTCCTGCAATGTGACCTTGCAGATTCTACCATCAGGAGATTGGGTCTGTCTATCTGCACCTCGAGTCTAAGCCCCCTGTGTGGCTCATGTTGACTACTGGGGTTAGGACATAAGCACAGTGTATTTAAAAATTGTGCATTGGAGCTTGCTCTTTTGCTGTACTTGGAACCCTAAGGCCACCATGCAAGGTAGCCTGCTGGAGGGTGAGAGGCCAATGTGGAAGAGAATTTAGGTGTCCATTCAATGGTAAGCCATCCCTCAGTCAGGAAGCCTTCAATGGCCAGACATATAAATGAGGCCAAGAACTGCCAGATAATGCAGGTACATGAACAAGGCCACATGAGACCAGCAGATTATCAAGCCCAGTTCCTGATCTACATAGTTTTAAGTTAATAAGCAATTGTTTTAAGCCACTAAGTTTAGGGATGATTTATTACAGAGCAACAGCTAACTGATACAATGAGGAAGGGATATATGGGCACAACACAGGCTTGTGTTTGGATCCCATCTACTTTTGACAACAAAGAGATTTTAGAGCCTGGGTAAGTTGACTTAACTCTAAGCCCCCCCTATACATGGAGGTCAGAGTCCTCCACACATTCTTTACCTCAGGACTGCTACAGGAGCAGTATAGAGGTTCCTAAACATTCAGTTTGAAAAGCTGGGGAAGGCCAGGGCAAAAGATGTTGGTAGAGAATGCTCCAGAAATTTACAAAGCCTATTCCATCATAGCAAGTGGGGAATCAGATCAGGAAAGACTTAATTTTATATTTAAATGTTCGGTGTGACAAGGAACCAGTGAGTTAGAAAATAGCACATGGTTTGTGCCCTTTTCTAAAATTAAAGTCGTTGCTAATATTTTAAATGGAGCTCAGGTAATTCAGTGTTTCTGTTGAGATTTCTCTAGAGTGGAGGTGGACAAGGATGTTGAACTGTGATCCAGATAGAAGTTAATAACAGGGTGTTTTTCTGGGATATTTGATGTGGCATCTTGGTGGTCATATGCTGCTGCTGGCCCCTGTCCACCCGCTGCTATCTGCACCAGTGTCATTGTCTGCTGTCCTGTGTACCATTTCCTGAGAGCTGCTGCTGACCAGACCCCAAGCACCAAGTTCTGTGAGCGACTCTGGGCTCACCGTGACCTTCTGACCAATCAGACAGGCACCTTCTCACCCATTATGTCTGTTTGTCCTGATAAGAGAACGATGTTTATTAGTGTTGTGGCTTTTACAGTCTTTGTTATTTCAGATCATTATGTTGGTGGGATCTATTGGAAAGCATGTGGACTCTGGAGTCTGGGGTCAAAGTTAATACATGACTGGTCTTGAGAAACTCATCAAAACATTCTGAGATTCTTTCTTCTTCTATAACTAGGTAAAATAACAGTTGTTTTATCTACCTGGTGGAATTGTTGTAAGGATCAAAATATAATCCATATAACACGTATATATGTGTACATGTGTGTATACACACATACATATAATGTTATTTTAGGATTTCAATAAATATTATGATTATTACTCTTCTTTGATGGCTCTAAAACTCTGACAGTCAGGGGCAAAATGGTAGAATATTTTATAATTTAACCACCTATGTCTTTTAGCTATATATTCTAGTCCTCAAATTCAGGGTAAGATAGATCTAAATCTGTGTGGAGAAAGTGAAGAATCAGAATTATTGTTCACCTTGTTATTGGCTTATGCCAAAAAATGTTCAGCTGTGGATAGAAAGTCAAAGAGCTGGGTGGAGGTGATTTAACTCTGATACAGAGGATAGATTCTCTTTCTCTCTAATTGCTTTGCCATTTCTATTTGGATAATTCATTGTATAAGCAACCCACAGTCCCTAACCATCCTACAAAAGAAAAATTATCTGTCAGTGTTTCCAACAATGGAATTATAATGCAGTTACCTTGCCCAACTGGTATAACAAGTATCCAGAAAGCCAGGCCAATGAATTGCATTTCATGGCCACTAGTTGGTGCCATGAAGAAAATAACTCTGAGAGGAAGAAATAATTTGTAAATATAAGTGGAAATAGAGAATTATTTTACTTTTTTCTTTTCCAAAATGCAAATATTTTATTCCTTTCAAGGACCTCTGCTTCTTCTACTTAAATATATTTTGTTAAATACCTTTAACTTCAAAAATATTTTGAAACATGTTTCATTTTTTTTAATGTCTCTGATAGCACACTTTATTCAACATCTAAAATGTATGCTTGTTATATTCATTCATTTCACACATATCTGTGGGTGGGTAATATACCTCGGGTAAGGGGCTAGAGACCAGGGAAGCAGAGCTAAGTGAATGGAGTAGCTCCTGACCTCAGGGGCTCTAGGCTTCTGCTGCTTTTTGAGACTTTCCCTGTCCTACTCCCACTAGCTCCTTTCCTGAGAATTGCCCTATCCTCTGAGCCTTTGTACAAGTGAAAAGAATAATAAAATCAGCTTATTTCCACAGTGTGTTTACTGTATGGACAGGCACCATAAGTACTTCCTACAAATTATTTCATTTAATCTTCTTAGCAACTTCACAAGGTTCATTCTATAATGATCCCAATTTACGGATGAAAATACTGAACAGTAAGTACTAGAGCCAGTATTTAAATCTAGGTTTATGCGGCTCCAGTACCCTTTATACACATTATTTGGTATTATCAGGAGTATTTACTGCAAATAGTCCAACTTCTAAAAAAATGGATTTTAAAGGCAAACAACATAATTTTCATCTATATTAATTGATCTACTTTACATACAATTATGTCAATTAATTCTCATGACTCTATATGAACCAGCATTTCAACTCCACTATAGAAATGAGGAAACAGAATCCAACTTAAGGAACATATCCAAGATCACTTAGCTAATTAATGGCAAAACTATTACTCAAATCAATGTCTTAAGTCTAAAATCTATGGTTCCTAGGCTGCTACTTTAAGATGAATTCCCTATGAATTTTAAAAATGGATTGTGGAGATAACACTTCTTCAACAGTAAGAATTTCAAAACAAGGATGACATTTAGGGGATATGAGTGAACAGGGAGGAAATAGAGACCCCAGTTCCCTTGTTACTGTCTCATGAGAGTAGCATTTATTAGTGAATGCTCACAATTTATTTTCCTCTCCATCTGCTTGAAAACAAGGATAAACATCTGAAAAGACAGAAAAGTAAGATATATTTTTATATAAACATTATTGAGACAATTGGATTATAGTACAGAGAAATATGAATTTGGATTTTTTTCACACACTAAGCATGATAATTAATTCCATGTATGCCAAAAAGCAAATGTAAAGTATTGAGCTTTTTGGATCATTTTCTCTAGAAGAAGATGTGGTCTGATGGACAGTGTCCCAGCCTTGACCTCAGAAGGCCAGGGTCCATACCCTAGATTGATTATTTTTTGCTTCTGCAAAATTTGGTGAATTGCTTAAAGTGTTGAAGTTCCTGTCACAATAGCCAGATTAGAATAATATCAGGATGTTTAAAAAATGCTGTGGGAAAAACAGTGGGGAGAACACACACACACAGTCCATACCCCTGAGCAAAGTCATAGCCTGTCTATATGGTACCTTCATAGTGCCCAACTTGGAGCTCTTAGATGACAAGTTGTAACTAAGACTGTCTACATGAAACCAAAACAATTTACCATATCAGTTAAGGTAAGAACTGTCAACTAACAGGGAAATCAGTTAAATAGTTCACTCAGTACCAGGTAGTGCAAACAACTTTACTTGATGGATTGAACTACTAGCTTATTATATCATCCAGTGGAGTAATATATGTAGACTCCTCCTAAGTGCCTGGGTAGCCCGAGTCTCTTAATGAAGCAAGATTTTAATGGTGATGATAATGATACACTGATGTCTATATTTTATCATACTTTTCAGCTTACAAATTGTTTTCATATATATAACCTAATTTAATGGCTCAAAATATCTGACTACATATAACTATTTGCCTTTTCCTCATACACACACACACACACACACATGCACACACATACACAGAGTTCTGTTATTGAATAATAAAGAGTAAAATTCACACCTATAACCTCTTAATTTTTTAAATCATAGAACTTTATGATCTGATTAAACAGTTAAAATTATGTAAATTAAATGGTGTTTATTTATACTTAAACAATTATTTTAACACTTAAAATATGTTAAAAGAACATTTATTCTGGAGTACCTTTAACTGGTATCTCTGTCCTACTAGAGTACGTTTCTATTTAATAAAGTTAAAATCTATATACAGATTTTACATAGAAAGACTTGCCTGTTTTAGTCACTAGCTACAGCAGAAGTGTCTTAAACAACAAAATGTATTTTTCATATATACAGTCTGATGTCAGTCAAATGTCTTTCTAGAGCTTCTTTTCTCTTTGTAGTGACTCAGACTAATTTTTTTTAGTACTACCGTTTTAATAAATGGCCTCCATGGTCACTGCCAGAGAGGAAAACAGATTATGGAAGTGATATGTTTGTTCTTAAAAGCTTAAACCAGAAATAAGATGCATCAATTTCACTTGCATCTCACTGGCTAGAACAAGTCATATGTCCCTTTCTAACTGCAAAGGAGTCTGGGAAGCAGAGTCTTCCCGCGAGGGCAGGAAGGAGAAAATAACCCCATATGAAAAGCATTAGAAAACTTTACCACAGTTTCCTTGAAAATATTGGGATAATACTTCCTTTTTTAATATTAATTTTTCCTCCGATTTCTCTACATTATAATAATTCAACATGGAAGTGAAGAATTTTCTTACCTTCTCAATGTGGAATAAAAGAATATTTGACAAGCTTCATGCTTTTACTTTTATCTACAAATTATATGTTTTAAACATAATGACAATGCTTCAAAGTACAGTTTGGTTCATGTCAGTAATAGTTCTTAATGACTCAGGAATATAATAATCTACCACAATCGAAACTAATCTTCCATAAAGAGAACAGAAATATCAAATGTCTTATTCTATGAAACAAATCCAAATTAACTGCCTCATTTGTTACATCATATATAATATCCACTTTAACATTGTCATGACTTTCTATGGACAACTAGCTTCTCAGATAAATTTAGGAAAATATTATCAAGTAAGATTTCATTGTGAAAAGAAGTAACATGTCTAATGATGCAACTCTTAATTCTCTGTGGGTTTTATTATTATTATGAAACAATTATTTATTGAGTTATGGTATTGTGAGTATAACAAAAATGAAATAAAATAAAACTTTCCACTACATTTCTTTGGGTAGACACACACACACACACCCTCTTTCATACAATTCAAAAAAAAAAAAGTCAGTGTAATCTAATTATCCTACAAAAAGCTGTGAATAAAACATTTAGTCTTTCATGAAAAGATAGCACAAACTGTCCACCTTTCCAGAATTTGTGGAAATGGCTCACCTACTTTGTCAGTTTCTTCCTTTTTTCTTTCCTTTTTTTTTTCTCTTTTTTTAACTCTTGTCCTTTGTCTCTGTGGGTTTGCAGCATTTGTATTCCTTGGCTGCGTTTGACTACAGACTGTGGGTTAGGTTAGGTCTTCTGCACCTATATTCTTACTCTGGAGAGGCAATGTGCACCAGGCTCTTCTCGTGACAGAGCACAGCAGTACAGCGCACAACCAGTATGAAATGGAACATGGCACTGGAATAGGGTTGTTCTCAAGAAAATGTGTATAAAAATTGATGAGTCACCTGATGTGTTTGACTGTATTACGAACAATTTCACAGACGGTTTGTGGGTAAATAGGGATGCATAAAACAGCCAAAGAAGAAGGAGGAGGAAGTGCAGGAAGAGAAATGAAAAGTATCAACAACAGATAAAGCAATTTTTAAGAAAAGAAATTATATATATTTATAGTTTTATATGTATGTGTGTATACATAACAGAGATGCACATGAAACCCAGTGACTGAGGCAAAGATACGCTGAGAAGCTGTCAGTCATCTCTGTCTGTTCCACTGTAACATTTGCTTTATTCTTTCCCTCTGCATTCCAGTTTTCTCAACTTTCCAAATGCTGTGGTGGAAAATGGACTTTCACAATTTCTGACATTATAATTAAGGTTCCAGCCACTAAACCTGGAAAAGCACAGTAAAACATCCAAATTTATCTAGTCAGGCTCATTATCCAAGGTTGAACAGAAATTCATCCTTAAACCAATCAGGTGTGGCCTCAGAGACCAGGAGTAGCATTAAAGTTTATTGTTATTTGATCAAATGTCTTTGTCACAAAGAGCTCCTGGGGAAGGCTAAGGAGGCTTGGTGAAAACTAATGAAGTTGAAAGACCTTCCATATGGTGAGATAGGGTCAGACTTTCCAGACAGGGTCAAAGGTCTTCTGATGAAGAAAGATGGAAGACCTGACAATGACATTGCTACCACTTCAGTCCCATGCACTGAGAACCTATATATCTTGCCAAGACCTTGGAGCACATATTTCTCATGGGAGGCAAATGACTGGGCTACAGACAAGGGCATTTTTCAGTGTTAATATTTGGTGGCTGTTATTGTCAACAGCTGTCTGTGTGTGTGTGTGTGTGCATGCATATGTGTATATATATATATATGTTTGTGTGTGTATGTTTACATATATATGCATGTACATACATAATTATAGATGTTTATACAAATATATATGTACACTTGGAATAACAGAGATATATAAATATACAGATCCATGAAAATAGAGAAATAACTTTAAAATAATGAGATCATCTACTGTATATAAACATTAAAAATAATTTTATTTGAATTTAACAAAAAAACAAGAAATTGTCAGTCTTTTCAGAGACACATATTTCATTACAAAATACATGTGATTCAACAATAAGTTTCAGAAAAAAGGATATTTAAAATACTGGTATTGGAAGAGTTATGGCATTAAAAATATACTTTTTCAGTTCAGACATCTTTGGTTGCCTTTTTCTGATGAGAGAGGTACTGATTAGCATTCTTGCATTTCTGCGCATCACCCCTCCCCTCCCTTTCCGTATTAGATACCTAAACTATCTTTGCTGTGGATGAGTGAGTAACATTTACATTCTGATCTGTTTTCATCATTTCTTTCATTGTTTAGTCTTATTTCCATACTTTGGTGGATTAAATAGTTACTAAAAGGATTTAAATATTTTAAATCCTTTAACCATAGCTACTCCATTGTTAAATTCTGTCTTTTAATATAGTTCATGTTTGGCTGGATTTCAGCGTTTTGTTTTGTTTTTCCCCTTTTCTCCAGAGGGATTTGTAGGTACCATATGATCTTTCCTCTTTGAGAAAGCCTTTCTGTAGAATTCATTCTCGCAATATGACTTAGATGAACCCAATAGACTTGCATTACACTTTTCATCCCTCAGTAGTTTGTAGACATAGCTCCATTGAAGGTTGCAGTGGGAAAAAATAATGAACTCATCTGTTTATTCTCCCTTCATGGATGATACTGATTTTTTGACGAGATGACAGAATTACTTATGTATCCTTTGAGTTCAGTAGCTTACCTAGAATATGTCTCAGTTTCTCTAAGTCTGAGTCAATTTGGCTTTGTGCACCAAGGGCCCTTTCAAATGATCAACCTAGTTTTCTCATTTCAGACAGATTTTGACCACTTGACTCTGAAAAATCTTTCCTTATTTCATTTGTTGAATTCTGTACTTCAAGGACTTACATTATCTCTATGCTGGATTGTCCTGTTCTCATTGCTTCAGTATTGTATGTTACATCCAATAGCTCCTTTAATCTCTTTAGCTTTTCTTCTGTACTCAGTGGGACTGGTATGGTACTGTAAACCTTTGTCAGTATTACAGATTAGACACCAAAAATACCAGAGCATCTCACACCACTGGTCTCCAAACTGGGCTTTGAATACCATTAGTTGAATGGCAGAGTCTTAACCCTCTCCTCATCTGCTCAAATAACTTACTTTCTGGGAGGGGAAGGAAAATTTACATTTAATTAAATAAAAGCAAAACAAAGTATTTTGATTCTCTGCCAAAATGGGAATTACTGGTCTTCAACAGTCACTTTATTGTACCCTTAAAGCCAGGGAACTCCTCTGGGACCCCTCAAGGTAGCCACCTATCTATAGGTCAGCACCAGCCATAATCCACTCACCTTATAGTCAGGAGAGCTGAATAAAATCTAATGAAACCAAATAGTGCCCCAACCAGGGCACTGTCATCTGAATATCTGAGAGGAATAATGAAGGACACTCTCAACATTTGGAAAGGGTCCAGAATCACATGGCTAAAAGCACCAGAAAAAAAAAAGGTCACCCTCTTCATAATTTTGCCTGGGTCTTATTATCTGGTTATCATAGTTATCTATTCACATCATGGACCAAAGCAATAGAAATGTCAGGGTCATTATCTTTTCCTGCTTTATTAAAATATTTATCTAAAATTCTAAATAAAGTGAGAGAGTAGGACAATAAATCACACCAGGTTTTGATTCAGAAGTTAAAAGCATTGCAGAGAACATCTGTCCAGTGCTCTGAGCTATTATGTTTAGATCTCACATGTAAAAGAGATAAGAGGTCAACCAGGGAGAATAACATGGGGACAGCTGCTCTGCTTAGCCAGGATTCCTTATTGCCAGAGGTGACAACAAGCTTGGGGTCAGGCTCTTTCATGTTTATGTCTGACATTTCAGGACCTTTGTTTTCTTTCTTCCTGATTGGAAATGTTTAGCTCTGTGATTCACATGATCTCACTGAGGCTGTAAACTCAACCTGTTCAGAATATTCCCCAAGAGACCGTCATCCGAAGCTGAGACTCATCCCTGCCCTGGGAAAAGCCCGAGTCTCCTGCCTCAATGCTGACAGAAGGGTTTGGAATATGACCTGGGCCCAGATTCCCTCACTGAGTCAATATGCTTCGGATTTTCTGAAGTTTGAATGCTCTTCAAAAGGTTTCTATATTTTATATTATCTAACGTCAACATTGCCCTAAAGATAGTGGACACAGAGAAAAGAAATGAAATCAGAATAACAGAAAGTCTGATTTTTTATCTTTACCCAAGTTCTCTTTATTGACTTGTCTGACAGTTTTCATTATTTTTAAGGTTTTGAAGTGCGCTCAGCATCTTGACCCCCACCATTTTGTTGTCGTTAGAACAAATGCTGTGTGCCTAACACCACACCACTACCAGAACACTATACCTGACACTTGCCACATCTGTGAAATGCTCTACAGACCATTTAACTTCCCAGTATATTGAATTCCTTACTCATGAAGAGGGAATAACTAAAAATGAACCAAAGATGAAGATGATGATGGAGCTGATGATAGATACCCAAGACCACTGCAAACCCCTATAATGCATTTCATTCAAAAATTTGTTGAATAGCCAAAACTTCATATATGTTGAATAGGAACTTCCCATTTCCTCATCCCCCCATCCCCTGGCAACTACCATTCTATTCTTAGCTTCTGTGAGTTTGACTATTTTAGATACCACATATAAATGGTATCATGAAGTATTTATCCTTCTATGATTGGCTTACTTTCGTACTTTCTTCAGGTTCATCCATGTTGTTGCAAATGGCAGATGCCCTTCTTTTTTAAGGATGAATAATATCCCATATATGTATATACTACATATTCTTTTATTATCTCAAGTCACACAGATTCATAAGCAGCTGAGTCAAAACTAAAGATCTGATCTTCTCAGAGCCTGAATTATTCCCTTTAGAGCAAGCCACAAGGCTGGACATACCTAGTTTATTCTTTATCAAATGGTCGACCTCCAGGGAATTAAAACCACACTTGTATGGATAAGGACTTAAACTTTCCACCTTCCTTCTCAGAGGACTTCACATGATTGAGTACCTTGTCTTCTGAAGCAAAGAGCTCCAGCTTGGGAGAAATAAAAAATGGAAGATTAAATTAAAACAGCACTGGGTCAGAATTGAATAACTAATACCCTATGTTTTGCAAAGTGTAATGAATGGGTCCCTAAGGTCCACAGAAGCCCAGCTTTTTGAAGAGGTGTTTCAGCCAAAAGCAGAGATGCTTCAGCTTTCTCCTAAAGTTTTATTCCAAGCCTTACTAAAATGGAAAGATGAAATTTCCTGGGATCTGGGTGCCTTAAAATAAGTATAAACATTTTTCAATTTTGCTTATTTATTTTTATGCCAAGAAGCAACCAATTGAAATGAATCAGTGACCAATCATCATCCAGTATCTTTTTCCCTCGTTGCCAAGAATTCTATCCTAAAAGATGACTAAGACCAATATTCCCATTCTTTGATGCAAATGGGTACAGACTGAGATAGTCACAAGTCACACTTACGTTCACCCAGACATGAGAATAAGGCTGCTTTATTGTTTAACCCAAACATAACATTTGAAATCAAAAACAGATATGGAATTATTTTCTCTTAATAATTTGAGCTAATGCACATTTAGGCTCATTGAACAAATGAAGTATTTAATAAAGTCTCTTCCTTTTCTCTCTAGCATATGTTCATGACCATGGAAGGTATATCAACCCAGCACATACAATAATCCTGCCAAAATTAAAAGAAAATATGATAATTTCATACTTACAGGATGCTTTGTTTCTTTGCAGGTCTATAAATGAAAGTCTCTTTGCCCTCCCCTCTCTTGGATTTTGATTGGGCCCGCTGTTAGTATTTCCATTATCCTGATTTTAAGATTTCACAGGTGGAAGATGTATAGTTGTGCAATATTGATACTGCTTGTTTCATGATAGATAATGAGCTTTAATAACCTCCACCAGGAAAATGCTTATTGAACTTTAAAAAAAATATTTTGTGCAAAAATTACAACCACCTTGCCAACACTGAGAAGAAATTCTACAACAGCACTACAGTTAATGCTCCTTCTGGATGTAACCTCCCAAAATGAAAACACAGATAATTGTTAACAGGTTTGGAAATGGAAAAAAATTCAGCAGTAAGGGAACAACTGCAGAGTGTTATATGCTGGGGGATGCTATTAATAGACTGCTGCAGGCTTCCACGTGGGGAAGTTAAATCTTTTATATCTATAGAGCTTTCATTTTTAAAATAATTTTCTCTAGCTTCTGTGTGTGTGTGTCATTTGTATAACTCCAGTGTTAATAACAAGTCAGGATTTGGGGTGCAGTACAGAAAGCAGTAACAGTAAAGAACAATATATTTATTCATTCAACTCTAATGTCCTAATTTTCACCAACTTCTGAAAAGAAATTAGTTCACATTTAATCTTCCAAATGTTGTTGTTTCTGACTCTCCAAATGCTCAGGCAAGAAATCCCAGTTTTTCCCCAGATTTTCCTCTTCAAAGAGTTCCCAGTTTTCTAGGGGGGGTGCAAGGGCCTGAGAATCAGCTCCGGGCACCCTTTCAGCCTACAAGGGATATGAGTTCCCCTTCACACTTCCCTTGATGCCATTGTGAGCAACCACTGGCCACCATGTTGGCCAGACAGGAAATTGGCAGTACAGCTCTGGTCACTGGCAAAGACCCATGGAATGGAAAATCCACCCGTGAAAATCCATGCAATAGGCAAGGATGAGGGTGGGATGGAGAAACAGGAGGAAAAGAGTCTAAGATAAGGTTTTTTCATTTATGATGGATTTTTAGTAGGCAGGATAGTCCCCAAAGATGTCTAAATCCTAATCCCTGGAGCCCAGGAATAAGTTATCTCTCAAGGAAAAGGGAATGTTGCAATATGATTAAGGTCAAGGGCTTTGAGATGGGTGGATTATTCCGGACCCAACCCGATTGTATGAGTCCTTCAAAGTAGTGCGCCTTTCCCAGCTGAGGTCAGAGTCAAAGAGAGATGTGACAAAGGAACAAGGATCAAAGATATGCAATGTTGCTGTCTTTTAAGATAGCATGTCCACAGGCTGGAAACATCAAGGAAACAGATTCTTCTCCAGAAGGACAGGCAACACTGTCAACACTTTTTCACCCAGTGAGACCTGTGTTTACTTTCTGACCTACAGAATTGTAAGATACTAGATTAGTGCTGTTTAAGCCACTAACTTCATGACATTTGGTTATGGCAGCAATAGGAAACTATCCAGGGTTATCACGGGTTAGCGATGGCTTTTTGTTTCGTTATCACAGACTGGTGTCTCCAGTCAGGCTACTGCCCCCTGCTGGCACCAGGGCTCATTCATCAGAGGTCAGCCCACCATGACTAGGCAGAGAGGGAGGAAGGAAGCCGGTTGTTTCTTTCACAGTAGGCTCGGGCAGAGGTGACCAGCAGCCCACATGCGACAGCTCCTTCTCGTCACTCACCCAGAGTACAAGCTCATCAACAGAATGGCTGACTGCCAGAAGGAGAAAACTCCTGATTTCAGAATCAACAGTGCCTTTGAACCTTCACCTTTAATGCTGAAACTAGCCTTCAATTCAAATTCTGCTATGTTTAGTTTCTTCAAAGACGGTACACTATTCTTTCTGAAGTCTTTTTAGTGACACATGTAGCCAATAGAACACTGTGCACTATGGGAGTTACGGTTGGCCAGTTCCAGGCAGAGCCCTTAACTATCCTGGCTTGTTTAACAGCCATAACAGGTACAGTCACTTCTACTCCAGTGTTCCAGTGCCATGGTTACTGTGTAGGCATACCACCAGCGAGGGGTTTCTCCAAGAGGCAACCCGCATGTCCAAGCTCCACTTGTCCCGCCAGCAGCTAGACACCCAGAGTCACCCAAACACACATGGGTGCCTCCTCCACCCCAGTGTGTAATCTAAGAGATCTATTTGCATCTGAATTTCTCTCTAACACACACACACAAGTTAGCACATCTGCTTCCACTGATCAAGTCTGTTGGATTACTTCTCACTTTCCATTACAAAGCTTTGAGCATGGATTGATGTGGATATATATATAAAAGATTTTTTATTCATCCCAACATACACGTAATTTTAATTTCACATAACAAATATAATAACACCAAAGATGAAGTAGTATTATGTAAATGGCAAGAAAATTTTTGATTTAAAAAATATTTTCTGAATTGGGAATTAGGACTTGCAAGATGGCAGTGTGAGAGGTGAGATGGAGAGCTCCTCCCAAAACCACAAACAGTACAAAAATATAATCAATTAATACAACTAACCTTAAAACAGCAACAAGAAAGAAGGCTGAACCAGACTGCAAACAGACCTCATAAACAGAGCAGATCTCACAAAACAGGGTAACATAGGGAAGCCTTAATCTGGCAGGACCCAAGCCCTTCCCCCACTCCAGCTCATCTGCGAGAGGAAGAGAAATGGAGCCGGGGAGGGGGTGGAAGCCTGGGACTGCTGAACACCTAGCGCTGGAGATTGGCTTTGTGGGCAGAATCCTATATTGTGTGGTGCTCGGGACGTTGGGGAGCTCACACGGGCGGAGCGCTTGAGAAATTGACATTCCGGCTGTTTGTGGAGGACTGGATCCACATCCAGCCACTCTGTGTCAGAGGAAAGGCAGGCAGTCTGAGAGGCTTCCTAGCAGCCAGAGGGCTGCTGAGGGGGCAGGGTTTGCACGGAGCTTGCTGTGCAGGAGAAGGGAGAGCTGGACAAGGATGTCTGGGCGTGCTCTGCCCAGCTGGTTGGGAACTTTGGGGAGCTTCAGGGGCTCCATCCCGCTGGCTGCCTACTCAGCTCCAAGGCTCCCTCCTGTGAAACATAGCCTACCGAGCCTTCCTACTGGCCTACAGGCACCTGCTCACAAACCAGCAGTCACTGAGCAGGCATCAGGCCAGTCAGAGGGAGGCCCCGCCTACAACCGCTAGAGACGCAAAGCACAGATGTTTACATATCTATGATTGGCCCACTGGCTCTGACACTGGAGACAGGCACCACAGACGGGAATTAGGAAACAGATCTTTCCTCCCCACAGGCACCAGTTCCGCTCCCCTACGACCCCGAACCTCACTCTAGGAGCTGAGCAGCTACAGATACTGGAGTTTCTGTGCACTAGAGGGCACCACACGGAAATATGAAATGACAAAAGAACATTGTTCAGACCAAAATCTCACAAACCCCAGAAAGAGAGCCAATTGAAACTAAACTCACCAATCTTCCCGAAAGAGAGTTCAAAATAAAAATTGTAAACATGCTTATAGAGGTACAGAAAAATATTCAAGAACTCAAGAACAAATATAAGTTGCAGATTCATTCATTAAGAAATTCCATATCTGAAATGAAATATACAATGGAGGGATTTAAAAGCAGATTAGATATAGTAGAAGAGACGGTAAATGGAATAGAAATTAGAGAAGAGGAATACAAAGAAGCGGAGGCACAGAGAAAAAAAAGGATCACTAAGATATTGAGAGAACTGTGTGACCAATCCAAAAGGAACAATATTCGCATAATAGGGGTACCAGAAGAAGAAGAGAGAGAAAAAGGGATAGAAAGTTGTCATTGAGGAGGTAACTGCTTAAAACTTCCCCAACCTGGGGAAGGAGATAGTCTCTCAAGCCATGGAGGTGCACAGATCTCCTAACACAAGGGACCCAAGGAAGACATCAAGACATATAATAATTAAAATGGCAAAGATCAAGGATAAAGACAGACTTTTAAAAGCAGCTAGAGAGAGAAAAAAGATCACATACAAAGGAAAAGCCATCAGGCTATCACCAGATTTCTCAACAGAAACCTTACAGGCCAGAAGGGAGTGGCATGATATATTTAATGCTATGAAGCAGAAGGGCCTTGAACCAAGAATACTTTACCCTGCAAGGTTATCATTTAAATTTGAAGGAGGGATTAAACAATATCCAGATAAGCAAAAGCTGAGAGAATTTACCTCCCACAAACCACCTCTACAGTGCATTTTGGAGGGACTCCTACAGAGGGAAATATTCCTAAGGCTAAACAGATGTAACCCAAGAGAAGACAAAGAGTACAGAATATGATTCATAACATACAAATGGAGGAGGAAGAAAAAGGAGGAAAAAAAAGAACCTTTAGGTTATGTTTGTAATAGTATATGAAGTAAGTTAAATTAGACTGTTAGATAGTAAGGGCATTACCCTTAAACCTCTGGTAACCATGAATCTAAAGCCTCCAATAGCAATAAGTACATACCTATCGATAATCACCCTAAATGTAAATGATCTGAATGCACCAATCAAAAGACATAGAGTCACTGAGTAGATAAAAAAAAAAAGACCCATCTATATGCTGTCTAGAGACTCACTTCAAACCCAAAGACACAAACAGACTGAAAGTAAAGGGATTGAAAAAGATATTTCATGCAAAAATAGGGAGAAAAAAGCAGGAGTTTCAGTACTTGTTTCAGACAAAATAGGCTTCAAAACAAAGAAAGTCACAAGAGACAAAGAAGGACATTACATAATGATAAAACAGTCAGTCCAACAAGAGGATATTATAAATATCTATGCATCCAACACAGGATCACCTACATATGTGAAACAAATACTAACAGAATTAAAGGGGGAAATAGAATGCAATACATTCATTTTAGGAGACTTAACACACCACTCACTCCAAAGGACAGATCAACCAGACAGAAAATAAGTAAAGAGACAGAGTTACTGAACAACATATTAGAACAGATGGACCTGACAGACATCTACAGAACACTCCCTCCAAAAGCAACAGGATACACATTCTCAAGTGCACATGGAACATTTTCAAGAATAGGTCATATATTAGGCCACAAAAATAACCTCAGAAAATTCAAAAAGACTGAAATTGTACCAACCAGCCACTCAGATCACAAAGGTGCGAAACTAGAAATAAATTACACAAAGAAAACAAAAAAGCCCACAAACACATGGAGGCTTAATAACATGCTCCTAAATAATCAATGGATCAATGACCAAATAAAAAGAGAGATCAAGCAATATATGGAGACAAATGACAACAATAATTCAACACAACAAAATCTGTGGGATGCAGCAAAGGCCGTGCTAAGAGGGAAATATATTGTGATACACCCTATCTCAGGAAAGAAGAACAATCCCAAATGAACAGTCTAAACTCACAATTAATGAAACTAGAAAAGGAAGAATAAATGAGGCCCAAAGTCAGTAGAATGAGGGACACAATAACGATTAAAACAGAAATAAATAAAATTGAGAAGAATAAAACAATAGAAAGAATCAATGAAAGCAGGAGCTGGTTCTTTGAGAAAATAAACAAAATAGATAAATCCCTAGCCAGACTTATCAAGAAAAAAAGAGAGTCTACACACATAAACAGAATCAGAAATGAGAAAGGAAAACTCACTATGGCCACCACAGAAATACAGAGAATTATGAGAAAATTCTATGAAAAATTATATGGTAAAAAACTGGATAACCTAGAAGAAATGGACAACTTTCTAGAGAAATACAACCTTCCAAGCCTGACGCAGAAAGAAACAGAAAATCTGAACATACCAATTCAAACAAATTGAATTGGTAATCAAAAGACTACCTAAGAACGAAACACCTGACCCAGATGGTTTCCACTGCTGAATTTTGTCAAACATTTAGTGAAGACCTATTACCCATCCTCGTTAAAGTTTTCCAGAAAAAGGAGGGAATACTCCCAAACTCATTCTACGAGGCCAACATCAGTCTAATACCAACACCAGGCAAAGACACCACAAAAAAAGAAAATTACAGAACAATATCCCTAATGAACATAGATGCAAAAATACTCGGCAAAATATTAGCAAACCAAATTCAAAAAAAACATAAAAAAGATCATCCATCATGATCAAGTGGGATTCATCCCAGGGATGCAACAATGGTACAACATTTGAAAACCTATCAACATCATCCACTACATCAACAAAAAGAAGGACAAAAAACACATGATCATCTCCATAGATGCTGAAAAAGCATTCTACAAAATACAACATTCATTCATGATAAAAACTCTCAACAAAATGGGTATAGGGGCCAAGTACCTCAACATAATAAAGGCCATATATGACAAACCCACAGCCAACATTATACTTAACAATGAGAAGCTGAAAGCTTTTCCTTTAAGATAAGGAACAAGACAAGGATCTCCACTCTCCCCACTTTTATTCAACATAGTTCTGGAGGTCCTAGCCAAGGCAATCAGAAAACACAAAGAAATAAAAGGCATCAAGATTGTCAAGGAAGAACTCAAACTGTCCCTGTTTTCAGATGACATGATGCTGTACATAAAAAACCCTGAAGAATCCACTCCAAAACTACTAGAACTAATGTCTGAATTCAGCAAAGTTGCAGGATACAAAATTAATACACATAAATCTGTTGCATTCCTATACACTAACGATGAACTAGCAGAAAGAGAAAACAGGAAAATAATTTCATTCACAATCACATCCAAACGAATAAAATACCTAGGAATAAACCTAAACAAGGAAATGAAAGACCTATACCCTTAAAACTATAAGACACCCTTAAGAGAAATTAAAGAGGATATGAAAAAGTGGAAATTCATCCCATGCTCTTGACTAGGAAGAATTAATATTGTCAAAATGGCCATCCTGTCTAAAGCAATCTACAGATTCAGTGTAATCCCTATCAAAATACCAATAGCATTCTTCAATGAACTAGAGCAAATAGTTCTAAAATTCATATGAACCACAAAAGACCCTGAATAGCCAAAGGAATCCTGAGAAGGAAGAATAAAGCAGGGGGGATTACGCTCCCTGACTTCAAGCTCTACTACAAAGCTACCGTAATGAAGACAGTTTGGTACTGCCACAAGAACAGACCCACAGACCAGTGGAAGAGACTAGAGATTCCAGATATAAACCCAAGCATATATGGTCACTTAATATATGATAAAGGAGCCATGGATATACAATGGGGAAATGATAGCCTCTTCAACAGCTGGTGTTGGCAAAACTGGACAGCTACATGTAAGAGAATGAAACTGGATTACTGTCTAACCCCATACACAAAAGTAAATTCAAAATGGATCAAAGACCTGAATGTAAGTCATGAAACCATAAAACTCTTAGAAAAAAATATAGGCAGAAATATCTTGGACATAAACATGAGCAACTTCTTCATGAACATATCTCCCCGGGCAAGCGAAACAAAAGCCAAAATGAACAAATGGGACTATATCAAACTAACAAGCTTCTGTACAGCAAAGGATACCATCAGTAGAACAAAAAGACATCCTACAGTGTGGGAGAATATATTTGTAAGTGACATATCCGATAAAGGGTTGACATCCAAATTATATATAAAGAGCTCACACACCTCAAGAAACAAAAAGCGAATAGGCCATTTAAAAAATGGGCAGAGGAGCTGAACAGACATTTCTCCAAAGAAGAAATTCAGATGGCCAACAGGCACATGAAGAGATGCTCCACATCACTAGTCATCAGAGAAATGCAAATTAAAACCACAATGAGATATCACCTCACACCAGTTAGGATGGCCGCCATCCAAAAGACAAACAACAACAAATGTTGGTGAGGATGTGGAGAAAGGGAAACCCTCCTGCACTGCTGGTGGGAATGTAAGCTAGTTCAACCAATGTGGAAAGCACTATGGAGGTTCCTCAAAAATCTCAAAATAGAAATATCATTTGACCCAAGAACTCCACTCCTAGGAATTTACCCTAAGAATTCAGCAGCCCAGTTTGAAAAAGACAGATGCACCCCTATGTTTATCGCAGCACTATTTACAATAGCCAAGAAATGGAAGCAACCTAATTGTCCATCAGTAGATGAATGGATAAAGATGTGGTACATATGCACAATGGAATATTATTCAGCCATAAGAAGAAAACAAATCCTACCATTTGCAACAACATGGATGGAGCTAGAGGGTATTAGGCTCTATGAAATAAGCCAGGTAAAAAAGACAAGTATCAAATGATTTCGCTCATCTGAAGAGTATAAAAACAAAGAAAAAAAACTGAAGGAACAAAACAGCAGCAGACTCACAGAACCCAAGAATGGACTAACAGTTACCAAAGGGAAGGGGACTGGGGAAGATGGGTGGGAAGGGAAGGATAAGAGTGGAAAAAGGGCTATTAAATTAGCACACATAATGCAGCAGGGGTGGGGTGGGGTGGGGGTATACGGGGAAGGCAGTATAGCACAGAGAAGACAAGTAGTGATTCTATAACATCCTACTACGCTGATGGACAGTGACTGTAATGGGGTATGTGGTGGGGACTTGATAATAGGGGGAGTCTAGTAACCATAATGTTGCTCATGTAATTGTATATTAATAGAAAAACAAAAAATATATATCTTCTGCAAAAGAATATAGCAATAATACATGTTTCCATTTATACTGTATCTCCTTATTCTTCATGACAACCATATGAAATAATTACTACTATCTTCAATTTTCAGGAAAGAAACTGATATCCACAAAAGTGTAGTAACTTGCTGAAAGTCTCATCCTGTTAATGTTCAGCCAGGTTTCTAACCCACATTCTCATAACACACTTTTATGACCCATTCTACTCCTCACTCCTCTTGACCAAGTTCTACCTAAAGATGGAATAACCATCTATATAGACAAACATCTTTATTAGGATCATGGTTCTTTCATTAAAAAAAATATTAATATGAAATGTACCTCAAAGCAAATGCAATTGCTCTGAATCAGTATATAGAACACCAGCATTACGTATTCTTGCCAGGGACTCTCACCTAAACTCCTGCAGCTCACACCTGACCAGAGCCATTCTAAGAGAAATGCTATTTATGGAATAATTTTTGTAAGATACAGACCATCGGATACCAGATAAATCCAAATAGAAACAGCATTGTTTTAGCTCAATATTAAGGGAAAATAGAAGAATCAGCTCCATGAAATTCATATTTAATCCTAGTGTCAGATGCATTGAACAGTGTCTTCTTTATTAGATACCAGAAAGAAATTTCTTTCATAATTCAGAATCTGGAAACACTGTGCTCCTTCAGAATTCTATTTAGCTTTTCATATTTTGGAGACTAAATCTTGTAAACAACTATATTGCCCTCCCTTTCCAGGCCTTTAAGGAAGTCTTAAGTCAAACTTGCAGACATATCTCGAGATCATATGGTCCGTTTGGCTGTGTCATTAATTTTAGTCTCAGTTTTATTATCATCCTCTTCATCATTTTCCTGCATCTTACTTACCTCATTTATTTCTCTTAGACTTTTGATTGTAAGCATTTTCATAATAGTCAAAAATTTTCTGGAACTTGGTGGTTAACACTTTAAAAGGAATAAGATGAATTTCTGGTTTTGTAAAGCCAATACAACAATCAAATCTATATTTCTGGCTTAATATTAAAATAAAGCTTGAGTAACCCTAAAATTACATGATTACTATTCTTAAATAATCCTTTATGCATACCCACTAATCCAGCTAAATTTTGCTAGGAACTCTAAGGAAAACTCCTTAAAACAAAGCCTGAAGGAACCTAATAGCAGATATTATCTAGGTTGTGGTTGAAGCAGGATTAGCAAAACCTTAGATTTCACAAGTGGGAGTAAAAGGGTTGAAGTCTTATTTTGAACTAAGATTATAGACATAGTCATTGGAGTTGGATAAATTAGAGGCAAATTCCAGATTCCCCCCTTATTGTAACTTACTTTGTAATTTTGTAACTTACTTCCTCCTTGCATTCCAGTTTCCACCATTAAAAATATTGTTTTGCTTGGAATTACATGAAATAATGTGCTTAAAGGATTTAGCATGCATGGCATAGAGTAAGTCAACAAAATGGGAAATATTATTGCTATTATCATTAGTATGATTATTAACTCAAAATAATAAATATTAGCTACTGCTGTTATTACCACTAATATTTTTATCTTAGAATAAAAAGTGGTCCAGAGGGACACCTGAAATTGAGCATAGGACTTTGCTCAGAGACAGCAATGAATTTATTCAAATGGTCGTAATTTATTTAAAAACTCCAAAGTTTTCATGTCACTAAATTAAAGAAGCAGAAGTTTTTGAGTACAAGAGTTAATCAAACAACTACCTGTATGATAGTGTAATCTTAAATCATTTCCTGTAACGTGCATTTGAATGCATCCTTAGAAACCCATCAGGATCAACTAGCTTCAGTCTACCACCATATAACTAATTTAATTTATCTGTTAGAGTTATTTAGTTCATCCATCTGGTTGCCAAAGAAATGGTGCCAAAAATGATTTTAGGTTTGGCACATATCATACTTAAATATCCTTCCTAATTATTAGCCATTGGTTAATTAAACTGCTTTTGGAGAATGTTAGAGGAACATAGATACAGAGCAGTGTTTGCTTTTTTTGTAATCTATGTATCTAGTTGTTCATCTACTGATGATATTTTTCACTTAAATGAAAATACAAGAAATTTTGAGTCAGATTTTCAGTTAGGAATGTGTATTTAGGAATGTATTTCTCTAAGTCGTGAGAGTTCCAAAATATTGCAGATCACCTATGCCACATGTGAAAATATCCTGACACGTTATTTCTCTCAGAGCAAATGTAATTTCCTGAAAAATTTTAATCCACTAATGCAGTCAATGTTTATTTTAAAAAAATAATTTCAGTCAATGTGACACATCTATTTTTATATTTATGATGTTCATACTTAATCAAGTTTTATTCACAGTAGAAACTCTTTCTTCCTGTTTTTCTGAATGGCCAGTGCCTAGAATAGGTTTGATGCATGTGGGCACTACTTATTGAATTAATGAATGAATGACTAGATACATTAGCATTTCAACATAAGAAAACAATTAATAATCTTTACAATTGCAGTTCTGACTAAAAATAGCTTTCAATAGTCTATGATCAGGGTCTTTCTGTGGGTAGTTAAACAAAGCAACAAAGTTTGATCCCATCCAATGCTGAGTACTGAGAAAATAGAAGTGATGATAAGATGCCATTGTCAGTGATACGGGTGTTTCTAGAATTGCAGGCATCATGAACTTTGCATATCTAGAACAAATCTTGACTTAACAAATCTAAAATATTCCCTTTGAGACCTTCAAAGGATAAATCAAGCTTCTAATAAGTCATGTTTCTTATTCAGTCAGATTTAAAATCACAGTCAACCAGATACTTATTTTTGAATTCCTATTTTCTTATTTTTATAATAGATTAATAAATTTCCAAGTGGGTTTTTAAAATCTAGATGGATTTAAGTAACTTTAATGATTTGAATTCATATTGCAAACATTTCCCAGCCTCTGATATAAAGAATTATTTAATAGATCTTTTTTAAAGATATGCTATTAACGAAGCTGAAATATTCTCAACATATTTCATTTGTGTACAAAAGCTCCAAAAGTGTTCTGAATAAAAATGACTTGCTAAGATTCAGTAATACATTATCTCATATTTACATATTTCTTTAATGGATTTACATATAACTATCAAATAATTATTCTGGTTTAGAATATAAAATTTTACTTGCCTCTCAGATAATACAAAATAGCTTCCAAGGCAATTCTCTATTTGTCTTATCCGATTATATGTATGCATAGTTGACATTTGGTGAATATTAATCATACTTTGAAAGAGCAAAAAATAGATCCTTCTTCATTCTAGGTATAACTGACTTCTGGATAATTATTGAAAAGGACAATTTTTTTCTCAAATTTACCACACAAGAAGATATTTAACGTTCCCTTTCAAATCAGGATGCTAAGTATTCCACCATCAGCAACTAATCCCAGCATAAGAATCAATGTTTTACAGATGTTTTATATAAAGTCTGTTTTTAAAAATGATGGTTGATGATGCTAACGATCAGCCCAACTTGGTTCTTCAACAAAGGAACATGATAGTTGGTTCTTTCTGAAATGCCAACACCCCAGAAATAAGTTATGTTGGAATCCCAGGCATTCTAGGTGGCACCTGGAGAATATGTGCTAACATGGCAAGAAGAGCCGAATCTGTAGAAGTCTCTCCATGTGACATGAGGACCATAAATCTCCACTTGGTGTAATCTATCCTCTCATAGAGATAAGCATGAGAGAGGCATTTGAGTCCCCATTTATTTGTGAATCTATGGCTTTCCAAATCACCAAATGCCATAGTTTGTTTCTTTATCACTGCAGACTTATGATGGAATATCACTTCTGCCTGTAACAGATAACACTGCAGCAGCAACTTGCAACTTGCTTTTTAAAAGTAAATGTTTGTAAAGCTAGATTCATTAGGAAACAAAATTAAAGAGACTTTTATGAAAAACTATATATGAAAAAATTTAATTCTAAAAGGTAAGTTTAACATTAAGCTTATTAAGCTTTTCTTTAAAACCTGTGAGGAAACATATTTGTCCCTCAAGTATGGTGTATCATTAGCATTCCTGTGATATTGGCTAATAGGATTTCTTCTGGAATAGGAAAAAGCAAATGACAATTGCTAAAGTACTTTGCTACATTTTAAAAACAAATATTTAGGTAAACGTTCTCAGTATTTCATTAAACATTCAAAATTATTTAACAAATAAATTTCCCTTTACAGTTGATATAGATTAATTTCCAAGATTTTTCAGAGCCTAGCCATCTGATAGTTCTAATAACTTGACTCACTTTAGTTTCTAGTAAATTACCATTTTGACATAATGATACATGGGAACATCTCTTTCCCTGTATATTTTATTTATTTCTGAAATAAGACTTTAGACACAAGCTTATATGATTCTGTTTGTATTCTAGGCTTTTAATTAGACACAACATGGATATAGAAGAGAAGTTCTGGTAAAGGAAAGAAACATTTCTTCCACAGCACATGCTTTCTGTCTCAGGCCATTTATTAGTAAATCCTTGCTTTACTCAAACAGCATGTTGTCATCTGCCTTGATGGTCTTGTTGTACATGTATAGTAAGGCACTCCCTGGTGAAGGGTTCCAAGTCATTGGTAGCATTTGAATTTTCATTATTTGGATTAGTGACTCAAATGGAATTTAATCCTTTCAGAAAAAAATAAAAATCTCCCACCCCAAATGCTTCTGCGAATTGCTATAGCAATTTAATGATCTTTACTGTGTTCATCGTCACTGCCATTGTAAAAAACTAGTATTCTAACAGCAAACCAAGGAAAGACTTTAACAGGAGATCGTAATTTCTAGCATAAATCAGTCAGAACCACAGAGGTTGGTAAGGAATGCAGAGTATTCTTGGAAGATAGTCAAAATCCAATCATGATCATTAATGCTTTGATTTATAGCATCTCCTGCCTGCTTGCTCTCTCATTTAAATGACCTATGCTTCTATGCTTCCTTTTTTAAGTCCACGCTGCAAAGATTTCAAATGCAGATGACATTCAACAGGAAGACATAAACAAAAAACCAAATGGGTACTTGACATCCTAATGCCCAAGCACATGGGTCAGAGCTCATTAGGTTATTCACCAGCCTTGTGATTTGGCTTATACCTAGGGTCTGAAATAAAGCAAACTTGGCCTAAAGAAAACTGGACAGTGGCTATAAAAAAAAATCTTCATTTTCTGGACCATGGAAATCAGTTATAACTCATAGACTTTGCAATCACTGTTCTCTTTGCCTGGAATGCTTTTCCCCAGAATTTCTGATTCATAATCCAAATACCAACTCAAATGTTAGCATCCTTAAGAGATCATCTCTGACCACACCCCCTCATTATTCCCTATTTTCTTCATAACATTTCTCCCTCTCAGGAAATATCTTCGGTATTGATTTACTTGGTTGCTTGTTTATTATCAGTCCCTCTCTCCCCACCAGAATACAAGTTCTATGAGGATAGGTACCTCTACCTGTTTTGTTCATCAGTGTTTCCCCAGTGCTCTGAAGAGTACCTGACAAAGAGTAGGCACTAAGTGTGCATAGATAAATGAAAGAAGAAGAGTGAGTATGTAAAGACAAAATATTCAATCGCTTGCAGCCTAGTACATAATTGACACTGAATGAATGAAAGGGTAAAGTCATTATCCATTTAGTTTCTATGGGAAAAAAACTTTAAAATGAAGTATAATTAACAAAGGGTAAAATTCTAGTAAAATGGATAATATGTATAAAATGTTTGAATTGTTATCATCCTGGAAGTTATTGGGATCATTTATGATGCTGGGCTCAGTACACCACCAATAAGATGGGTTTCCCAAGTTCCAGGACTAGGTTGATTTGAGCATATTAACAGCTTCACATAAGGATTGTTGATTTTCACAGAGAGGTTAGTTTTCTTTCCATGCTTGGCTCCCTGGGAGGAGGCCATATAGCATAGTGGTCAGGTGGATGAACACTAGTCAGTGGTCATGGGTTTCTCTGATCACTACAACCTTGTGTGAGTTACTTTACCTCCCCAGCTTTCTTCTTCTTCATCTATAATCATGTAGTACTCACTTCATGCCTTAGTTGGCTTGGTATACTGAAACAAAACAACCATAATGTGGGTGGCTTAAACAAGAAACATTTGTTTATTACAGTCTTGAGTCTGGGAAATCCAAGATCTTAGGGTACCAGCATGGTTGATTCAAGGTGAGGGTTCTCTTTCTGACTTACAGGCAGTCATCTTCTGGCTGTGTCCTTACATGGCAGGGAGAAAGAAAGAATGATTGGAAACAAGCTGTCTGGTCCCTTTTTTTAAGGTCACTAATCCCATAATGAGGGCCATACCCTCATGAGCTCATCTAAACCTAATTACCTCCCAAAGGCCCCACCCCCAATAGCATCAAACTGAAATTTAGAGTTTCAACATGAGTTTTGAACACAAACTCTCAGTCCATGACACTTCATGAATGTGTTGTGGGCTTACATAAAATAATATATGTGGAGAACTGAGAACACCTTGGGTACATTATAAATACCCTAAAGGTTTTGACATTTATTATTAAAATACATAGAATATACTAGTATTTAGACTCATAAATACACAGTTTCTGATACAAAGTTTGAATAGAGAGTTTAGATTTTACAGGTGGCTTTTATTTCAGCTCAGGAAAAAAAAAATTTGCTGAACCCATCTCTTCATTGTATGCTTAAAAAAATTCAGTTCATTTCCCATGTTGAAAACACTGTCATTCAGTTTCTACTTCCCAGCCAAGATGATCAGGATGTGGCCCATCTCCCACATCAGGGTCAAAGCATGGATTGTGGCGTGACAAATGCAAACACCAGCTCTGGCTGGAATTGTTTTGTCTGACTACCTATGAATGCAATAGACCAAAAAGAGCTCTTAGAAATGGAGTTTTTGAAAGCAATTCACAAATGTTCAGTTAATGATCACCAGCAGAGATGATGTGTGACAAAATGCCCTCACAGAGCCCTGGTAATTTTTCAGGGATGCTCAGGAATTGACAGAGGACTGTGTATTTCTATGGTCCAGAAGAGTCCCGAGGCAGGGAATACCAAACTCATGGTAAATGCATGAATGCCTTAGGACAAATTCCAGACGAACTAGTTTCCACCTTTATTATTTTGGAGTTTATGTCTAGATATGACCATCCCAGATAACAATGATGAGAAAATAGTGCACAATATACCCATATTTTAAAAATTCTCCAAGTAAACATGGCTTTGCTTGGCTTATGAGGTTGATGTAAGATTTTACAAATCATGTATGTTCACCAACAAATCATGCCTCCTCACAAAGTATGAAATAAACTCATTTATAATGTCACACACAGAACACCTTTGTTAAAATCTTGCGGCATTTTCCGGTTTTAAAAAATACAAATACATAAACAAAATTGGGGTCATTACTGCTTTTCCATTTTGATTCCTTATCTCTCAATTATATCTTTCTGTGGTATTTGAATATTTATAAAGTTGGTCCTTGGAACCCCAAGCTTTGGGGTGAGCTCTCAGTCTGGGAATGGAGAAAGGCAGGCAATAAACAAACAACCACAAAACACAGAAGTGATGACAGAAGTACATGGAAAGAACGGAATTAGGTTAAGAAGAAAAAATAAAGTCAAGTCAGTGAAGGCTCCAAAGGAAATATTGAGTACAGGAATTGTGAAGTTTCCTAGAAGTTCTTCAGGTAGACAAAATTAGGAAAGGTCATAATGGAGAAATAGGAAATCTGTCTGGGTCAAAGACATAGGTGAGGAACAATAATTTTCTTTGTTTGTAGTAAAACATGTAGTAAAACAAGCTCTTGTCTTGGAGCTAGAACAGAACAATTCAAGTCAATGGCTGATGAAAGAATAATAAAAAGTGAAAATGTTGGTAGCTAACATAAAGAGCTCCTGGGTGATGAATAACAGCTCATTAAATTAAGAACCATGAAAACACGATTCGAAAAATATATATATAGGAAAAAGAGCATAAGGAATAATAATTAACTGGATAATCTCAAACAAATGAAGATGATATATATAAACAAAGATAGTCAAAATCACCTATAGAAGTCATTTAAAAAAAGAAAGAACATAGGGATAGAAAAAAAACAAGAAAAAAGAAGGCAGTCAAGTTTATTTGCAGAGGGCAGCTAAAATGAGGTAAAGATTACCCTTGGCAGGACCAGCTAGAACACAGAGAATGTATGAAAAAAAAAAATAAACACTCTTTCATGAAGAGAATGACATTAAAAGAGAAGACCTGGATATGTATTAATGCAAGTGAGGCAAAGTGAGAGAGAGATGAAAGAGGGGAGTCACAGTGCCTCCAGTAGCAGTCTTGAGACTCCAGGGGATGGGGAGCTTAACTCGCAGAGTGCTCTCATGTTGGAGACATGAAAACTTCAATAGCTATAAAAATTGTAGGTGTGCAACTGCAGAATGGGTTTTAGGTTTTTTTTTTTAAGGCTCCCAACATGGTAGCTATACACTAAATTTCTGAAGTAAAAACAGAGTAAGTTATGCTTCAAGTGTGAAGCAGTATGGTGTAGAGTCTAACCACAAAAATAACGATTTTCAATCCTGGCTCCTTACTTCCCGGCTGTGTGACATTTGTCAAGTTTTATAAGCTCTGGTTCCAGTGTTTTATGTATAAAATAGTAATAATAATAATGCTTATTGCAGAGTTGTGTCAAAAGACAATAATAAAATGGGCTACTTCTCTGGGTCAATAATACAATAAAGGATTTAGAACTGTGATTAACACATAGTGAAAACCATGTGTTAGATGACGGTGATAATGATGACGATGACAACAATGATGATAATGACGATAAAGATGATGATGATGATGATGACGATGATGATGATGACGATGACCATGATGATGATGATGATGATGATGATGATGATGATGACCACAATGACCAAAATGATGACGAGGAGGAGGATGACGATGATGACAATCATGAAGACGATGATGATCATGACGATGACTATGACGATGATGATGATCATGACGATGAAAATGATGATGATGACGATGACCACGATGATGATGAGGAGGAGGATGACGATGATGACGATGATTATGATGATGATGATGATGACTGCCTACGGACTTCCTGGCCCCAAAATTAGACAAACCCCATGCTCTTTGGAATTACCTTTGTGAGCTTATGCAAATCATTGGGAAATACAAATCAAAACCACAGTGAGATATCACCTCACACCAGCCAGAATGGCCAGCATCCAAAAGATAAGAAATAACAAGTGTTGGTGAGGATGTGGAGAAATGGGGACCTTCCTACACTATTGTTGGGAATGTCAATTGGTGCAGTCTGTGGAAAAGAAGTATGCAGTTTCCTCAAAAAGTTAAAAATAGAAATACCACTTGACCCAGTAATTCCACTTCTAGGAATTTACCAGAAGAAAACAAAATCCTGAGTTTGAAAAGACATATGCACCCTTGTGTGTATCTCCACATTATTTACAATAGCCAGGATATGGAAACAACCTAAGTGTCCATCAGTAGATGACTGGATAAAGAAGAGGTGGTAAATACACACAATTGAATATTATTCAGCCATAAAAAGAAATCCTGCCCTTTGTAACATGGATTGAGCTGGAGGGTATTATGCTCAGTGAAATAAGGCAGGTAGAGAAAGACAAACACCATATGACTTCACTTATTTGTACAATCTAAAAACAAACCAAAAAAGAAGGAACAAAACATCAGTGGACTCATAGACACTGAGAAGTGACTGGTGGTTACCATGGACGAGGGCCTTGGGTGGGTGAGTGTGGAGGGTGAGGGGGATAAAATGGCACAAAAATTCTCAGTCATAATATAAGTTGGTTGTGGGGACAGAGTGCATCATGGAGAATATAGCCACCTTTCTATGTTGACAGATAGTAACCGCACTGGGAGGGGTGAGGATTTAGTAATATGATTAACTGTTGAATCACTGTGTTGTATACTTGAAACCAATATAAGATTGTATATCAATGATACTTCAATAAAAAATTTTTAAACAGAAACAAAAAAATTATGTAACCACTCTAAGCTTCAGTACAGTAAGAGAGAATGACAGTAACTACCACTTGGCAACCTGTGAGAATTAAGGGTGAACATGCATGTGTAGTGTGAGGAATATGAAATCTGCCAGGTCCCTTCAAATTTGGGGCAAGAGGATATCATCAAGATTGATATAATTCCTACAGGGCAGCATCATGCTTATCCAGTGTCATTTCCCTTGTGTTGCAAGCTGAGCTTAAGTTTAGGATAATTATGATGGGCTCTATTATCCTGAAGGGTCAAAGACAAGGCCACAATGAGAGAAGCTTCCTCTCCTAAATACAAATGTAACCTATGTTACTTTGGAGCAAACATGGGCCTACTTTGGTGACTTATACAACATCCTAGAGACCTGGTAAGAAAATCAGCTGTGACTAATTTGAGGGGAATTCCAGTAGAAGTCTGAACTAGAAATGAAGCTCCAGAACTTCCAGAGAGCCCACTGCATTGTACAGAGCTTACTGTGATGAAGCAGAAGACACCCTCTTGAGGTACTCCTTCTAAGCCTCCTGTGCGTAAAACTGCAGTATTTCCAGAATCTCTCTCCTGGATTAAGTGCATCTGCATGTCAATAGGTATTTCAAGGGGTGAAGAGAAATGGTCCATCTACATATCAATAGGTAATTACAAGGG
The DNA here is from genome assembly GCA_032199065.1 of Smutsia gigantea. Taxonomy (NCBI): domain Eukaryota; kingdom Metazoa; phylum Chordata; class Mammalia; order Pholidota; family Manidae; genus Smutsia; species Smutsia gigantea. Next base: position 541,241 of record JAVSCE010012020.1, on the reverse strand, counting down.
TGTGCTAGTGTTTCTCTGGACCAGAGAGGTTGGGTGGAGCTCTCTTCTGCTGCAGCCTGGTCAAGAGAGAGATTGGATGACTGCTTGTAAGAAATAAACAGGTTTCTTAACTTTATTTCTCCCTTTGACTGATTTCAGTTTCAAAGGTATTTTTGCCCTAGCATTTTCCCCCAGAGTTACACCACCACTTCAGTTTGCAAAGGAATGAAATGGATCAATAGGATAAATCTCTTCCTATGGAAAGAATTGGTTATGCAGGGGAGCAGGAAGGGGCACCAGACTGAAGGATTTTGAGAGAGGGCTACATGTTTGAAAGGAGGAACTTGGAAGAGAAGGACAGTAAAGATTAAAAAACAGACATGCAAGACCCCCTTTTTGGAATGACTTCTTGATCATAATTAAGGTAATAACTATCCAAGAAATTTTCACACTTCAACCCAATAATCATCAGTACCTACCATAGACACATGCATACATATAGAAGTACATATGAGGGCTTTCACTGCCGCATTGTTGCAATAGTGAAATAAGGAAAGGATTGACTCTTCTATTAAGAGGAAAATAGATAAGCTAAAAATGTTGATTACAGTATGTTTACAAATTACACAACACCAAAAAAAGGCAACCATTAAAATCACACTTGTGAAAAATGATTAATGATACAGAAAAATATATACATACATAATTGAATATGTGCATATATATTCAGAAAATCAATTAACAAAATGACATATATAATTTCATCTATATGTTTTTACAATGCATAGAAAAAGAGCCAAGACATAATACCCATTAACAGTGCTGTTTATGTTACTTCTAGTGAGGAGAAACTGAGTGATTTGTACACGTTTGCCCTGCGGAACCCCTGCTCCGAAAGAGGCAAAGCTCATAGGTGATAAGGGAAGAGAAGCAAGCAATCTTCACAGAGAGTAGGCAAGAATGCTCAGCATCCAGAGTAACAAGGCACCAAGAGAGTGAATGCCTGCAGTGCTTCTGTCCATGGTTCTTCTATATACTGTTGCTGAAGCCAAGACAACCCTTTATTCTAGCGCCAGGAGGAGAAGCAGCATATTGCCAGTATCCAGAAGCCTTATTAGCATAACACTCATGAGCTAATTCTTGCTTTGCATCACAAATCCCTCCCAAATTCTTCCCTAAACCATTCCTTCATGATGGAGCTAAATGGACTATTGTAACTCCAACCTTAACTACTGGCTTCATTTTGTGAAAATTAATTTCTTTGTCATTAGCAGGGAGAGAAGTCCCTTGCCAGGAAATGGAATAGGGCATGCACAGGTCAGCAACAGTTGGAAATTACTTTTGGGGACCAAAATGTCATTGAATAGTTCAGCCTTCTTTCTTTCTTTGTCTCTCAACAAAGTCTAAAAACCCTTGGAATTTCTCCTGAATATCCAACTTAATTCTTTTTATTTATATTCATTAACTCTTTCCCATCTCCAATAATCCTTTTTATTAAATCCTCCCAACCCTTTTCACCCTCACTCAAAAGCAAATCTATCAAAAGTGAGGAGCAGAACAGGAAGTCAGCATACACATTTCTCCACTTTTCATTTTATGCCAAGAGCATGCTTTACTTTAATATTCAAGATAACAAGTAATATAATCAAGAAAATAATCAAAAAGTAAAATTCTAAAAAATAATTAAGACAACTGAAGGTTTTCCTCAGAATTAGAAATACATTTTTTATATACACAAAATCATTAAAGTCTTTTATGCACAGATATACTTGTTTCCCCAGGCTATTTCTGATGGATAAGCAGATATTTTTTTTAAAAATCAAATGCTATCAGAATCCACTTACCTGGTACAAAGTTGCCAAAATCAGAGTTTGCAGGTTTATAGGAACTATAGATCTCTATGAAATAATCATGAGATATTCTCCTTGAATCCAATAAAATACATATTAATAGTACCAGGATGCCATTGTTTTAGTTCTAAATTCAGCTGAGCCATCAGTGGAAATTTTTAGTTATCTTTTAATATTTTCATAGTATTTCAGGAAACAACTTCAGTTTTTTATTTCCCCCTTGCCCTGTGAGTCTTCTTGCAATCATAGCATGTTGTAGAAAGCTTTCTTAGCATGTCATATCTCAAAAGACAACTTACAGGAGGAATAATTTCCTCTGAAGTAACCATTTCAGAGACATTCTTATCATTTCCAGATAGAATTTTAGATAAACTATAAAAAATTGTCTCACTGAATATCAGCTGGTCACCCTAATTTCTTTCTAAGGTCATGTTGGCAGACAATTAATTTTATTTTAGAATAAATTTTATTTTATTTCTAAAACAATATACATTTTACATTTTGGTGCTTCATATCTTCAAATGAAATTGAATTACATAAGAACTTTCTAGGTACATGACTACTTCCTCACAATTACCTAAATGTTTCATGTACTCTAGTCTCTGTATCAGATTTTGTATTTAGATCACTACACTTAATAGTTCATCTCAAACTTTTGTATAGATGATGTGTCTATTGTGGGATAAATTCACTGCACTGAGGCAAATACTAAGTAACATTTCCTATTTAACATTCTAAAAATGCTTAGGGACATATTAAATGAAGTTCTATAGAAAAACAATTGTATCTTGCCTATTAGGATAGAGTTTAAAAATGCAAATTACATATTCATCCATGCTTAGTTACTGAACCATAGAAACACCTAAATAAGCAATTTGAAGTTATCCAATGTGAAATAGTTATCCTATTAACACTTAATTCAAAGCATAGAAATAAAAGCCTTTCTTAAAACCAAAGATGAAATAGAAGCAAATACTCTTTTAATGGCTAATGGAACCCATGCAGTAAAGCTAACAAATGCTGCATGTTCTCTACTAACTGCTCTGTTTTCCTGTTCACCAGAAAATTATACATCAAATTACAGCTAGGAATTTACATACCACCTGTTTTTTTTTTCATTAACATTTTCCTTTAAATCTCTTTTTATATCTTCAGCCTTTATGTTGAAACATTAATGTCTTTACCTTTCAGAAACTTGAAATTAATGTACTTAAGTGTCCTAATTTTTCCCCCTGTGACTCTTTTTGGAGGTGTTGCCTACACTCAAGAGCATTCCTAATACAGCATGTCATTCATGAAACAAGAATCTCCAGTGTTTTATTTGGCTGTCGTTGAAAGATTTTTGTCTAGTGAATCGTGGTCTAAGTGCAAGGCCCACCTCCCTATCCTTACCCCTAACTAGGGGAGCCCTGAGTGGGCAGAACCGACCCCTTTCAGTCAGTGGCTGCTCAACATGCAAGGCAAGGCCTGGGCTTCAAACACTCGGCCAATGTCCCTCAAACATGTCCCTTTTTTCCTAGGATTGGAAGAGATAACCATTGCAAAACTGTTTTTGGTACAATAACTGTGAATATGAATAGGTAGAAAATGCAAACACAATGAGAATAGGAGTAAAATATCTCAGTTAATGTCCCATCTTTCCCATTTACCAATGCCATCACCAATGTTCTGTGATCTTTAGCAATGCACTGAAATTCTCTGAACCTTAGTGATTCATTTTTATTGTGTTTTATAAAAGTGCTATGTCCATAGCAGATTAGACATTAAAAGAAAAAACTGGTCCTACTTTATCATTTGAGAAGTTTATCATCAAGTTTCTTTGAGCAACCTAGTTGTCTGCTATCTACACAGTAGCCAACAGGGCTGAAAAATCAGTGCCCACAATGACATTAAACCTGAGAAAAACATTTCTGCAGAGACCCAGAGTCCTTCTCAACTGCAGAACCACCTACATACAGGTTGTCAGTTCCCTGAAGAACTGAAGAGAGCTAGTCAGTAGGAAACATCATTGAAGGGACAGAATGTTTCTGTTCATATCCCCTCTCCCCCGACATTGGTCACTGGTATCTACTTCCTGATCCATCTTACTTATCCTGAATATCAACAGTCTGAAAACTGAGCAAAACATCAGTAAAATGAATCACAGTAGCAAATTTGCTCTCACTGTAACGTGGGTATACAAAGAGAATACATCTTCTTCACTCTTTAAGACTCATCTTGCCTCCCTCAAAGACCCCACAGTAGAAGAGGAAGATTGCCTTAGTCTGTCCAATCTGTTAACACTATCCTGATGCAATTATATAAGTAATGTGTTTAGATAAAATATGCAACCACTGAAATTTCACATCTCCTACTCTGCCGGTGGAAGTTTATGGCTTATGTGACCTCAGGAAGAGTGAGGGAAATCTTGCATCCTCCGGTTGTCCTCTGATTCCTTTAGTTGCCGTGGTGATGTTTCGTTCCTTGGCTGCTGCTCGCCCTGCTGGGATAGAGCTCGCGGCTTGTCTAAGCGCCTGGTCCATGCTCTCTTGTCTCGGTGTGGACCTGAGAGTCTAACCCTTGCGAGCATGGTCCACCTGCATTCCAGACCCCGGGCCTTACTTTAAGCCCGTGGAGTCTGATTCCTGATACTTATGAGTAAATCAGTATCTTTGATGTCTGTAACTCATTCTTCACACACAAATGTGCTGAGGTACACTGTACTAATGTGATATAGAAGACCTCCATATAAGAAAAGGCTTTCAGTCTTTTCAAAACAAAAATCCTGTTTTGAATGTTTTTCAACCTCACAGTAGCATTGTATTCCCAAGCTCAAGCCCACCTCATCCCCGTGGGCAAAACGGTGCCTGCCATAGGCTGGTTAAGGAAAATGTCAAATAGCAGAAAGGCAAAAAAGAAAAACTGATTGATATTTTACTTAAAAATATAAGAAGAATTGAGAGGCCCAAAATAAATATAAAGTAGTTCATCTCTCTTTTTCAGTTCACTCCCTAGTTCCCTCAAGAAAATGGAGGGACAGGAGAAGGGACTGAACTGTCACCAGGAGCTAAAGAAGGAAAAGGGCAGGAAAAAGCCAGAAGGTGGCACGTGATTGGATCAGCCCAGCAAGGCGAGGGGGCCCTTCAAAACCCTCTAATTTTGGATTATAAAATCCCTCCAAACTTCCCCCTATCCCTAAAATTGCTTTCTCAAACTATTTATGAGAATCACTGATCTATAAAAAAAAAAATAATTGCAAATCAAAGGTAGTTCTGCTGGCTTGATTTTCTGGAGAGCTGGATAGCAAAGATGATAAGAACCATCTTAATTAGCCTCAAATGTTACTTCTTGTCTCTCTTTGTCCACCTCTGGCTGACTCTTGCGTCCCTTCACATCCTGTCTCATTATTTGTGTGGAGCTCATAACAAGAGGAAAAAAGTTATGAATATCATTCTCTTTATCTATTAAACATTGTATGTGGCTATGCTTTTCCGAATGAATTGTAACTGTGGCATTTTACAGCACTGCTGAATTCTCCTTTATTATCTTTTATTTTCTGTTACCTCTGTGCCTGTCCTTTTCAGATCATATCAGTATGTTTTCTTCAACACCGTTTTTAAGATTGTGTCAACATATGTGTCAAGATGAAAACCTGTATTATATCTTTTTATTCTCTTGATGTACATTTAAGCTGATTTTGTTTGTTTCCCTTACACTGATGTTTCAGTAAAGTAATAAATGTCCTAAATATGTCACAATCTGTTCTACTTTCTTTGCATACAACTACACTTGTACAAGGAATCAGTGTAAGAATTTCAACCCCATGGCTTTTATAACAAAGAGTGAATCAATGAGTACAGAGCTTTCTTAGCTCGGTGTTTGTTAGGGCGGCTGTATCAAAGCACTGTGGACTGGGTGGCTTAAACAATATAAATTTACTGTCTTACAGCTCTGCAGGTTAGAACTCCAAGATCAAACTGCCTCTAGAATTTATTCATTCAGAAAGCCACTAGGGAAAAATCTGTTCCCTGCTTTCTTCTTAGTTTCTGATAGTTTGCTGGCAATCTTTGGTATTTTTTGGCTCGTAGATCTCTGCCTCTATCTTCATGTGAAGTTCTCTCTGTGTACATTCTCTGTGCTTGGATTTCCCCCACAATGAGGACACCAGTCATATTGGATTAGGGCCCACCCTAATCTTAACTAATTGCATCTGCAGTGATTCTGTTTCCCAGTAAGATCACACTGTGAGCTTTTGGAGTTTGGGTTTCAACACATGTACTTGGAGGGGACACAATTCAATCCATAACATGAGACATCCCCAGGAGACACACATCTGGATTATTTATAGTGACCTCAACAATTATTTTCAGAAAGAGTCCTTTGCAGCAGATCCTCTCACATCTAAGCATTTGCGGGGTCATGATACTTAACCCAGTTCATGAAAGTAAAGGTTGTGTTTTATCTTCAAAATAACCTCAGATGCCTTTCTTAAGTTCCTCTGAGCATAGAAGCTGGGTAATGACACAACCACCCTCCTTTTCTCTAAACCATTTCAAAGCCAAATGCCTTCTTGAGAGAGGTTCACTTCACTGTTTTTAGATTGAACTGTCCTTGGAGGTCTTCTTCTGAACCTGTTATCCTGGCCAGAAGGGAAGAGATTCTCAGGAGAATAAGTTTGTGTCAGCTAATGTTGCCAGCTATGAAATCCAGGAGAGTAGGTCCCAGTACAAGGTCTGGGACAGAGAGGGCGCTCAGTGTTTATTAAATGATCAAGTCGACTGAATGTTGGAGTATGACCAGGGTAAGTAGACATGAAAAAGAGTTTTCCATGAAGGAGAAATGAGGGAGCCTGCTTTACAAAGAGTAGAATATGTACATAGAGAGAAACCAGCTTGTGGCCTTTCAATTCCACTCCGCTACGATGGGCTGCTTCAATTCCCCAGAACCCCCACCCTCAATCCCTGATCACCCTTGATATCTGGTCAAATTCACCCCATCACCCTCCAGATGATATCTAATCATCCGGACAGCCTTCAGCTAGAATCCTGTCAGATTGGTTCAGCCCGAATCCACCCCTTACACCTGATGTCTCCTCCTAGTATTTTCCCACCCACCTTAGCCTTGGCCTTAAACCCCCACTTGTCCGTGCTGTATTTGGCATCGGGCCTAGTTCTGTACTGACGTCCCTTTTCATCTATTACCATAGTCACTAATTAAAACCCATTTTTACCTCTTTAGGTATTGTCCAGTTCTGGTTTTCTATGAGAGTCAACTTTCTGGAGTGCCTGATGTCAGCCATAAGAGTCATTATTTTTTCCACAGGTTATTTTATTATTTATTATCCATATTATTTTTCCACATTTTTATGTGTGTGTGTGTGTGTGTGTGTGTGTGTGTGTGTGTGTGTGTGCGTGTTCTCTTAGAAACACCAATACCACCTATAGTAAGTCTGATTACAAAGCATCTAACTGAAGTTAACTGGCCAAGTTTAGCCTGTCAGCATTCAAGATCATGTAGCCTCTCTCTTACAGTGCAACCAGGGCCTTCACTCATGGTAACTTAGACTTCAGAATTTTTTAAGAATAGTTTCACATATTATTTATGATACAAAGTCTTGACATATGCTAAGCCCTGAATAAAAATTAGTTCAAAAATTAATAAAAGATGGATGAATGGATGTGTAAATGAATGTTTCTGCTCTTGAGTTCAATACCGACATACTAAATAAACTATACTAATTGTAACTTTTTTACTTAATAACCAAGTTACTTCAGAGAGAATACATTATCACATCTTGTTGGAAAGGGTGAATTTAGAGGACAATTAATACAGACCTAGCATGTGAGTAGCCAGCCACATATCCTGACAAACTATCTTTCTCAGCTATACCTTCATGTAGTACAGTTTTCATTATACTCCCCTGGACTTGGTGCCCATGGTGTGACCTAGGTTTTATATTCTTACTCATTTCTGTTGTAGCTGAAGCCCTCAGGATAGTGACATGGTCTTTTCTCTCTGCTGTCACCAGGTGACAAGGACTCTGCATCTTCTCTCTGTTTCAGATATGCTATTGACTGGCTCTTATATCCCAGGCTTTCTCTGGTGAGCAATGCCTCAGCCAATTAGCATGAACCCAAAGCTGCACATTTTGTCTAACAGATTTCAGCAAGTGCTTTATTTGATTTCTTGATTTCTGGCCTCTGTCAATAAGTCTATAACCATGAAATTTAGGGACTTTGGATTTACTCTCTTTAAAAAAAGACAAATATTATGTAATGACTACTGGAGGTTGCAGTAGATGTAGTAAGCAATTCTCTGAATGTTTCAATATAAAGAATATTATCCTATTTCTCCAATACCCTGATTGTTAGAAAATCCCTGTATTTGAATTTAAATATTCCACCTGAAAGCCCTCTGGTGAGAATGCAAAAATAAAAAAAGAAAAAGTGTGAAGAAAAGACTAGTTTGAGGGAAAAGGCCTATTTTGCACCTTTCTTTAAAAATAACTTGGAAACTACCACAGTTCTCCCATGTGCTAATGAATTACACCAGGCACACTCATTTTTACCCCTAAAACAACTTTGCAAACAGTTTACGTAAATTCCCTTGCATTACCAATGCAGAGAGCACTTGTTTCACAAAATATGATAGCACTAACCAAATTTATGTCCTTTTCATATTCTTCTTTCAAAACAAATAGAGAAAATACAGGAATCCATCTCAGACCTGTAAAACCACGATCAGAGAAAGGAGAAATGATATTTTATTGTTCCTGTTAGGCCTGCTGTGTGATTTCTATTTGACCTACTCCGATTTTTAACCCCAGTATTCATGGATAAGGAGGGAGGCAAAATGAGATATGCCCTCCAGCATAACTGAGGCCACAATCTACAATGAGTCCTGACCATTTCCAAATGTCGGGCTTCAGTGGAGACAGAGGAAATATGGCCTGTGAATAAGAACAAGACTAAGTTCAAATAGAATATTTTCTTCATCTTCATTGGCTAGCTCACTTTGGACTTCTAACTAGTCCCGAGGTTGGGTTGTTTCAGTTACACTGCCTCCTGGGCTTACTTTGTTACTTTGAGCCAAGGGAATAAGTATGGCCCATACATACTACTCCTACTTATATGTTCAAGAGAAATAAAAACCTATGTCCACACCAACATTTATGTACAATCATAGAAGCATTAGTCATAATAGCCAAAAATGGAAACAACTTAAATGTCCAAGAACTGAATGGATTAAAAAAATGTAGAATGTGCAAATGATGGAATATTCAGCAATAAAAGGTACTGGTATGTGCTATAGTATGGGTGAACCTTGGAGACATTATGGTACATGAAAGAAGCCATATTAGAATTGTTTAAAGAACACTTTCATAATATGATTGTACTTCCATGTGATGTCCAAAATAGGCAAATCTATGGAGATGGAAAGTAGACTAGTGGTCGCCTAGGGCTGGGGGTGAGATACTGTAGTGAAATGGGAAGTGATTTTTAATGGGAACAAGGGTTCTTTTGGTTGTGATGATAATTTTATAAAATTTATTGTGAAAATAGTTGCACAGTTCTGTAAACATACTGAAAACCGTTGAATTGCATACTTCAAATACTTCAAAGGAGAGTAAGTGAATTACATCACAAAAAAATCTCTTATGCAAACAAAGGAACAAAAAGCAACAGGCAAACCAAAAATGTACTAAAATATCCATATGAAGTTGTTACAACTGAAGTGTTTAGTTGTTACATTTCAAATAACATTCTTAAAAATAAGCAAACAACTGAAGTCCTTAAGAAGAAGTTGACAATACATGAGAGACAGAGAGGGAGGGAAGAAAGCAGATAGAGGAGAAAATCCTAAAGACTGAGGTCCTTGAAAAATGTCTGAGTAAGTGGAATCTACAACGCAGAAGGATTCCCTCCTCCACTATCACAAGGAAGGATACAGGCAAGGATAGGCAGGAAAATAAGTATACTATCAGGTTGGGGCACAAGGAGTTGAGTGTCCCTACCAAAGGGACTCTACTGCCTTTGTGTGGCATGGCATCTTCTGTACCTGATGGAGAATTGAGAGATTGTAGAGAGAACTGCCAGAGAGACAAAGCGAATATTCACCCAATATTTTTTTCACTCATCAGTGCCATAACAATACTGCTAAAATAAAATACAAGAAATGAGATAATTGGACAATCTAAGCATGAAGGCTTTATGTGACCAAAACTCCAGGAAACAGAACATCAGCTTTCATAATAATCTTAACATTGTCATGTGAACGAAAAAAATACAATTTTGAATACCTCAACACACTTTCCTTGAATATCATTCCATTTATATGATTCTATGTTCCAAGTAAACTTAACTTTTGCAAAAAAAAAAAGTAAATTCTCTTTTTTAAGGAAGTCCAAGCTAAAAAATAAACCTTTTACAATAAAATAAATGAGAAAATAAAAAAGAAATAAATACATTTTAAAAGTAATGTATGGAATGTGTGGAAGCACAAATAATAATGAAATATTAACAGCTAACACATTGCCCCATATGTCAGTCTCTGTTTTAAGCTGCATACACACACACACATAATAATACTCATAAATTCCTATGTGATAGGTACCATATTCCTAATATACATAAGTCAAGGTAAGGCTACAGTAGTTAGCAAGTTTAGCAAAATTCACCCAGGTGGTAAATGTGTAAGGGAAGATTCAAACCCAGGCTGTCATGCTTTGTAACTACTATGCAACACTGGATAAACTGCAAAAAATGTCCAGGATGTATTAGCTGTTCTTTGTGGCTGAAATTAATATAGACTCTGCAGTGAGCAATGTCAGAAGATGAAACTACAACAGTAGGCTGGGATAAGTTTGTCAGTATCCTCAGATATGGAGATCAAATTGGGACCAGACCAGCTGGGTAGCTGCTCCAAGCGCTTATTTATATGGGACTGCAAAAGAACAGTGGGTGTCAGCAATTTATTACAAAGGTAATGAATGATATATAAAGAAGCATATTTACTGGGATTCCACTCAGAAAAAAATTCTAAGTGGGTTAGGAAAGAAAACTGATTAGCTACTTGGGATAAGGGATGATACCCCAGAAGGATATCTTCAAGCAACAGATGCCTCATTTTTACTGAGATAAAATTCACGCATCTTATGTGATACATTGGATAGATTTTGACAATTGATTATGCCTGTAAAATCATCTCCCACAATAAAACAAGATATAGAATTTTCCAGTTTCCATATGCCCCTTCTAATTAATTCTCCCATGCACTATCTGTTCTTTCAGCATATGTTAGTTCTGCACATATGTGGGTTTCATACAAAATAATGTATACAGCATAGAGTTTTTCTGTCTAGTTTGTTTCATTTATCACACAGTTTTTGAGAGTCATTCATGTTGCTGTGTGTAACCATTATTTGTTCTTTTTTTATCACTGAGTAGTCTTCCATTATGTGAATGTATGATAATTATTTGTTTATTCATTTGCCTGCTGAAAAATATTAAGGATTTTTCCCAGTTTGGGGCTATTATAAATTGACTGTTATAAACATTTTTGTACAATTCTCTTTTATGGGTATATGTTTTCACTTTCTTGGGCAAACACACAGAAGCAGAACTGTTATATTGTAAGGTAGGAGTATCCTAACTCCCTCCTGAGAAAAGTTTGTCTGGTTATTAATTAAACTTGCATTTGGCAGAACAAGGTATGCAAGTTTGGGACCAGAGCTGAATTGTGTATCATAATTGAGGGAGGCTAAGTGCTTCCTTCTCCCCCTTTTCTCACAGATGCTCAGCCTCATGCATAAGTAATGATGAATAAATACTGAAAGACTATTGGTTTGAAGCAGTGATAAATTATTAACCCACTAGAGGCAGCAATATGTCCTAGTCTGGCTTACATATACCACAGTTATGAATGTAGATTTTGTTCTGAAGATTTTAAGTAACATGATTAAATCCATGTTTAATGACAGTAACTTTTGGGTAATATACAAAGTGTACTAGGAACTGGGAAATAATTTAAAAGGCTATTGTCAAAATCCAGGTGAAAAATAACCAGGTCAGCATCTTTAGGAGTTCTTAGGAGGGAACTGAATTCAAAAGACATGCAAACACTGATTATGAATGTGTGTGTGTGCATGCATGGCATTTGTACATGTGCACTGTAGCAGAAAATAAGTTTGTAGTAGTACTTTGTTTGTTTCTCATTCACTGCATTTACTGCTTTTGCAACACAAACAAATTCTGTAATACAGATACAGTCTAACCAAAATACTCTGACCAGCCAGTAAGCTGAGATAACCTCTCCTGCAAAAGTGGTGTCTGCACACATCTGGTGCATGTCTAATGTGACCCATAAAACTCTCAATATGTCATGTCTTTCTAGTTTGTTTCTTTTCAGAATGTTTCTAAAACTCGACCTTTCCAACATGGTAGGTTGCCTTCAGCTCTAGAATCGCCTCCTTTAACTACAGAAAACAAAGCATCCAACTGAAATAACGCATGAGAAGACCTCTGACCTTAATAGTACCTCTTTTATTGTATTTCTCAACAATTTTCACATAAAACAGATGAGGACTGGTTAGAGATGGACATTTTTTAATATCAGATTCAGAGAAAAATCAACAATTTATTGTTTTTCAGCCCAGAAAGTCCTGGAAGAGCTTATCTTTATCCTCTCCTTACTGTGACAGGCTTTGTCATTCTGCTAGCTGGTAAGTCAAACTATGATCTCTACCTCTGACTGAAATAAAACTGGTTGGTCATGGTTTAGGTCACTTTAGTATAATGTGCAGTCTTACTGTTTATTCAGCAGTATTGACCCATAATGCTAGAAGATATGAAAAGACTAAAAGAAAAGAGTTGAATTAGAGAGAGCCATTACTCAGATATTTTCTCTATCCTGTGACTACTATATTCATAGAAACTTCATTATTCAGTTTTACCCCCTATTTAATTTTCTTCAATTCACTGTGGACAGTTAGCCTATCATTCATTTGTCTCCCCACTTTTCTTTAGGGAATCTCTTATTTGAGTATTTTTCAAAATTGAAAATAGTTCCTGAATCAATCCTCCATTATTAAAAATCAGGGACGTTAAATATTTGGTACTTATTTGAGCAGAACCACAACTCCTGATTAATTAACTATTAGGAGTACTTATTAAAGCCTACAGTGATTGGTGGCTTTCATAAACAGGGATAGAACAATTTTTTGTGCATCACTAGCTAGTCTGGATTATTGGCTTCTGGGATGTCTGGGACAAGAGCTGTGGTTGTGTCTGCTGGGAAGGTGACTTTATTTGGAAGGTAACATGCTTCAAGAGTCACTAGAAGTGCACACTAACTTTAGCCCTGTGATGCTCTCACTGATTTTGCAAACCATTTATGTAGCAGCTGTCAACACTAACTGCACTACGTCAGAGTCAATTGGAAGGGCAGGCTTCATATATATTACAGGGTTTGCTAGGCCTTAGACGGCTAGCTTAGCAAGCACTTATGTGCATCCACACACACTGAAATCAATACATAAGGGCTCTAGTTCTTTAAAAAGGCTCCCTCTGCAATATAAAACTTGATGCAGGATTCTTCATCTTCACACATCTTTTATCAAATTAGAACTCCAGGCTTGAAATAAAAATTGCTGATGGGAATATAAGGATGTGTGAGGCTCTGTTCTTTACAGGGAGAAGACTTCAAACTGATTGCAAAATCAGAGTTTTCATCTAATTAGGTGAGAAAGGAATACAAACCTTTATTGGGAGAAGAAATAAAAGCCTATCTTGGCCTATGTTTTTTTCTTGCAACTAGGTCAGTTTACCTGAATTTGAGTATCCAGGAACTTAAATGGCATATTCAGAACTATAAAACCTCCTCTATGCTAAATACAATACTTTCAATAAGACCCAACACTCACACATTACCTCAGTATGGGATAAATAAGACTACATTCTGTGAAACAAACTACACTCAGATATTGAAAGTCTATTCACAATGATGGTCATTTGTCAGCTAACTTTTAATACAGATAGCTTGTTTTATATTTCTCATGAAATTTTCTCCACAAAAAATAAGGAGTAGTGGCTTGCTTTGAAGATATTTTATTTTTCACACATCTGAATATAAAGAATTATTTGTCTTTATAACAAGGTTTGCTATAAAATTACTTATGAACAAGATTTTTTTTAATAAAATAATACTCTTGAGGGATAGCATTAATAATCAGAGGACAGAAAACCTTTGTTTGGATGTCTACCCATTAAAAAATATCTTTTTTACAGGGTTTCTCTATGAGTCAAGGCATTACTCAACTCTTCTGCAATATTAGACCCCATATGCCCCCAATTTTTCTATCTTTAGTTCCCTAAGACCTGCCAAAATGCTACCAAACACCAGGTGGGGTGGATTCTGAAAGCTAATTTGTAAAGATAAAACCCACTCATTCTGTAGAAAATACAAAAAGATTCTAAGAAACCATTGCTATGACTTTGTTTTGTTTGCATTGATAGGATTAAATTTTATATTGATTTTCTATTTTAATTATATAGAAGGAATCAAAATATTATTATAAGGAATTTATAGACACCATTTTTATCATATAACATTTCAATAATGAACCATGTCTTATGTTTTGATTCCATTCTTACTACTGTGACGAATGTCTCGTATAAGATATGTCACAACATGATAAAAAGGCATGAGCTCTGGAATCAGACAAATATAATTTCAAATTTTGCCCACTTCTTCGAAAGAGTATGTGATCTAGAACAAGTTATTTTAGACTTTTACAATCTCAGATCACTCACCCTTTAAATGGGTATTATATCTACCTGATCAGGCTATTGTGACAGTTAAGACAATGTTTTCAGACCATCCAGAAAAATTCCTAAAATTTATTATTGTGTTTAAATCATTTTATTTATTTCTATGATCATCTTCATTGTCTAAAGACCTAAGACAGATTCCATACAATTCGCATCACTGAATTACTATTCCTATACAATTACTATATTTTTAGTGATTGATCATTCATATATTATATGTCCTTGGAAACTTTTTTATTAACTTGATCTGCACTGTTGATTTCTCCTCATATTTCTGCCTTTTGTTGCTTGATATGTATTTTAACATAATTAATATAGTATTTTAATATCTTGTTTGACACCCTAAAGTTAATTTTTGTTAAGCCTTCAAAATAGATCATTAACTTACAGAGAATATCCTAGTTAATGTTTTGTCCTTAGAAATATATTTGGTACATTTTCTATCAGTGTTTGCCAAATATATCTTCACGTGTCTCTTTATTTACATCATATTGAACCATGCTTCTTGATTATTCACAGCATATGGCTAAGTTTTGTTCTTTCACTCATGTGTTGTCTTTTAATGAGTTTTTATATTTAGTTTAATAACTTTGCATAATGTTTTTATTTCCAGGAAGTAAGTGGGCATACCGTTACCAGGACCAACACATCAGTCAGAGGGCACGAGGAGCTGGGTCACATGCTACTGAGACAGAATTGTTCATGACACAGTTGATGTCTCCAAGAGCAAGGCCTGGTAGAAAAAAGACAATAGTATAATACCCACATGAAGTGTGAAAGAGAGATGGATGGAGAAAATGAAGAATGGGACCAAAGTGTGAGAAAACAAAAGTTTACATTTTGTTTTAGGACTAAGTCTGAAAACACATAATGATTAGAATTCATCTTTTATCCTGCATCTCATATATAATTTGGAAAACAATAAGGTTTTCCAAAAGGGTTCATTTTAGTTTGGACATAATTATCTTCATGTAGTATATTTCTTCTTCAAAGAACAATTTTTTTTTCATTTTCCAGTTCTGTTTGGGGGAGATGCTATATAAGCTAAATCTATTTTGTCTGTAAGTTTTGCAATCATTTAGATGGTATATATTCAGTTTTTCATTTTGTTAGTAGATATCTTGTGTTTTTAAACACTTAAAATTATATTTATCTAATTTATAAATAAAATTATAAACTTTTTTTAAAGTTTGTCTTTATTTCAGGAGAATCTCAGGGCTCTTATTTTTTTTCTATATCCATCTATTGACTAATTTTCACTCTCTTGAAATTTTCCTAGTTTACTATAATGTAATTCAGGAAATATGAATCTGTATTTTTTAAAACACTTTCCAGCATACAGATTTTTTTCACATACTTTGTATGCATTTAATTTTGAAATCAAATTCTATAATTATTCAAATCATATTATTTACTTTTTTGACTTAAATATTTATTATCAGTCTGTCTTATCTACAACTCCCTATTCTTACATCCTAAACTTTAATTCAATAACTGAGGAGTATCTATGTAGGAGCAATGATAGATACTACTATCTATGATAGATCTATGATAGAAAACTTGCTTTTATTTCTGTAAACATCTAAAACATCTTGCTATACATTTCATCTGTGACATTTCACCCATGGCAATTAATTTTGCTGAACAAAGATGTTGCCAGTGGTAAATTTTATTTTACTGTTTTCTGGAAGATAACCTTGTGGAAAGAGGTCTAAAGTCAATATAAGTTGTGCTTATTTTTAAGATTTTTAAAATATTTTCTGAATATAACTAGATAATCAAGCATTTCACAAATTTCTTGAACTATGTCATTTCCAGTTCAGACACTATTTCTGTTATTATTTTTGTTATAGGGTCCCTTCATGAGCTCTGCTATCTCTTTAAAAAATACATTACTTTGCTTCTTTTTCTCCATATTTATTCTCATCATTTTTTGTCTATTTATACTTTCTGTCTGTGATCCAGAGATGTAGCTCCAGTTACTCTTTTACATCATGAATTGGAATTTAAAGTTTCTGATTTACTGAACCTCAATACACTATTCATTCCCAAGCAAACTTTGCTCATTTTGCCTTGTTTTGATGATTTAATACTATTCATATAGTTGTTATTTGTTTATATTATGTTTTGATTCTAAAATGTTTTTGTTTTGCTTGCAGTAAATTTATTTCAGAGAGAAATGATTCCTTCAACATTAATGTATATTCTCTCAAACTGCAGTTCTGTAAGTTCATTTACCATCTACCCGTCCCTAGTTCCACACTTTGTCTCTTTAAAAGGAAGTTCTATTTAATCAAGGTTTTGGCACATGGGCAACATTAGAGGCTATGAAAATTGTCCTGAATTCTACCAAGAGTGTTTATATGGTACATTATACAAATGCTTCAAACACCACAACTCAACCTACCACATTGTAGGGTTAGAATGAAGTATTAAAGAAGTGTTCTGGAATTGAATACTCAAATCATGTCTCATCACCAATTCTCACTGGATGGTTTAGATCAGGAATTGGCGAACTACAGCTTGCAAGTCAAATCTGACCCACCACCTGTTTTTGTCAATAAAGTTTTATTGGAACACAGCCATGCTATTCATTTGTATAATGTCTATAGCAGCTTTCAAGTTGTAATAACAGGGAGGAATGGTTGCAACAGAGACCATAAGGTCTGAAAAACCTAAAATATTTGCTATCTGGACCTTAACAGAAAAAAATTGCTGACACATCATCTAAATTCCCTAGGAGTGCTAAGGAAATCTGACTCCTTTTTCATCTTAACTCTCATCTATAAATAATATTTTCTTTTTTTCCAGTATACAACCAGAATAGTCAGGGACATCCAAAATAATAATTAATACCTTATCACCAAAATATTCTTGCTAGGGTTGCAAAATAAACATCAATGTCCAGTTAAATTTAAATTTCAGTATATGTCCCAAGAAATATCTGTCTATCTGAAATTCAGATTTAAGTGACTATCTTGTGTTTTATTTTCTAATTCTGACAACCCTAATCCTGATGTATACCCATTGGATATATGAAGATCAAATCAAACACTAGGTCCCATTATAGTAAAAGAACTAAAATAGTCCACGGATGGAGAAACAATTTATGAGCTAGTATTTTTTGACTCCAAATATAAGAAGACTCAACTCCAGTTGAACTAA
Organism: Smutsia gigantea; assembly: GCA_032199065.1. Classification (NCBI taxonomy): domain Eukaryota; kingdom Metazoa; phylum Chordata; class Mammalia; order Pholidota; family Manidae; genus Smutsia; species Smutsia gigantea. The sequence continues at coordinate 523,441 of JAVSCE010012020.1, read as the reverse complement.
ACAATAGTGGAATGTATTGTTTTACAACATGGAGTCCATAGTCAGGGAGATTCAAGTTTAGGACTTCAAATTTACATTTCTGTGATTCCTGTTGATCTCCCTCTTCTTTGTGCTGATTCATCCTCAAAGTATAACAAGATAGCTGCAGAAATTCTGTGTTACATTCAGAGCTACAACTTCCAGTGTCAACAATGAAACCATGTCATTTTTGTGTATCTTTTGAAGATGCAGACAACCATTTTCCAGGAGCACCACAGCAGAATTCCATTGAATTTCATTGCCTAGTATTGAAAAAGGAAATGAGATTATCATGATTGTCTTGGGCTAATCATTTGGGGTGGGATACTGAGAAGTCAACCACGATGACTATTACAGTTCACTTCTTTGGCTGCCCAATATCTATACATGTTCTTAGAAATGCTAATACCTGCATAAACATATTTATATCCTTCCTGAAGAAAGACTAAAATCTCTTCTGTGCCCAGATCCAAGCACAGATCCCAGGCTTATGTGCAGTCCTCTTCATCAGGGCCAGATATGCAATCTAAGACTGAAAGATAAGGGACCCAACCCTGAAATAGCCAACCCAAAAAGGGTAGAAAAGACAAGATAATAAAATTCCCATTTGGAAAAAAGGGAGAATGGGAAATTAAATATAGGAGGTATTAGCCCATACATGTATATTCTGTTGTAAAGAGAAGATTCTCTTTCCTGGAAAAATAATCCTTGATCCGTCAGTCTGCCAGCATATAGACTTGAAGATTTTCCTCTACAAACAACTGACAAATAATTGCAATAGAAGAGGTCGTACCTGAAGTGAACGGTACAAAGGCAGACCTTGCTGAGTATCCCAAGGCTTTAGCAGACCATTTTAAATAGCTGAAATTTTAGTGTCCAGGATATTTCTATAGGAGAATACAGTTCACCTAACAATTTATTAAACTTCACAGATTGTTGTTTCCAGTCCATAACTAAAGATCTTCACTCAAACATAATCTTTGTATAAAAATATCTGGTTTCTAGCTACAGATTTTGTGCCCTCCTCTTTCCTCTTGGCCCCAGATCGGTAGCTTCTGCCTTGAAGGATTATGAAGCAATTGCCTTCACAGGGGAGGCATCATGAAGAATTTGATCTTTTACCCAGGACTGGCCTTTTTCCAGACAGAAAATAACTAGCAGGAAGGCACTTTAATGAAACTCAGATATTGTGACTTGCTAAGTTTCTGCCTCTCTGTTGCTATTTCGACTAACTTTAATAGAGTAAATGGCTACTCTAACCATCAGTGGACTTGGTTATAAATCAAAAGCACAAATTACCTCCTTCTGAAAAGCCATGTTTCTCTCCTATATGCATTTGGTAACACCACCTTCAGTCAAATCTCATCTTTTTCTTTTAGGAATTTACCAACAGCATTAGGAAGCATTAAATCATCTCAACATCCTGAACTTTGCCTGTGGTTTTCTCAACACCAGCATCTGTATAAGAATTGATCTATGTGTCCGTATACAACAAGCAACAGTTTAAATGAATGTTGGCAGCTGCTTAACTATGGCCATCCACTTCCTAGCTTAGAATAGTAGAGAATTCTAGGCTTGGGCATTTTCACTTCCCACCACTATTTTCTCCACTCAGCAAATACTCCTTTTGGGGTATATTCTTTGTAGCACTGCACTTCATTTTGCCACTTTTTGTATCAGGAAGATGGCAACATCAAGTAACAATCCAATTGGCTTAAATAAGAAAATACGTGATTATTTCACACAACTAGAAGTCCAGAGAGGCAAGGAAGAGCCACCTTTGGGTGTCAGAACACCAGTTCCTCTTCCTGTCGTGCTTTGGTTGTGCTGTCCTTTGAGGTGGGACTTCACACCCAGACTTGTTTCAAGCTGGTGCAATAATTCCAGGCGTTACTTCCAGACACTGCAATGTTCTCCAGAGTAAGAAAATAACTTATCTTTTATCTGTGTCTTTAGTAAGAGCAAGCAAGACCCCAGAAACTCTTGCAATCTTTTCTTAGCCTCATACCAGTAATGAGGATTATTAACCTCTTGTCAGACTTTGGAGTGTACTAGTTTCCTTCCATCTTATTAATTGCAGAAAAACATGTTGTTATTTTTAGATGACTTTCTGGCCTTTTTAAGTAGAATTTGGGTATGGAGGAAGGAATCAGTATGTGTTCATATTGTTATTTTACATAGAAACCACTGTAATTAAAAATTTTTTTGATTTTAAATTCAAATACAGAGCACATTTTTTGGTAGCAAGATAACTTAATGAAATATTTTTAAATATTTGCAAATTCTTTCTTTTTGGATCTAGGGAAAAGAAAGCAATATTTAACTTCAAAAGTTATAGTTTCCACTGTAAAGAATGAATGAAGAGGGAGACTTAAGAGACCCTCTCACTCATGAAAGTTAATTAAGCAACATTCACTACTGGGAGGTACATGAGATGTTTCCCTCAGATGTTATTCTGACATTTTTCTATTATGTTGCCTGATTTCCATAAGGCCCTACATACTGCATACATTCATGATGCTGAAACCTTGTCTCTGCCACAGAGATACCTGCTAAACTGGTAATGAACATCCTTCGGTAATAATGCCAATCTGACATTCCACACATCTAAAGTGACTTTTTATAAAAAAGCAAAAACTTAATGGGCCCACAACATCATGTGTAGTGGGAGAACACAGACTTAGTATGACCAGACTTGAAAATGTACCTGAAGATCCAATCCTCAGATTCCATTTTCCTGTGGATAGAATCATTCTCCCGGTGCAAGTGACACCTTAAACACCATGTCCCCAGGACTGTGTCAAACGCCAGGAATGCAGAGGTGAGAGAGAACAGAGATTGTGTGACTCCCAGGGAACTCATAATCTAGTGAATAAAAAAAAATGAACAAACAAACGAACACATTGACATATAATCGCAGTGGAAGAGGGCAGGTGCTGTAACAGCACTTTGCTGGGTGACAGGCGACCAGGAAGACAGCCGTAAGGACAGACCCAACGGGCCCTCATTCCCTCTGAGTTCATGGAGGTCTGAAGGATAAGAAAGATTCTCACCTGCCTTTTTGCTTCACAGCACGATGTTCCCAACTCTGTCACAGGATTTATACCCTATACAAACATTCGAGCGTACTCCAGTACATGCCTGTGCAAACGACAGGGTATCACAACAGATGAGAATTTACATACTTCCTACCTACATTGCCCATCAGGTTGATGCCCAGAGCTTATGACAGTGCCAGACTCTTAAAGATTCCTAGTGCATGTTTGTTGAATCTACTATGAATCTATGAATATGAATTTAACCTATGAATCCTGAACCCCAAGTCTATTTTTGGTTGATTCAAATGCAACATGTTTAATGTAAAAGTAATCTTCCTAAATTAAGCCCCTTTCTGATTTGCCAATTTCTATGAAAAATTTTGTTACTGTCTGAATTACCCTGTGACCCCTTCATCCCCTTTACTGCCTACATCCAATTGCCAAAAGTGCCTTATTGATTATCTTTTCTTGTTATTTCTGTTCCTGTGGCCCACCCCTATGAAAGGTCACTTCTGAGGCCATGCTTATTTCAATAATTTCCCAATTTCCCTCCGCCTTACAGTCTTTTACTTCCATTCCATTCTGAAATCCTCCACTGTGTTTAAGCCCTCTACTTCTGCCTTTAATCTCTTTGCCATCTACTCAGATAAAATAAAAATATATTCCTGAGAAACATCTTTTTCTCAAATCAGATGTTTTTTCTTAATGTCAAAAGATATCAGGAGAGGACAAAAAAAAATTGTCAACCATTGGTTTATCAGTTACCAATTGCAGAGGAACATATTACCACAGACTTCACAGTTTATACCAACAAACAGTAAGTATCTCACAGTTTCCATAGACTAGGAGCCTGGACACTGGGTTTTCTGCTTCAGGGTCTCACAGGCTGCAGTCAAGGTGTCCCCTGGGCTGGAATCTCATCTGGGGCTCAGGGTTCTCTTCTAAGCTCATACGGTTGTGGCTGTTGGCCTAATTCACTTCCTCAGAGCTGAAGGACTGAAGCCCTTGGCTCCTAGAGTTTGCCCACCGTTCCTGTCATGTAGCTCTCTCCATATGCAGTTTACAACCCAGCACTTGCTTCTTCCAAGTCAGAAGGAGAGGAGAGTCACCCTGCTTGGAGTTATATATTTATATAGGTAATGTGCTATAATCAGGGGAGTAACACCCTAACCTTTACCATATAATGTAACACAGTCACAAGAGTGACATCCCACCACATTTTTCTGTATTTCTTTGGCTCAAAACAAGTCACATGTCCCACCCTCACCCAAGGGGAGGAGAGATTACACAAAGGCCTGATAATAAATAGCCTGACTCCATTTTTTATGTTTGATTAAACACTACTTGTACTTCTTCCTGTTCCTTCTATAGCTTTACCTGTGTCTGAGCCAGCGGAAAGCAAGTCAGGGGCTCCTTCCCTTGGAGCTGGCTTTGTCTACACGTGAGAACCCTGGCGCAGGCCCACCGCCTAACTACCAAACAACCCCAGGCCAGTTTCCTTTCCCGTCACTGTGCCGCCATTCCTAGACCATCCGGAGAAGCCTTCCTTGCTCTCCCACAGACTCTCATTATGTGAGCTATACACCTTCGCATACTCTTAGTGTGTGTATGGCATCATCATTCTTGACTTCTGAACCAACCATCACTTTTTACTTCTTTCGGATGGAGATCCATCCTGTTTGTGCAGGGTGTTTACAACAAGCATAAAAACCAGAAGGTAGGGGTCACTGGCAGTCACCCTAGCATCTCTTCACCACACCAGCTTGAAAGTTGCACAGTTAGGAAGAATGCATAATGCCTTGAAACCTTTTTAAGCTCTTCTGTTATGGGAAGCATAGAAACCATGGTACCAGGAAATTCTGCCTTGCTGCTGTGAAAATACGTTGGATAACTATAGATATAAGAAAAACAGCATTTCTAAGATTCCATATTTTCACACATCAGTAGGCATAATCACAAACTTGATGTATGTGTCATTGACAACAAATATATTGAAAATGAAAGTATAATGGAAAATGTTTAAATATTGAATTAGCATGACATATATATATATATAAAGTGTGTCACAGGTAAAAATAGAATGTAGGCTCACATTAGGAAGAAAAATGCAGCTACATTCACATTAAAGCTATAAAAATTAAATGTAGTTTTACTATATCCCCAGCTGTACCTGGTCATAGGAAAAATCCAAATGAATTCTGATCAGTTCCACCCTGTCCTTCCTGTTCTGGGCAGGAAGTGAGGTGCTTTTCACATGCTTATCTACATACAGAGTTTCCAAGACCATGAGTTTCTATTCAGTGAAACATAGTATCTAGAACTGTAGAAGTGTGGTTTGTCCACAGGCAATAGTCATTAGGGAGGAGAGGGAATACATACTGGAGAATAGCTAGTAACAAGCCCCTTCAACTTTGCTCCCTAGCACTTGGAATAGGAAATCCAACCCTTTCCTCCCCTTGGAAGAATCATGGTCCTCTCCGCCTCCTCTCTAGATACAGTCTTACTTTCCCACTGCCCTTGCCTTACTAATTTGTGGTTACCAAAAATATACCTCTGCAAGTATCTATGTGCATCTTCTGACTTGTATGTGGACATGTATTCATTTGAGTCTTTTTCTATTTCACTGTAGGCTTGGGGAAGTAAAAATAGCCTCCAACATACCCACAGAGAGGGGCAAAGCCCAGGAAAAGCAGAAATTAATATTATAACACTCCTCCTAAAATCAGATTGTTTTAAGTTACATGCTCTTCCTAAAACAATGATAAGATACACACTAATTAAAAATACATGAACACAATATTTTTAATATATCAGCTGTATGGGGAGCTTATTATAGGCAAGGGCTATGTTTCTTTCTCCTTTATCATTGGCACTAAATAAATATGGATTTAATTGAATCATATGTTATACTTAATAGTAAGTATTTAGTTTAATTAGAACTGAGGTTCTTGTTATTTTTATCCTTTGACTTGTGAAATAGATTCGTTGTACAAACCTTAAAACTTCATTTATTTTCACAGAAGTTTTTAAATGTTCCTTATGAGAATATAGGAACTGTAATCAGTTAATTTTTTATCTTTTGGTTTGTAACTCACTAATATGGTATACTGATCTGTGACTTTGCCACCCAGCATTCAGCTTTCTTTGTTGCAAAGTTGTATCAGTTAGCTATTGCTGCATAACCAACCATCTGAAGACTTAGTTATTTAAAATAACAATTGTTTATTATTAATCTCATGAGTCACAAAGATGCTGGTTGATCTTGACAGGGCTTGCTTGTATTTCTGCAGGTTAATTTTACACCATGTACCTCTTATCCTCTTCCTAAGACTTGAGGTCCAGTCCAGGAATATCCCTCTTGCCATATGACAGCACCTATAAAGAATAAATTGTCTCAGCTTCAACACTATTGCATTTTAAATTTAATAATTTTTTCTTGTGGTGCGCTGTTGTGTTCCTTACAGGATGTCAGGCAGCATTCCTGGCCTCTACTCATTAGATGTCAGTAGAATCCCCCCAAGTTGTGACAACTAATAATGTTTCCAGATAGTGTCAAATTTTCCTGGTGGCAAACTGGCCCCAGTAGAAAGCTGCTTCTCTAGAAATGTGTAAGGCTTCCTGAGTTCTATGCTTGGAGCTGGCATGCTATCACTTCTCTTCCATTTTACTGGCCAAAACAAGTTACATGGAGAATAAGTCAAGAGGAAGAACAGGCCACCCTGCTAATGGCAAAGTTACATGGGAAGGGATTTTAATACAGAGAGGCAAGAAGGACTTGGCTATTAAAGCAATAAATCTACCACAATAGTTATGCATTCAGGAACTTCACTGGGGTATAGACTCTCAAGGTTATAATAACATTTTCCATTATTTGTAATTTTATTTGAACAAGCTTCCAGACTTTAATCCTATACTACTTCCCTTTTGGTCTGGTTACTTGCAGTATCTCCTAAACATAATAGGTGCTAGGCATCATATAAATAAAATAACATTGGCACCATTTTATGATATATATTAAGTTTTTCTAATATAACACACAAAGCAATCCAATCTAAAATTTTTTTATTAAGTTCTATAAATAGTCATAGTTATTTTTCACACAAAATGGTATACTCACACATAGAATAGCCTGGTGGACATTAAAACAATACAGATGCAAAACATGCTTTATGGATCAGAATTGTATGTGTATGCAGTATACATTATATAACACAATTTAAGATCTAATTGTTTTCGATTTAGAAAAACAGAAAACAGGTTGCAGATATTGATAAACATTTTTTTAAAAGAGAAACAAATATAGCTCAGGGGAAGGAGCACACTGAAACTAATTCTCTCTTACATTTTTTTTTTACATTTAAGTAACCTTGAAGTCACTTAATCTGTCTGAGATTCAGTTTATTCAGCCACCAAGTATATAAGGCTGGATCTTATGAAACTGTTAATAGTCAATTTTTTTAACTTTCAAACATAATAATTTCATGTGATTCAACACAACAGAAAATAATGCCAGCCCTATAATATTTTTAGAGTGTTAAAAGAGTGAGTATTAGTTGACTTTGAGCCAAACTAAGACATATACAATGTTAAATAATCAGAGAAATACAGAAACCCCTGATACTAATACAGAACACCTCTAAAGCAAAGGCACAAAAGCATTTTCCAGGAAGCATCTGCATTTAAGTAGCTTTGATCAAATTCCAAATTATAAAAACGAGATCACATAAAAAATTAGAGAGTTGCTGAAAACAGCTGGAGGTGATAAGGAGAGGGAAAAAGAATCAAAGAGAAAAAAAAGTTTTCTTTAAAAATAGAACAAAGAATAGCACAAAAGAGACTAAAAATGAAATTAGGGCTTGTTATTCTGAAATATTCCTGTGGGGGGAAAATGAATTCATTGTTTTTGATTCTCTGAAGCAATCAAAACTTACCCTGGAAATGAAACACAAAGACTAAAATGGTCTCTCTTAAGCTAGATGAAAGATGAGTCACCCTTTGAGGCCAGTTTCTGAAAAAGAGAACTTAAAAAGAATGAGGTGATAAGGAGACAGTATGAGCACAAATTTTGATTAAGCTCCTTTTTAATTATAAGAGAAAATGGCTCATTTGTGCATCAGTTGCCCACTGTGTATTAGTTTGTTATATTCACTTTAAGAAGAATATATATAAACAATACCTTTTTTTAAAAAGTAGTAAAAACTAAACATCATAATAGATTAGCAGTTCTAAAACCCATCATCAGAATTACTTGGGATGCTTTTTTAAAGAATAAATCATAGAAACCCCTTCCCAGTTGACAAAATTAGAAATACTCTGGACTTCAGGTTTAAGAATTTGATTTTTTCAGAAGCTCCACATTTCATTTTAATCACTTAAATTTGAAAAAACTCAGTTAAAACATATGTTCTGTTGTTCCTCTCATTTACTTAAATTGATTGTATTTCCACACACCAGGCCAAGTCGTTTCTCAGATTGTTAAGTGTATTTTCTCTAACACTCAATAAGTGAAACTTCATCTTCTCTGAGCTTTGAGGTTCTGCCTGACATTAGGTTAATAACTATTAATCTTCTTAGGCTACTGTAACAAAATACAACAGAGTGGGTGGCTTAAACAACATAAATGTATTTTCTCACAGCTCTGGAGCCTGGAGTGGGAGATCAGAGGGGCAGAATGGTTAGTATCCGGTGGAGCCCTCTTTCTGCTTATAGACAGCCGACTTCTTGCTGTGTCTTCACATGGCCTTTTCTCTGTGCAGGGGGAGACAGAGACAGAGAGAGCTCTTGGTGTCTCCTCCTATAAAAATACTAATCTTATGGGATTGGAGTCTCTCCCTTAAGATCTCATTTAACCTTAATTACTTCCTTAGAGGCCCCACCTCCAAACACAGTCACACTGGGCATAAGACTTCAACATGAATTTGGGGGCAGGAGGAACATATTCAGGACATAACAATAACCAATTAATTCACTCAACAGAATCAAACTACTTGGTTTCAGATGTGTTTAAAAATACCACTTATGATGGAGGAAAAAATGTAAAACACAATGAACTGTGTTTACAACTTGGGTCTAAAATGCACAGAACATTGTATGATGCCTAAAACATTCAATAAGTAGTGTGGATTAAGTAGTGTTATTCTCTTCAGAAGACAAGGGAGAATACTTGTGATGGCCCTGTTCTCTGGCGTCATCTGCTTCAGAAACTTCAATATCCCTCAGTAGCAGGAAGTGGGATTTATTGCGCTCTTTATAGAGGAATCTGAAGAAAGGGTATGTAGAGATACGCATATGGAGAATGCATATTTACAAAGACAAGTTATTGATTTTTTTGGACAAAGAAAAGCTACGGTAAAAAGGTCTGCTGGATTTAAGTCACTCATGCTATCTTCCTGAGTAATCCCAGATCAGACTGGATAAGAAAGATTGGATCTTGGTTGAGACAAAGCAAAAAAAAAAAAAAACCCAAACTTTTATCACAGTTTTTAGGACTTTATTTGAAGAGAATAATCAGACATGACATCAAAGATATAGGTGAAGGATAATCATCAAGGAGCAATCTCTTCCATCGGTCTATTTTCCTTTCTCTTCTTCTTTCTGAATGTTGGCAGTTCTCAGAGTTTGGTTCTTTGCCCTCCTCCTTATGTCTTGTGGGCTTTAAAAGAAGAAAAATAAAATTGGAAATATCTAAAGTATCAATAATGGGAGAATAATGAGATAAATTATAGTACATCCAAAAAATAGGATACATACATTGCAGTCACTAAAAGTAGTAATTGCTCTCCTGGGACCCTTGCAGGCACCCAGATCTGCAGCCTTCGGTCACCCTCTAACCTGTTCCCCTTCCTGCCACCCTCTTCCCTAGCATAAAAGAAGCTTAAAATCAACCCTGAACATTAGTCTGCCATCTTCTCAGTCTGCTGGCTTTCCAAATAAAGTCACTTTCCTTGCCCCAATGCCTTGTCTCTTGACTTACTGGCATGTCATGCAGTGAGTGGCCCAAGCTTGGACTCTGTGACAATGGGGCCACATCATAGCAAACCACAGCTAAAGATTCCCAGAGACAAGGGAGAATGGTGGCAGCCTGTGCTTCTGAGGTCGGTGCAGATCCAGGTCAGCAGGAGAACAAGAGGCCTCCTTCCCCACCACCATAAAAATAGGCAAGCTTCCACCTACACCCAGTTGCAATCTAGGAAAGAAGGGAGAGCTGAAACTCTGGTGGAAAAAAAAATAGTCTTGAAAGGAGTTTAAACTGACTTAATATTTACCAAGAGAAACAATTAAATGAGCCCGATTTCTTTCTAAATAGCAAAGTTGAAATTGTCCTGCTTTGGGAAGGAAAGGAGCCCTAAGAACAAGGTGAGCAGTTATAGAAAACATAGAAAGTGGTGATTTCAACAGTCTGATCTGAAATGATCATGACATGGACCAGACAAGAGTCAAAGGGAAGTATATTTAAGGACAAAAAAAAAGTTTTGAAGACCAAGGAAGTGATGCTTAGAATTAGGGACTATTTAGAAGAATAATCACTTTCTACTAAATATTACACATAGTCTCAAACAGCACAGTCCCTTGCAGCTATGTGACCTTATAGGTTTCTTGAAAGAATGAAATTACCTTAAGGTAAAGCATTTGGAATAATAACTATAATATAGTAAGCTCTCAACAAAAACAAGCTTCCATTGTTTTAGTTACCTTGATTACATGTTGATGTGAATACAATTTAGTCAAAACATCAGACTTGGAAGGAGGAAAACTGAAGTTATCCACACAGGTGTGTAGCCTGATACCAGGCATTTAACTTCTCTGTTCCTCAAGTCTATAATGAGTACAAAAAATTATGGTAAATTCCATCACCAAGGAACTAAAATACCCATTAGTATCCCAAGGAAAGTGGCCTGAGTGATGAGGCAATTAAATAAAACCAGGCAATCTTCATGCTAAAACATGCAAATAGAACACCCTTACCATGTCCATTTGCATATAACTGGGAGCAGAATAGAAAGCTTTTGAGGAGTTTACTTTGCCAACAAAATCCCAAGCCTGACTGCAACAGCTTGTGATTTTCGAACCCCTAAATTCATTTCTAGGTCCCCCAGATTGCACCCATGGAAGAGGCCTTAGAAGCTCAGCAACTAAAGAAAAGACATTCTCCCCTAAGCCCTCCTTAGAAAAAACAGTGGAGGAAATGAGCGAACAGAACATCTCCTAACAAACAGGCAGGATGCAAGAAGCCAAAGAAAACAAGAACGATTCCCTAGAGAGCAGAACCAGGAGTTGCCAGATTAGCTGTCTGATGCTGTTTGGTACAGCCCAGAGCTCTTTCACCAGACCCAGCTGTTGTGCCTTTGGCTGCTAATGGCTGACAGCCGTGTCCTCCTCCAACGACTCACTCTCCACCAGTCAGAGCCAACTGACTTGGAGATGGCTGGACCCTTACACAGAACCCTGCAGCTGAGTGCCAGCCAGCAGCTAAGGACTCAGACACAAATGCAAAATCTCAGCTCCCTTGTTTCAAGGCAGGGCAACTTCTTGGTGCCAGTCATACTCCTAAACTCCCTATGGGATGAATTTGAGGCTAGTTCAACCAAACTCATCTCTTTGCCTAGTTTCCCCTCCCCCTCCTGCTTCCCTCAGTTCCTTACAGGTGTCTCTTGAGGATGCTCTCTCAATTACTGACTTGCATAAGAATCACCCTCTCTGAGTCGGCTTCTAAGGAAACAGACCTAAGATATTACCAAGGAGCTTACAGCACTGCTACAGCCGCGGATCCTTGCTGTGGCCACCCTGCAAGGTGAGGTGTTTGCTGTGAGAAGGTAACCACTGTGTGTTTCCTGTTGTCCCCTTTTCTGGATTAGAATTATAACTGTATTTATGAAAGAACCATGGGATTCTTTATGATGGATATTGGATGTGTCAGAGGCAGATAACTCGTCTTTTAGGTTATAGGTCACTAGACCATGAGGAGCCTTTGGAACACTTCCTTGAGATGATGGTGCATAGATTCTATGTATGAAAAGATGTATGCTGGTGTTAGGGAATCAAATTGATGTAGAGTGGAAGATTTTGCTTTTGCCTACCCAACCCATTATTCCAATATTTCCCTACTATCAGGGTCCTGATTTTGTTTGAAGTAGCAATTATGCTGTCTATTGCTACATTTCCTTCTCCAGGATAAGCTAGGAGTCACCACATGACATAGTGCTGAATAAGAAGGTAGAAGAAGTTACATGACAGAGCTTCTAGAAATATTTTTAAATTGGGGGAGAAGTGACTAGTATGAGCCTTTACCCCATCTCCTTCACCATCTTAGACTAGAAGGCAACAATTATGAAATGGAAGCCCCATGTTAAGAATGTTATGAAAAAACTGTAGAGTCATGCCATCAACCCTTACCTATTTAATATCACTCTATGCCAGAATTCTTATACATCAAATACATTCTAAATTTAGAAGATATGCCAAAAAGAAAAATAATCAAAGAATATAATAAGGCAATTTACAAAAAAATTCCACTGTAAATTTCCAAAGTGAATTTCCAATAATCAAGACTTTTTAAAAATGTTTCCTTTTAGGATAACAGATTGGCAAAAATTAATATGGAAAAATATACAGTATCAGAAAGGTTATGACAAAGCAGCTCTCCATGCACTCATAGGAAGATATGCTGTTACATTTCTGAAGGAGGGCTTGATAAATTATCTATATATAAAGTGTGCTCACCAGATTTCTAGTTCAAGAAGTCAGTCTAAGTAAATGCATTTACATTTTTCCCCACCAAAAAGCTTCATGAAGTAATTGTAAAAGTCACTATTAACAAATGAACTGTGTAGGTAGAAAATCCAAAACAATGTGCAGATAAGCTATTAGAATTAATAAATGAATTATAAAGTCACTACTGATAAAAGCCAAAAACTGAAAAAAAGTACATTAACAGTAAGAGAGACTAGTTAAATTATGGCATATCTTGCAATGTAGTAACATGATAAAGAGATTAATCAACAAATGTTACAGCATGACTGGCTCTCACAAACAGTGTATCAAGCTGTCTTGCCAATGGGTTTCAGCCCCAGGCAAGTTCGCTATGGATTCAATGCGACCAAAGAAATTGACAGCAGAACGTTCTTTGGGGTAAAAGGGTTTATTACCCGGCTTGTTCTCCCTGTGGTAGGTCAGGCGCTAACATCTCTGCCTCCACACAGAACACTGGGCCAGGCTCTCTATATAGCACAGTAATAGCTTATTGCCTAAAGGTGTGGAAGCAGTAGCCCAGCAACAGGCCAGCTACATCATCAAGTGGTTTAAGTTCAGTGAGGATCCTGGCCATAGGAACCCCAACTTCCCCACACTCCACCCCTCCAGGATTCTCACCTTACAATCTACACACTTCCCATTTTCCGCAATGGTCCCTGTGCGAGAAAGCTGGAGCACTGTAACCAGATTCCACACAGCAACAGAGGCTTAGAGATAATAAAAAATTAAGATACAGGTCACAAAAATTATAATCCTCAAGCCAAAGGAGGTTTCTAATAACAAAAATTATAATAATCCTCAAGCCAGAGGAAGTTCCCAATCCACAAAGACTTTAGGGGCGATAAGACACATGTTTTAATGCCACCAACATAGGCAAATCTTGTCCATTAGGTAGGATGCATGCAAGAGAGTGGTCCTGTGATAGGACTGTAGCAGGAAGGGGGTCCCTTCCAGGTCTAGTATACCATACTTTTACTCCTCTCCCCATGGGGTTACCGAAGGGTCTATATATAGTGCTACTGGAGGTGCATGCACTGGCCATAATGATAAAACAGAACTCCCCAGTAAGATGTCCCTACCTTCTGGCCATTCAGGATATACTACTGTGACCTTGGCGGCCATTCTGCTGTTATTCCAGGAATACACAGTAGGCCAGCTTCCAGGCCTTGTCCCCAAGGTGCCAGGAGAGCCAGCCATCGTTGGTCCATGTGTCAAAAGGTCCAAGGTCATGTCCACTCAATGGAGTCTCTGGGATTCAGTGCAGTTGGTGCTGGCAGCAAGATGTTATTCTGGTGGCTGAACCTCGGCTTCAATGATTCTTTCTTGGTCTGCACTTGCAGTTGTATAGAGGAGGCTGCCATATGTGTTAACATGTCTACGGGGCTCAGGACTCCCTTTCAGGGTCTCTCATTCAAACGCCGTAGCACGGTCCATAAGCAGACTGACCATCCCTGCAGACTATTGGTATCTGACTTTAGTCCGGATTTTAACAAGCCATTGTGCCTCTCTATCATGCCTGTTGTGGTGGGATTGTATGGCACATGAAACTTCCACTTGATTCCCAGCTGTCGCACCCATTCTTGCAGTGTATGTCCAGTAAAATGGGTGCCCTGATCACTCTCAATTACCTGTGGTCAGCCATAGGCAGCAAAGAGACGCTCCAGGCCTCTTTTGGTCATCTGCTGGTCTGCACAACAGGTAGGAAAAGCAACCAGAAGTCCAGTAACTGTGTCCACACAGGTCATCGCATACCAATATCCTTCTGACACAGGCAGAGGCCCAATATAGTCTATCTGCCACCTGATGAGGGGTATAGGCCCCCTAGCTATTGTCCCATGTTGCTGTGGAACTTGGTGTAAGTCCCTTTTGGAGCACACGACACACTCCTGCCAGGCTCTACTAACTTCTTCAAAGGTCAAAGGCAAGCCCCACCAACGGGCTACAGCCCACATTGTCTTGTGCCCCGCATGCAACAAATGCTGATGTAGCCATTGGGCTACATCAGAGGCAGGCTTTCCTTCTAACCAACATATCTGGGCCAATTTATCTGCTTCATCATTTCCTGGGGATGCCAGTGGCAAATGACCTGTCACATAGTATACTGTAATTATTTTAGTTTGACCACAGGCCCATAAGTCTTGCCACAGTTCTTGCCCCCAAAGGGGTCGGTGACCAACCAGCCAGTTGGCATGGTACCAGGTTGGTAGCCACAGGGTCAAGCCCCGATAGACAGCCCAGCTGTCAGTGCAGACAACTATAGGGAGGGCTCCTGGCTGATTACAAGCCACACGGCCCACAACTCTGCCCATTGGCTGCTCTTCCCCTCACCATCTTCCATCCATATTGTCTCAGTCTTAGGATGGAAAGCTATGGCCCTCCATTTTGGGGGCTGCCCACAGCTGGAGCCATCTGTGTACCATGCATCTTCGTGTATAGGGGCTCTTCCCTCCCTAGGGACTCTCTGCTACTAATGTTTCAAAAGCAAGTTCTTCCTGCTTTTCACTAGTATATGACTGGCCCCAACACGCGTTAGAGTTCTTCACTCAAGGGGCTACTAGAAAGGGCACTACACTGCTGTAGGTAAGCACCCCACTTGGCTAGTGTGGGTGTTTGTGCCATGCCACTCCTTGACTTTTAGGTCCAGTCTCGTACCAACCCAAAATGGGATAGGTGGTTATTATCTTTATCGGGGCCATTCCAGTGATGGGTTCTGTAGCCAGCAAGGTGTGATACACGGCAGCGAGTTGTTTTTCTATCAAAGTGTATCATACCTCTGCCCCTTTCCAGAGTTGTGACCAGAATCCAACGGGTTAGCGAGTTTGTTCAAGCCGCTGCCAGAGACCCAGCCATAACCATCTTCAGTGACATGAACGTCCAGCTCACAGGGCCTTGATGGGTCTATCACACTCAAGGCCTGCACGGCCTTGCCTGCCCGTTTTGCTGTAGTAAAGCAGATGCACATGTCTCATCCCAGTCCCACCTGATGCCCTTTCATACCAACCGGTATAAGGGCTTCAGAATTTGTGCCAAGTGCGGAATAAACACTCTTCAGTAGCCTAGAAGACCCAGAAACTCCTGTAGCAATGCTACAGTTGTAGGGGTAGGAAAGGTCTGGACTTTATCTATAACTGCTTCTGGTATCACTTTGGTCTTACCTGACCAGACGACCCCCAAGAATTTGACAGACAAATCAGGTTCCTGAACCTTGGTGCTGTTCACAGCCCATCCTTTCTCCTGTAAATGTCTCAGCAGTCTAGGTGCTGCACCTTCTAGATCTGAAAGAGAATCGGACGTGAGCATGACATTATCAATATAATGGTACAGCCACACCATTGGCAGTTTCTCCCATGTAGTCAAGCCCTGGGCTACAAGTCCATGACAGATTGTGGGGCTGTGGAGGTATCCCTGTGGGAGGATGGTGTAAGTCCAATGTGAAGGCAAACTGTTCCTGATGTTCCTGCTCAATGTCAATGGAAAAGAAGGCATTAGCAAGATCTACCACATAATGATATGTTCCTAGTTCATGGCTGAGGGTATCCATCAGGCCTGCAATAGAGGGGACAGCAGCATGCATAGAGGGTATGACCTTTTTCAGTTCTCTGTAATTCACAATCATACGCCAGGAGCCATCTGGCTTTTTTACCAGCCACATTGGGGAATTGAACGGACTATGGGTGGGCTTTATAATACCCACCTTTTCCAGCTCCTGGAGAGTTTCTCCAATCTCTTTATGCCCCCCAGGCAGTTTGTACTGTTTGGTATTAGTCACCCGCTGAGGTACAGGCAAAGCTATGGGCCGGTGCCTAGCATGTCCTCTCAGAACTGTCTTCACCACACGTACTCTCAGTCTGAACTCACCTGCAGTGGTCCGCAACCATAGACCCTGCAGGATATCAATCCCCAGAATATACTCAGGGATAGGAGATATATACATGGTATACTCTTTTGGGGGTAGACGCCCTATTCCCAAAGGGATTTGGGCTTTTTTCACTCTGATAGCCTTCCCCCCATACCCATCTACGATAGTGGGGGTCCCAGGGAACCTCTCAGGGTTACCATGAATCAGTGATCACCAGAGCCAGGACACGTTGTATGTTCACTGGGGACCAATGAATAGCTATTTCAACATGTGGTCTCTGATTCCCCCCTGGTCCCTCAAGGTCCCTTGACCTTCCCCTCAGTCGAACTGTGTTCCCCAATCACCCTCCTGTGTGGGCTCAAGTGAGGTTGGCTCACTCTCTAGCAGGAAGTCTTGCAAACACACAGGCCAGACTCATGGTTCTGTCTCTGACCTCTGCCTCTTTGGTCTTAATGGCTGGAACTGCTGCTCTGGTTTCAGCTGTTGCCATAGCTCTAGTAAGATCCTATTTGACTTCCCATCTAATTTCCTTCCATCTGCTCCTGCCTGTATTAAATCAACCCACATCTGGGTCCTCGTAACCTTCATGGGGCCCCGTAAATTCTTCTTGTGAGCAACAGGTCTTATCTCTTTGCAAATTCTTGTTGCTTCAGCCTCTCCTAAGTCTGCTACTGTACGTGTCACCTCGCTTATGGGATGCCCTAAGTGAGGGGAAAGAATGGCCACTAGAGACCCAAAGAGGGAATGTAGAAGCCATTTGAAGTACAATATTTCTCATCCCAGTAGTGGAAATCTCTTCATCTGGGCCATAATTCTCTGGACCATAGATGGCATTTCTCATGCCTAGCTCTCATAGCACCTGTTGGAGTTCAGCATATGTCTGCCATCTAACAGGAGAGGATGATAGATCACCCGATTGGGCCACACAGCACGAAGTGCAGCCATGAGCCAGTCGAGGAGGGAGTGACTCCCTGGGGTCTGATGTGCATTTAGTAATTGCTGCCTCAGTCTTCAGAAGGTCTCTTATCTTCAGCTGAATGCTTCACAGCTGATGTTCTTGTGCCACCTCCACCTGTGCTTCCCTCAGGAGTTCGTCTTTTTCCTTGATGGCTTCTTCCTCCTTCAGAACACCTGGCAGCACTGCCGTCTCGTCTCCAATGGCACCTTGCTGCTGGTGCTCTTGTACCAATGCCCTCTCTTTCTTCAGGGAATCCACAGAAGTTTGCAGCTCGTGTTCTCGTGCCACCATTTCCTCTGTAGACTTTTTTAATACTGTGAGAAGCAGCCAACCCACAGTCCCCGTTGCCTCACAGGCACTCTGCTTCTAAAAGGATCTGCTTACTATAACAAGGGCCTCCCCTACTGCCTCAGGTGTCACCTCCACTTGCCTCCAGTCCTGGGGTGGGGCCCAGCCCTCTGGGAAGCAAGCCACCTCAGACCACATACCCATTGGGGGACGATCCACTGTTTCCCCATTCACAGGGGCAGCCTGCTGAAGCACCCCTCCCATAAGGGCAGCTTATCTTTTTCCTTGGTCAACAATGAACCCTGCTGACCTTCGCCAATTATCTTGCCAGTGGGTTTAAGCCCCAGGCAAGTTCGCTATGGATTCAATGCAACCAAAGAAATTGACAGCAGAACGTTCTTTGGGGTAAAAGGGTTTATTACCCGGCTTGTTCTCCTGGCAGTAAGTCGAGCACTAGCGTCTGTCTCTGCCTCCGCCCAGAGCACTAGGCCGAGCTCTCTATATAGCACAGTAATAGCTTATTGCCTAAAGGTGTGGAAGCGGTAGCCTAGCAACAAGCCAGTTACAACATCTGGTGGTTTAAGGTCAGTGAGGATCCTGGCCATAGGAACCCCAACTTCCCCACACAAGCAAAAAGAGTTAGACTCAGAGTACATAGTGTATGATTCCATTAAAATTAAATCAAAAGCACGCAAAACTAATTTACAGTGTTTGAAGTTAGTCTGGTAGAGGGGTCTTTGTAGGCAATACTAAGATTGGGGGCTTTTGTAATACTAATAATGTTCTACGTTTTGATCTGGGTACTAATTACATGAGTATATTCACTTATGAAAATTCATTGATATGCAAGATCTGCATACACTCCTGTAACTTAGTTATGCTTCCCTAAAGTGTTTACTTAAAAAAAAAAACATGATGGCAAAGCACAATATAAAACCACCACACAACAGAAGTTTATGGAATTCAACAAGGTTATGAAGAAAGAAATCAGATAAAGTCCAAGCCACATGAAGAAGCCACCTGTAGGCGTGCCAGGTGACCACTGCAGCTGAGCCCACTGCTGACTGCCTGCATCAGGGGCCATAGTATGGATGAGTTACGTATTTTGAATATTCAGCTCTGCTGAGCCTTCAGATGAAAACAATCTCAGCTGAAATTTAACGGCAAATGCATTAGCACTCTCAAGTCAGAAATGCCTAACCAGATTTTCCCAAAAACCTACATTTACAAAATCATGAGCAAAATCAAAAGGTTGTTGTTTTAAGAAACTAAGTTTTGAGGTGATTTGTCACATAACTAGAGCAACCAAAAAAGAAGAGCATCGAAGGTCTGATTGATAGGAGTGCCATAAAGAGAGAAGAGAGAAAACAGAAGAAATTATTTTTAAAATAAGAACAATAAGGACATCCTGTCATTTGCAACAACATGAATGGACCTTGAGGATATTATGCTCAGTGAAATAAGTCAGAGATGGACAAATACTGTATGATCTCATTTATATGTGGAATAAGAAAAACAAAAACAAAAGCAAACTCATAGATACAAAGAAGAAATTGGTAGTTGCTAGAGGTGGGCAAAATGGGCTAGGGGTTCAAAAGGTGCAAACTTCCAGTTATAATAAATAAGTCATAGAGATGTGAGGTACAGCATGGTGACCATAGTTAATAATTCTGTACTATATATTTTAAAGTTGCTAAGAGAGTAAATGTTAAAAGCTCTTGTCACAAGAAAAAAATGTGCATGTAACTGTGGTGATGTACGTCAGCTAGACTTATTGTGGTGATCATGAGGCAATATATACAAACATCAACTCATTAGATGTACACCTGAAAATAATATAATGTTGTATGCCAATTATTATATCTCAAATTTTTAAAGTGAGAAAAAGGAAAAATAATATGATAAAATTCCCCAGTGCTCAAGGAAAACAATAGTTGTTAAATTGACAAGGCCCACTGAGCGCTAAGCAAGTAAAATGAAAGCAATTATTCTCTTAGATAAAAAGTTATGAAATTTCAGGACATCGGTATTTTCACTCCTTGATCAATCATCTAAGCCAGGGACCAGTTTGCAGAGAACACTTAGGCAATTACTCCCATCCCCCTGTAGTGAGAAGGAACTGGTTAATTTTTCAAATATTCTGTTATGGATTCATGCCCACACTCACATATCAGGTGACTAGACATTGGTTAAAAATTATGATGTAGCCCAATATTTCTTGCCATAGAAAACGGCCACAAAATATTATTGAGAGAAAAAAAGATTACAGAAGAGCCTATGAAAAAGTTTTTAGTTTGAAAATAAAATTAACATTCACTAGATAAGGTGATAAAAATAAGGAGCAAATAGGCTTAGTGGTAAAAGAAACAGTAGTGATTAGGTATGGAACAGTTTTCTTGACTAGCATTGACAATAAAGCATAGTGATGAGAGAACTGAACCAAGAAGCAGGAGACCCTGGGTCTGGTGTCTGAGTTTTCCCTTAGTCATTTGTATGAGCAAGTCAGAAAAAACTCTCAGACACATGAATCCCTCATTTGTAAAATGATAGAGCGGCAATAATAAGCCCTCAAGAATGAGAATTGGTGACCCTGTGATTGAAAGAAGTCATGGGGATTTCTACAACATTGGCAATAGCAAGAAGTTTCTTGAGGGAACAGAATTCTTTAATCTACCATGAAGTTTTCATTTCCCAGATGAAGCATCTTGAAACTCTATTACTGCTGTAGCTACCCAGAAGAGAGCATCGAAAAGTTAAGTAATTACTTGGGTAAATCAAGTCACTTGCCTATAACTGCGTGTTGGAAACAGACATTAATTGGCTTAATTCTTCACTACAATGAGCCATACAATGACCATTATACATTTATTTTTTGTAACATACAATTATGCATTTTCATAACTTTATAGTACCTTGAATCAGAGATTAAATTGTTAATAAAGCAGCATGTTTCCTATTCTCTCATTTATGCTTTGAGTCTTTCCCTTGAAAACAAGTTTCTGGAACACACTATAATTTAAGAGACATGGAGGAAAATAGAATAGAAATTAAAGGTTAAAAAAAGCAATTAAAGATCAGATATAGTAATTTAAAATACTACACACCATTTAAAGTTTGTGAACTGTTCAAAGTATGAGTATTGACCTCCAAACCTTATCTTCTTACAATTACTGCAGAAGCTCTCCTAACCAACTACTGTTTAATAAATTTGTCTTATTAACTAGTACTTTCCACTCCTTAGGTTAAAACTTAAAAACAGATGCTTATAGCACACAAAACACTCTCTAAGTTACCTTTTGAATACCTGAATGCTTCCTTTTACAGTTTAATGGCATGCCTATTTAGAGTTTAACATATTAAATTCTAAAGCATTTTATGACTGTGATATTTGTATTATGATTACATTATTCAAGGAGATATATACACAAGTATGAATACAAAAATATGGTGAAAATCTAGAAGGATCATGCTCTGTGATTATGCTCAATTTTCAGAGAAATCACAATGCTATTAGATAATGAATTATCGGTTGATTTATTTAAGAAAGATAGCACATACCTGTAACCACTGAATCCATACTCATAGGAGATGTCTATCAAAATATAGGCAAATAAATTTACCTTTCTATGCTTTAAGTTAAAGCCAAAGGTTTTATTTTGTATGTCCATCAGTCAGATGTCTAGGTTACACTGGGGTAACAGTCTCCAAATTTCAGTCATTTCAAACAACAGTTTATCATCTACACTATATAACCATTACAATATGCCTAGGAGATAAAGACCTTAAATATTTATAAATATCTCTAATGAAAACCTGTGTTGAGTTTAGCCAACTTCAAAGTTAGAGGGAACACAGTCTAAACAAGTCTAACTATACTTCTAACACCAATTACAAATTTGGTAAGGAGTGGGTGGAGGGGAATGTCCCCGAACTATCCTCGGGTTAAACAATTAGCTAGAATGAGTCAAACTCACTAAAAGCTGCTATATTCATAGTCATGGGTTATGACAGGGAAAGAGTAAAAGTTAAAATTAGCCAAGGGAAGGAAGTAAGCATAGGGAGATTCCAAAAAAGGTACCTAATATAGAGTTTCTGTTGTCCTCTCGCTGTGGAATCATGAACACATTACTTCCCCAGAACTGATGTATGACAATATGTGCAGAGTATTGCCAACCAGGGAATCTCACCCAAGCCTTTGGTGTCCAGACTTTTTACTGGGTCTCCATCACATACTGCCTGTGTGGCTGTCCTTTAGTCTCCAGTACCTCCCAGAGTTTCAGCTAATACCTTTAGTCTTCAATCCCTTCCCAAAGCAAACAAAGATGCTCCTATTAGAAGTATTCAGGGGAGTAGTGATCACATCCCAGTAGCCAAAGGCAAAGACTAGACCTCTCTTTGAGTCAACTTAATTCTTCACTGCACAAAACCGTATTATTATGGCACATTTGACTGATTTTTGTGTTAACTGACCAAATATATGACCCAATATCTTTGGATACGAGGACTTTGCTAAAATTAATTCATCTTAATTAACCTTTTAGTGTTGATTACATACTGATTATCTTAAGCATATATTGTTCACACAAAGTGAATACAAAACATGATTCTCTATCCCAGATGGGGTGGGTTGTTTGATACAATGGAGGAACTTCTGCACAGTAAAGGAAGCTTCCAGGTAGCATCTAATCTGGTAGTTGGTCTCAACATTAAAAGCCATGATTGTTTTTGTTATAACTCATCTTGACTTCAATTCAGAGAGCACATTGCAGGAAAAGTTAAGCCATCCCTGAGTAAGAGGCATTTCAAAGATAATGCATTGAAAGGGAAGGAACTTTATACATTGAGCATTATGTGAATCTGTGAAGAAGCAAATTAGGGACCATAAAGAATTATGGTCGATGAAAACTCAGTATTCAAAATATGAGCAATTACAGATAAAAAAAGTGAGAACTCTTTTGCAATTCAAATAAAAGCATAGCCAGATTGCTCACATGCCAGTGAATAGACAGCTGTCATTTCTGTGGCAGTTCATAGGAGTTAGGATTGGGGTATTTGAAGAAAGCTTCATATACCCCATGTGATGTGAGCATAGGTTTTGAAAGAGATCTATAATTAAACATGCAGAAAGGAGGGGAAAAGACATTCCAGACTAGAAGACAAAAAGATAAGCTGTGTCCAGGGTATCATTGGGAACCCAGTGGTTCTGTTTGGGCAGAAGAGTGAATCCTGCCTGAGGAGTTAGGGAGAAGTTAGGGCTGGAGAGAATTACACAGGAACCCAGCTGTGGAAGGTTAGCATAAGTCTGGATTTTATACGTAAACTAAAGGAAACCCTGAAGGTTTGGCAGAATAGGTATTGTGTGCAAAGAAGTATTTTCAAAATATTCTTTAGGCAGTAGCATAAGAGATAGATTGAAGTAGAGGGGGACCGCAAGCCAGATCACATGCCTTTCTCTTTGAAAGGTTATTAGATTCCACTTCTTATTTGTCTTGCATAGATACATGTAGCATAATTAAATTTCAAAGACATAAAACTCTGGAATTTAAAAATGTAAATATGTTTTTCTTCTCCAGGCTATTTCCATCATAAGTCTCCATTACACTGTTGGAGGAATATTTCATCTCAAGTGGTGTTTAGTCATCATTTCACATGTAAAACTCTCAAAATCAGGATTCTTTTGCTTCCTTCATTCCCACAGAGCAAAATCCATGTTCCAAGGCAGCCTGATGGATTAGATGTCATGGCTGGGAGAAGCGGAGGAGTGTGTTTCACACTGACCTAGCGTCTGCTCTGGTCCTTACAAGACATAATCTTTGCTCACTGGCATCTCCTCTTGCTGTCATTTACTGCTGCGTCGCAGCCTCTGTATGGAGCCTGCCTCCAGGGTCATTTATAGACAGTGTCATCTCACCATTACCGTGATGCAGTCTCTAGGCTACAGCACTTTCTTGGACACTTTTGTGGTCTTCTCAGAGCAACTGGCAGCTCTTGTATATTCTCCCTTGCTACTTTGACCCACCTGGGGAGGAAGAGGGCAGAGATGACAGGTTTTGTCTCGCCCACATCTCCTGCCAAAGACCCCCTGAGGTGGATAGTCTCAACCTGGATGTGCCACCCTGACATACCAAGCTGGTGAGCAAATTTCTGTGTGAAGTAATACTCCTGTGATATAATAAGTTATAAGAATGCAACGTATTTCTGGGTGAAAGTGGGTATTTAAAAAAATAAGTAATGTTAATGCTGTCCAAGATATAGTATTATAAAGCATTAACCCTTTTTTTGAAATTGAGCTCATTGAAATGACCACCAGAATTAATTAGAAATGTCATCTACATGCACATAAAAAAGCCCATCCATATTTCATGGCCAAATAAGACTCCCTCTTAATAATATAATTTGTACTGCAATAAACCAAAATCAGTTTCTGAATGTTCTGATGGTTTACAACTTAATTTGCTAGTAATGTTTTTCTTGTAATATAAGCCTCTTCATTCACTGCTTGAAGTATTTTGAATGCAAGTTTCTCTCAATAGTTGTTTACATTGTATAGATCACTGGTGTTTACAAGCTGGTATTTTTTCAAAAGGATTGTGGCCTAATGGTTTCTGTCAATATGACTTTTATTTTAGCGTTTGATGATTTTCTATTCATTTTTCTTTTGGAAAGCATCCATTTCTCTTAGCTCGCTGTTGTACTATCATCTGCAGCATGTGGTATCCCTAAAATGGTACATTATGGGTTCAAGAGTTAGAATTAAGAGTAAGGGGATAATGTCTCAATCTGTGTGACATTAGTCAAGTCTTTAAACTCTCACTGTTTCAGTTCCTTCATCTATAAATAGGGGAAATAATACCTACTTCAGTGTTATAAGATTGATTACATGAGTTCGTATATATATGAAGTGATTTAAAAAAATACCTGGCTCATAATGTGCATGACACAGGTTAGTTATTAAAAGTAAAAAGAGTAAAACATTTGAATTCCAATAATTAAATATATTAAGTTATTAAGTCTTTATAGCTAAGTTAAGGTTAATCCAAAATGATGCTCACCTCTGGCTAATCATTTGAA
Organism: Smutsia gigantea; assembly: GCA_032199065.1. Taxonomy (NCBI): domain Eukaryota; kingdom Metazoa; phylum Chordata; class Mammalia; order Pholidota; family Manidae; genus Smutsia; species Smutsia gigantea. The sequence goes on along the minus strand of JAVSCE010012020.1, from coordinate 498,459 downwards.
TTAATTGGAAAGGTTTCAAATGTGCCAATGCCCAAGCACTCCTCCTGGACTAATTAAATTAGAATCTTGCAGGATGTTCCCAACGAGCACTGAGTTTTGAAACTTTCCAGATTATTCTAATGTGAAAACATTGATTGAAAACCAGCATAAGGGGAATAGTTATCAAACTCCTCTCTTATGCTATTACTCCATGCATTTCCTAAGAGTGATTCCTATTTGAAGGCAGGTATAAGTGGCACAGACATCAGTAGTCCTACAAGAGGAAGTTATCTGACTCAAACTTCAGTGATACTGTGTCCCCAGGGCAAATTTTTTTCCAGCATTTTAGGAAGCAATGTGAAGAAAATAATTTTCCACCAGCTTCACATGTTACCATCAAAACCAGTGGCTGGATATCCAAAGACAGTTTGCATAAGACATTCATCCCATATGTGACCCCAAATAATACAATTACCTTTGTGTATATTTTGTAATTCCCTTTCACATAAAAATATTTAATCTTCAAAAAACCCAATAACATAGGAATAATTCCTATTGTTATCACTATCATATATATGAGGCTAAAACAGGATTAAAGAACAAAAATTTTTAATTACATTCCTTCTCATTAAAGAACTAGAACTCAAATCCAGATGTTGTGATACCTACTCATAGATTTCCCAACCCGCACACAGCTCCATATACACTTCTCATGATATTGATGCTATCTCCAGATTTAATGAAAGTCACCTCATAGAGGTTGAGTATAGCTAAATATGTTGAGTTCCTAAATAATTAAAATGTAAAAATGTTAATCTCACTATTTGATATAATAGACAGAATTTTATGGTTGAATGAAAGAATATATATTTAGCCAAACTGATTTTTATGGTTTGTCTAGATAAAAAATTTTGGTGTAATGTAGATGACCTCAACAGGAACTGCCCTGGCTCTTCCCTAAAATGAAGATGTGATCTAATACATTCCATTATTTTTTTATTTCCACTTCTCTCACTTTAACATCTACAAGAAAATATTAATGAAGAGTACATCCAAGAGGAAAAATGTCAGATTGAGGACAGGACTGGATTAGATTTTGTACATATTTCTGTGCCAGTTTAAAAAAAAAAAACTGACTTTTACCCTGAAGAGACTTCTGAGGAAAAATGTTTTTAATTCAATACAATTAGTGAAATATTTATTGAGCAACTACTTGATGAAAGGTATTGTGACATATCCCTCAGGGATACAAATGCAAGATATGAAAGCCTTAAAATCCAGAAAGACAAAAAAGAAAATGGTAACTACACAAAAAAGTGTATTTGCAATATTAAGTGTACTTGCAATGTTTCCAAAATCTCTTGCCTGGCCTTAGATGAAGTAGAGGAGATAGTAAATGGAATATAAATTAGAAAAGAAGAATACAAAGAAGCTGAGGCACAGAGACAAAAAAGGATCTCTAGGAATGAAAGAATATTGAGAGAACTGTGTGACCAATCCAAATGGCACATTTGCATTATTGCCAGAAGGAAAAGAGAGAGAAAAGGGATAGAAAATGTCTTTGGGGTGGGTAATTGCTGAGAACTTCCTCAATCTGAGGAAGGAGATAGTCTCTCAGGCCATGGAGGTGCACAGATCTCCCAACACAAGGGACACAAGGAAAATAACACCAAGACATACAATAATTAAAATGGCAAAGATCAAGGATAAGGAAACACTTTTAAAAGCAGCTAGAGAGAGAAAGAAGATCACATACAAAGGAAAACTCATCAGGATATTATCAGACTTCTCAACAGAAACCTTACAGGCCAGAAGGGAGTGGAATGATATATTTAATGCAATGAAGCAGAAGGACTTTGAACCAAGAATACTCTACCTGGCAAGATTATGACTTAAGTTTGAAGGAAGGATTAAACAATTTCCAGATAAGCAAAAGCTTAGAGAATTTACTTCTCACAAACCAACTCTACAGTGTATTTTGGAGGGACTTCTATAGATGGAAGTGTTCCTAGGGCTAAATAGCTGTCACCAAAAGAAGTAAACCACAGTAAAGAGAGTAGACCAATTAATTACTAACCAATGCAAAATCAAATCAACTACCTCCAAAGTCAGTCAAGGGACAGACAAAGAGTACAGAATATTAAACCGAATATATAAAGAATGGAGGAGGAAGAAAAAGGAGGAAAAAAGAAAAAAGAACCTTTAGATTGTGTTTGTAATAACACACTAAGTGAGTTAAGTTAGACTGTTACATAGTAAGGAAGTTACCCTTGAATCTTTGGTAACCATGAATCCAAGCCTTCAATGGCAATAAGTACATACCTGTTGATAATCATGCTAAATGTAAATGGTTTGAATGCAAAAATAAAAGACATAGAGTCACTGAATGGATAAAAAAACAATACCCATCTATATGCTGCCTACAAGAGACTCACTTCAAACCCAAAAGACATATACAGACTAAAAAGTGAAGGGATGGGAAAAGAAATTTCATGCAACTAATAGGGAGAAAAAAGCAGGAGTTTCAGTACTTGTATCAGACAAAGTAAACTTCAAAACAAAGTAACAAGAGACAAAGAAGGACATTATATAATGATAAAGGGTAAGTCTAACAAGAGGATATAACCATTATAAACATCTATGCACCCAACACAGGAGAACTTACATATCTGAAACCAATACTAACAGAATTAAAGGGGAAAATAGAAGGCAATGCATTCATTTTAGGTGACTTCAACACACCACTCACTCCAAAGGACAGATCAACCAGACAGAAAATAAGTAAGAAGACAGAAGCACTGAATAACACATTAGAACAGATGGACCTAACAGACATCTATGGAACACTCCACCCAAAAGCAGCAGGATATACATTCTTCTCAAGTGCACATGGAACATTTTCAAGAATAGAGCATATATTGGGCCACAAAAGGAGCCTCAGTAAATTCAGAAGGATTGAAATTGTACCAACCAGCTTCTCAGACCACAACGGTATGAAACTAGAAATAAATTATGCAAAGAAAACAAAAAGCCCACAAACACATGATGGCTTAACAACATGCTCCTAAATAATTAATGGATCGATGACTAAATAAAAACAGATATCAAGCAATATATGGAGGCAAATAACAACAATAACTCGACACTGCAAATTCTGTGGGATGCAGTGAAGGCGTGCTAAGAGGGAAGTATATTGCAATACAGGCTTCCTCAGGAAAGAAGAACAATCCCATATAAACAGTTAAACTCACAATTAATGAAACTGGAAGAAGAAGAATAAATGAGGCCCAAAGTCAGAAAGAGGAATATAATAAAGATTAGAGTAGAAACAAGTAAAATTAAGAAGAATAAAACAATAGAAAGAATCAGTGAAAGCAGGAGCTGGTTCTTTGTGAAAATAAACAAAATAGATAAACCCCTAGCCAGATTTATCAAAAAAAAAGACAGCCTAAACACATAAACAGAAATGAGAAAGAAAAAGTCACTACGGACACCACAGAAACACAAAGAATTTTGAGAGAATACTATGAAAAATTACATGCTAACAAACTGAATAACCTAGAAGAAATGGACAACTTTCTAGGAAAATATAACCTTCCAAGACTGACCCAGGAGGAAACAGAAAATCTGAACAGACCAATTACCAGCAATGAACTTGAATTGGTAATCAAAAACTACATAAGAACAAAACACCTGTACTAAATGACTTCGCTGCTGAATTTTATCAAACATTTAGTGAAGACCTAATACCCATCCTCCTTAATGTTTTCAACAAAGTAGAAGAGGAGTGAATACTTCCAAACTCATTCTATGAGGTCAGCATCACTCCAATACCAAAACCAGGAAAAGATACCACAAAAAAAGAAAATTACAGACCAATATCCCTGACGAACATAGACGCAAAAACACTCAACAAAATATTAGCAAATTGAATTCAAAAACACATCAAAAAGCTCATCCATCATGATCAAGTAAGATTTATCCCAGGGATGCAAGGATGGTACAATATTCAAAAATCTATCAACATCATCCACTACATCAGCAAACAGAACAAAAACCACATGATCATCTCCATAGATGCTGAAACAGCAGCAGACTCACAAACTCCAAGAAGAGACTAGCAGTTACCAAAGGAGAGGGGTAGAGGAGGGCGCGTGAGAAGGGAGAGAGAAGGGGATTGAGGGGTATTATTATTGGTACACATGGTGTGTGTGGGGGGGTCATGGGGAAGACAGTATAGCACAGAGAAGACAAGCAGTGAATCTGTGGCATCTTACTACACTGAGGGACAGTGACTTCAATGGGGTATTGGGGGACTTGATATTATGAGTGAATGTAGTAACCACAATGTTTTTCATGTGAAACCTTCATAAGAGTGTATATCAATGATACCTTAATAAAAAATATATATATAAATAATAATAATAATAATAAAAGATTGTAAGATATATATGTCTTGCATTGCATATGTGTGTGTTTATGTGTATTACTCATAACGTCAATCTTTTTACTGCTAATAACTTCTGATATGGCATGGTTGAAATTTAAGTGGCCCCATCTTATTATGAACTCTAAGATGTTCAAAATTTCTGAAATTTCCTATCCTAAGAGTAGAATTTTTATTACTCATCTTTGAAAATAGCCAAGAAAGGCCAAAAATCAAATATGTTATGAAAAGATTAAGTTCAACACTTTGTATGTAGTATGTGAATAAACCTTTTAATATTATAGTTTTCTTTATTGAAAGTAGAATATAAACCATAAAATATATAATAATCATGTAATCCTCTAACTATATTTAAGATTAAAGAAATGTGTGATCTACCCAATTATTATTCACAAAATATATCTTGTTCATATAATTATTTTAGAAGTAATTGCAAGTTTAAATATGTCAGTCAAACCAAAATTTTCTCTGGTTTAAATATTTTCAATATCCTATTATATTAGAAAATCTATTTTTAACAATGAATTTGTAAGAGAAAACTCTCAGATTTAATCTGTCAGTATTCATTACTTTCTTGGGTATATTTTGAAAACTCATTAAAGCAAAGAATTTTATAAAATGTACTTTCGAATTCTATCAATATCATAAACTTTAATGTCTTTAAAATTCTACATTTTTTTAGTATTGTTTAAGAATTATACCCCCTTCTCAATGGTTTCCTTCACTTGATAAAGCCATTAATGTAAATAAGGCTTACTTACATATAAATTCTAAATTATTTTACAATTTCTAATTCTATTGTTATCTGTAGAAATCAAAATATCTGTGTTTCCATTATCCAATGAACCATGAGTCTGTGTTGAAAACATGTGCAAAATGGAGATTTTTTTTTTGCAAAAAGATCAGAAATGATCATATCTAATTTAACCCTGAATCAAATTGATATTTGAAATAGAAGCTCCAAATATAAATTTATTTGCAATAGCAACCAAAGAGAAATTGCATTATCTGATTTTATAACTAAATAATATATATTAGAACTTTCTTGCATTCTACAAAGAATATTTATGAATGTAAAACACTTAAAATATTATTTTACATACTTTGGGATTGTTCTTATTTTTCATTTGTGGAAAAAGTGAAATTCATTATTTGGTTTGTTTTCTTAAATTTAAAAAAATTGAGCTTTTTTTCAAATATTTATTAAGGACTAAGCAGGAAATCATCTCTTAGCAAGTGAAATACATCATGTAAAGTCAAAAAAATTTGGTAGATATTTACTGATTTTTATCATAATAAACATGTCCCCAGGAATAATTAGCATGAAAGGGCATAAGTTTTCCAAAGGAAAGTCATGGTAGGCTTTTTTCCTATTTTGTGATGTTACAAAGTGAACAAAGTGAACAAAAGAAATCATTAAACAAGGTTTATGTGTGTGGGAGAGTGGGGGATATATTTATATGTATATTTCATTCTATGCATCCACCAATGTACAATTGATATGTAAATATAAATAGAGTGTAGTTCTGTGAAACATAAAAAGAAATGGTAAAAGAATATGTTTCTCTGTTGGTTCTGGTATGACTGCTTATTTCCTTTCATCTCCCCAGTTCTCTTCCATCTGACTTCTTCATGATCATCTGCCATTGCTAAACTAATTTACATACCAATTGGAAAAATTTCCCTCTTCTACCTACAATGGCTCAAATTTAAATTCCTGGGTGTTATCAGTTGTAGTTCATCACCTATACACCTTTTGGAAGGAGGCAGTGTAGAGTAGAAGAACAGACTTTGGGGTCAATTGTCTGGGCTTGAATCTATGTGTCTTTGAGGAAATTCATCTAGCTCTGCCTCAGTTCTATATAAACTGTAAAATGAAATAATGGTAGTAGTTGCCTTAGAGGTTATTATGAGGATTAAGTGAAATAACTACTAGTCTTTCACTAATAGCTAACACTCATTAGTTATTAGCTAATATTTATTTCCTTATGTGTTACCACCCAGATTCATGTAAATGTGCATGATTGAGTAGGTGCTGCAAGAGACACAATACACATTACAAACATATGTTCTGGAGTTCAGGAAAAAAGAGACACTAAAGACTAAAAGATGAAGGTTATATGTTTCTTATCAAGTATCCTCTTCAGTTCATTGCTGAAAACTGGAATTTTAAATTTGAAAATTTGACATGGCTTATTACAATTTAATAAGATTCATTTAAGCCATGAATATTATGATCATGTATACATACAAAATATCTAGACTATGCAACCTATTTTTAAGACAGAGTTAAAAAGATGGCCCAACCAGAATTGGAGAAGAGGAATAGTCACAGCGATGAACCATCCACTATAACAAATCATATACATAAACAAAACTGAAAGTTAGAAAGTAACCCAAACTCACCTCTAGAGTAACACTGCACAGTGTAGTTTCCTCTTTTTAATTCTAATCATCACTAAACTAGGTCACATATGTAGCTTTTGACTTTAGATTCTGTGATGAAGCCATTTCCAGGAGTCTAAGAAGATGATAGCTTATTTCAAAAATTGGAATACATTAAAAAATTAGATGTTAAGCTATGCTGTGCCCCTTTTTACCAAAACGGTGGACAAAAGGCAAATGAAAATGAATAAGAGCATATCCATATTTGCTAAGGAGGTGGAGAGAAAGTCAAAAAGAGGAGTCTTCCTCCTCAATCCTCCTAAGAAAGAGGTTAAGGAAAAAGGGAAAGGGAATTTTTGTTTTACTTCACTGAAATTCAGAGGTCTTTTCTAGTCATTTAACAATGAATCTAGAAAGAAATATAGAGGGACGTTGAATCCACTTCCAAATGTACATTTAGAAAGTATTTTGAACTGAATGAAAATTAAAATATAGCATATCAAAATTTGTGTGATGCAACTACAGCAGTACTGAAAGGGAAATGGAACTAAAATATCTATATTCAAAAAGAAAGGTCTCGAATCAATTACATCAGCTCTCATCATAAGAAACTAGTAATAAAAAAGGACAAATAAAAACCAAAGTAAGCAGAAGAAAGGAAATAATAGAGATCATAGTGGAAAGCAATAAAATGATTTTCTTCCAGAAGGCTGAGGAGAGAATACTTACCAACCCAGACTATAATGCCATCACTTTTATACCAAAGCCAAATAAAGACCTTGCAAAAAGATAAAACTACAGATCAATATCCCTTGCCAACCTTATAATTAAAATGACCAGTTAATCTGCCAGCAAAATGAGTTTTGGGGGGAATAGCAGAGGAATTGCAATTCAGGATATGCAAACATGATGAAACATAGGCAAGTCTGGAGAACAAATGAGAAGACCATTCTTTCATAAAGGAAAGGAGAAGATTGGGAAGGGCTGTTTGGAATTTTTTTCTTTTGGAGAGAAGAAAGAATTATGAGTTGTGGCAACTTCTCATTAGCTGAGTTACAGCAGTTCTCATTGGCTTGAGTGTTGCTGGACAAGGAGAAAATCTTCCTTTCTCCTGCTGGGATAGTAAAGTAAGCTTCTTCCTATCAGGGTATGTAAAGGAAGATGTGACCAGTGGTGCAAGGGGAGAGCTCCCCCTTCAGGACTTCTCAACTCCATTTTGAGTGAGGTTCTCCTTTGCTCATTTTCACACCCTCTTGGACATAGATGGTAACTTCTTAAGAAAGTTTTGTCAAATTGAATCCACCATAATACAAAAACAAAAAATTATCATGACAAAGTTATGTTTACTCCAGGAATGCAAAATTTGTTTAACATTCAAAAATCAGTCAATATGATTAACAGATTAAAAAAGAAAAAACATATGACTATCTCAACTGATGCAGAAAAATATCTTATGAAATTCAACATCAATCCCTAATAAAAACTCTCAGAAAACCAAGAATTAAAGAGAATTTCCTCAAATAAAATTATCTACAAAAAATTGATACAGCTCAAATCATACTTAATGGTGAAAAACTAAAATGCAAGGATGAGGGAAAATGCAAAGATGTCACCTCTTACCACTTCTGTTCAACCTTATACTAGATACTGTAATCAGTGTAATTAACAATGATAAAGAAATAAAATGTTTTAATAAAATAATTAAATCTGTCTATTCACATACTGGTACATAAGAAAACTTTTGAGAGACTAGATATGTTCCTATATTGATTATGTGATTTCATAGGCATGTACAGATATCAAACATCAAACTGTGCACCTTAACATACAATTTATTTTATGTCAGTTGTACCTCAGTAAAGCTGTTCTGAAACTTTTGTATATAATAAATTTATTATCTCAAATAAGAAGTCCCAAAGCGGAGCATCAATTAAATCAGCATTTTAATATCAAGATTACTCTGTTTTGACAGCTTTAGGCTTAGCCTGTCATTGTATTAGGATGACTAAGTGCATCTAGCATTTTATCCCTACATAACAAAGTCCAAATGCAAAAAAAGGACACATATTGTCCTAAGCATTTCTTTATATTGAAGTATAATTGATACACAATCTTATATCAGTTTCAAGTATACACAGTGGTTCACCAGGCACCCAAATTATTAAATCCTCATCCCGGCTAGTGCAGCTACTATCTGTCAACTTAGAAAGATGTTACAGAATCATAGGCTCTGTTCTCCATGCTGTACTCCATCCATGTGACCACCTTATATTATGACTGAGAATTTTTGTGCCCCTTTATCCTCCTCACCCTCCCCACCCACCCATCCCAATCCCTCCCCCATGACAACCACCAGTCACTCTCAGTGTCTATGAGTCTGTTGTTGTTTTGTTCATTTTGTTTTGGTTTTAGATTCCACAAATAAGTGAAATCATATGGTATTTGCCTTTTTCCACCTTAGCATAATACCTTCTAGATCTATCTATTATGTTGCAAATAGCAGGAGTTCTTTCTTTTTTATGGCTGAATAACATTCTGTTGTGTACATGTATCACATCTCCCTTATCCATTCATCTATTGATGGGCATTTTGGTTGATTCCATATCTTAGCTATTGCAAACAGTGTGCCAATAAACACAGGGGTACATATATATTTTCAAATCAGGGATTTTGTTTTATTTTGGTATATTTCTATAAGTGGAATTACTGGGTCATATGGTATTTCTATTTTTAGTTTTTTGAGGAATGTAAGTATCTTTTTAAAAGGGAAGATAAATTTCCTGAGAAATTTCCCCTCACCAGTAATTATTCAAAATTTCATGACATGCCCAATCTAGCAAGGACAATGGAAATATATATTGACTTAAAGTATTTATTTCACCCCCTAAAATGTTTAGATCCCCCAGTATCTGAATAAAATCAAGAGTTCTGATAACAAAGATGAATATAAATGTCTTTTAGGAGAGTTATACCATCAATGACTGATACAATCATTAAGTGGCTCTCTAGTTAGGACTTTTGCTTCAGTTCCTTGATGGGGCTAAAAGATGTCCTTATTGCTAACAAAAGATACATGCATTTTTGAAATTCTAGGGGGAAATGTTGGGGTGCAACAGCTTTTGAAAATTCTTAATTTATTCAAAATTATTTTTAGTGAGATATAATGAATTTAAAGTAGCTTTCCTCACACTCCAAAGATGAATCTGTGCTTATGCTATTTGTATACCCACCGATGTCTAATATTAATTGGAATTATGCAAAGTTTTAAAATATAAACATGTGTTAACCTCAGTTAGTTGAAAATGGAATCAGTGAAAATTCACTTTTGGAATATTCTTTTGTGTATTGAATGCGTCTATCAGGCCAAAGGTCATAGGACAAATATGAAGAAGGTCAAGATAATCTGATGAATATGTTTTAGAGTGTATACATAAAAGTATGAAAATTTCCCCATTAAGAAAATTTGAAAAAAAAAACAAGGAAATTTGTCAGACAAATTTTTAGGAAGCAAATAAATACCAAAAGTGGTGGGTCTGAGAACTGCTAACAGTAATGATGGGTGTACTGTAAAATCTGGGACTATTTCCAGGTTTTAGCATAAATCCTAGATTAGAAACTGGGAAATCTTTAATCCAGCTCCCATCTCTGACATCAACAGAGCAGAATAAGGCTTCGAAGTCTCTGTGCTAACTCAGGTTGGCAAAGCCAGGCAGGTGGCATCTCAACAACTTCTAGAGACAAGAATCACTCCCATCACATCTCTTTTATTGCCTCTTGGACTATGACACATAGCTTGGGAGATCCAGAACCTATCAGGTGACAAGAGGATCTAAAAAGATCAATGTCAACACCTCTTCCTACATTTATAGGTATGAAGATCTAAACAGGCCTTCCTGCCTCCACTTCAAAGAAATAATACTGAGGCACAGAGCTTGAGAACAGGAGGACATACTGTGTGTACAGGTGTCAAACTTCTTAAACAGGAGGAAAATGTCTTGTTTTGACCACAGTAACCCAGACAAACGAGGATCTCTTCTCTTATACTCTTTTACTTCTTAAAATATAAACAGCTCATTTGATTCCCAAAATGAAGCTGTTAATTCAGAATGGATATGGCTGAATAGCTGCTCTGATTCTGCCCTTCTCTTTGCATGGCATTCTTCATGCTATTTGATTATCTATCTTTACAGAGCACTGTAACTGGCACAACAACTAAGGCAGCCAGTGGAGGTGGGTGGGTAATACACAGTACATATCTTCAGGCAGCTTTAAATAATGAAAAATGTGCTTTAAGTTTCTGCTAATAGAAAGCATTCCAGAGAGGACAATACCAGAACACTTGTAGTTTACCTTCAGATTGACCTTGTATGTGAGTGTGAGGAGGTATTCCATGGCTTCTTTTGTCCAAATAAACATGTTACTCCTGGGTTTGGCATGGCAGAGATTCTTTTCCAAGTTTAGTGCTATTTTATCCATTTCTTTTGAAAAAGAGCTTCAAAAAACCATAAGTCAAATTTTAAGATGCTTGCACCCAGATACACTGAAGTAATATATCCCTTAAAGATGGAAGTACTTTAGTTCGCTCTTTAATCACCATACAGCACTCTGAAATCACTGTGAGGACAGGAACCAGCAGTTCTTGACTGATTAGAACTTGAAACCGTCTGCTTCCCTAGCTCTCCCATGTTGCTATCCTCAAGACACTGTCTAGTTTTCTGGTCATAGGGGACAGATTCCTTGTTATTGTGGGTAAAATTGTAATATTCCAGAATCTCTCCCCTGCCTCTAGTGTATCTCCACATCAACAGGCGTTCCTAATGGGTAGAGAAAAGTACTTCATCTCCATATCAATGGGTAGTTATCTGAGCAACTGAGGGCTTATCTGAACCTGAGAGGTCGGAGGGAGGCTTCACTTGCTTCTGCCAGAGCAGGAGGGCGATGGCCCCCGGACTGCAGTTTGTAAGCAATAAACAGATTTTAAACTTTATTTCTCCCTTTGACTGATTTCAGTTTCAGCTAGGTATTTTGCCCCAGGATTTCCTCTCCCCAGAGTTACAGTTATATTCCAAAACTCCTCCTGTATAGTTCACATGTTTTCAAAATGCCTTCTGTCAAATGCAGACATTTTTGAAATAACTTACTGAGTGAAGTGGGAAAAGAGAGTTAGCCTCCCAGCTCTCATGCCTGGGCACCTCAGTTCCACCCACGGCCTTAATCATAGACTGATATGTCGCCTCTCCTCATGCGTCACCCCCACTCTCTCCATCTTGAGTTCATGGCTTCAGAAAAGAAAGTCTATTAGCTTTCACCCTCTCATCCTTTCTCCTCTTCAAACATCTTCCCTTTCTAACATATGTGTTTGTGACAATATGTCCACAAATCATGCTTTGATTCTCATTCATGTTTTAAAGGACATGCCATATAATACTATACATGGATATTTATTACTAAACAATAGACACTTAAGAAATTATAAGTATCGTGCAAGATTAAACATAACTTTGTATAATAAAAGTTTAACTTGTTTGGGAATTCATTGTTTAATTGGCTGGGAATATTCATTCTCCAGCTGTCCTCATCTCCACTGGTCACATCTTAATATAAATGACAATCAGTAGAACTTTCAGTGGAATACTCATCAAGCCAGCTCTGCTTCAGCTGTTTAAGAATTTAAATAAACAAATAAATGCAGATCATTCTCTCTCCTCTGGGAAATTACAAAGAATGGAATGTCTCAGTTGTACACATCATCAGCATTAAAAGCATCCTAAAGAAATGTGTGATGCTGTAAATTAATCCGTGGTGGTAATAAAGCTCTGACTGTGCATAGAAACTACTTTACATTTATTTTATAAAGAGAGTTAGAGTAGGTGAGACTTTTGCATTAGATTATTTCTATAAAGTTGTATGAGATGCTTTTTTGTTTGTTTTTATGAAAACATGGGAAAATGAAAAAGAAGAGCCTACTCCTGAAGACATTTGAGGGCCTACTATGTATCACAAACAATATTTTACATATATATGTGTGTATATATATGTATGTATATAATAGGTATATGTTATATTACATGTTGTTTACTTAATCTTATTGAATCTTTATAAAAAGATGGAAGGTAAGTAAAATGCACATTTTATGGATAGGAACCTGAAGCTCAGCAAACCTAAGTAACCTACCCAAGGTCACGCAACCACGAGTTGGACAACAATGATTTCTCACTCTGGTCTAGCTATTCCAAACCCACATGCTTTCTACTACAGCATGGAGGAAGATACAATCCGTCATCAAATTTACCTAGCGAAAATCAGTTAAACATGTGCTCTACCAAAGACATCTAACCAGAATATTGGCCAAAGCCTGAGGTGACTCAGACTCAAAAGACTTTAGCTCTCTGCCCAAAAATGGCTGAGTTAGAAACAAACAAGCAAACAAAGGAAAATTTGCTCTCAAATACAGGGAGTGAATTAGCATCTAATAGCTCTAAGAATGTGTTAACAGGACTTCCCATTAGGCTTTGTGATTCTAGCTATTTACAAAAGGAGGGGCCTAAAGTCCAAATAAAAGGAAGAACATTGCCTTTAGGATAAGGTACATTTAGATATGATCCCAAATGTCTTTTCCTTGCGAAAGACAAGCTTAACAACCTCAGTAGTATTCTGGAGGTTTATGGGCAACATGTTGGGGGATAAGGAGTTTAACAAAATGTAAAGATCTATAAATCACCTTCCCTAAATAATAAGCAGGAAAGCTAATTTACTCTCTTTTTCTGCTGAAGTAGAATAACCATCAACAACAGAACGTCAAGTAGTACAGAAAAACTCCAAAGATATTGGACAACATAGTTACTGCTAAAGCCGTAAGAAAAGCTACCACAATCAATGCAAAGTGATAATTAAAGCATTCTTTCAAATCATCCTTAATGGCAGCAAACACAGCCTAGCCTCATTAGCAAACCACGAAGTGCGGTCCAACTAATGGAACCCACTGGCAGTCTCAATAAATATTCCATTTCTGAAAGCCTTTGTAGAGAAAGCAGCTTTGGGGGAGAGGAAGGAGAGAAACAATCAATTTCCTTTAAAGACCCTTGCTGCTTATAGAATTATAAATCAGTTTTTCATGTGTCGCTTAAGAGTCTAAGACAATGGAAGCAAATGGTAGAAAATATTCTTTCGAAGACACACTTCTATTGTTGACTTAAAACAACAGATGATTAAAGCAATCTGAACCACTGCAATTTTTCCCAAATGCATAAAAACATCAGAGCTAATCAACTGTCATATTGTCAAGCTCAATCATACGCAATCCTGTTCTCACTGCTTTAGCAATTTTCTTCCTCTCCTGTTATTTCAAACATTTACTTTGAAGTGGAAAAGGGGATAAAATCATTTTGAAGGGTGCTGAATGTATGGGCTTTTTAACGGAAGGACATTTGCAAAAGGGGAAAAAAGCACGTGGCATGATGAAGGTGAAATAACTGACTCACAATCTCTTACCAAGTTAGAGTTTTTAGAAAAATACAGGTTTTAAAATAGAGTTACAGTAACACAGTTCAGTAGAAGGGCCTCCATTACATTTCAGTATATTTCCCTTTTGAAACTTAGTATAAATTCCTCTTATGTTATGGTCTTCTTTTAGAAAAGGCAAAATAAGCACTGCAAATAATTTTAAAACAGGACAGTCTCAATATCATGAAATATAAATAAGAACTAACAACAAGCAGAATACGGCAAAATGAAACATTTCAAAGATGAAAAGTTACTAGAAGGATAGCAATTCATCTTCCATGGCCAGACATTAATTAGTTTTACTGGTTTTAATGCCTCTCTGAAAGTATCTGTGATATAGGTTGAAACAGATCTGTGCTGTTTATCCACCAAGAAGTGATGTACATCTTAATCTTTGTAGATTTTCAATAACTTGATTTACACAAGCTTAGTGAATAAAATGTGTTGCAAAGGATTTTTTCTAATTATAAAATATCCTGAAATGCCCGATATCTAGCAAGCTAGATAGTTCAGAAATCTGCTCCACTATGTAGCAAACATAAAACATATGGTCTATGAAGTTTCTTCCACACATTTTGGAACAAAAGCTTTTAAAGAAAGCAGCTTAAATAAATTCCCTAAAATCACTTTTTAAGTGATTCAGAAATTTGTGAAAAATAACCCAGATGTAGCTGGCTTCAGTTTTCAGAATTAATTTTAGATTGATGAGTTTGACCAGACATGGAATAATCTCTTGTTAAACTTTTTAATCCTGATTAAAGTTGGCTAAACCTATGGACATGAAACCAAGAATTTGTATTCAAACTGGTTTCAGTTTAAAATTCATAGTGGATAGGAGATACATTTGTTTTCTGTTTCTGTGTAACAAAATTACCACAAAGTCAGTAGCTTATAACAATATCCATTTATTATCTCATTTTTGGAAGACTTGGAGTGTCTTGAGTTCTCTGGATTCTCTGCTAAGGGTGTCCCTGGACTGAAATCCAGGGGATGAATGGAGCTGTAATTCATTTAGAGCTAAGATCCTCTTCCAAACTCATACAAGTTTTAGCCATTATTGTATTCCTTGTAGCAGTAACACTGAGGTTCCTGTGTTCTCGCTGGCTGTCAACTCGGAGCTGTTCTCAACTCCTGGAAGGTACCTGCTGTTCCCAACCACATGGCTTTCTCTACAAGATAGAAGTTTTCTCCTTTAAGGCCAGCATAAGAACCCCCTTCACTCTTAATTTCTTTACCTCTCTTAAGGGTTCACCTGATTACATCAAGTTCACCTCAATAATCCATTCAAAGTCAACTGATTGCTGGCCTGATTATATCTGAAAAAACCTTCTGTTATATGACATAATAACAATCATGGGAGTGATATGTCCTCATATCCACAAATCCCACTCATGGCCAAGGGGAGAGAATTTTACACACTGTGTACACAGTGGGTGGATAGGTATATAAGAGTTCTGTTACCATAGATGCCTGTAAAAATAACTGTACCATAAAATGCTACTATATTTTATGAAAAGTTAGACTATTTTTGTTTCTTGAAGCAACAGGGTTATTTCAATAGAATTTACTTACATGTACAAGCAGTGTAAAATGTCCATTACTACAAGCCTTTGGGTATCATATAATTTGGTGAAGCTCTGCAGCATTGCAGCAATGAAAATATTTTTGTTCTTTTCCAAATGTAAAGCACACTTGTAAACTAAGGAAAAAGGACTCCACTTTGGTTAGGTTAGCCTCTCCTTTCCCAAGCTAGTTCAACCACAGGTTCTAAAGCTGTGAACTCGAAATGTCTAGATCAGTAATTAGTCTGCAGCAGATCAGGGAAGCCATCTGGAGGCCAGTCCATTATGAGTGGCAGCTGGAATTCATCATGCTCCTCTAGATGTGGTGGCTGGTATGCTGGCTGGCTGCTGCCTCCTGGGACACCGAGCACTGCAGGGGCTACTCTGTCCCACAACTCCTCTATACCTGCCTGGTCCCTGTAAGTGGGTTTCCAACACATTTCCTCAATAGGAACTATGTCGTACCTTTGAACAAGCTCATTGGTATGAGTCACCACTCACCTGTCTCAGATTCTGGCATGGGAAAGTGGGCATTCACCTCCATGTCCTCGGCTGCTGGACACGTGCTGCTTCCTGGAGGTAAAATAACTAGAACCAAACTTCAAACATTACCGTTTATCTGGATTTCTGTTTTCTCGTTGTTCTCTTGGAATTGAACCTTCTTAGATGAAAATACCAATCAGAGTAGCAGAAAGAACCATGATTTATTTATTTAGTGTCTACCATATTCCAGGTACTCACTCAGATGGATATTATACAGTTATATAAATAAGCCTTTCAACAATTTTGAAAGAATTATTATCTCCATTTTATTTATAAAAAGACTGCAGCTCAGAGAGATTTTTGTAACTTGCCCTAGGTCACGTACTTGGTAGACATCAAAGCTGGACTTACAGCCAAGGCCTAGCTAGTCCCAAATCCCATGTTCTTCTTCTTTAGTTAGAGGAGAATATTATTTGCTGCTCAAACTAGGTAACTTCTGAGACTAAAAAAGAGTCTTACTAATATTACAATTAATAAAAATTAATAGAATTAAAAATTATTACTATAATTATAGTAACAGTAATCAAAATGAATAACATAGATATAAGCCAGTTTTGTGCCAGGCACATCAAAGAGACCTAATTTCTCTAACTTCAGCTATAACATCCTTTATATCCTTTGGCCTGACTTACAGTTTTGGCCCTCCTAGTGGCCAAAACAACAGTCAGGGTGACTTCCCCAAGTAGATTTCAGTTTTTGCCCCTCCCACATTGATTGAGGGTGCACAGGTCAGTGCATGCCTCAAGGCTATGCCTACCAAGCTATTTCCTGTTTAGTCTAACAAAATGACAGGATGTGAACTTCCTAGTTATAAAGCCTGCCAAGTCAGTATTTCACATTCTTCCATTTTTTACATGTAGCAACTCTTCCTCATCATTAGCAAGATTTCTCAACTGCCTCCTAGAGACCAAGAAAGCTTCAGAGTAACTGAGATTTTCTCAGCTAAATCTCTATGTCCGGTTCTTAGCATAGTCATAAACACCAAAGAAGTCTTCAAAATGTTTATTGATTATGATAAATATGGATGCATATACATCTGTAATATTTTGAATAAGCAAATGAAGGCATGTACACAGACCCTCCCATATTTGAATTCATATGTAGCATACATCTTTCTATATTTCCTTTTAAAAGTCCTCCATTATCTAATAAAAGCCTCATGAGTAGAGGCTACAGTACAACGCCACACAAGGCTCAGGATGCAGTGAGAACAAAATAAAGAACACAAATAAACTGATCTCAACTAACATGGCCTCCCAAAGTCTATAGTTTTCTACACAAGCCCATAATTGTATCCACAATTAATTTTAACTTTTTCATTAAATAATTTTCCAAAAGTATTTTATTTATGAGTTCCCAATCCTTTGAAATTCTCTTCAGAAGAAGTGTTATAAAACCTTTTAACTGTGGGAACTCTACTTCAGTTTTTTGCCCTTTTCGGACTCCTGTGAGGAAAAATACAAACTGCCCTGGAATATTTCTTGTTGATCTGGCCTTGCCTTTCATAGAGGGCAAAAACAAGGTGATCAAATTGTCTTTAAAAACTCTGGAATGAGAACATGAATTTTCATATTATTGTAGTTAAGGGTTGGTTAAAATTCTACCATGAAAAAACAATCTATATTTAAATACCTTTGGGAGACACCATACTTTCTATTTCCTCTCTCAGTACTCATTAGCATCTTAAAGGTTGTAGTGTGTGGCTAGGTCTCCCACCATCAACAAAGGAGATCTAAGGACAAAGAAATGCACAGATACCTATAAAACGGAAAGATCTCCCCCATAACCCCTCAAGAGGGAAGTTGGACCACAGACTACAGATTGAATTGAGGAACAAGTTGCTACACCAAAGGCTCCCTTACACTGAAAACTCCCTCATAGCAAGGTATGG
This sequence comes from Smutsia gigantea, assembly GCA_032199065.1. Lineage (NCBI taxonomy): Eukaryota > Metazoa > Chordata > Mammalia > Pholidota > Manidae > Smutsia > Smutsia gigantea. The sequence continues at coordinate 480,149 of JAVSCE010012020.1, read as the reverse complement.
GTAATCCCATAAACTGGAGATATTTCCTAGCTCCCATGGGGAATGGCACCCTGAAGCAGACCCCTTTAATGTCAATTTCTCATTCTCTGAAATAGAACCAGAAGCCCTGCATGGACTTACCCACTTTTCTACAAGGATATCAGGAACAATCCAGCAAAGTGGCCATAATTAGATTAATAGTCAACATCAGAGATCAGCAACATAGAGAAGTTTGTTCACAATGTAATGATGAAGAGAAATTTTGTGCCAACCAGTAGTGATAGTGATGAAAGAGACATAAGCTAGTCAAAGACAAACTGAATGGGCCAGACCTAGGTAGTCACCGACAGGCCCCTTGCAGAAGCCCCGGGGACCCTCAGCCAACAAGCCCAGCAGCTAGGAGGCAAGCACTCGCAGCCAAAAGGGAAACGAGAAGTCACCAGAGAGACAGGTAAAAAGCTCACAAAGAAAGCTTCTAAGCTTAACTACAATTTTTCATTTGGGAAAAACGTATGTCCATGGTACTGACTCTGTTTAGAACAGAAAGAAATGAATATTCTTCTCTCCTTTTTCCAGAGTCTACCTAGAGGAAGGACTTATCAGAAATATAAACAATAGGAAGGGCTTTCCATGCCCGGCACTTGGGGCCACACATAAGACTTGAATTGGCTTTCCAGAAGTGGAACCCTTGCTCATTTAAAAGGGAAAGGCCTAAAACAGGATTTCTGAACGTCAACATTTTTGTCAATATGGACGAGAAAATTCTTTGGGCTATTATAGGATATTGAGCAACATCGCTGGTCTTGATCCACTAGATACAAGCAGCATTTCATCAGTTGTGACAAAAAAGTATTTATATCAATAAGCTTTAGCAGGAGCCTCGAGGTTGCAGTTAAGGGAGTGGGGATGCGATTTTGAAATCTTCCATATTTATCAGCTGTATTCCAAAAATTGGCTACATTGGGGGAGTTTATCCAAATGCTTAGTACATTTCATATTATTCATTGTGTATTGTTCTTTTCCACATCTCAGTTATTTATTTGCCTAAACTGATTTTTTTCCTTGCTGAGGTTGCCAAATTCTTTGTGAGTGGTGCCAGGAAAGTAAGTTGCCCTGTCACAGGTGGGTTAGTCTGAAGCCTATCAGCTCAGTGGGGAAAAGGGCTTTTGTCTGTATTACTCTGATAGAGCCTAATCATGCTTGTGGCCAAGGTAGGGATGGGGCTATCAGAGCCCAATCATGCCTGGGGCCAAGGTAGGGATGGGGCATGGGCATAGACATGCTCACAGTCATTTCTTCTGGAGAATAAACCTATAGCAATAGGTGTAAATTAACCATGATGCAGAGCATAATAAGGTTTTTTTAAAGAACTGTATAGGGAGGGAGAATTCTGGAAGTTGTTCTTTTAGATGGAATCAATAGACCCAAATTTGTTGAAGTTGGAGGGAAGGTTTTATACCTGCCACTGCAAAGAACATGGATACAGGGCAGGATCAAGAGAGGCCAGAAACTACCACATGGATAGAAATTCAAAGAGAACTAACTGATGGCTATCCCAAGATGTAGGTTGCATATATAAGAAACAGGCTTTAATTTCACTTTTTCTGGTTATTGGTTATTTGTTCTGATTATATATATGTGTATATATATACACACATGCACACACAATCTATACATAAATATACAAGTATACCTGTCTCACAGCAATAAAAAAAAATGACCTAAGGTTTCATTCTTTTACTCTCAAAATTCTGACCTCATGAATGTCAAGAATCACTGGAGATGATGTATATATGGGGGCTCATTGTACTCTTCCATAAATGTCTCTGTTTCTTTGAAATTTTCCATAATATGAAAATATTTTTTAGGAAAATCATTTAATACTTTTCTATAAAACTAGGTATTTTATTTTGGTAGTACTTAATATTTAGCAGGAAGAGGACATACCACTCTCAAAGTGAGATTCCTAGTTGGACATTTTAAAAACAATGAGAAGTTTCTGTAATGTTGTAACTGTCTAGTTATTCAAACTATATTTGATCATAGTTTTGAAACTTCTGAAGAAATGGTACTTCTCTTGTATCCAGTACATTAGGAACTTGAACCCTTTCATTTTATTAAAATGCAATGTATCTATGTCATCTTGTTCTTTTTGAAAATTCAGTTACATGGAAAGCCAACTAGAGAATATTGCCCTTGAGTTTAAAGTGATTCAGTGAGCTATCAATGTATTCAGATTATCATGGAAGAAAATAGACAAAATAATAACGGCAGCTATAACTGTTCATCACTTTAGGGTTTACAAATCACTGTCATGGACCTAATCTTATATTTTCCATCCATGTTCTAGATTTACCCCCACTCCTAACTTCCCAATGTGTCTATTACTAGAATCAGGAAGAACTATCTAAATGTTATTAGTAAGGAATAATACCGGTTTATAAAATATTTTTGTCCCTAAACCATACAATTCATATTAAGAATGTGTGTATGTGTGTGTGATTTCCTGATTCTCAGACACTTGTATCCCACCGTTCAAAAAACCATGTCATAGTTCACAGAACAAAAGACTGGTGTATGAGTTCTACATCGTACCAGGGGCAGTTCTCTCCTAACCTCTCTCACATGGGGCTCCCTTATTGCTTGACTATAGGATGATACAGATAGACCACAGTAGGCAGGTGGCATTCCACACATTTTAGATTCTTTTCTGGCTTCGTGGCTTAGAAGACATTTGGAGGAGCTATAATGGGCAAGCATGTGTCTGCAGGATATGAATTCCATTCATCACACTCTCTCCTCATATTTGTAAGAAGACTTTTCAAGTTCCATAATGCTCTTGGCCTGTGAGATATAATGAACTGTCAGGAATTTCAATACTGCAAAAAAAAAATCAACAAATGGAGAATCTCATGTGCTTCACTGATGGATTTACTAAGCCTGCTAAATGATACTTCGTCAGATTAATTTTGAGAGATGATCCATTTACCAATAGACAAAAAAACCCTTCTGTTCCCACTGTTCCCCTTAATTATCGACTAAATTAAATTCCAGATACTTAGGAATGAGATGTAGATAGCAGATATGGCAGCCTTTACCATATAATTAATATACTTCATGGTACCGTGAAAACCTTCTTCTCCATGAGCCAACCGGCCACAAGATGTGCATTAGATGAAACTTAAGAGGTTCAACAATTGATTTTCCCAGCAAATTGTGCAGGTGAGTCCAACACCAAAAACAACCAGTACTTTAAAGTAAGGACCATAATTAATAAAACAAGCCTAGGAAAAAATTTAAAAGATGAAAATGAATCCAGCTTACCTTGAGAAAAGACACTGAGTAACAATATATTAAGTAACTTAACATAGTTGTTAAAGAAACATCAGTTGCTTACAAAAGAGGATTAATGATAAACAAGAATTAGAGTCAAATAACAGACTGATCTCACGTTTTCATTGTACAGGCAGGATAACAAATCGATAAGGGCCTGTCAGTTGGATCTGCAGTATCCAGGCAATGCCAGTCATAGAAAGCATCTAGCAGATGCAGCTTCCCACAGGAAAGCAAAAAAGTAACAAATACATTCAAAGAAATGTACTGGCTGAAATGTACACTAAGTGACACATTAAAATGATCTGGAAAAAAATTTCAACACCTAGAAAATGAACATAAACCACAGAAGTTTACACAATGACATTCTAACCACTTGCGGAAATAGATTTTTACTTTTCTAGTTTTGTTTTCTCCTATTAAATTCTGGAAAGCTGTTTAAGGGTATAATTCAGACAGAAAAAGAAAGGCCAATGCTTTCTTCAAATTTGAGTTCCTTTAATAAACAAAATTAAAATTTTGACTTGTAGGATTATGCTGCCCACAGAATACCTTTATCTTTGACAAAGAGGGTAGAAAAAGGGTTTCTACCTACTAGAATGTTCAGGGCACCGCCCCCCCCTTTATCTTGAAAGCTGGATCAATGCACATTTTCAGCTTGTGCGGGAAGAGCTGAGAGGGACAACAATGGGCACCTGACCTTGACCTCCAGCAGAGGTTTGGATAATCTCTTATTGTGATATCAAGTAAGCATCCCAAAAGAGTGCAAAATAGGACTGGGAGTTGTAACCTTACTTAATTTACTTTTTCCCTTGAGCCACACAAAGGTATCAGAAAATACACTTCTCCATCCAGGCCTCTGGCAGAAACCCCACAGGTGAATTCTCTTCTTCCCCAATCCTATCTCCTTGGCAGCTCCACCCCCTTTCCACACTGACCTTGATCCTCAATTCCCTTGGAGGGCTCAGCTTTCTTCAGACCCCCTTCCACCTCTAGGAAAATTCTTCCTCCCCTCATGGGGAGGAAGCCTACAGATGCTGTCCCTTGTGCATACTGGTAACTCTGCCACCTCAGATTTCAGCAAAATGTCATTGGGCATCTCCTTTGCCCAGGCTTCTGCTAGTTCTGAGGGGAACCTGTGGCCTGCACTCATAAGTAGAAGCCAGCAGAAGCTCTACCAATAATGGCTGCAGCTGTGTTCCTCTAGAATCACCTGAGAAAAGGGACCATGAGAAAGCACATTCTTCCCAGTCACAGCATCCTCCTCCTATTCTTTGAGATATAAGACGTTGGCATGATTGTGATCAAAAATTGTTGCTTCTGTCCCACCCTACATTCATTACAAAATGCTCACCCCTCACATAAAGGAATAACGGCTGTGCGTGGGCCGTCCGATCAGATAGTTCAATCACCAGATGGGTTCTGTCTGACCCCAAATGCTTCCCCAGTGGGGGGAGAGAGTCCTGGTTAATCTTGTCATGTACACAAAGGCCCTTTTCTGTAGCTCAAGATCTTGTTCTTAGAAATACTAAAACACATCCATTAAATAACACAGTTATTTTTACTGACTAGGTTTTTTTGTCTGACCATGATAGATGAGTTATTACTACTAAAATTCTGAGACAATTGGTCATAAAAACAATAGGACTACAGATGACAAAAACACAGAGCAAATGTTTATAGCCCCGTTATTTCCAATTAACTTAATCATGAATGTAACTGTAGTATAATCAACCATTTCACCTAAAAATATTTGTTCTTTCAGTCAACAAATATTTAATGGACATCAACTATATGTTAAGAGTGGGGTGGCGGGGAGAGACAAGAGCAGCCTAAACCCGGGGGGTGGAGCCTTTCCTCTCTTGCCCACCACCCGCCCCAGCTCTCCGCTCCTGCCTCCTCTGCTTTATGGCCCCCCCAAGTGAGAAACCCGGCACAGGACCGGAGTCAGGGCGGCGCAGGTGAGTGCGGAGCTGCGTCTCTCCAGGCGAAAGCTGCAGCCGGATCCGGTGTAACACACACCTCTCCTCCCCACCCCCCACCCCCTAAATCTCCCCAGGGCTTGCTGCCAACCACTCTAAACTCTTCTAAGTGGTGCTGTGGGTTTGCTTTCTTGACAAGCATCGACCTCAGACACAAACACAGGAAGGGTGATTTCTCCTGTGGATGCGCCAGTGTGGAAGGCTGTGGACAGGTCTTCTCCAGGACGGCGTGGCCACAGCGCTCCAAGTGCCCCTTAACGTCACCGGGAGAGTGGCAGCCGGTTCCAGGCTGAACACACACAGCAGGCTTCCCTGCAGGGAAAACAGTAAAAAAAATAAAAATAACAACACCTTGGAGCAGGGGGGGCGCATCCAAAGATGACAGAACGTTCGTCACGGTCAGCACAGTAATTACTTCTGCTGCTATGAGTGCAGAAACGGTGCCCCCTGTGCTGCTCCGGGGCCGCCTGGGACAGAGCGGCTAAGCAGCCAGCGTGGCGGGAGGGCAAAGGGTCCCTCAGAAGCATCTTCCTCAACAAAGGAAAAACTCTTTAAAAAAGCGAGTGCGGTGCTCAGCTTCACAGAAAATGACACATTGCTCCCAAGGGCTCCCATGTCCACAGCAGAGCATCTGCAGAAGGTATCTGCTTGACTCAGCACGACCACACCAAACACACGTCCTCCCTGGCAGGAGGAATGACTGGTCAGCAAACGGTATACATTTTCAATGAGAAAATCTGGGGCCACACTTCCCATTTCTCCCTTCTCTCCAGCGAAGTTCTTCAACCTTTTTCATCTTTGTCTATATTTTGTCCATTCCTTTCCTCTCTATGAATGTTGATGTTTGTTCAATAAGCTCTAAAGATTTGCACCCTTACTTCCCGAATAACTTGGCCTCAGAAAAAAGGGGAAGTGTGTTTGGTTGCTGATAGAATTTCTGACACTTGCAGAATTCTATGAGAAATGGGTGTTATCTGAGGATGAGGGTGTCCTTGGACATATTTTGGGGCTGGTTTTGTCTGCTTTGTCTCTGATCTCAGTGGCAAGCAAAGCAGAAGAGAGGTATTGATGAACAAATCTAGAGAACCCGGCAGTATAGCAGAGGAACAGAAAGGCTCCATCAGAGATAACCCAATGTTTTAAGGTAATATGGCCAGAGAAGAGGACAGATATCTCCCTTCTTCCTTAAATGTATCAACCCCAAATTCCAATCCCACGCAAACATTGAGAAAGCTGCTGTGAAGAGCCTAAATTTTAGGCAAACATTTGATCGTGAAGAAATATAACTTTATTTTTCTTTAACTCAATTTATACTTTGAGTCCTCATTCTACAGAGTGATGAAAAACTAAATTGGAATCAGTTCAATCCCTTTCCCTGTTCTGAGGTTACACACAAATTCTGGAGGATTTACATGGTGCCAAGCATGGAGCTGTGGCTTGGGAGAAGAAGCACCTGGCAGCAGATGAGCGTGTCTTCCCATCAGACTGCCGGCCATCAGCCCACCAAACAGGTGCCATCTGTGCCTCCTGCCTGAGGGAGCCCTGAGGTCCAGCTCAGCGCCACGGCTCTCTGAGCTCCTGGGGTTTCACAGGTTCATCCTGTAGCTTCCATACCAATCTGAGTTGTGGAAACTGAGCCACCTAGAGCACCATCTAACTTCTGTGCCACTTCAGACAACCGGTATTACTCTTTTGTACTTCATCACACTGGGAAAGTGGGACTTACCTTGACTAAAACTACTCTGCCTAAATTGACACAAAGGCATCAACGTTCCCAGCTCTGCCCAGAAATCAAGGCCCGGGCTTTCTCTGCTCTTGGTCTCCCAAAAGTATCTGGGATTTTAATATCCTCCCAGGGCTTGGCCTCTTAGGATGCACAGGAAATAGCCTCTCACCCTCCACCTTGTCAAGGGCCCGGTGCTCTTCTCACTTCCCTTCAGACTCTCGGTCCTGCAGACCAGAGGACTTTCTATCCAAATGAAACACTAGGGAAGACAGACTTGTTTTTTTATTAGACTCTCTCAAACTTTACATCATGCATTTTCCTTTTGGAAGGTTAGACTTTTGAAATTCAAAACCCACAGGAAAACCCTGAGTTTGTTTTTTTCTCTTTCTACTGTCTTATTGTTTCTCTAAAGAGGTAATAAACTTGGAATGGCAGAGGAGGGCACTGAGTAAAAGGAAATACCAGAAGAACATGCAGCTTCATTACATATTATATATGTATGTACTACATATGTATTTGTACATATATATAACATGTTATATATAATAGGTTATATGTAGAAATGTATATATATATATATATATATATACATACACAATTTTTTCTGACACACACCTTTTCTGATCTGATAATTGTCACATTCTTAATCAAAACTTAAATTACCAAACAGGGCAGGCTGAGTGCTACCCCAGCCCCTTGTCTCTCCGTCACACAGGCAGACCGGGCGAATAGCAGTACTAGGTAGCAGAGAATACTCAGCAAAAAACAAACTAATTTACACGTCCTCATTTCTTCAAACAAAAAGTTTGGGAATTCCCCAGACCCTTGAGAGACAGAGAGCTGGTTCCAGCTCCATGCACCAGGGAGGAATCACAGGGTTCAATTTATAATTAAGCTCTAACTGCTTTTGAAAGACTCAGAAAGTACGTCTCGAGAAATCTGACATTTATATTGTCAAATTCAATAACATTTGAATTAAGGTTTCCAAATGCCAGTTCACAAATAATCCACTGCCCTTCTGGATTATGTCTATCTAATCATGGTAAATCATTTTTTACAATCTGATATGTTCAGTCATTTTTTTTCAAGCCAAAGCCCCAAAGTTTTGTTGTCCCATTTCTCTTTGCATTTGCATGTTCTAAAACTTCCACATATTCTGTTAAAATCAACCATTTCTCTTCTCTCTAAGCTTTTAAATGTTTCTAATGTCTGGATACCAGGCACACAGGCTCCCATAGATGCCCCTGCTATGTGTTCTCATTCTCTCTGTTTCTGTATCACCCTTCTACTTACCAATTAACAATCTATCATCTATCTGTCTCTCAATTATTTATCTATCTACCTAGCTAACTATCTTCCCAAGATTCACACCTCTCTTCTCATAATATTCATTGGACAATCATACTTGTTAAATATCTGTCTCCCTGAGATTATTGTAAGTTCCATTAGGACAGGGACTCTGTCTGTGGTGTGCACCACTGTTCCTTGGGGTCTAGCAGAGGAGATGGCATGTGTAAGGGATGAGTTAATATTTGTTCAATGAGTGAATGGTCCTCTCTGAGAGCAGATACTTGATTTGTTAGTAGTAACAGTGTATTTATGTTCACCTCACAGGCCATCACGACCCATCAGCCTGCAGACACCTAGAAATTGAGGACAGCCACTCTAAGCCTGTGCTTCCGTACTTTAATATGCGTGCAAATCACCTGGGGTTTTTGTTAGAATGCAGATTCTAATCCAATATATGTGGATGTGGAGTGGGTCCCAGGAGGAACATTTCCAGCACACACTCCCAAGGAGATGCTGTGTTCTGGTCCATGGACCACACTTAGAGTAGGAAAGGCAGGCCAGCTGCTCATCAAACCAATTGGAATCAAGTCCAGAAAATGTACACCCTAACAAAATGTTTACATCTGTCTTAAATAATTTTTTTCTTCTCTACACTTTTTTATTTTTTACTTTTTTCTCTTATTCCACATAAATCTCACAATGGAAATGAATCTGGAACAAATGTTTTTAATAATAAAATTAATTTAAAACTCAGATCATTTGTATTACTTCCAACAATGATGGACTGAGATGTACGTACCTCCCTGTACGCATCAGCGAGTCTTCCTCCGGGCACAAACCCTGAAGCAGAGTGCCTCCTCACAGGGGGTCTTCACTCCAACTTTACACACTATGGCCAACTTGCTCTACTCAGTGGTTTACTGATTTGTAAACCTCCTGACAGCATGTGTGATTCTTTTTGTTCATGAAGAGCCTGCATGGGTACCTTAAACACAAACTTCATGAAAGTTTGCTTCATCTGTGGGGAGAGAGGAGATGGAACCAAGGGATGCCAGGGGTTTTAAATTTCTCTATATATATTAGAAAAAAGAAAATATGGCTAAATGTCAATATTTGAAAATTTTGTGTGGTTACTGAGTGTAAATTTGCTGTAATATGATTCTCTGTACTTTTCTATAAGTCTCAAATAGTACATAATTTTTAACAGCTGTATTGAAGTATAATTAATATACAAAACTCTGCACATACTTAATGTGTACAATTTCATGAGTTTGGAATTATGCAAACATATAGTAACCACATCAAGGTAATAAACATATCCATCACCTCCAAAAGTTTCTTTATGTCTCTGTTTTTAATTTTTTTTTGTTTGAATGGATCTCTAAAACTTAGTCATCTTGCACAACTGACACTTTATACTTACTGAACAACAACTCCCCGCTTCTCGTACCCTCTAACCCCTGCAAGTACTACTGTATTGTCTGCTTCTATAAGTTTGACTATTTTAAATACCTCATATAAGTGGAATTATGTAGTATTTGTCTTTATGTGACTAGCTTATTTCACTTAGCATAATGTCCTCCAGTTTCATCTATGTTGTCACAAATGGTAGGATTTCCTTCTCTTTTAAGCTTGAATAATATTCCATTGTAGCTACACATCACATTTTCTTTATCCATTCATCTGTCAATGGACACTTGGGTTGTTTCCATATCTTGGCTATTGTGAATCATGCTGCAGTGAAAGTGAGAATGCAAATATTTTTTCAAGATCCTGTTTTCAATTATTTTGGATATATACCCAGAAATACAATTGCTGGATTATATAGTAGTTCTATTTTTGATTTTTCAAGGAATCCCTTGCTGTTTTCCATAGCTGCTGTGCCATTTTTCTTAGATACTACCAAAAACACAGGTAACAAAAGCAAAAATAGACAAGTGGGACTATGTCAAACTACAAAGCTTCCACACAGAAAACAATCAACAGAATGCAAAGGCAGGCTACAGAATGGAAGAAAACATTTGCAAATCATGTATCTGATAAAAGATTAATTTCCAAATATGTAAGGAATTCCAACAACTGAATAACAACAAAAAGCAAATAACCAGATCAAATACTCCATAATTTTTATAAGAATAAGACCATTTACTATACTGTAAGTGAGGTCTTTTTGTTCTTTTATTTTTCATATTTCTTATTGAGAGCCCTCAGTGAAGTGAGAAACAAGGAAAAGACAAGGTCACAGAGAAACAGGACATTTTGTAAGCAAAAGAAATTCCATTATCTTTCAGATTTTTGCATATGCATTCGGTATTTTGAGGGGCACATCATCTCAGATATTCTAGACGTTCTGTTCCCTCAGAACCTACAAGTTCTTAATTCCAGAACAGAAGAAAAAAATGGGGATAGTAGATCCTTTCATAAAGTGCCTTCATCTGACTATTTTTCCAATGGGAAATGCAACTGAGCCCCAGGGAGAAAGGTGTCCTGTGACAAATACCAAAGTAGGAGCCCATTCTTATTGCTAAACTCCAATTACGTTGTCACCATCTTGTCTCAGTACTTGAGTGAGGACTGATCTAATTCTAAGAGACTCCCTGAAACTCGTTACCAACTGACTCATTCCTCCTTCATGTCTCTCCTTTTTTATTTCCTATCTCTAAATTTGGAAAACACTGCATGTTTTACCCATTTTGAAGACACTGGAGAACAAAATGCATTCTAGAATAAATTGTTTCAAAGAACAGAACATCTAGAAGTCATTTTTTTCCATATAGATAAATGAATAGATAGAAAAAGAAGGATGAGAATCTTTATATGATTCATTATTTCTAGCAGCTATGAAAGGTAAGTGTTCCATTGTTATATTGCATTCTTATTTTCACTCATTGCCTAGGAAACCCCAAGTTATATTCTTAATTCTAAAGTATCAGAGTGTCTATGTCCATGAAAAATTCATAAGTGCAGATAAGTTATAACATTAATATAGTAGACTTGAGAAAATTATTAATTTAGATCATGGAGTCATAAGTTGCCCTAAAAATAGCTGAAATTTGCCACACCCTTTTCTTTTCAGCTTGTTTTTGCAGCTATTTCATTTCCTCTCTCCTGTACAGCCATTGCCAGCATTCTGGTTGGACCTCTGGGGCCTGTGTTGCTTCTTTTCCCCAGGTGAGAAACACCTCTCAGCTCCATTGTCTGTCATTTTCTTCCACATGACCCCAAATCACTATACTTCATACCCTATTCATTGCTAAGTCTGTGATTTTTTCCTCATATTCTTAGCCCCTGAATACAATACTATGTCTAAACATATGCCCCACACCAGGCATCCAGATAAATACTTACGCTGCAGCCCTCCAAGTATGTTTAGGTTCACTCTTTTATTCATGACTTTAGCTCTTTTAGAAGGGGTGAATGCAGCAGGGCCATGAAAGCATGGGTGGTGAACTAAAAGGAATCTGGGTTCAAATCCAGCCTACACCTAGTTGTGTGACCTTTACCAAGTTATTTACCTTTTTAAGTGCCATCTGCCTATGAAGATGATTACATAAGATGGACTAGGAAAAACACCCAACATGTACTGGATACATAGCCACATTCTAGGGTTTTGATACCTTCATGATGTTCCTTATAGGAATGTTTAAATAGTGCTTATTCCCTTTTTTTCTCATTATCCACAACCTTCATTTCCTCAGTTACCCTTTTCCCTGAAGACCCTCCCTTTACCGTGCAAGCACAATTTTAAATCCTTGGACAGGCTTTTTAGCCTGGGATCTAAATTTGCCTTCTGGCAAGGATACGTGTCCAAAATAGCTGATGCATAAAATAACTGAGACAGAGAAGCAGACATGTGTCTTATTTGTACTCTTGAGATTTTAATTTATGGAGGTGACTGAATAACAACACAGAGAGGCCAATGCTATTTAAAGATGAATTTATTACTTACATTTCTCGAGTGACAAGGGCATGCCATGCAGGGCCATATGGGAAGCACCGGGGTTTGGTCAGGAGGCAGAAGCAGGAGTAAGGGAAAATCTAGGCCAGAGCCTTTATTGGGGTTCCCAGGGGAAAGGCAAGGCAAAGCAGGGGAAACAATTTAGGACGGGCTGGTTTGAATAATTATGGCAGCTTGTAAGGTCTAGGAGCAGTTTCCAATGGCCTGGTGTCTGACCCTGGATGATTTAAGCAGGGGAAATACTGGCTTGGTGTATAAGTAAATAAAGGGGTTTGCTGCGTGTGGGTTAAACTGTAATATTTCCAGAATCTCTCTCCTGGTTTTAGTGCATCTGCATATCAGTAGGTGTTTCAAGGGGTGGAGAACTGTGGTCCATCTATATGTCAATAGGTAATTACAAGGGTGTGCCAGTGCTTCTCTGGACTAGAGAGGTTGGGTGGAGCTCTCTTCTGCTGCAGCCTGGTCAAGAGAGATATGGTGCCACTGCTTGAAAGAAATAAACAGGTTTCCTAACTTTATTTCTTCCTTTGACCGATTTCAGTTTCAAAGGTATTTTTGTCCCAGGGATTCCTCCCCCCCGCCCCCCGACCCAGTTACACTGAGGATATAAACTCAGGATCCGTTGATCTGCACATGAAAGGCATGATTTCTGCTGAGCCCTACACTGTCTGCAAGAACCGGCTAGTCCTGGAAGGGGCTCTCTCCACAGCCAGTAAGACTTTTAGGATGTTAAAACACCATAAGATAATGAAAATAAAAAAATTATTATTACAATAGGGGAAAGAGAAAGGAAATCAATTGTACGAAGTCAAAAATTTTTTCAAAAATAGGGAAGGATTAACACTACTTTTGGAAGAAAAATACATTTCAGCCATGAGGCTTCTTCTTAGCACAATGAAAACACTAAATATTTTTAAATAACTATCTCATCAGTGGCTCCAAACAACTTTATCCACACCAAGTCCTCATCTGTGAGTACTCCACATAAATAAGGGGATGAAAAGAATACCCCTCCTCTTCTTAGTCATATTTGCTTCAGGGAGGTAGTGAGGGAAATTCATAGTTTCTTCGGTCAGGACTGAATCAGGCCAGGGAGTATAAATCTCCCCTTTACTCCACATACCTGCAACCATGACTCTACTTCCCAGCATAAGGTCAGTCCCCAAATGAAAATTCTCTGCTTCGCCTGTATAACCATTCTTTGAAGGCTTAGCTTCGGTCAGAAACTCTGCCAAGCCCTAGAACTTCAAACACCAGTAAAACCAGACCACCCTTCCAGACGCTCAAAGTCACTGAAGCAAATTAATGGATACAATGGGATAAGTAGATTAATGAACTTTAACTAAGTAGATAGTAGCAAAAGCAGATTAACATAAGAAGATAAGTAAAATTTTATTCAAGTCTGTTCTATCCGGTACAATAGCCACTAGCTGGCACTTGTCATTAGTGAGCACATTTGAAATACAGCTAGTCCAATTTGAGATGTGCTGTTAAATATAAAATATAAACTGATTCCATAGTCTTGGAAAAAACCATAAGAAAAAAAGAATGCAAATACCTCATTAATAATTGTTATATTGATTACATGTTGAAATGACAATATTTTTGATATTTGAATTTAAAATTAATTAAATTCATGAGTTTCTCAATGCCACTATCAAAAAATTTGTATTACATATACAGGTTGCATTTATGACTATAATTATATTTCTATTGAACAGTGAGGATTTAACATCTTACAAAGGCCTTTTAGACACTGTGGAGAAAGTGAAGGTTCCTGTGGCCAGGATTCTCACCTGGCTCTGGCTGGCTTGCTCACTACACACATGTGGGCAATACATTGTTATTGACTCTGTATAAAGAGTTCCACCCAGTGCTTTGGGGAACACGGTGGCACGGCTGCTACACAGCTGCAGGAGAGCAGAGGCTGGAGTGGTGGCAGTGGCGAGGACAGAGAGTGAGACGGCTGCAGGGGCAGAGAGGCCCAGAGGCAGAGACCTGTTTGCTGCAGGCAGACTTGCTCTGAGTAGATGGGATTCTAGTGATGGACCTGCCACCATGGGAATAAAGTTGGGTATAAATCCTTTCACCCCAAGAACATTCCATTGTCATTTTTCAGTCTCACTGAATCCATAGTGAACTTGTCTGGGGCTGAAACCCACTGACAAGACAGACACCAAGCATCAAGAAGAAAAAAAAAATATTGCCCTAGAGAAAGCTAATGTTATGTCTAGCATAAATGAGGCAGCAGATCCCAAATGAACTCTGTCTGTCTACACAATTAATGTCCTCCACCACTTCCTTAGTTGGTTTCCTTAAACAACAAATTTATGACCACATTTGCTGCATAAAAAGACTTGATTGGCCACACAATAATGTCCAAATTCCTTATTTCCAGACAGTAACTTGAATATAAATGTCCAGTTTCCATCTCAGTCACCAAATCCAACCAGTTCAGGTCACTCATCGTCTTTCAGAAGCTTCCCTCCCATGCTTACCCACTATTTTCTGTGCTTGGAAAGAAATTTCCCCACAAAATTTGCCTGTGAACATCATACTCAGATGATACCATATTCCCCCAATTCTATCATCTCCTCCATGATCTGCAGGTCAGAATTCATCTCTTTCACCTCTAGGTCCCTACATGTCATTTCTGGCACTTACCACATGACACCTTGTGATACAGGTGATTGTGTGTATTTTCTATCGCTTCCCCAAACTCTAAGTGCTTTGAAGTCAGGATACATTTATACACCCTCAGGACAGAGACTTGATTGGCCGCACAATAATATCCATACACTCAGTAAATGTTTGGGAATGAAATTCAAAGTTTTCAACAAAATGAACAGAACAACAATAGACTCATAGACACTGAGAAGTGACTGGTGGTCACCATGTGGGAGGGGCTGAGGTGCATGGGTGAAATAGATGAAGGGGATAAAACTGCACAAAATCTCAATCATAATATAAATTAGCCACAGGGATGACAATACAGCATAAAGATTAGAGTCAATAATTAGGTAAAATCTTTCTATGTTGACAGTAACTAAACTAGTTAGGGCAAACATTGAATAATTTAGATAACTTTCAAATCACCTTGTTGTATACTTGAAATCAATATAATATTGCATATCAACTATACTTCAAGAAAAAAATAAAAAGTTAAACACAAAGTTTTCAAGGCTATCAAAGAGGGAGTTAGTTCTTGTGACACCCACAGTTAGCACCAGAGCTGATAGCAATCTGAAATGATTTCTAGGCAACCAACATTTCTGTAGCCAACTCACTAGCAGATGAGGAGTGATAACACAGCATTAGGGAACTCCACGGAGCAGTCATTTCTAATGCTGGCTTCTCAGTTAAAAGGATTCCTAGGCTGATCTTGAGCAACACAGAAGCCAATACAGAGCTCCTGACTGATAATCCCAACATCTCTCAACACCTGCTTGCTTACCAAACTGGACTATATCCCACCTGAAGAACTGATTCACTTGATACATACAACAGAGCAAGCTGGAGCAAAAAATAAATAAATAAAGGTTAGAAAACTAACCCAGAAGAAACATCCTAGAAAAGCTAACTATAAAGAAAACCACTTGAGGTCATAAATCACAACTGGTTTTATTCATAGAGCCAGGAGGAATTGTGTGTTTGTGCATGTTGGGTCCTCAATCAGACTATATATATGCTCCAAGATACCTGAAGCCATGACTTACACATCTCTTTATGTAAGTACCCATTACACTGATGGGGACACAGTAGGGTATATATAATACTTTTTAAACAAGGAAATTATATCTCCAACCAGCTAGTGGGCATCAGAAATTACTTACAAGATGTCATATCCAGGGGAATTAAAGAAATCTAGCTTAAATAAATGTTGGTTAGTTGAAATAAATTTTTGCCTTAATACAGTGTGGAGAATGAACTATGATAACCCTAGCAATCTCAAAAAAAAAAAGGCAAAAACTATTCTTTCCCTTTTTGTTCATTTGTGAGATAGGATGAGATGTCAAAGGAAAACTATGGAGAAGCAGAAGATATGCAAATATTAAGCCAGATTGATTTATAAAAAGGGAATCAACTTGTCCAAATTATAGTCTCTACTGATCTGATTTGGGTTAGTTTATCTTTCCAAAAGTCCTTGTTTTATGGTGGAGGAATTGTTTCGTAAGTCAGATGGGGGTGATGGGCAGGTGAGAAAAATGATCTTGGCTTCAGGACAGTCATTTTTATCTGTCTTTCATGATACAAGCCAGGAGATTCATACACAGATCTATGAGAAAAAGAGAATGCAAAGGTCTCACCAAGGTATATGGACTCCACCAAGGAGTACGGGCTTTGATGCAGGCTCCTGTCTCAGCAGAAGTTTGAAAACAAGCCAGGAATGACTCAGAACCCTTTCATATGGTCTCAGTCAAGAGTGAGAGTTAAAGAAGTATCCACCTCAGCAGGCAGAGAGACAGACAAAGGAAGCATGTCACAAAAGGCTTTCAAAGCAGCACATATTTTTATGGGAACTCACAAAAGATGGAATAATTCTGAATGGGAAGATCAGCGAAAGTTTCACAGAAGCAGCAGAACAGGTGTCCAGCCAAGCAAAGCAGTCTTAATCCTGGCCCTGGACACTGGTCTGAATGGATCCTGGCACTTGTAAGTCAAGACCTAGTCCAGGGCAGGATAAAGTGTTCAAACACTGAAGCCAGGGTAAGCCAGTAGTCATGGTGGCATTCCTCTCTGAAGGAGTAGGAAATCTGCCCTTACAAATATGTGAGAAGTAAATGTCATTTTTCCTTCAGTCCAAGCTGTTCATGAAAACTGCTTTTTCTCTTAAAGTAGTAAAAAAAGAATTGAAGCTCTTGCCAGTCAGAAGGCAATGCATAGTGTCTGTCCACGAGCAGTGGCCACTATGAGATGGGCCTCGAGTGTATTGTTATGCTCTGTAGAGCAGAAAGACAAGACATGCAGATCAGAAAATAAGAAGCACAGCCATCGCTATTCGCAGATAACATGACTGTCTATGTAGAAAATAAGTATCACTTTACAAAAAAGGAAAAGCAACTCCTAAAATTAAGTATTTCAAGGTCACAGAATACAAAATACACACACACATATCATATTCTGTATATGAGCAACAGATATGTAGAGCCCAAAATTTTAAATACAATACCATTTACAATCACTCTCCAAAAGTGAAATATTTAAGTAAAGCCTGAAAAGGAGAAAAGAAGGAAGAAAAACATGTACAAGATCTACAACCTGAAAATTACATAAACTGATGCAAGAAATCAAAAATATCTAAATAAATGGGCATGTTGTGTTCATGGATTCTAAGATTCAACATAGAAAAAGTGTAAATTCTCCAGAAATTGATATATAGGTGTAACTCTGGTAGGGAGGGGAAGGGGAAATATGTTCCCTAGCCAGGGGCAAATAATCTTTGAAGCCGAAGTCACTCAAAGAGAGAAATAAAGTGGGAGAAACCCATTTATTGCTTACAAGCAGTCATTTACTGCTCACCCATGTCTCTCGCAACCTGGCTGCAAAAAGGACCCTACCAAACCTTTCTGGTCCATATGTGCTTTCACTCCCCCACCCCATGTAATCATCTATTGATGTGGAGATGGACTACTTCTCTCCACCCCTTGGAAACTTGGAAACACCTACTGATATGGAGATACACTAAGGCCAGGCAAGAGATTCTGGAAATATTGCTATTTTAGCCACAATAGCTTTAATGCAAGTTCTACAAATCCCAACAAGACCTTTGTACATGCAGCAAAATCTTACTCTAAAACATATATAGAAAGACAAAGGAACTAGAATAATTAAAACAACATTGCAAAAGAAAGAAGTTGGAGAAATAATCCTACCAGAATCCTTACAAGGTAGCTGCAGTAGCCAAGATGGTGTGGAGGATTGTAGATCATTGGAACAGAGTAGAGACCCCAGAAACAGACCCACACAAACATGCCCAGTTGAATTTGGACACAAGTGCAAATTAATGTTAAGAGGAAGGAAAGATAAGCTACAGAATGGGAGAAAAGACTTGCATTCACACATCTGACAAAAAGAAAAAAACAATGTGTATCTAGAATACATAAAGAACTCTCAAAACTCAACAGTTAAAAAAATTTCAAGTAGAAAATGGGCAAAAGTCATGAGCAGACATTTCACCAGAAAAGAAGAGATGAATAAAAAATAAGCATACAAAAAAGATGTTCATTATCGTTAGCCATAGAGAAATGTTTTTAAAAATTAAGATAAAACTACACAAATATTAGAATGACTAAAATAAAAAAGGAGAGCAGGCTTGAGCAGGATGCGAGATGGCAGATTAGGAATCTCTGGCAGTTGACTCCTCCCAGAAACATTAATGTGAGCTATGCACGCACAAAAATCAATTTACAAGAGCTAAGGATTCCAGGTGAAGGATTCCAGCTCCTGGGTGGAGCACAGAAATAAGGAAAGACACATTGAATAGGGTAGGAAAGGCGGTTTCGCATTGCCCCCCTCATGCCTTCCCTAACACTGGGCAGCCCAGCGTGGACAAAGAAACCCTCCCAGTGGGGGAAGGGAAGGAGTAGCCCACTTCACCAGGGACCTAGCACCAGACCCACACACGCTGCTGGCTCACTGGGCCCCAGGCACTTCCTCTGTCTCCAAGCTCAGAGCAGGCTCCTGTGACTCCAGGCTACAGGCCCACACCAACACCTCCAGGCCCCAGGTGGACTCCTGAAAACCAAGGCTTTAGCCTGCCCTGTGCCAGGCTGGCCCTGCAGCCCCAACCTCCAGGCTGGTATCTATGATCCCATACACCAGGCCCACTCCAGTGGTTCTCAGCCCCAGCCAAATCTCTGAGACCCAGGCTCCAGGCTTTTCCCACAGAGCATTTGGGTTTCACGTAAAAGTCCCCCCTAACAATTTATTGTTATGCTGGCTTTCTTTGCCAAATATTTCAGAGACTTTATGGGGAGGCATTGCTGTGTCCTGGGGCAGAATTCATATATTTTGGGCTTCCCTGGTCATAATGCCACCACAACAGCATTGTAATCTCATCTCGGTTCTAACACAATCACACATCTTGTTTAAACACACCTGTGTTGAATTGTTCAAAAGAACAATGTTAGCTGGAACTTTTATGTGAAGTCCAAGAGAAGGGAACTGGGGCAAATGGCTGGGCCACAGGGAGCAGCCAGTTTTCCTAAATCATCTGGGTTTTACTTCAGTGATTCCACCTCCTATGTATAATTCAAACAATTTCCTAGAATATGACTACCAAGTTAGTATAGAAATACTATTCTCCTCCTTGGAAAGGAGGAAGGAAAAGAAGGGAATGAGGAATTCTTAGTATATCTTCACTCAAGAACCTACGGAACCTCATATTTGAGATTTTAGTTTAAAAATAGGAAAGTAACTACTTGAGAAGAATTTAATCTGCATTATGGATTGAACTGCCTTCATTTACTCCCAGTCAGTTTTCTAGTAACTATTCTCAACTAAATCTAAGCCTCGCTGTAGGCTGGTTCCTTCTCATCACTCTGAGTCACTGTTTTTGATCTCCTTTTTGGTCCTATGCTGATCTATGTCCATTTAACTGAAATCAGAGCTGTTGTGCTAATTGCAAATGATTTTTGCTTCTTCTTCTCTAATTGCTCAATATGCAATCCTTAGATTGTCATGTGTCAAACTTCATTATTCTCACTATGTTTGTTATGATCTATGCAATGGTCAATGACAGAGGCACATCTACCTCGCTGCATGTCCCTCTCTAGTAATGTCTACTACAAAATGCTATGTGTACTGCTGGAGAGGGTGAAGGGGATGGTTATGAGTCCCTACAGGTGCAGAAAGGGCAATTACTCTGGATGTACTTAGGAAATCTTCAAAAGTCCATGGATGTAACTCCCTCTTTCCACCCAACCCATTTTCTGGGTAGAGGCAAGGGAAGAAAGCTAACCAAGATAATTGGTACCCCCTTTTTTTTTAATTTGGGTCCCTCTTGCTTCTGTGCACTCCTTGGTTGTTAAAGACCAATGCTACCTTTTCTTGTTTCCACTCCAGAATCTATGGAGAAATATGTGGTACTCTTAGGGCATCAGGTAACCCTGTGCACATCCTCTGTTCACTATGGCCCATGTGGTGGGGTTATGGTTAATATTTATTCTTAAACTGAGGATATTATTAGTGATATTGAGAAAAGAGTGAGATCCTGAATCTAACAAGGATAGAGGTCAAATGAAAGACAAACACTCACAACATACAAGGCGGAGATGAATGACAACTATAGTCTTAATCAGAGTTTCAGAAAACATTTTGCATGACTCTGACTCACAGTCAAGGGAAAGCAATTTATTCATGTCCAAGACAGAACAATCTGTCACTTAGAAATATTTGGGTCAATAATATTAGCTGAGATAAAATCATGAGAACGTAAGAAACAGAAAAACTAAACAGACCAATCACCAGCAACGAAATTGAATTGGTAATCAAAAAACTACCCAAGAACAAAACCCCCGGACCAGATGGATTCACCTCTGAATTCTACCAGACATATAGAGAAGAAATAACACCAATTTTCCTTAAAGTTATCCAAAAAATAGAAGACGACGGAACAGTTCCAAACTCATTCTATGAAGCCAGCATAACTCTAATACCAAAACCGGGCAAAGACCTCACCAAAAAAGAAAATTACAGACCAATATCCCTGATGAACGTAGATGCAAAAATACTCAACAAAATATTAGCAAACCGAATTCAAAAATACATCAAGAGGATCATACACCATGATCAAGTGGGATTCATCCAGGGATGCAAGGATGGTACAACATTCGAAAATCCATCAACATCATCCACCACATCAACAAAAAGAAGAACAAAAACCACATGATCATCTCCATAGATGCTGAAAAAGCATTTGACAAAATTCAGCATCCATTCCTGATTAAAACTCTCAACAGAATGGGTATAGACGGCAAGTACCTCAACATCATAAAGGCCATAAATGACAAACCCACAGCTAACATCATACTTAACAGTGAGAAGCTGAAAGCTTTTCATCTAAGATCAGGAACAAGACAGGGATGCCCACTCTCTCCACTGTTATTCAACATAGTACTGGAGGTTCTAACCATGGCAATCAGACAAAACAAAGATATACAAGGCATCCAGATTGGTAAAGAAGAAGTCAAATTGTCACTATTTGCAGAAGATATCATACTGTACATAAAAAACCCTAAAGACTCCATTCCAAAACTACTAGAACTAATATCTGAATTCAGCAAAGTTGCAGGATACAAAATTAACACACAGAAATCTGTTCCTTTCCTATACACTAATGATGAACTAACAGAAAGAGAAATCAGGAAAACAATTCCATTCACAATTGCATCCAAAAGAATAAAATACCTAGGAATAAACCTAACGAAGGAAGTGAAAGACCTGCACTCTGAAAACTACAAGACACTCCTAAGAGAAATTAAAGAGGACACCAACTAATGGAAATGCATCCCATGCTCTTGGCTAGGAAGAATAAATATTATCAAAATGGCTATGCTACCTAAAGCAATCTACAGATTCAATGCAATCCCTATCAAACTACCAACAGCTTTCTTCACTGAACTGAAACAAATAATTCTAAAATTCATATGGAACCACAAAAGATCCCGAATAGCCAAAGCAATCCTGAGAAGGAGGAATAAAACAGGGGGAATTATGCTCCCTGACTTCAAGCTCTACTACAAAGCCACAGTAATCAAGACAATTTGGTATTGGCACAAAAACAGACCCACAGACCAGTGGAACAGAATAAAAAATCCAAACATTAACCCAAACATAAACGGTCAATTAATATTTGATAAAGGAGCCTTGGATATACAATAGGGAGATGACAGCCTTTTCAGCAGCTGGTGTTGGAAAAACTGGACAGCTACATGTAAGAGAATGAAACTGGACTACTGTCTAGCCCCATACACAAAGGTAAACTCAAGGTGGATCAAAGACCTGAATGTAAGTCATGAAACCATAAAACTCTTAGAAAAAAACATAGGCAAAAATCTCTTGGACATAAACATGAGCAACTTCTTCATGAACATATCTCCCCGGGCAAGGGAAACA
Organism: Smutsia gigantea; assembly: GCA_032199065.1. Lineage (NCBI taxonomy): Eukaryota > Metazoa > Chordata > Mammalia > Pholidota > Manidae > Smutsia > Smutsia gigantea. The sequence continues at coordinate 457,765 of JAVSCE010012020.1, read as the reverse complement.
AAAGCAAAAATGAACAAGTGGGACTATATCAAGCTGAAAAGCTTCTGTACAGCAAAGGACACCATCAGTAGAACAAAAAGACATCCTACGGTATGGGAGAATATATTCATAAATGATGTATCTGATAAGGGGTTGACATCCGAAATATATAAAGAACTCACGCACCTTAACAAACAAAAACCAAATAATCCAATTAAGAAATGGTCAGAGGACATGAATAGACACTTCTCTAAAGAAGAAATTCAGATGGCCAACAGGCACATGAAAAGATGCTCCACATTGCTAATCATCAGAGAAATGCAGATTAAAACCACAATGAGATATCACCTCACACCAGTTAAGATGGCCAAGATCCAAAACACAAACAACAACAAGTGTTGGCGAGGATGTGGAGTAAAGGGAACCCTCCTACGCTGCTGGTGGGAATGCAAATTAGTTCAACCACTGTGGAAGGCAGTATGGAGGTTCCTCAAAAACTCAAAATAGAAATACCATTTGACCCAGGAATTCCACTCCTAGGAATTTACCCTAAGAATGCAGCAGCCCAGTTTGAAAAAGACATATGCACCCCTATGTTTATCGCAGCACTATTTACAATAGCCAAGAAATGGAAGCAACCTAAGTGTCCATCAGTAGATGAATGGATAAAGAAGAGGTGGTACATATACACAATGGAATATTATTCAGCCATAAGAAGAAAACAAATCCTACCATTTGCAACAACATGGATGGAGCTAGAGGGTATTATGCTCAGTGAAATAAGCCAAGCCGAAAAAGACAAGTATCAAATGATTTCACTCATATGTGGAGTATAAGAACAAAGAAAAAACTGAAGGAACAAAACAGCAGCAGACTCACAGAACCCAAGGACGGACTAATAGTTACAAAGGGAAAAGGACTGGGGAAGATGGGTGGGAAGGGAGGGATAAGAGGGAAAAAGGGGCATTACGATTAGCAGATGTAATGTTGGGGGGGCACGGGGAGGGCTGTACAACTCAAAGAAGAGAAGTAGTGATTCTATAGCATCTCACTACGCTGATGGACAGTGACTGTAATGGGGCTGGTGGGGGGGACCTGATGAAGGGGGTAGTTTAATAACCATAATATTGCACATGTAATTGTAGGTTAATGATTCCAAAATAAATTATTTAAAAAAAATCATGAGAACGTGAGAATAATTCTAAATGAATTAGATAACCAGAAATATTCTAAGAGCAGAAAATTTCTTTCCTTTCCCTTCATATTTATATATAATGCCTTGCCATTCTGAGACTAGCAGATATGTGGTTTAGAAATTTCATCTGGGTTAAAAAATAATTAGATTCTGTGCATTTTTACAATATAATAGATTTTCCTTTCAAATGTTTAGAACTGTTAGCAGGAACAAAAAAACGGTCTTTTATGAAAGCATATTGTGATATGAAGAAAAGATGATTTGGACAATTACAAGTGTGAAGAAAAAGTAAATTAAAATATTTCATTTTTCAATAAGATTACTAAGGACATGGGTCTCATGCAATCTTCTATTTAAACATCATTTTAACACACTTTATAGATCTTTGGGCTCAAAAAGAATGGTTATTGCTATGTACAAATGTTTTGTGATAAAATAATTAAAAATCATGTATATGTAAATATTTAAGGCTGAAGCTATTGGTGGCAGAATTGTCTCTGTTTACCATAAATCATAAACTCAAATTTTTCCAAGTTTATTTTTCTAAGAAAGGATGTCACCCTTCAGTTTACCGTATACTTACAGTGTGGCTAACAGCTATTTTTGCCAGGCCCCAAACCGTGCTGCGTTGTCTGGGCAATGCTTTCTTGTATCCTAAAGCATCCCTTCTGCAGGCAAAACTGAGCTGCCTCATTATGGCTCCTCTTGAAACTGCTCAGCTGTCCTGCGGTTTTCTATTTGCACTCCACAGCCTGGGAGGTTGCTAAGCAGCAAGGAGTGCTTTCCTGCTCAGAGACTTGCTATGTTTCAAGAGCTCCTTGCTCTGCGTATTCTGTTTAATGGTAAAGAGACTTACAAAAACAATATTGGTCAAGCTTTTATTTTAAATTAGTCCAATGTCTTTGATATACTGACCATTTTAATAAAAGTATTTCATTTGTGTTAGGATCATAAACACATGTTAGATTTCTAGTGTTATTCAACAATCACCCAGGCCAGCACCCTCAGTTTACAGATGAAGAAAGTGAGGCTCAGGAACTGGAGTGAAATATCTAATTTCTGGGAAATGGATTTCTTCCTCAGAACCCAAACTCCAAGTACAAACCCCACTGTCAGAAAAATCGCTGGGGAGAGTGAGCTGCTGAGAGCAGAGAGCAGATCACCACTGGATAAAGACTCTCTTGGATATAAAAGGCCTTCTAAACAGCCCTTCCCTTCTGTTCCTGGTTTCAGGTCAAGGAATGATGAATGCCCGGAATCTGGAAAAATATATGTAACACATACGCACTTGGGTTCAGTGAGCCTGCTGCTGTTTTGTTCCTTCAGTATTTTTTTTTTGTTCTTATACTCCACATATGAGTGAAATCATTTGATACTTGTCTTTTTCGGCTTGGCTTATTTCACTAAGCACAATACCCTCTAGCTCCATCCATGTTGTTACAAATGGTAGGATTTGTTTCCTTCTTATGGTTGAATAATATTCCATTCTGTATAGGTACCACATCTTCTTTAATCATTCATCTACTGATGGACACTTAGGTTGCTTCCATTTCTTGGCTATTGTAAATAGTGCTGCCATAAACATAGGGGTGCATCTGTCTTTTTCAAACTGGGCTGCTACATTCTTACGGTAAATTCCTAGGAGTGGAATTCCTGGGTCAAATGGTATTTTAATTTTGAGTTTTTTTAGGAACTTCCATACTGCTTTCCACAATGGTTAAACTAATTTGCATTCCCACCAGCAGTGTAGGAGGGTTCCCTTTTCTCCACATCCTCGCCAACATTTGTTGTTGTTTGTGTTTTGGATGTTGGCATTCTTCAGTGGTGTGATGTGATATCTCATTGTGGTTTTAATCTGCATTTCTCTGATGATTAGCAATGTGGAGCATCTTTTCATGTGCCTGTTGGCCATCTGAATTTCTTCTTTAGAGAAGTGTCTATTTGTGCCCTCTGCCCATTTCTTAATTGGATTATTTGGTTTTTGTTTGTTAAGGTGCGTGAGTTCTTTATATATTTTGGATGTCAACCCCTTATCGGATACCTCATTTATGAATATATTCTCCCATACTGTAGGATGTCTTTTTGTTCTACTGATGGTGTCCTTTGCTGTACAGCTTTTCAGCTTGATATAGTCCCACTTGTTCATTTTTGCTTTTGTTTCCCTTGCCCGGGGAGATATGTTCATGAAGAAGTTGCTCATGTTTATGTCCAAGAGATTTTTGCCTATGTTTTTTTCTAAGAGTTTTATGGTTTCATGACTTACATTCAGGTCTTTGATCCACCTTGAGTTTACCTTTGTGTATGGGGCTAGACAGTAGTCCAGTTTCATTCTCTTACATGTAGGTGTCCAGTTTTTCCAATACCAGCTGCTGAAGAGGCTGTCATCTCCCCATTGTATATCCTAGGCTCCTTTATCAAATATTAATTGACTGTATATGTTTGGGTTAATGTTTGGATTGTCCATTCTGTTCCACTGGTCTGTGGGTCTGTTTTTGTGCCAATACCAAATTGTCTTGATTACTGTGGCTTTGTAGTAGAGCTTGAAGTCAGGGAGCATAATTCCCCCTGTTTTATTCCTCCTTCTCAGGATTGCTTTGGCTATTCGGGTTCTTTTGTGGTTCCATATGAACTTTAGAATTTTTTGTTCCAGTTCAGTGAAGAAAGCTGTTGGTAGTTTGATAGGGATTGCATTGAATCTGTAGATTGCTTTAGGTAGTACAGCCATTTTGATAATATTTATTCTTCCTAGCCAAGAGCATGGGATGCATTTCCATTAGTTGGTGTCCTCTTTAATTTCTCTTAGGAGTGTCTTGTAGTTTTCAGAGTACAGGTCTTTCACTTCCTTCGTTAGGTTTATTCCTAGGTATTTTATTCTTTTTGATGCAATTGTGAATGGAATTGTTTTTCTGATTTCTCTTTCTGTTAGTTCATCATTAGTGTATAGGAAAGCAACAGATTTCTGTGTGTTAATTTTGTATCCTGCAACTTTGCTGAATTCAGATATTAGTTCTAGTAGTTTTGGAATGGAGTCTTTAGGGTTTTTTATGTACAGTATCATGTCATCTGCAAATAGTGACAATTTGACTTCTTCTTTACCAATCTGGATGCCTTGTATATCTTTGTTTTGTCTGATTGCATGGCTAGGACCTCCAGTACTATGTTGAATAACAGTGGAGAGAGTGGGCATCCCTGTCTTGTTCCTGATCTTAGATGAAAAGCTTTCAGCTTCTCGCCATTAAGTATGATGTTAGCTGTGGGTTTGTCATATATAGCCTTTATGATGTTGAGGTACTTGCCGTCTATACCCATTTTGTTGAGAGTTTTAATCATGAATGGATGCTGAATTTTGTCAAATGCTTTTTCAGCATCTATGGAGATGATCATGTGGTTTTTGTTCTCTTTGTTGATGTGGTGGATGATGTTGATGGATTTTTGAACGTTGTACCATCCTTGCGTCCCTGGGATGAATCCCACTAGATCATGCTGTATGATCCTCTTGATGTATTTTTGAATTCGGTTTGCTAATATTTTGTTGAGTATTTTTGCATCCACGTTCATCAGGGATATTGGTCCGTAATTTTCTTTTTTGGTGAGGTCTTTGCCCGGTTTTGGTATTAGAGTGATGCTGGCTTCATACAATGAGTTTGGAAGTATTCCCTCCTCTTCTATTTTTTGGAAAACTTTAAGGAGAATGGGTGTTATTTCTTTTCTGTATGTGTGGTAGAATTCAGAAGTGAATCCATCATGCCCGGGGGGTTTGTTCTTGGGTAATTTTTTGATTACCAATTCAATTTCTTTGCTGGTGATTGGTCTGTTTAGTTTTTCTGTTTCTTGCTTGGTCAGTCTTAGAAGGTTGTATTTTTCTAAGAAGTTGTCAATTTTTTCTATGTTTTCCATCTTGTTAGCATATAGATTCTCATAATATTCTCTTATAATTCTTTGTATTTCTGTGGGGTCCGTCATGATTTTTCCTTTCTCATTTCTGATTCTGTTTATGTGTGTAGATTCTCTTTTTCTCTTAATGTGTCTGGCTAGGGGTTTATCTGTTTTGTATTTTTTCAAAGAACCAACTCTTGGTTTCATTGATTTTTTTCTATTGTTTTATTCTTCTCAATTTTATTTATTTCTTCCCTAATCTTTATTATGTCCCTCCTTCTTGTGACTTTGGGCCTCATTTGTTCTTCTTTTTCCAATTTCAGTAATTGTGTCTTTAGACTATTCATTTGGGAATGTTCTTCCTTCTTTAAATAGGCCTGGATTGCAATATACTTTCCTCTTGGAACTGCCTTTGCTGCATCCCACAGAAGTTGTGGCTTTGTGTTGTTGTTGTAATTAGTCTCCATATATTCTTTGATTTCTGTTTTGATTTGGTCGTTAACCCATTGATTAATTAGGAGAGTGTTGTTAAGTCTCCATGTATTTGTGAGCCTTTTTGATTTGTTTCTAAAATTTATTTCTAGTTTTATACCTTGGTGATCTGAGAAGTTGGTTGGTAGGATTTCAATATTTTTGAAATTACTGAGGTTCTTTTTGTGGCCTAGTATGTGGTCTATTCTGGAAAATGTTCCATGTGTACTTGAGAAGAATGTGTATCCTGTTGCTTTTGGGTGTAGAGTTCTGTAGATGTCTGTTAGGTCCATCTGTTCTAGTGTGTTGTTCAGTGCCTCTGTGTCTTTACTTATTTTCTGTCTGATTGATCTGTCCTCTGGAGTGAGTGGTGTGTTGAAGTCTCCTAAGATGAATGCATTGCTGTCTATTTCCTCCTTTAATTCTGTTAGTATTTGTCTCACATATGCTGGCGCTCCTGTGTTGGGTGCATATATATTTATAATGGTTATATCTTCTTGTTGGACTGACCCCTTTATCATTATGTAATGTCCTTCTTTATCTCTTGCTACTTTCTTCGTTTTGAAGTCTATTTTGTCTGATACAAGTACTGCAACACCTGCTTTTTTCTCCTTGTTGTTTGCATGAAATATCTTTTTCCATCCCTTCACTTTTAGTCTGTGTGTATCCTTGGATTTGAGGTGAGTCTCTTGTAAGCAGCATATAGATGGGTCTTGCTTTTTTATCCATTCTGTTACTCTGTGTCTTTTGATTGGTGCATTCAGTCCATTTATATTTAGCGTGATTATTGATAGATATGTACTTATTGCCATTGCTGGCTTTAGATTCGTGGTTACCAAAGTTTCAAGGGTTGCTTCTTTACTATCTAACAATCTAACTTAACTTTCTTGTTAAGGAATTGTAAACACTGTCTGATCTTTCTTTATTTCTCTCCCTTCTTATTCCTCCTCCTCCATTCTTTATATACTAGGTGTTTTATTCTTTGCCTTTAGTTAGTATTTCGATAGTCTGCTTTCTTTCCTATGATTTTATTTTCTCTGGTGACATCTTTTTAGCCTTAGGAGTGCTTCCATCTAGAACAGTCCATTTAAGATATCCTGTAGTGGTGGTTTATGAGAGGCAAACTCTCTCAACTTTCATTTGTCTGGAAATTGTTTAATCCCTCCATCATATTTAAATGATAATTGTGCTGGATACAATATTCTTGGTTCGAGGCCCTTCTGTTTCATAACGTTAAATATATCATGCCATTCTCTTATGGCCTGTAAGGTTTCTGCTGAGAAGTCTGATGATATTCTGACGGGTTTTCCTTTGTAGGTGATCTTTTTTCTCTCTCTAGCTGCCTTTAATACTCTGTCTTTATCTTTGATCTTTGCCATCTTAATTATTATGTGTCTTGGTGTTGTCTTCCTTGGGTCCCTTGTGTTGGGAGATCTGTGGGCTTCCGTGGACTGCGAGACTATTTCCTTCTCCAGCATGGGGAAGTTTTCAGCAATTATTTCTTCAAAGACACTTTCTATCCCTTTTTCTCTCTCTTCTTCCTCTGGTACTCCTATAATGAGAATATTGTTCCGTTTGGATTGGTCACACAGTTGTCTTAATATTCTTTCATTCCTAGAAATCCTTTTATCTCTCTCTGCCTCAGCTTCTCTGTATTCCTGTTCTCTGATTTCTATTCCATTAACAGTCTCTTGCATCTCATCCAGTCTGCTTTTAAGCCCGGCGATCGCTTGTCTAATTTCTGCATTGTCTTTCCTCAGTTCCCTTATTTCCTCCCTCAGCTCTTGCACATATCTCTGTAGGTCCATCAGCATGGTTATGACTTTTATTCTGAATTATTTTTCAGGAAGACTGTGCATTTCCATCCCTTCAGGCTCTCTCTCTCTGGGGTTGTATGGTTGATTTTGGTCTGAACCGTATTCCTATATCTTTTCATGGCTATAGAAATGGTCGCTGGTAGTTGCCAGGTATGTCAGCTGGGCTCTTTAAGACTTCAAAAAGATAAAAAAATAAAAATAAAAATAAAAAAGAAAGAAAAGAAAAAACAAAAAAGAAATCAAAAAACAAAACAAAACAAAAAAACGCCCAGTAGATTCTGTGGGAGTGCTGTAGGTGGCGCTGTTTCCCCACTGTTTCGCAGCTGTGGCTGCACCGCTCCACAGGGCCCTTTATCGCTCTGGCTGGGGTGGGAACGAATAGGAGGCTGTTGATCTCAGTGAGAAGTGTAAGTACAGCCACGCTTCCCCAGTCGCCAGCTAAGGCATCTGAAACTCCCTAGGACTCCCAGCCTGCTGGGCTGAGTGTGCTGGGGTGATCCGGCTCCTCCACTGGGCTCCTGTCTCTTTAAGACCACTGAAGAAAGCGCTGCGCTTTTTTTTTTCCTTCCCGGGAGCCGGCTGCAAGCACCCTGGCGCGTTCCCCACTCAGATCCTGCCCCTCTGTCTCTCCAATCTCCGCTGCACTGTGCAATGTGGGTCAGCGCTCCCCGCGCAGATCACCAGGGCTGGCTACTTCACAGGGTGTACTTCCACTCCCTTCCGGCTCTGAATCCTCTCCTCCCACCGGTGCGCTGGGGTGGGGGAGTGCTCGGGTCCCGCCGGATCGCGGCTCCATATCTTACCCGCCTCTTGGGGTGCCGAGTCCTCTCGGGTGTAGCTGCATGCTGTGCGTTTTCCTGTGTATTCTGGTCTCTCTTTTAGGAATAGATGTATTTGCTGTATTTTCGTAGATAAATATAGTGTTGGAAGGAGATTTCTGCCGCCCTGCTTACGCCGCCATCTTCCCGGAAGTCTCTATTTCATTTAATTTTAATTAATTTCAGTTTAAGGGGTTATTCGTGGCTAGAGGCTGCCCTATCAGACATTAGGTTTCCAGAGCCTTACCCCTGAAAGGGTGGTCCATGAGCAACACCTGAGGGTTGTTAAAAATGTACACTCCAGGGCTCATGCCCAGCCTATGGGAATCAAGGTCTAAATTTTAATAAGACTTCGAGGTATTTTACATACACATTAAAGTTTAAGAAGTGTGGCTCTACATCACTCCACTACTCATGTTATTTGTAAAGACCAAGAAAATAAGCCATTGAGCCTTAAGGGCCAGGGCCTTTACTCTTCAATTCCTTTCCAACTTAAGGATTTGCCACTTCTCCCACCCTCCATCTGAGGTTTTTTGTGGTGCATCTGGCCATAGGATGGCAACTCTAAAATGCTAGAACTGTCAAGGCATTAGTTATGTTGATAAAGCATGTGAAAGAAAAGGAAAGGAAAAAGGTGGCAAGAAAATGCTACTGCTTTAAATCTATCTGTCAATAAAGACTAAGCAGCATATGTCTTCCCTCCCGAAATTTAACAACCAGAAGGTTAGTAATTATATGCCTGCCTTCAGTTATAATTCTGAAATATCTAAATAAACATCAGGAGGCAGCAGGAGCTTAGACTTTAAACAATAAGAGATGTTCATTTACTCAAAAGCTTTTCTTAAAACAGTTTCCAAATTTGACAAATTCAAATTGGATAAGGAAGACAGAGAGAAAGAGGAGAGAGGGAGTAAATGGAGAAGAGGGAGGAGAGAAGAAAGGAAAGGGAGAGGAAGGAAAAAACAAATGAAAGAAAGAAAAAGAGAGAGAGAGGGAGGAAGGAAATATCTTTATTGTAATTGTCCATACTGACAGTAAACTGAAGATAGAAGAACAGTAAAAGTAAAGAACATGAATTTGTGTGAGAAATTGAAGCATGAATTTCAATCATTAAAATAATGTCAACTGAACTCTTACCATAAACATCCTCATGTTAAACAATCAAAGAAAAGAGAAAATAATAGTCTAGGTTAAAGAAACGGGTCAGACCCACTGCTGCATCTTCCAAACCATAAGAGAAATGATGTTCTTTCCTGATTGTGCATGCTCTGTATATTTTTTCTTGGACTCAATTTTTTTTTCCCAAGTTAGACTACAGGACATCCTAGTTGCACTTTCTTTTAGATCTATTGCTCAGGTCTGCTTTCTCAGCAGCAAAACTGCATCTTCTTAATTCTTAATCTAGTCACACATTAAAGAACTCGAATTTATCATCTGTTTGAATGGTACAGTAGGTATAGAATACATGTGAGCAAATTCTCATGCCATTTGTCAAAAAGACATGTCTTTCAATTTTTGTACCTACAAAGTAATAAGTAGGTCAGCCCAGACATAGATAACTAAAAGTTGGTACATATATATGACCTTATATATGTCATGAAGCCCAAATTATATCTTCCTCTCCCCAATCCAGCTCCCACTAACAGTGAGGTTCATGGTTCACCACACTCCATGCCCAGGACTGGCCTGCCTCTAACTCAGGATCCAGTTCTCACTCTGGGTAGCACTTACAGGTCAGCTCTCATGGCAGCTCAGCTTTGTGATTACCATTCCACAGACTTCTAAAAACTGCTCATGCTATGGACTGAATGTTTGTGTACCTCCCCCACTTCAACCAAATGTTGAAGTCCTAACCTTCACTGTGGGTGTATCTGGAGACGGGACCTCTAAGGAAGTAATTAAGGCTCAATGAGGTCATAAGGGTAGGGCCCTGATCCAACAGGGTTACTGTCCTTATGAGAAGAGACACCACAGAGCTTGCCCACCCCACACCACCACCACCCATTTCTCCCTCTCACCCTTTCTCCCTCTTCTCACACAAGCTCAGAGGAAAGACCATGTATGGATAAGGCAGTCATCTCCAAGCCAGGAAAAGAGCTCTTGCCAGAAATGGACCCTGCTGGCACCTTGATCTTGGACATTCCAGCTTCCAGAGCTATAAGAAAATTAATTTCTGCTGTTTAAGCCATGAAGTCCACTTATTAGTCTATAAGTAGACTAATATAGGACCCTTTCTGACATGGGTATGAAATAGTTGACATGAACTCCCAAGGAACAGAGATCAGGGCAGTCCTTTTCAAGCTCAGAAAAAGTGAAACAAATGGCCTGATTATCAGTCAGACCATGGTACAGTCCTCAGCCACAACTTTGGGCCCTGGCAGTAGATGAGCAGGAATAGGCATTGACCTGGATGCTGACAAAGCCAATGAGCTTGTAGAGAAACCTCCGTGAAGACCAGGGCCTGGCAGAGGAATTGGAAGCTCCCAGAAGGGCCCAGGTCACTGGGGTGGACATGCTCACTAGAGTAGAAGATTCTCATTGACATTTGAACCCAGTTTATTCACACATAGGCTACCAAGAGAAATTGAGAGTAAACAATGGTAGTCTAATTCAACACATATTTATTGACACTCACCTTGTACCAGGACAGCTGGTAGCTATTGCAATAACATATATATTCATGGAATATTACTGGACCACAGAAGAGAAACAACTATGGTAGTCTTGGGAGAAGGAGATGAGCAAACATATTTTCTTGAATGAGGTGACATCAGAACTCAAAATGCAAGGATATGTAGGAGACAGCCAGAAAATAAAGGGAAAGGGCCAGCAGAGATGGCAACATGAATGTAAGTTTGAAAGGAAAAACAGTAGAACAGATTTAGAGACCTCAGGAAAATCCATATCACCAAAGAGTAAACCATAACATGGCGATTAGAACATTATCCTAATGAATATCTTTAAAGAACAGTAAGCAGAAGGGTTACATGTTACACGTAGGTGACCCAGATGGCAATATGGAGAATAGATTAGCTTACAGACTGGTCAGAAAGCTGTTGACCAGGCAGGCATGTGATGATAAGTGATAAGAGTAATAAGAGATAAGGCAGTAGCAGTTAGAATGAAGCACAGGGAACAAATTCAAGAAATATTTAGGATAAAATATAGAGTTATGTGATTGAATGTGGAAGACAAGAAAGAGAGGAGATTAAAAACAAGGGTTCTAGCTGGGGTGACTGCCTAGGTTATTGTCTCCACCTAACATGGACTATAGAGGAGGTGGTCACAGATTAAGTTCAGTTCGGGAATACTGAATTTTAAGTGCCTTTGGACCAGTAGGAGGCACTTATAGGCAGTAATTGGATACACAAATTTAAATTTCATTATATATTTAGGCTATAAGACGTAAATTTGGAAATCAGCCAAGTTTAGGAGGAAATAAAAATCGATAAGGTTAGTCAGGAAGAACATGCAAAGTGGGAAGAGTTTCCCCTACATTTTAGAGGGACTATGGAAGAGGAAGAAAAGCCTGACAAAGAATAGCAACATTATAAGGAGCATGTGGGATCTTACAAGCCAAGAGTAGTTTGGAGTGATTGATGGTGTCAATTGAAACAAAGAAACCAAGTAAACAAATACCAAAAAATACCACTTTAATTTGGTAATTACTCCATCATTGGTGACCTTATAAGAACAGCCTTAATGGAATGGCTGGGATGGAAACCAGAGGCTGAAGAATAAAAAGTAAAAGGGAGGTAAGGAAATGGGGGCAGTGAGTACAGAGTCTTCCTTGGAATGGTTTATTTAATTTTATACCAAGTATTACAAATTAAGGAGATAAAGGGAAACATGCAAAGAGCCCAGTTAACCAATCTCTATCATCTCCAAAAGGAAAACATTTTATTGACCTGTGAATGGCCCTTGCTCTGGCACTAAGTAGAAAGGGGAATCAAAATGAAATCAAAACAAAAGCAACATGTTTTAAACATGAAAAACAGCACTATTTGGAGTGGTGGATAGGATATAAAGAGGTGCAAGGTGCAGTTTATGATCCTCTTGCCCTCACCGTAATGGTAGGGACAAGACCCAGAATAATCAGATGATTAGATCTGAAAGCAGCTGAGAAGAGCTTAAACATGAATCAGGCATCAGTGCAAGTTTACCACTTTGTTCTTTCACAACCTAACCCTTCCCATTCATCTCTCTGTTGAAGGAGGTCACCAAGACAACTTGACTGCCAGCTAACCCCCAGGCTGAACGCAGGCAACAGGAGGCTCCGTATCTCCTCCCTTGTCCTTGGAATAGACAATCCACCCACTGGTCCCTCACTTGGAGCCTTGAGAGGAGTAACGTGTTGTTGAGACCATCTGGACGGTACATGTGACTGAACCCTGTTAAAACGTCTTCAGAAACTCAGGATTCTGGCATGTGGGTGTGGCGATCTACTCATCTTGCAGCTTCACAGACAGGTCTTGTATGTAAATTCCCTTATTCATTAAAACGGCCATCCACGCATCTGGAATAGCTGCCTCTTTCTTGGGGCTCTCTGTACCCTCTGTGTAGGAGCCAGTTTCAGATTCCACCCTGAGAATCCCCAGGTCGCTAACCAACACTCTCTCCGTGAAGACCTGACCCTCCACAACTGCAGCTCCAGTCACGCTCCCCTTCAGTCCCTAGATGAGAGCATAGCGGCAGCCCCACAACACCTGGCTGCAGAGTTTAAAGGCCCTCTGATCCCCCCAGGTAAGGCCACTTAGCACTCCTGCAGGCCTGGCTCATCCCCATTATGGAAATGGATAGGGCAATAGAAGAGCATAAAGGCCATGAGGCTGCTGACCTGTTCCAGCCTTATGCTCATATATTTCAATATGTCTTACATCTGTGACTGAAACTAAGCCTTGCATACTAAATAAAGATCAGAAGCCTGGACTGTTTCTTTTGGAATATTGCTGAGTCTTCACATTAGTACCCTTCCAGGAGCCTAGGCTGAGTCTAGGCTCCTGGCTTGTGTTCACCAGAGGATTAGGCTTCAGCTCCAGGACTGGACACCTCCCATGATATCAGATGTACAGAGTTCTAATCACACCCACACCCGGTGCTTTTACCGGCCCTGCACATTCTTCACTTTCCATCCCAACTTTTCCTCAATCAGCTTCTGATCCTTTAGCCCAGCCTCCCAGGCTCTGTCAACTCTCTCCAGGCTCTGAGATTCTTGCTGTCTTGGGTCAGTCCACCTGGTCACACTTCATCACTCGGAGTCCTCACTGAGTGATGTCCCTGAACACTGCAACCGCTCCCCAGAGCAAGTCTTGTCAATTTCAGTGGCTGTTAAAACCAATTCAAAGGATAATTAGTAAATCATAAATTTTACATTTCTATGCACACTTCTTGGTATTGTATTTTAGAGCTGATTAACATTGGTGGGAAAAAAAGATATAAAGGAAAGTCAGATAACCATAGAAATTTAATTAAAATATCAAGAAAACAATTTATCAATAGGGCAAGGCATTTTTCCAATAGGTATTGTGGACAATGACAAAAGCAACCCTCATTTATAAAATATTTATCTATATATCTTTACAATATAATACACTCCTGTTGAGTCTCACAGAAACCCTTTAATTTACTAGGGCAGTTATTTTCACAGTACACATCTAACTAATGAGGAAACCAGGGTTGAAAGGGCCCACGTTATGCCCTCAAATTCACATGGCAGATGGCAAAACCAGGGTTTGAACCCAACACTTCTGAAGCTCAAAATGCCTGTGTTTCTTGATGCACACTATGGCCCTAGGCTCATCTCCCACCTCATCCAACGTACATCCCATTAATTCCTGTCTTACTTCATTTTTTGTGTCTCCTATGTCCTCCTTCACTCTTTCTGTGCCAAACATAAACTCTCTATTCTTCCCAGACCCACCCAAGTCATTTCCTCTGTAAACTCCCACCAGATTCCCTGTCAGGTATTGTTATGTCTTGTCTCTGCTAAACAGCCTTTTTAGGATTCATATGTATGTTTTTTAACTTTGTCTCAAATAGATTATTCTTATTAAAAATAAACTTTTATTATGTAACAAGTATATGTATGCCTAGTAAAAACGTTAAGATGCAAATTAACACACTAAGAAGATTAAATAACAATCCAGGGATAACTACTAACGCCTTATTGTAAATCCTTCCACATCTTTTTCTATCCACAAATATAAATTCATGCATTTTTACTGAAACAAAATCAAACTTCAATGTTACTTTGTCCCATAAAAACTGTTAACTTTTTAAGAGCAGAGATCAGTTGTTATAACCCTCTCCATTGCAGGAGTGTCTCACTCTGGACCTGAGAGTCCCACTCTGACTGTGGGAGGACCAACATGTCCATCAATGGATGAATAAAGAAAATCTGGTATGTATATATAATAGGATATTATTCAGCCTTGAAAAAAAGGAAATCCTGCCATATGCTGCAACATGCATGAACCTGGAGAACATTATGCGGAGTGAAATAAGCCAATCACAAAGACAAATACTGAGTGATTCCACTGACATGAGGTTTCTAACTTGGTCAAACTCATAGAAACAGACTGAGAATGGTGTACCAGGGGCCAGGGGGAGGGGACGGGGGGGCGTTATTCAGTGGGTGTAGCATTTCAGCCATGCAGGATGGCGGTGGGGCACGGAGCTGGTTCTGGGGATCTGCTGCACGGCGACACTCATATGGTTAGCAATATTGTGCTGTGCTCTTGGAAATTATTGGGAGGGTGAATTTTATATTATGAGTTTTTTCGCCACAGTAAAAAAAATTTGAGGGAAACAAACTCAATGGCCAAGATCAACGCTTGATTATATCTAAATCCCCAGAGCCTAGCCTGAGGTTTGGCAAATAACAGGGGTTTAAAAGAATTGTTTCTTGAAGAAGGAAAGTCCGAAAGAATGCAAGAGTGAACTTGAGACTGAAATTTTAAATGTATTTGCTACTGGATATTTGCTGGAGACCTTTGCCTCTCTCAACCTTGGGCATAGTGTCCACGGTGGCAACTGGAGAACTAGTGATCACCAGGGCATATCCTTGTAATGGTCAAAAAGATTTAAAAGTGTCATTTTCACATAAGGTGCTATGTGAGAAAGGTAGAAAATTCCAGAGTCACTGAATGCCTTTTTCACCCAAGAAACTTTGTCTAAAGCGTCCTATTTTCTGAGCTGCTATTGTCAGCAGTTTTTGATTCTTCAATTCTTTATTTTTATTATCTTGGATTTCTGAAAACTGATGCATCCCTAGACTGAGACAAGTTCCTCTCCTATTATATATTTGAGTTTAATACTTGAATTATAAAGTGATTCTGAATGTAGGTCACTTCGCTCACATGCTGCAGAAGATAGGAGGATCTGAAGCAAAAGCTGTCAGAGGCTGAGTCATGCAAAGCTGGCCTCCGCAGTGCAGGAAGATGTCCCTAGCAAGTTCACCCAGTGTCCTGGACCAAGCATTCAGGAGGCTACCCTCTTGTAAATCCAGTCTAAGGAGGCTGCAAGAGGCAAAATATATTCACTCATTCAAAAAAAAAAAATGCTAGGCACCAGCTGAGCATCAGGCATCAGGCATTAAAGTACTAGGACAGGATTCCTGCCCTAAAGCTACCCGAGTCTGTAGACAGGAAAATCAGTGCTTAATCCCAGAGGGGGAAGCGAGGAGTATGGAAAGGACAGGGGCTGTGGAATAACAGAAGAGCAGCCACTATCTTAGCTGATGATGGCTGACAATAGCTCAGTAAATGCTCTCTCTAGAAGAACTAATCTATAAAAGATGAAGTTAGCCAGGCTGAAGGGGCAGCGGCAGGTGAGAGCCAGGGAAGGAGATGAGTAAATTACAGCGAGGCAGCAGTGTGCTCCAGGAGAATTGCTGTGGATGCAGAAAAGGGTCAAGGTGGAGATGTAGCAGGAGACAGAAGGCCAAGGATTAGTGCAAAAATAAAACCAAGAAGGTGCTCATGTGCTTTCTGATAAATGTGAACTTCATCTTGAAGATGAATAGAAGTGGAATGACATGAAGAGATGGCCCTTCAGGAAGACAACTTAGCAACAATGTGCAGGGTAGATTAAGGAGAATGAGATAGGAATGGGGGAACTAGATATGTGGCTCTTGTTACTCTTCAGGACAGACATTATTAAAGTCTGAACTAAGGAAAAGGTGCCGGGAATAAAGAAATTGGAAGATAGTCAGAAGCCTTTTGCTAAGGAAATGGTGAGAAGCTGGATTTGAGATTATACAGTCTGGAGTTAGACTCCCTGGATTTACCAGTTATGTATTTTGTGGGAACATAATCATTATTTGTGCAATTTTGTTTAATTTTGTAATTATTATTATTCAAAGAGAAAGGGGGAAAAATACCTATCTGTAAAATATGCTGCCAAAATAACCTACCACTAACATATAACTGTATTTTTGTACTTTATATGTAATTTTTACAAAATCAAGATCATGCTCTATACATTTGTTCTGCAGCCTACTTAAAAAAGCTAATCATAATTTTTTAAGAAATTTAAAAACTACAACTGATTTAATGAACAATTAAACAAGCACCATGTACAACTGGCAGTTGTTTTGTTATATGGGTTCAAATTATTTTTTTGTAGAACAAAACAGCAAATACATTCAAAGTCCCCCTGATTCCATAATCCTAAGCAACCCTTCATAGGCAGCTACTATCATAAATTTAGTAAGTATACTTCCATGTTCCATGTATCTAGGAACCCAGTTATATTTTAACTGTGATTGATGTACAGTAGTGCTTTGTATGTGTATCTTTAATTGTATAAGAGGTTTCACACAGTGTGAACTCTAAGAAAGCAACATGACATAATGGCAAAAGCTTGGACTCAAGTCAAACTGCCTGGGATTAAATCCCTGGGCAAGTTCATCTCCTTATTGCCTATGCCCCTTATCTATAAAGTGTGTTCCTGTCTCATGGCAAGTCCCCTATGAATCTGGTGAAACCGAAGTAAGTCAAGGGAAAGGTCAGGTTGGGAGAAAGGTTTTATTTCTTACAGTCGCTAGCCAGGCCAGGCCCTGTCTGTCTTCTCCAGCCACCGCTCATGCTTTCCTTCATCACACACCCCTTCCAGGAGGAACTCCATAGTCAGGTCCTTGGTGACTGGCAAAAGCTAGATCAATGACAGGAATGGAGGGGAGGAGAAAATGGACGTTTCCTCCCTACCCCTTGCCCCAAATCAACCGGAGGCTCTGAAACATCCATTGGTATGTAACTGGTAGGCCAGGTAGGAGATTCTGGATATTCTGAGTAAAAATTCCATTTACCCCACAGTGTGTCACTGATTTATGATGATGATAAATTGAGTTAATACATGTGAAAAGATTGGAACAGTGTCTGATACACAGTAGGCCTTCAAAAGATGTTAATTTTCTTATTACTTCTTTTAATCATTCTAAAGCAGGCTTTTAAAAGTTCGCATCATGATTTTATAGGAAATACATACTATAAAACATGTAATATATATATTAGATATATACTGCCAAATCAGATAAAAGTTTTGTAGGAAAAACGGCTAGCTTTAGAGAGAAAAATGCTGAGTTTGGTTGTAATTATTACATTACAGACATCCGATGGGGATATTGGTCGCGCTGACCACCAGGATACTGGACGCACACGTTTGAAGGTATTTAGAGCCTTTGGGCCCATGAAGACCAACCTCCAAGTTGTCAGTAGGTGAATGGCAGTTAGGTCTGCAGGACTAGAGGTGCTCACCTGAGAGAGTATATAGGTGAACACAAGAGCCCTCCCAATATCCGAGTAGAAAAGTGGAGGAAGAACTTAAAGAAGAGGAATGAAATACAAGGAGAAACAGTGTCAACTGGAACAGAATGTCCAGAAAAATATCTGTTGGATTTCACAATTTGGAAGCCGATGGTAACTTACTGAGCAGAGTCTGAGCCTAGCTGCTGGGTGATGAGTTACCAGATAAATGAAAGGGAATGGGGACAATGAGCTTAGACAATCTAATTGAGAAAATAGTATTTCAGTGCCGCTCAAAAATTACAAAGAGAAGAAGTGAGCAGTCTAATGCCAAGTTTTTAACATGCGGCTCTCACGAGATTGATTCAGTCAGCCTTACTGCCTCATTGCAGACCCTTGCATGGACTCTGTAAACTTATTCCCATGGATGACCTCAGATTCCCACAGACTTCATCTCTGCCCACTGAGTGCAGAGTGGCTGGCGAGGACTGCTCGAGACCAGCTCTCTCCAACCCTCACAACCAAGGAGCGTTGTCCTGCCTCCAGCCCTGTGACCCATCCTTTTGTTTTTCAGGAGACACTTAAGTTGTTCTGAATAGAGAACCATATTTCCACTAGAGGGTTGACTACAACTGCTCTAACTTGGTGTTTACTCTAGAAACCAGGGTCCTTCTGTGTTCTCATTATGGGGCCTTTTCCAAAAGCCAGACCAGCCTTGTCTCCCTGCTGTGCATTCCTGATGGTCTCTTGTTTGTACTTTTCCCAGAATCAGGGCTGAAGCTCACCAGGCTTATCAGTGCTCACTTCCAAACCCTTGAATGACACTTGTAGGAAGTAAGACTTTAAAATGTACGTGTGACCTCTCTAATCTGAAAAGCTGCTTTGATCTGTTATCTGCCTGCATCCCACTTTCCCAGACCCTCTGCTTTCTGTCCCTATACTTCTTCAGTTCTATCCTGTCGTCTATCAGTCATCCTCTGGCTTGTCCTGACAAATCTGTGAAGGTGGGGATCCTGTCTGCTAGACTCAAGCCCATAACACAGCCCTTGACTGCCTATTATTAAGGTATCCTCTTAATTAGCTTAGTCTGTGTTTGGTTTTTGTATTGTTTTGTTTTACTGATCACCAAGTCCCTAAGACTCTACTGATCTATTGATGTGGCCACTACCAATTATTTTAAAGGTAATTAACAAATCAAGATGTATAATGATGTACGCTTTACGTTTGTATCACATTCCTTATTTTGGAACTTACAAAACTAAGAAATTGAGAGAAAAAAAGATATGAAAACATAATATGATAAAAATCAAGAAAAGATGTAAGATTTCATAACAATAGACAAAGGCTCACCTAGGTAGCATATTTCCCAATGAGATGCACAAACAATAATAACAATTCTTGGCTGTAAACAATGTTAAACTGTATAAGAGAATTTCGTATCATTTTACTGGAGCTTCTCAATGAGACTGCCAGGTGAAAATCAGGAATTATCATCAAGAGAACTTTGCAGATGAGGAAACTTAAGTGTACAAAGTTCAGCTCAGATGCAAAACTGCACTCGAAACCCTGATGTTCTGTTTGTAGAGCCTCAGGGTGATTCCAGACTTGATTACACCCATCCTGCTCAAGTGCCATTAAGGCCCTGCACATCTGTGGGCTGCCCAAAATGCTGAAGTCGTGTCTATTGACTTGCTCTGCTTTTACATGCCATTCAGCCTTTGCAGGCATTATTCTTTCTTTCTGTTTTGCTGTCCCTCCTTCCCCCATTAAATGCAATAAATATAAACCCTTCTCTGACTCATGTCAAAATTCATCACACCCTCTTCTGAACTCAGGCAGCACTTTTGTGATACCTTCATCATCAAACCACAAAACGTTCACATCCTCTTCTTTTTATTTTTTATGTGTGCAGTTCCCACCTAAGACTTTTTCTCCTCAAAGGAGCTTAGTATAGGACTTGGCAAAGAGATGAACTCAAAACAGTATTTGTTGAATCAATTCATGTTTGAAGGCAAGCCATGAGTAAACGTTTGTTCAGCTACTGGATGTATTCTGGAAAAGCCTTGCTCTTCAAAATCAATCTTTGAATTCTGTAGAGCTTGGGCTCTGTATCTATAGGGAATGAAGAATTCGTGGCTAAGAAGGAATCCTTTATGAGCACTTATGCCTCAGACTTTGAGTAAAAGAGAGGTGCATTACAATGTATCTACACTTGGTGATCTCCCATGCTCTCTTCCCTTTCCAGCTCTCTGGAAGGGGGCAACTCCCCTGGTAATATTGGGAGCTCTATGTTGGATGGAAGAACCATGAGAAGGAAGGAGCCCGGATTACTGAATCATTGCTTGGAGGAGAACCATCCACGCAGCCAACACTCCATTACACTGTTGTGTGAACAAAAAATTTTGTTGTGCTCAGTCACTAAAATTTGGGGGTCATCTGTCATTGCAGCTAAATTACTTTAACTTAGCATAATAATAATATACTACTGATTACATGCATTAAAAACACATGCACAAAACAGTTTACATTTTATAGAACACCTACAAACAAAAGGCTAGATGCATACTAAATAGAATGGTTGCCTAGGAGAAGAGATGAGGGGATGAAAATCACATGTATTCGCAGAGACCAGTGATGATGAAGTGCCCCCTGAGTGCCAGCCGAGGAGTGCAACTCTGCTCCTGAGAGCCAAAGAAAGGAAAAATATTATAATTAGGCAAGAAAACTGAAGGGATTTAAAACCTGTACAATTGACCAACTTCCCAAGCCCAGTGAGATAAAGAAGCCAGCTCTGTATCATGCCTTTAGATGGGTTGAGATGGAGACATTGCTTTAATGACCTCTTTTCAAAGGACATAATGGTAAGAAATTGTGATGCCCACCGAGACTTAGTTGGGCTGGGTGGTAAAGAACCTTAGGCCCAGATCTTAGCTAGGAATACTGGTGAAAACGGTAATGATTCTAAATTGCCAGGAAGTTGGGTCTTAACCTTACCTATCATAGATGCGTGGTACGTTTTTGAGAAATTCACTGTATGATGAATGCTTCAGTTTTCTGAGTTATGACATGAGTATAATCACTATCTTATCTATTTTAGTGGAGTGCATGATGCAGCATAAATGAGTCTAAAGTATCTCTTTTCAAATAAGGGCACCTCAGAACACAGTGCTGGTGATACGTGTGTATCTGTATAATATATGCAAAATTGTATTATGTGAATTTATGTGCAATTCTCTGGAGAGAACGTCTCTCCTCAGATTCAAAAAGTCCTAGAATAATGAGGTTCGGTTTGCAGTTTAGTAATTTATACACGTATTTTGTATGCCAAACACCAAATGGGAAAAACAAGTCTTCTTGAATCAAGGGCAATGCTGGGCAGAAAAAGATGTCAAGGGCAGGCTGAAAGAGTAATTAAGTTAACCTCTGAGAGACATTTATCATCCTGGATTTGTCTACCAGACTACTTTGCTGTTTAAGGAGTATATTACTGCCTTGACACTTCTTGCACTTTGTCCTGTTTGGAGGAAAGCATTCTTTTAAATCTAGAAAGTACTGCGTTGAATGCTAAGTCCACACCTTTATCCTTCAAAAACTTGTTGCCAAAATCCACGTCTATGAACTCAGTTAAACAGCACTACTGAGACTGATGGTCAAATTCCTTGTAGAATTTTAGACTTAGCCATCAATTCACCCATTTCTGCCTCAATCCATTTACTCACTCAGGAACTGATTGAAGCTGGGATTTGGGTGAGGGGCAGGGATGAGGACAGATCATAGGTGATAATAAAATTTAAGAGACTTGATAAACCTAAAAAAGGTGGATAATGTTTAAGGATGGGGTAAATTTCAATGTTACGTGAAACTCAGATGTGAGTCTGTATATCTGTGCAATATACTACTTGGTAACATATAAAGGTAGGAGTTTATTCATTAATTTAGATCAAGAAAAAAATGGGACTTCCCAGATGCCTTGGATGTCAAATCATCCCAATTAGATCGCCAGATTCCTTGTTTGAGACAGAAGGAAAAAGGAACACAAAGACACCAGTGATGAGCGACACAAATAACTGGCCTTACTCTGAGAAGTATACTACGGCTGGAGAACAGGATAAATGTGGAGGTCAGGCAGGTAGAAAGAGGGTGGATAACAAAATCTTCAATATTCTGAAGATGTTTATTTTGATGGTGAAGGCAGTGAGAGTTACTGAAAAGAGTTCTCCATCTCCCAACTCTGAGAGTCTGCAGCCCCTTGGGACCCAAAGTGGGCAATGGAGGCCGCTGATCTCTAATCATCCAGGTACCTGAAGAGACCTGGCAGCATCACAGCCCCTGTGACACCTGGCCTTTCTCTCATCCCCCAGCTGCCTTCATGAGCCTTGTATGCCATTCAACCTCCTCAGCACTGTATCTTCAGAGGCAGGTCCGTTACTAAGTCCCTTTCTGGACTGTAGTACCATGGGTAGCTCCCTCCACAGGCTTCTGCTCAACAAATTCCCATATTCGGTCCTTGCAGAAATTCCAAGGGGAAGATGGTGACACAAACCCCTATCACTGAAGTTACCTTCTTTCTGTTGCCTTCAAAGGTTTCATTTAATGGGACCAATTCTAACTGTGAAAGCTTCCTAAAAGACCCTGAATCTGCCTGCATTAGGCAGCTGTGCTCAGTGAAGATAAAAGAACCAGGCCCACAGTAGAATATGAGTGTGGAGGGGGATTGTGCCATTACCAAAGCGCTCCCTCCTCGCAGGGTAGAGCAGCTAAGTATTATGCAGCTGTGTTGGGCCAGGGAGGCAGGAAGAGAAACGAATACCTGGTAGGGGCTGTGAGATGATGTGGAAGATGACCCTCAGGTATTCGTACACTATGTTTCAGCTGCATTTATGCAACAAATATTTATAGAAAATAAAATATATTCCAGGAACTGTTATAGGTCTAGGGATACATCAGGAACAACATAGGCAAAACCTCTGCCCTCACAGAGCTCCAGGTTGTCTTGGCAACAGTGGCAGGTGCCTTGAGGGACCGCCTAGAGAGTAATGGTTCTTCAAGCGCTAAGATGCTCAAAGCTGACACACAAAGAAATTGCCCGAAAATGTTTCATGCGTGGTGCCCCCCATGAGTCAATTACGGAGTGCTGAGTATCTCCCACTTGCCCTTCTGGGTCGGTCTCCACCCCGCTTGACCCTGCTGCCAACCAGCGGGGACCTGTGCCCTGTGGCTTCCAGTTGCCTTCAGCTATGGGAAATTAGATGGAAGAGAAGCAAGAGAGTGGGGTCAGAGTATTTATTCTCCTGACTCTTTCCCTTCAAACTTGCCTCAAGCTGGTGGCATTTCTCAAAAAGCAGGTACTCTGTTCCTCTCAAGGAGGCTTCTTTTCATGACTCTCTCCTTCCAGGTCCCAGTAACCCCCTCCGTGGTTCCTTCAGGCCTAAGGGTTGAAGCAGAGCCTCTATTTCTACCTAAAGGTTTCTGTACAGCCCCATGTGGTTTTGCTACTAGACCTTGTCTGTTTTGTAAATGGTTCCCTTGAGTGGTGGGCTCAATGATGGCTATTCAAAGATACCCCTGAAACCTGTAAATATTACCTTACAAGGAAAAAGTATCTGCAAATGTGATTAAGTGAAGGATCTTGAGATGGAAAGATTATCCTGGATTATCCAGGTGGGCTCTGGACAGTAGCAAGTGTCCTTATAACAGACAGAAGAAGAGGAGACAGTGTGACCATGGAGGCAGAGATGACAGTGATGTGGCTGTAAGGAATGCCAGCAGCCACCAACAGCTGGGAAAAGCAAGGAACAGCTTCCCTCCTAGAGCTCTCAGAGGGACAGCAGCCCTGCCCACACCTTGATTTTGGTCCAGGGATATTGATTTTGGACTTCTGACTCCTAGAATTATGAGAATACGTTTCTTTGGTTTTAAGCCACCGACTTTGTGGCAATTTGTTACATCAGTCACTGGAATATAATACCCTTGGTTAAGAAATTCTTCTACATTTGTCCCGATTAACCTGATGAGCTTTATCTTGCTGATATTTCATGCAGGGCTTTTATCATGATGGCTTTGTAGAAAAGCAGAATCCCTGATATTTGCATTAAAATTGTGGGTATACCTGGGTAAATATTTTTCTGAGAAGAGGCTCCCTAATTTTCATCAGATTCTCAAAACAGTCTGTAACCCAATAGATTCGAAGTCAAATCACTAAGCTAAACATTAGTAGTTACCCACTGTACCACTGAAAAAGAACTGGAGTTCTTGACTTAATAGGTTATATTGACAAGACAAACCGGAGGCCAGGCTGGAAGAACAAGTTGGATTTTTTTGAATTATTTTTTTTATTAAGGTATTATGATATACACTCTTATGAAGGTTTCACATGAAAAAACAATGTGGTTACTAAATTTACCCATATTATCAAGTCCCCACCCATACCCCAATGCAGTCACTGTCCTTCAGTGTAGTAAAATGCCACAGATTCACTATTTGCCTTCTCTGTGCTACACTGTTTTCCCCATGATCCCCCACACCATGTGTGCTAAACAAAATATTCCTCAATCCCCTTCTCCCACCCTCCCCACCCACCTTCCCACACCCCTCCCCTTTGGTAACCACTAGTTCCTTCTTGGAGTCTCTGAGTCTGCTACTGTTTTGTTCCTTCAGTTTTGCTTTGTTGTTATACTCCACAAATAAGGGAAATCATTTGGCACTTGTCTTTCTCTGCCTGGCTTATTTCACTGAGCATAATATCCTCCATCTCCATCCATGTTGTTGCAGATGGTAGGATTTGTTTCTTTCTTATGGCTGAATAGTATTCCATTGTATATATGTACCACCTCTTCTTTATCCATTCATCTACTGATGGACACTTAGGTTGCTTCCATATCTTGGCTATTGTAAATAGTGCTGAGATAAATATAGGGGTGCATATGTCTTTTTTAATCTGAGAAGTTGTATTCTTTGGGTAAATTCCAAGGAGTGGGATTCCAGGGTCAAATGGTATTTGTATTTTTAGTTTTTTGAGGAACCTCCATATTGCTTTCCACAATGGTTGAACTAGCTTACATTCCCACCAGCAGTGTAGGAGGGTCCCCCTTTCTCAGTATCCTCACCAGCATTTGTTGTTCTTTGTCTTTTGGATGGTGGCCGTCCTTACTGGTGTGGTTTTAATTTACATTTCTCTGATGATTAGAACAAGTTGGATTTTTAATGACATTTACCACCTTGGATTTTATGCAACGCCACTCTTGCATTTCAGAATTCTTTATTACTTTGACCTACTCAGGGTTTTGTCCTATTTTAAGGAAACAAACTCTTACATTCTAGAAAATATTTTGTTTAAATTTAAATCCATGACTTTGCTGCAAACTTTAAGCCAAACTTATTCTACCTAAGCAGCCCAGGAGGGGCAGCTCAGTTACACATAGAACATTTGGGATATTTTTTTTAATAAGCATTCAGACATTTATCTATTTATTCTTGTAGTGGAGAAATGGAGGCAAAGCTGAATAAAATACAGCCTTTGTTACAAAATTATCACTCAATTTAATAAATAGACACTTTAATAGTGGTCCAAAGCAGGCAGTAATAAACTTTGTTATGGAATCAAGGACATTGCCAAAGGGAGATGCCAAATCACCATTTCAAATATGAGTTAAGAGTTTGCCATGCTGCAGAAGCATACCCAGCATCTGTAAGAGAAGTATCCTAAACTTAAATTCTCACCTTTGGCTTTGTTTTGAACAAGTCACAAAAGTCTGTGTTTTTTAAATTATAAGTTATGAAATTACTTTAGTGGGAAATGTATGAATATACCACAACAAGTTTCTCCATTCATATATTGATGGACATCAGGGTTGTTTCCACTTTTTTCTATAATAAATAAAGCTTCTATAGTCATGTGCAAGTCTTTGAAGGAGTACATGAATTTCTCTTGGGTAAATCAATCACAGGGATGGCATGACTGAGCATATGCTTGACTTTTTAAGAAACTGCCAGCCTGTTTTTGAAAGTGTCCATAACATTTCACATTGCCACCAACAGTGTATGAGAGCTCAAGTTGTTCCACATTCTCCTCAACACTTGGTATTGTCAGTCTTTTTAATTTCAGTGTGTACTGGTATCTCCTTATGGAATCTCCTAAAGATGCTGAGCAGTTTTTAAGTATTTATTACATATATTATAGAATTTATTATTACATATCATAGAATTGATATGTATACCCCAAAATATACATAATACATATAATGTATTTATCATGCACATATATATATATGTGTATATATATATATATATATATATATACACATATATATAATAAAGTGACTATTTAAGTCTTTTTCTTTGTGTTTATTTATCAAACCTTTTGTTTCTTGGGATGGTTGTCCTCTTATTAATGAGCAATTAAGCATATTTTGCATATTCTAGATATGTCTATTGTATATATGTTGCAAATATTTTTCCCATTCTGTGGTTTGCCTTTTTATTTTCTTAACAGTATGTTTTGATAAGAAAATGTTTTGAATGTTGATGAAATCTAATGTATTTGTGTGTATGTGTGTGTGCATGTTCTGTATGGTGTGTAGAATGAGGCAGGATAATCCCTTCATTGGCTCAGGAGAGAAAATGGTGAAAATGATGGTAATTATATATAATTGTATGTAGGTATAGGGAAGAGAAACTAAAAAACCATGAATTATTATAGCCTAAATTGTCTCTATGAAATAGGATATGAAATTATGCTGCTATATCAAATGGGAGAGGGATGTGGGATAAAATCATAAACATCTCAAGAATAATAGCTTACATATATGTATATGGATATGTGCATGTATATGTGTATATATATAATACCTATCTTTATTCTTCTGAACAAACTGATCATTTATAATAAATTATCTCTTATGAGTAGGCAAATAAAAATGTTATTAAAAGTGCAAGTTGAGGAATCAGATAAATCTAGGTTAAAATCCTAGCCCTGCCTGTGGCTTTGAGAATTTTACTTAGCATCTCTTTGATTACAAAATGACGAATTAAGTAATTGAAATAGAGGTTATAAAAAAGGGTTTCTCTGGATTGTTTTGGGGTGGGTGTCTATGGATGCAAACTTCCCCAAAATTCCAGAACTCTTTTGCAGAAATTGAAAAATTGATTCTCAAATTTATATAAAATTGCAAAGGACTAGAAAAGCCCAAACAATCTTAGAAAAATAACTTATGGACTTAAACTACTAGATTCTAAGGCATAGAGGTAAAATTACAGTAATCAAGTCAACAATGTATTTGAATATAAAGGCAGAAAAATAAATCAATGGGACAGAATGAGGGTCCAGAAATAGACTAATCCACAAATAGTCAATTGCTTTTGAAAATGCAATTTAATTGCTATACAAGTGAGGAGAAAAATGAATTTCTACCACTATTTCAAATAATAAAATTAACAATATAGTAATTTGAGATGGGTTGTAGATATAAATGTAAAAGTTAAAACTACAAAACTTTTTAAACTATGTTGTTCAATCCAATAGCACATGTGGCCATGCAAAATTAAATTTAAGTTCATTAAAATTAAATTAAATTAAAATGTAATTGCCCAGTCACACTAACCATATTTTAAATGTTTAATAACCAAGGCGACTAAAAGCTACAGGCAAATAGAAATTCTACTGGAAAGTGCTATTCTAGAAGACAATGTAGAAAAATGTGTTTATAAGCATGGGGGCAGACAAAGATTTCTAAAATAGGACACAGAAATCACCAACAATAAAATTTAAAAATTGATAAAATGGACTTTATCAAAATTAAAAAACATCTGTTCATCCAGACACTGTCAAGAAAATGAATAAGCAAAACACAGACGAAAAGAAAATACTCATGACATATATCAGGAAAAGGGTTCTATGTACAGAATATCAAAAGAACTACAATTCTATTTTTAAAAAGGCAAACAAGCCAATAAAAATGGAGAAAAGACTTGAACAGATAACTCACAGAGGCAAATATACAAAGGACCAATAAGCACGCAAGAAATTGTTCAATATCACCAGTCAACAGACAAATGCAAATGAAAACCACAAAGACATCACCAGATACCTGCTACTATGACTAAATTTACAAAGAATGGCACACCTGATGAACACGGGAGGCAGTCAGAACTTTCAAATATTGCTGTTGAGTGTAAAATGGCACGATTATTTTGGGAAACTCTTTGGTAGTGCCTTATAAAGTTACACTTATAAATTTAAACATACAGATATATGTTTATGCTAGAAAATTACTAAGGCTTGGCAATTCCACCTGAGCAAAAGAGAAAAAAACACATTTACAAATAATACTGGCACACAAATGCTCCTTAGCAATTTTATTATTTGTCAGCCCCAAGCTGGAAACAACCTGAATATCCTTCAAAAAAGAAAAATAAACCGATTTTGTTATGTCCATACAATGAAATACTATTCAGCAATTAAATGAAGCAAGTTGTTCATACACAGAACAACACAGATGAATCTCAAAGCCTTTTGCTGAGATAAAAGAGCCATACCTAAAGAATAAACACTGTGTGATTTCATTTATATGAAGTTATAGAAAAGGCAAAACTAATCTATGGCTCTGGAAGGAAGACATTTACTGGAAAGGGACATAGGTGAATTTTCTGCAACAGTGGAAATGCTCCATATCTTGTTTGAGGTGATGTGTTCATGGGTAGATGCTTTTGTCAAAAATCACTGAACTACATTTATCATTATGTGCATTTCACTGTGTGTAAATCATCACTTTTATTTAAGGGGAAAAAAAGTTCTGGAGGGATAAAAAAGAGCCCATGTGTGTAAAGGTGTTTTCTAAATGTGCTTTTCCTCTCTGTAGCTGCAATGACAGAAGCTCTAGATACATGTACGTCTGCCCACCCATATCCAAATGTCCTCATAAGACATTCATTATGGAACACCCTACTATCAAGTTCCATGGCAGAAATCAAGACCTTGCCTTCCCCTGATTCGGTGGTCTCCAAAGCCTCACTAACAGAGCCCAGCCTATTCTTCATTCTTTGGCTTTTGGTTTATCGAACATAACTCATCCCAAAGTCTGAAAAACTCAGTAAGTCATAGAGAACTAAAGATTTTCTTATTCCAGGAGCAGTTGACTCAACTATTTAGTTATTTCAGAGATCAAAAGTCTACCGTCTCATTCTAAAGCTTGTAAACATGAGCTCAGACCTTTGCAGACATCTTAAAGCCTGCTGTCAATCTTTTTTCTCTTATAGTCTATAAACCTACCAATAAATAAATAATAATGCTCAAACATCCATTTTGCATTTGCTTTATTTATTGCATTTTGGGGCACATCTTTTAGTTTTCACGTGACCTGAATATGTTCAAACATATACTGACAGCCAGCAGGTTGCCATGGTAACTGAAGGCAGCTGCACATTGAGGTTTACAAACAGGTAATTTAAGAAACCCTGGAGCAAAGGATGAGGGCTTGATAGTGTCCTACACGCTCCCCACCCCACCCATCCCCGCTCAAGGCATATCAAAATTAAATAAACAGTAAGTCTTGAAGTTAGGGGTAATGATTACACAGTGAACAGTACCTGAAACAACAAACCATTTTCCCCTAAATATATGGTTATGAGAATATGCATTATATTGGTTTGATGGGAAAAATCAGGTCTGGATTCTTTCTGTATTTACTCACTAAGTCAAAAAAGATAACATGAATGAAAATCATCAAATATATGCTTTATTGACAATATCAAAAATAGATTAATAGTGAATACAGAGACAGTGAACCATAGACTTATAATTAAAAGAATCCTTAAGAGCAACTCTCAAATTAGGGTCCAGTGACCTCCCTAATTCCAGATAAGAGCCCAATCATGTGTATCATTAAGAGGCCCAGTTTTGAAACTGCTGATACTGTCACTCTTCCTAAATAACACAAATATAGCCATGTTAAATCATAAAAATGTGGTTTTTTTTGTGACCTCGTTATAAACATTCAGTGGCATGAAGCTCACAGCCTCAGAAAAAAAATAATAGCTGTAAAGTCTGACTTTTTTAAGAAATCTAATATTGAGAGCTTTGATCTTCATTTGGTATGTCTCTGCAGATGAGCAAAACTGAGGGAAAGGCGAATTTTATCTTCTTTACCTTCCTATGTTCCTACTTACTAGCATGGCCATTTTTATATCAGCTTGAAACACCCTCACTGTCAAACCAAAAATTTTTATAATGGCATAGCTCCTCTTACTCTATAAAATGTTTCCTATAGGTTGATTGTTAGAGAAAAAAGATTTTCAAATTCAAAATGTTCTATGGAATATTTAGTATCTTCTACAATTAAATCCATAATTACATGATATCCTAGAAAGAAGATTTAGAAACAAGAAACAGGATTTAGAGTTGGAACAACTCACCTGAGTCCTGAGTTCACTGTGCACCAACTATACAATATCAGACAGTAATTAATTCTATAAATCTAAATTTCTTTCTTTGTAAAGTGGTAGTGATAATCATGCTTAGCTCCCAGAGTTGTTGGTTACATTTTAAATGATAATGCATGTAAAAACATTTTAAAATGATAAAATAACAGACAATTACAATGTTCAATATTTTGAAGCTGAAAATTATCACTTGTTCTCACTGTTTCTTCACTAACAGTAATGGACAGTAAGCTTACACAACATAAGAGTAATATGGGATCATAAAAATAAGGACAGCAATTCAGTGTTCAAGAAAGATTGCACAAGTAACACAGCTCAAATAATAATGATAACTATCATTTACTGAGTGCCAATCAAATAACCAGCAATCTACATTATATCATTTAATCCTACCAACAACACTAAGATCTTAGCTCCATTCTAGACATAGTAAAACTAGGTGTTGTGAGCATATTGGTTTTACCCACCAGCATGCTGTCTTTGAGGAAACCACTCATCCCCATTCCTTGACCTCCTAGAGAGGCTTTCCCTCACAGCTTCATGACTTCCTCTGACCATAGGAGTGGAAATACACATAATTGAACCAATAAATCATCTCTTTGTGGATTTCTATATGAACTTTGGGAGGAAAGATCCCTTTCTGAGCTGCTAAGAGAAGAGGATTAGAGTCTTAAGCTATTGGTGGTCATCTTGTCGACTGTGTGCCACAGACCTCCACGCAGAATAAAGCCAAAGAGAGACAAGCAGTACTGAGTCAGATGAAGCCTCAGGAACACCATCTGAACCTGAACTCATCAAACCCAAGCCCAGATGGACCATTCTCCCAGACCCAAATTGGAAGAGCAATGAATTCCTTTTTGCTTAAGCTTATTGGAATTACTGTGAGAGGGTCCTGGAAAGAGAGTTTCCTGGGGCATAGTAGGATGCCTGAAGCTCTGCAGAAATCATGAAGTAGCTTTTGATCTTTGCTATCTAATGCTTTATTGGCCTTAGAGATGTTCTACATTCTGGCTTCATCTATGAGATGACACTAATTGCTAACTGTCATAATGAGTCAGTCTGCTGACTCACAATGACATTAGATATTACTAGTCATACCTCTCCATACCCCAACAAGAAAGGAACATTGTATCATTCAATTCCACATTCCTTTGAGAGTTAAATGAAGGGCAATTAAGTTCCCAAGTAGTTTGGCATCATTTGGGGACAAAAACAGTAATGTGCATGCAATATGGGCAGAAGGAATCTTGAAGAGCACATTGAACATCAGAATAAAATGAGAAATACAAATATAGTAGGCTCGAACTAAAAACCGTGACTTTGAAAAAGCATTTGAGTTCAAGAATGCTGATGTAGGGCTTCAGAATAAAGCATACCTATTTTCAGCTGAAGCATTCCAAGATAGACCTGCAGGCAGAACTAGACACTATGTCTTCGGAGAAATGAAGTCTGGTCATACTCATTTATTTAATTCCTACAACAAATGTTTATTAAGCACATATTATGTGCTAGGCACTATGCTAGGCAAATCTTGGCCATCATGGAGCTCACATTTTAGTGGGAAAGTCAGAACATAAACAAGGTAAAGATGTAAAACATATAATATGTGAGATGCTGGCACATGCTAAAGAGAAAATTAAGCAGGGAAAAGTTGAGAAAATTATTGCGATTTTAGAAACAGTACTAAAGGAAGACCTCACTAGGATGGTAACATTCAAGCATAACATAGGCGAGAGAGTAAATTATGTGAATATTAGCAGGGAAAACATTTCAAACAAAGGAACAGCAAGTGCAAACATTCAGAGGTGGGAAAAGACCACTTCAGGCAAGATTTAGAAATGTCTCATGACAAAAAAAAAAATAAGTATATCCCCAAAACAGCAAATAACTACAAACAATTATATACTCACACACAGACACACACAAAGTCTGTATGTAATTTATTTGGAGAGGCTATATAGTATTAATCTACCACACACACACACATATAGTCACACATAAATACTCATTTAGAAACTGTAGAAATGTATTTGATTTTCATCCAGTAGACAGTGAAAAGCTCTATATGTATCAAATGGTGAAATTAATGGGTAAAGTGAAGACAATAAATATAATATGTGCTTCTGTCCTCATTATTATGGCACTTTGCAATTCAAAGCAGTATTACCTAAAATACATCTTCTGAGGCTTTGTAGGTCTTCATTCAAACCTAGTACAGATGTCCTTGTGGGAATTCCATTTCCAGCCATATGTCCTAGATGTTACAGAGTAACAGTACAGACCACCAAAAAATGCTTATGAGGCTTTTAAAAAAAAAATCTTTAAAGCATAGTTTTGAAAACTATAAAACACAGTGAGAAAACAATTTGAGTACATATTGAGAGAGCAATTCTAAAGGGAGAAGCTAGCCCTGAAGACAGCATTTGCTCTGGGGACATCTGATAATTCTTGCTAGTTTAGAGCCTGAATTTTAATAGCAACTGTGCACAGCAGACCAGAGTAACAGCCTAGGGGCTGATGTAGGACCCCCACAGATCAATTAAAATTTCCAAAGGGTGACATGTCAGTGAGTGAATCTGAAAATTCCACCCTGCAGAGACTTGTCTGTCTTGGCCCTGATTGTAGATCTAATGGCAAAAAAAAAAAAAAAAAAAAAGGAAAGAAAGAAAAAGAATTCCCGTCTGACAATACTTTGCTATGACACTATAATCACACTGCAGGTGTGACACAAAATACTACAACCTAAAAATTGTTAAGAAGTGATCCTAGATTGTTGTGCCCTTTCAGCACATATAAGAAGCAGGAAGCTTCATCTCTCAAAATGGAATCTACCTTCAATGGCAAATCTCAAAGAATTTCCTTATAAAGTTAAAAGGGATATAAGCCCACAATCAAAACTCAGCAAATACACACAAAAAACTACTGTGAAAAAGTCTGGGGGAACAGTACATGCAGGATCAGACCTGCAAAGACTACAGTTACTGGCCACATCAGATACACAATCTAAATTAAGCATATTTAATATGTTTACAGAAATAAAAAGAGGAACTGAAAGTTTGGTAAGGAAGCAACTATTGAAATTGATTTAGCAATTTTTTAAAAAGCTAACTATATCATTAAAAAAAAAACAATGCTTGGAATTAAAAGTTAAAAGGATCACTTAAACAGTAGTTTAGAAGCCAGAGGCAGAATTTCTGAACTAGAAAATATTTCTAAAGAAACTGCTCAGAATATAGTACAGAGACAGATATAAAACATGATAGAAAGATTAAAGACAGAAGATAGAGAAGGCCCAATCCATGTCTAATGAGATTTCAAGATGGAAAGTATAGAAAGAATAGTGGAGAGGTAATAGCTGTGAATTTTTTAGAAATGATAAAAGAAATCAATCCTAACATCCTGGAAGTCCTAGGAAAAATAAACTGGATAAACAAAAAGTAGTCCACACCTAGACTTTTGTGGTACCAAACACCAAAGACACAGAAAAGATATTTAAAGCAGTCACAGAGAAAAGAGATATTCCCTACAAAGAACTGAGAAATGACTTCTCATCCTCAAAAATGTAAACCAGTAGACAATGGGGAAATATGGTTCCAGAAACAGAGAAAATAAATCAGCTGTCATCCAGAATTACACAGACAACAAAACCATCTTTCAACAACAAGGGTAAAACAAAGACATATTTTGAAAAACAAAAACTAAGAAAGTATAAAATTCATCCACCTTTAACAAAGGAATTTCTAAGTCTATAGAATGTTCTTCAGGGAAAAAAAATGATGCCAGGAAGTTCTGAGAAGCAAGAAGGAATGGTGGAAAAAGAAAATATCAATCTTTTAGATAAATCCAAACAAATATCAACATACAACAATAAAATTACTTTTCAGTTAGAGGAGGAATGTCAAAAAAAAAAAAGAAAGAAAGAATTAAAATCTGGAGTAACAACAGTAACATAAGTTAAATGATGATGAAGGAGTAAAGTGACCTAAGAGTCCTGGCATTGTTCTGAATGATGCAAAAGTGGCTGATTAACATTTAACCATGTCTGTGAAATATTAATGTCACAATTTCTAGGGAAGTCACTAACACATAAGGAAATAGAGTGTATAATTTTAAACTAATACACAGTTAGGCAGAAGGGCTAGGTGAAGCATAGAAACTCAATCAATTTAAAACAAGGAAGAAAGGTGGTTTTAAAAAAAAATAGCCACACAGGAAATGTGGGGCAAAAGGAACAAAATATGAATCCAAATATGTCAGTAATTCCATTAAGTTAAAATGGATTAAATTCTCTAACTATAAAGACTATCAGAATGTTTTAAGCATAGTCTAGCTCTATGCCTATTACAAGAGACACACCTAAAAGAAAGAACATAGAAAATCTGAAAGAAAAAGGATGGTAATAAAATTTTGAAAATAAAGCTAACTTAGCTATATTGCTGTTTTAAAAACTGACCCTTCCCAAACAGATTGAACCTCAGTTTACAGGAAATATGTAAAAATACATAAATTTGAAAATTAACATCTAGCCCTGTAAAGCAAGAAGTCACAGAACGATAAAGAAAGGAAAAAATTCACAATAGTGATTGTTTTAACCCAGCCCTGTCAGCATATGACAAACTATGCAAACAGATATCTGTAAGGATAATGAGATTTTTTTAATTGACAAAATTATTCTCAAGGACAATATATAAAATAACAGTAGATTGGGTAAAAGATTGTAGAATATTCACACACCAAAATAACATATAACCACAAAAAATTAATTTTATCTACAGGTATCAAAAGGGTTGAGTCTAAAGGAAAAAAAGCTTATACAGTGTTTAAAGAAAGCAAATTCCAAGAGAATAGACATAATATGATGCAATGTACAATAAAAATGGACAAACAAAACAACTTATTCAAAGACATAAACATATGTGGTAAAATAAAAAGGAAAATAAATAGCATGTTTAATGCAAAATTCAGGAGAGTTGCTCATTCTGAGTAGAACATTCAGATGCATCAGACTGGACCAGCGAAAGGAACTGGCAAGGTTCTTTTTTAAAAATAGATGATTGAATATATATTCATTCTTTTTTATTGTTGTTGCTGTTTAAACTGTGGTTTCACATTATATATATGTGTGTGTTTATGTCTAATATACATCACATTAAGACATTAAAAAGCACCTGCAAATTGTCTAATGGAAAAATTGTACTTAAAAGTATAAAATGACCTTCTGGAAGCTACAAGCCAATCTATAGAACAGACTCATATCCAAATGACTGATTTTTCTGCCTGTGAACAAATCAGCCTCATCTTACAGAGAATTACTCTTATCATGTTAGACCTACAAAAAAAAAATGGGTCATCTTTGAAAGTTTTACAGATAAAATATCAGGATCAAGAATCTAATTATTTTAAATGGCTCCAAAATATTTCTCAAATTTGAGATAAGACATATTTCATGAATTTTACAAGCAGTCTGACAACCAGCCAGGCTTTGTCCTGTACTACAACATGAACCTAGACAGAAAGAATAGAAATAGAAATCCATTGAAAAAACAGATCATGCAAATGGAGCAACTTTGAGAGTTCTAGAAAAGACTTCCTGAAAACAGACAAGTCAGGAGATGTTTGAAGAGCATTAGAAGTAAGGCTGATGTGAGTGATGGAGGATGGAACCCAAGAATACACTTCAGAGGGTAAGCAGGAACTTGGTGAGGGGAGGGGAGAGAGGACAGTAATTAAGATATGTAAGGATGTTCCAGTCTCAAAAATATTTTGCTCTTCCAGCCTCTGCAAAAACAGCATGTATTTAAGCTTATTTTACAGAAAATTAAAATACATTGAATTGTTTTGTTACGTAATCTAGACTGAATCGCCCAATGGAAGAACCAAGCGGCACTTGGAGGTCTTGGAGGGTGGAGGTTTATTTCACAGTGGGCTCAGAGGAGAGTGATTTCCAAAGGTCTGAGCCCCGAATACAGCAGGGCCATGCCTTTTATACACTTACTACAAAGATAAGGAGGAGTCAGCACCCAGGAGCTGTTGCAGTGGGAGCTATTAGGTCACTATAGGTGTATTCAGGATGCTAGTTATATTTTAATTTATTTCTGTAAAGGTTACCCAGATACCACATTATAAACTAATGGGCTTCCATGACTATGATCAACAAACTGTTCCATACCACTGAGTCCCTGTGGGGTGGGGGTGGGGGGGAAAACACTGTTATATTGTTTCACTCTTAAGCACCCAAGCACCTTGTGATTCCTCTACATTCCTGAAGCCTCAACAGAAACCTTGTCTCCTGGGCTTCCTTGGCTTCCCACCACACGCCGGAAAAGGGGAGAGATTTGAGAACTTTCTGAGTATTTCCTCATTTTAAAGCATTTAATAAGGCATTTATCCTTCCATGTTTATCAGCACTAACATGGTTAAGAGTCACTGAACTACAAAAGGCTGGGTTTCAAAGCATCAAACACTTAGTATCCTATTTTTATGCACACAAATTTTTTTGCCCTAATTTCTAAGTATAGGTGAGAAATGTACTTTTATTATCTCTGTTCTCCTGTCTGTTATTGTCAGCCCCACACTGCTAAGCAGTGTGAAATTGATAATGAGAAGAAAGCTAATAAAACATGTGGGAACAGAGCTTGAAATCAAACTCAAGATGTTGAATTCTTTTTGCAAATAAAGTAGTATAGATACTTAGAGAATTCAGGTTTGTTTTATTTTTAAGATTTTTTACATATTAATTTCTGTTCATGCTTAGCAACATAGAACCAAATCAAGAAACAGAGTGAATGGTGAACCAGTAAGTGTCGTAATTCTGTGAAAGTCAATGAATAAGACATTTCGATGTCCCTACTTGGTGTCCCATGGCAGATTGTGCCTAGAATGGCCTGGAAAGATGTGTTCTTTTATAAATTTTACAAATTCTAAACAAAATTTTCTGGACTACTTAACCCCAAAATAAGCATTATCTGTACACTAAGTTCATGATTTCTCTTTAGGCACCGTTTTATCAGTTTTTGTTTAAGTCTGGACCTTAGACATTGATAAAGCTAAGGGGTAGGTTCTACCCCTAACACACATGATAAAAAGCTCTCTTAGAAGAAGAGAGACAGTTGATGTGGATTTATTCTGGCATCCTGCCACAGTAAACAATTCCAACCATTTTTTTTAATATTAACATATCTTCCTAAGTGTATTCTCCCATTTGACCTTCAAACTCCCCCAGACCCCACACACTTTCAAGCAGTTAGGCTACTTCATGATTGTCGTAGTCTGTCTAGGCCGCTATAACGGAATACCATAAACTGAAGAGCTTATAAACCGCAGAAATCTATTTCTCACAGTTCTGAAGTCTGGGAAGTCCATCAAAGCACCAGCAGATCAGGTGTCTGGGGAGACCCCTCATGTTTCATAGATGATGCCTTCCCACTGTGACCCATGGTAGGAGGGGCAGGGTTGCTCTCTGGAGTCTCACTTATCAGAGCACTAATCCCATTTACAGGGGGTCCATCCTAATGACCTAATCACCTCGCAAAGGCCCCACCTCCTAATACTATCACACTGACCGTTAAGATTTCCACATTTGAGTTTAGGGGGACACAAACTTTCAGTCCATGTCTCAGAAGAGAAGTATGTCCAGGCAAACAGTCTGAATGAATCTTTTTGGCTTTGACTTCCCAAAGGAAAAAAGGAAAGGACTTAAGCCACACTTTTGACTTGGGGTTTGGACTTAAACCAAACTTTTGAAAAAAAAGTGAGTATTAGAGAGAGTGAGACTTACTGTGGAGATTCCACAGTGTTTTCCCAGGCTGGGGAGGGAAAGGGGGAAAGCAACAGGAAGGGAAGTAACAGAAATGAATACACTGGAGAAACTGGAGAGATTGGAGGAGTCACTGAAGTAAAGGGCTGCCCAGACTGGCTTGTTCGTTCAAGCAAGCAAGAGATGTGCAGGACAAGTTCATCATCATATCCATGCTTGTAGTCATTACTCAAGTGAGTGTGAATGGTACAAATAACTGACCTTCTTACTGGCCTTCTGTGGGACTATCATCTGGTAACAGCCTTAGAAGATCACCAGCTGGAGTAACACTCTCCATGTCCTGACAATTTGCCCAGTTCCCATCTAACTTATTCCATGTGGACTAAATACTAAATATATGCTATGCTACATACCAGGAGAGAGTAAGTCAGAGAGAAAGAAGGAGGGTGGTGGCCCAGACACATAGTGATCTGGTAAGGGGACAGTTACGGAAAGTCACCTGCTGGTCGGAGCAGGATCTAGAAAGAATGAGCTCCATTCTCCCCAGACCAGCATCCCTAAGAACCCTACCCCTCCTCTCCAGTCACTCCCCACCCTCCCTCCTTCCCAGCCCTTGCTCACCTGTACTGAAAAGAAATGTTCTAACAAGCGCCATGCCTTATAGTGTATAAAAGGCCCTGCAAAACTTCATCCATCTTCGTAACTGAAATTCCCATCGCCATCCCCAAGAGGCAGGTGCAGGGCACCAAGGGTCTGAGAGGTTCTATAAGTCACCCAAGAGCACACGGGCATTAGAAGGCGGCTGACCCAGGGCTCACCGGGTCTCCCTTGTTCCTTTACCACCTCTTTGACCTGCTTCCAGGTAGAGCAAACTGTTCCCTAGGGTTTAAGAGGCAGTGAAAGGCCTTCCCTCCCAAAATGTTTCTTTCCAAGCCTTCTTCAGTTCCAGAATACCCTGCCTTACAGACATTTCTCTAAGTTTAGGCAAAGCCTCCCGAGGCCCCTTGGTAAAATGAGACCAGACATTAACCCATTCTTTCAGTTGGGCTCCCTTAACTGATAGTTCTGTGGGACAGGACCACGGCTTAAGAAAGTTAAATGAAAGAAGAGGCAAAGTGACTAGCACAGAGGAGAGGTTCAATCAGTATCTGGATTTTTTTCTAGTAAAAAAATTTTTCAGGGACTTTTTGACCGGGTGACATAATCTGCCTTTCCCTCCAAAATAAATAAATAAATAACAAAGCCATGAATAGTATCACTTCCTGTGACTCCAATAGTAAAATAAGACCTCAGGAGACTCTCTTAAGTCTCCGCAGATCTGAATCATTTGGAAAAAAATGAGTACCTGAAATCAATATCCTAGAGGAAAACAGCTGATTTATCTCACCTGTGCTTTCAATAGTAAAATATTAAAAATTTTTTTCACTGAAATTACTGAATTTATCAGGTCCCCTACATCTGTGGCATCTAAGCATAAAAAATAATACACCCTGGGAATATGTAAAAATCTGGATTAATATTGAATGAACAGCAAAGGATAAACAGGACTTTCTGCTTTTGTCTTACTGAAGACAAACACAAACGGTAGCCCAGAGGCCGGCATGAAGCAAACCAGTGAATGGATGCAGTGGTTACTGCAATATCAATAGGGCTTTTAAAATGTCAAACGAAAAGTACACTTTAATAAAAATACATAAAAACTGTGCTGAAAAATTAATGTAGCACACTGTGTGCAAATAAACCCCAACAGGAATAGAAAGTTAAGATTAACTTCATGCGTCAGTAAACGTCAGGTGAGAAATCACTAATGACAGTTTCTCTCCCCCTTTCAAATATGATTAGAGGTCTTTGAGGCACAATGGATGCATGATGAGGGTCAACAATTTTAATTCCCACAACTTGGATATTGTTTGCAGAGAAAACATTTTGTTGTTTGTTTATCGTTTTCCTCATAAAGCCCCATCCTTGGGTTAGAGGGAAAATTTTTTAGTGAAACTCTGACCCAATTTAAACCCAGTCTGATCTGATAACGTAAATAGTCCCTTCAGGCAATTTTCTTCCTAGGAGTGGGGAAGGAAAGTCAGTCTCAGATTTCTTCTGCCTCTTCCTACTCAGCTCTCAAAGAAAGCAACGGAGCATAGGGGCAGAGAGAGAAGGAGAGGAGTGTGAAATCGGGGGACGCCACTTGACCTGGAGCCCAGTGTTCTGGTCTCTTAGATGGTGTTGGCTTGCCCATCTGGCTGCTCCCTGTCTTGGCATTCATGCCTGGAGTCTGTAACTGGTCTCATTCTCCCAGTTTGCTGACAGCCCAGTTCACTCTCTGGCCAACTTGGTCTAACTTTGGCACTTGCTGCTCCAAAGCCCTGGGATTCCCAGCCAGCCTCTGCTGCTTAGATTTCCCCATGCCTCGGCAGACCCCGAGGCTGAGTCCAGCTCTGCCCCTAACCTCTTGGGAACTGAAGGTGGTTCAGGAAAGCCTCTGGCTCCCTGACAGCACTGCACCGTCAAAGCATGAAGGAATGCTTGGTGTGCAAGAAGTTGACAAGCTCTTTCTCCACAGATCTCTCAAAGGGAGTCACGACCCTCAGCCCCCTCCCTTCACCTCTGTCTCAAGCCACAACCTGGATCTACCCCACAGCCCAGAGGGAGGAAATGGAAGCACACTTGACCAATGTGGGCAGTCCTCCTCTTCTTCCCTGTCCCTTTCCCATTATTCCCTTCACCCCCACCCTGGAATGGAAAAGAGGTGGGCTCTGCTTTCCCTTCTCCTACATTCCATCTCGATCATGCTGTCATGGATGGAAGGGCACCTTCTCAGCTATGAAAACCTCCGAGTTTAGCACCTGATGCGCTCGATGAGAAAAACAAGGGGATTTGGAAAATTATCTCTCAGGATCAAAGCCTGGTTTATAATGCTTTTGTTTTGCCCTAGCCCTGTTTTTCCTGTCTGAAGTTGTGTATTATTCTGTTTTTCTCTTCATCATTTTTTATGATAAATTTGCTTCCCCCATCAGGCAGATGGCTGTCTGAGGTTGACTGGGGCAAAGATCATAGACTCTAAATGGTAAAGACACATTAGTAATTTCCAAGTTCAGACCACTCACCCCCACACCTATATATATATATATATATATATGTAGTTGATTGTTTCGATATGTTTAAATATTACATGCTTAAGCCAACATAGATAGGTATGCAGAGCTATTATTTCATATCAAATTCTGTTACAAAACATAAAAAACCCTGAAGAATCCACTCCAAAATTACTAGATCTAATATCTGAATTCAGCAAAGTTGTGATATACAAAATTAATACACAGAAATCTGCTGCATTCCTATACACTAACGGTGAACTAGCAGAAAGAAAAATCAGGAAAACAATTCCATTCACAACTGCACCAAAAAGAATAAAATACTTAGGAATAAACCTAACCAAGGAAGTGAAAGACCTATACCCTGAAAACTACAAGACATGCTTAGGAGAAATTAAAGAGGACACTAATAAATGGAAATTCATCCCATGCTCTTGGCTAGGAAGAATTAATATTGTCAAAATGGCCATCCTACCTAAGGCAATCTACAGATTCAATGCAATCCCTATCAAAATACCTATAGCATTCTTCAATGAACTAGAGCAAATAATTCTAAAAGTCATATGGAATGACAAAAGTCCCCAAATAGCCAAGGCTATCCTGAAAAGGAAGAATAAAGCAGGGGAAATTATGCTCCCTGACTTCAGGCTCTACTACAAAGCCACAGTAATCAAGACAATTTGGTACTGGCACAAGAACACACCCATAGACCAATGGAACAGACTAGACAGCCCAGATATAAACCCAAGCATATATGGTCAATTAATATATGATAAAGGAGCCATGGATATACAATGGGGAAATGACAGCCTATTCAGCAGCTGGTGTTGGCAAAACTGGACAGCTACATGTAAGAGAATGAAACTGGATTACTGTCTAACCCCATACACAAAAGTAAACTCAAAATGGATCAAAGACCTGAATATAAGTCATGAAACCATAGAACTCTTAGAAAAAAACATAGGCAAAAATCTCTTGGACATAAACATGAGCAACTTCTTCATGAACATATCTCCCCGGGCAAGGGAAACAAAAGCAAAAATGAACAAGTGGGACTATATCAAACTAAAAACCTTCTGTACAGCAAAGGACACCATCAGTAGAACAGAAAGACATCCTATAGTATGGGAGAATATATTCATAAATGACATATCCGATATGGGGTTGACATCCAAAATATATAAAGAGCTCACGCACCTCAACAAAGTAGAAGAAAATAAGCCAGTTAAAAAATGGGCAGAGTAGCTGAACAGACACTTCTCGAAAGAAGAAATTCAGGTGGCCAACAGGCACATGAAAAGATGCTCCACATTGCTAATCATCAGAGAAATGCAAATTAAAAACATAATGAGATATCACCTCACACCAGTTAGGATGGCCAACATCCAAAACACAAACAACAACAAATGTTGGCAAGGATGTGGAGAAAGGGGAACCCTCCTACACAGCTGGTGGGAATGCAAATTAGTTCAACCACTGTGGAAGGCAGTATGGAGGTTCCTCAAAAACTCAAAATAGAAATACCATTTGACCCAGGAATTCCACTCCTAGGTATTTACCCTAAGAATGCAGCAGCCCAGTTTGAAAAAGACATATGCACCCCTATGTTTATTGCAGCAGTTTTTACAATAGCCAAGAAATGGAAGCAACCTAATTGTCCATCAGTAGATGAATGGATAAAGAAGAGGTGGTACATATACACAATGGAATATTATTCAGCCATAAGAAGAAAACAAATCCTACCATTTGCAACAACATGGATGGAGCTAGAGGGTATTATGCTCAGTGAAATAAGCCAGGCAGAGAAAGACAAGTATCAAATGATTTCACTCATCTGTGGAGTATAAGAACAAAGAAAAAACTGAAGGAACAAAACAGCAGCAGACTCACAGAACCCAAGAATGGACTAACAGTTACCAAAGGGAAAGGGACTGGAGAGGATGGGAAGGGAGGGATAAGGGGGGAAAAGGGGCATTATGATTAGCATACATAATGTAGCCAGGGGGGTACATGGGAAAGGCAGTATTTACAGAGAAGACAAGTAATGACTCTATAGCATCTCACTAAGCTGATGGACAGTAATGGAGTATGTGGGGAGGACTTGATAATAGGGGGTCTAATAACCATAATGTTGTTCAAGTGAGTGTACATTAACAATACCAAAATAAAAAAAATTAAAAAATTAAAAAAACTACTGCTCTTAAAAAATTTTTTTTAATTCTGTTACAGAGCATTTATTAAAACACATTTCTTCTTCTTGTCATTTCTAACATGTGACATCTATTGGAGATTACTTTGATGACCATCATTTCTGTGACATTAACTTGAAGAAAGACAAGTTTCTAACTTTATGACAACCATGATAAACCTGTGTATTCAGAAACATTTGTTTTCCCGACATTTGGAGCAAAGGGAAATATTTATTCTGGCAAAGGAAATGTTGGGGGTGGGAAGAGTATGTTTGGGATAACAGCATAGCTGCCTTCAAATGTGTGAATGGTTTAGAAGTAGAAATCAAGTTTTTTCCCTAAGACTGCAAGAGGTAAAATTAAGAATAAAGAAAGAGTAAATGGGAAATACATTTTGGTTTAGCTTTCTAATAATCAAAGCTGACTAAGTATGGAGAGGGTTGATGCCTTGTGGTTCAATTATTATACAATAATTGGGATTATTCCTGCTGGGCCAGGTGACCACTTTTCAAGGATGCAATCACTTAAAGATATTAATCTTGTCTCCAACACTCTGAGCTTCTATACTTCTTAAAATCTTCCAAGCTGAGAGCCACAGAAGTTAAAGTCACTGATAAAAGACAAAGGGCCCTGGGAACATGAATGTGCTGGCAGAAATACTGGCCATAGCCATTCTTTGAGGCTAATCCCTGAGCCGTTAATTAGGAAAAAGCCCAAATTTCCTATTTATGATAGAATCAGAGTTTAAATTACAGATCCTGAGGAAATTGATGAAAGTAAGGCCATAGAAGAAAACCCAGAAAGTTTGGGAAAGGATACTTCAAAGAATTAGAAGAAATTGAAGACTACTGATTTCCTGGTTTGGTGAAACAAGAGAAAAGTATCATTAATAGGAATTCTCTAAACAGGGAAAGACAAAGTACACGGCATACATTTATAATGGTATTGTTATTATTGTTAAACTTAAGATGAGGCCCTTTTTGAAGATTTAAATTATTTCAGTAACCCCCCCCACCCCAAGCAACCTTAGATTGTATCATTATTGACACTTTCCTTTCCTTCTTTAGTGTTCTATCGTGAGGGATGACAGTAGAGACGACAGATGGGTGACTAATAATCGCTAACAAGAGTTGACCAATAACAGGTAGACAGGTGTTGGAAAGGAGTGTGGAAGGAGAAGACAGCTTGAAGGGTGTGGATAGGAGGCCTCCTTGTCATAAGGTCATGACCCACAAGCACATATTCTTCAGGGAGAGGGTGGAGAAAGGGATAGAGTCAAACAGGCAGAGACAAAGAGGTGGGTCTCCAGTGCCTGAAAGTCAATGGAACTGGCCAGTGCAGGATGAAGCAGACATGTCTGTGGGAAAGAGTCAGGAGAAAGGAGGTACCATATAGGCATTGAGTGTATGCTAGATGCCAGCCACTGCAGTAAGCACTTTATATATCTGTTAACTCATTCACTCTTCACTTCTATCCTAATAGGAAAGTATCAATACTCTCTTCTCATATTTAAATAAAAACAAAACTGAGTCAGAAAGAGATTACATATCCGAGGTCACACAGGCAGTAACTGGTTGCTGGGATTTGAAATCCCACAG
Organism: Smutsia gigantea; assembly: GCA_032199065.1. Classification (NCBI taxonomy): domain Eukaryota; kingdom Metazoa; phylum Chordata; class Mammalia; order Pholidota; family Manidae; genus Smutsia; species Smutsia gigantea. The sequence goes on along the minus strand of JAVSCE010012020.1, from coordinate 412,796 downwards.
TTTATGGTCTTTCACTACATCACACTAGCACAGGCATGAGCAGATAAAGATAAGTTACAAGTGATGCCAGAAATAGGAGCCGGCTGGCAAACATAAATCAAGCTGGAATGGGTAGAAATAAGGCAGATGTGCAGAGGGGCTTGGGAGTCCGTGGGGGGCTGGAGGGTCTACAATTCACCACCAGATAGTCCATTTGAACTAAGCCAGAAACCCAGGAGGTAAAAACTATCATACACAGGAGAGGGTGGGGGCGTGAAAAGCAATGGTGTGTTTTATAAAGAACCCCAGACAAAATGCTCCTAAACATTTGTGCACTCTTGCTCCAATCGTGTCTTTTAGCCTTCATTCTTCTTCACTAGGGGCTTTCCATCTCCTGAACTGAGAGGAAGAGAGAACTTTCAGCTTCCTCATATCATTCTCGGTTCTTACGTCGTCAGCACTGTAATCTGCGACTATGAGCCAGCCAAGGTCAAGCTGCTTCCCAAAGTAGATGCTGCGATGAAAAGACTCATGAGATTTTTAAAAGAAGTCACCACACTGTTTCTTGTTCTCAAGTTCTTGTGGATTCATTTTTCCACAGAACCCATGAATTTCCTCACAGTGCGTGATCCTCAAGTCATCAGTATCATCTGAACAAGGATAAAGAGGGAAAGAAGACAAAATGGGGAAGAGGAGTAAGTCTGCCACCTCACAGCCTGCAGCTTGCATGGCCAGAGCTGGGCATTTTCATCAAGTGGAAGCCCCATTTGCATTTGGACAAAAGCCCTAGTTCAGTAATTTTCCAAGTGAAAGCATGAAATGAAAAGTCTCAAAACAACAAATCAAAGGACACGCAATGTAAGATGCTCTCAAAGAATACAGTAATTACCACAAACGCACTATAATTACGTTCTCAGAAATAGGTCTGCTCAAAGAAGTCATTCATATATGTGATTATCATGACAGCTAAATGGAGAAGACATTATCAAGGTTTGCCAATATGCAAATGTTATTTCTGCCAGACCATTCTGATATAATCTATCAAGTGGAATTAAACATCTCAAAGGAAGTAGACGTCTCTTATTTCCCTAACACATAGCAAACATCTCTATTTCCAAACATATGAAATAGTCTATTCATTTATTGCAGTACATTGCAACTAATAATTAGACTCATTTTCTTTGGATATATTTTTGAGGATAAAATTTTTTCAGAGGAAATCCAGAGCATTTCTTACTAGCTATCCATTATAATTTAGGAGTGTATGATTGAAACATACACTTACCACCATATAAGATCTTTTACAGACATCATTCTAGGCTTCAGGCCCTGTGGCATATTTGCACAGATTTTACATCTGCTGGCTTTTCACAAATGGCTCTGTCAAAGCATAACATGTGACTTCCATAACTGAATGTTATTTACATCAGAATGCAAAGGGGCTGTGTAACTATCCCAGTGTTTGAGGGTCATAATTTTTGTACTACTGACTACAGAAAAATCTTCTGTTTCCAGGAAAACCATTTCCTGTTTAGTGCTGCATTTAATGAGTAATCTCAGCCAGCAGCAGGCAGAGCCAGAGAGCATTTGGCGGCCCAAAAACATTCAGCACTTAAAAGCAAGGGGAACCAAAATACTGGAGCCTGGGCCTTGGCAATATTAGTATCCCCCCAACACAGACACCCCCAAGAAAGGCAGGGCCATGCTAGGGGCACACTGCATGAGGCCCTTGAGGCATGAAAAAGGGGTTGGTGGCACAGGTCCAGGAATGAAATAGAAGCTGTGAAGCAGCATGGTATTATACAGTGACTGCTTCGGAATGAGCACAAAAGACAATTTCATATCAAGGTCATAGGCTCCCCTTTCCCAGATTTCCAGACTAACTTGGAGAGCATGCAGAGCCACATAAGAGGTTAAAAAATCTGAAGAATCTTAAAGGAACAACTCCCTTAAGCTCACATGGGGCCCAGCACCTTCTAGAGAGAACCCAGTTTGCCCAGATTTGGGGTTTTTGCTCAAGATAGAAACTGCAACTTCTTAGTAACACGACAAGTGTGCGTTTGCTTCTGAACCTTGTGGGAGCAGCTTCTCTCGCATCATCCATTATGCCTGTCTTTGTCTGCCTCTCAGTTTAATTTGACAAATATTTATAGAGCACCCACTATGTCCATGTCTCTGTGCTAGGCATTATAAGAACATCCCAGATGGATAAAACTTCTTGCCTGGTAAAGAACCAGTCTAACCCAGTCTAGTGATACTGATCTTCTTCTGATCACTTCTTTACTTTACCAAACTTCTGTGCCAGATCAAGTCCCCTTGCTATGTATCCCTGTAACTTCCAGTACATTATTGTGATTGCCTATGGTCATCTGCCTTCTCCAGAGGATTTTAAGTTTACTGAGGTGAACACCATCTGTCTTGCTTACCACTGTGGCTCCAAGGCGTAGCGCATAGCAGGTGATCATTAATATTTAAAAAACAATGAATGAATGAATTTTCTAAAGACTATTTTTTTTTAATGACCTAGATTTTGACCAATGACATAAATTTTGCTCTTTAGAAACCTTACTGACCTGGTATTGCTGCTCTGGTTAAGATAAAACACTCCATGTACTTGATTCAATATTTATAAATATCAAAAGACTAGATATGTAGACTAGACTTACCTTTTCAGATATATTTTCAAAAGACCAACAGATGTACACACACACTTGCACACACACAGAGCTGATAGAGGGATGGCTTCTAAAAATTACCCTTGAGTTAAGCAGAATGAATCTAAACATCAGTATTTCCCAAGCTCCGTGTTTTAAGTAGAGAAAACCAAGTAGCATTAAATATCTGAATCAGACAATCAACTTCATTTTCTCTTATTCCCTGCCTACTAAACCATTCAAGGTCCAACCTTGAAAACAGAAAACAGTTCAAGGTATTTAAAAGACAAGGAATACATAACAACACAGGAAAGTGGTTATATGGGTATTGAAATTACTGGGAAGTCAAGTAGAAATTGGGGAGGCAAACCAAGAGATTAGCATCAGCAGGAAGCTACAAACACCACTGGGTTAGAAGGATGAGGGGAAGAGGGAGCTTTACTGCAGCCTAGGAGCCCAGGGCGTTTGAGGCAAATTCAAATCAGGTGGGAGACTCAGTGAGCGCCAAAGAAGCCACCTACAGCAGAGACAGATGAGGAAACATAGCTCAGCTTTGTCCCTCCTGTTTGCTAACCTGAGGGGCACAGAGCAGGAGTCAGCTCCCTGATACAGAGAAGAGGAAGGGCCAGCCAAGAAACTGGTGTGAGGGCACATAGGCCCAGCACCCATGCACTTACGAACAGCCTACTGGTGATCTGCCTACCCATGTAGTTGTGGAGGCACTGAAACAAATAAGTATCTGACTGTTTTGACATCTGATTTCTCATTGGATATTAATAAATTGACATTCTGATTTCAAATATTTTATTTTTGCTAAAAAAGTCTTCTAAAGTTGTTGTCCTTAAGTTCCATTATTTTATATTCATTTCGCATTTAAAGTTCCTATTTCAAAAGATAATGCTAACCTGTACATTATAATTATGTAAAAGACATGTAAAAAATAACTATTGTGATAAGGTGTATTCATAATAATAGATAAGAGCCAGGGAACCTGGCTTTGCTTGCCAATTTGTTTCTTCAATTTAAGGGAAGAATAAATAAAAATGTCTAATAAAATCCAAAGGGCTAGAATGAAAAAAAAATTTTTCTGACAAACTTATGATGTCAAATAGGAATTATTTTGGAAAACAAAATATTTTTTAAAGCATACCTAAAGTCACCATTGTCAAAAAGGTTTTACAGGAATAACTTGGTTATTCAAAAAATGTATCTTGGAATATACAACATGCACAGGACCCACCCAGCTCACATTAAATATTTAGTCTGGTTGACTCACTCAATCACTCCAGTAGAAAGCCCTGACTTGCTCATCACCATATATCTTCGGCCAGTGACCTCATCAAATTGGACAAGCCAGGTGTAGTCATCATTGTTTGGATGGAGTCTTTCTACCTGTGATAAATGATGGTACAGGGAATTGATTCTAAAGTACATGTGAGACAACCATGTGCGGTTTCAGTGCTTTGTCCTTCCTCACTACAGCTGATCCTTCCAATTTCAGGGGCCATTTTCTTTTCAAAACATCAGAAAGCTTGTGTTGTCATTAAAACCACCAGGAAGGCTGTTTAGGCCCGTCTAGTCCTGACTCTCTGCTGAAGCAAACTCAGTCTTGTGAGGCATGTGGAATTCAGAATTTAAACCATAGTGCCCATTAAGGATCCTCTGGCAATTTTCACAGGATTAGGAATGGCCACAAGGCAACTGGGGCAATTACATTCTTCCTCCCTCCACCACCCCCTGCGGTTTTAAATGCATTAGATCTGTTCTGCTTTTCCTGCTTTAAGAAGGTAAATTAAGTAGTGCAATTTTGCTCTGCTAACCAGCTACTGTCTTCCTTCCCAGGAGGGCAGAATTTGAGGGGAATGAGTCTCATTAACGCAGCACAATCCTTAGGCATCACCTGTCTCTAACTCAGCAGACCAAGGAGCAATGTTTACCTCCTTAGGAATATTTAACCCGCTTCCCTCAGAAATTTTGAATGCTTGCATGAGGTCAGGAACAAATCACTTTTTTCCCTAAAACATCCCAATAAGACAGTCTCAATAATATGCCTTTAAACAGCACCAAATGTAAGAAATGGATACCATGGGATGAGAAAGTTTCCAAGAAAATGTAATGCCAAGGTAGGGAGCAGTTTTAAAATGCCAGTCAGGCCAGGTGAGGAAGAGAAAATAGAGTTGAGAGAAAGAATGAAATTTCTAACCCTAGAAATATAGCTGTGCCTATCAGAAGTCTGTTTTTCTACTCCTTTCAGAATGATCTCTAAAAAATGTCAGTAAAAGTGATCCCATTTTCCTATTTTGGAAATAAGACAGAATTTGTACCTGCCCCATACTTGCCATTTGATATCTTAATTGTGGTATCAAGGAACATCAAATTGTTTAGAACTAAGATAGTTTAGAATGAGTCAAAAAGCAGGGTATAAAACTGAGAAAATCTCAGATCTCATACCTTTTCTTTTCTTATGCTACCTGAAATGTTATTGACCTACAATACTTTGCCTTAACTTCTCAATTAGAAATGCCCTAAATAGCTTTGTTGTACATTCTTTCTGATTTTAAGTGTCAATTCTTACATTTTCTGACTTACCTATATGTATATATTTATAACTATGTTCCTACACAAGAACACATGTTTAAATATTATGATGATGCCATCCCTTATGCAAATAAAGCCATAGCATAATACAGACTTATTTTAATTGCATAGAACCCAAGTGTGTATTTATTAAAGGTTCCACTCCTGCTTAGAATGTAGAAAGCCACAAGACAAAATCACTCTCATCCTAAAATATGTAAAAGCTGAATAATCTACAAGTTTATAACTTTTCTTAACCCATCAGCTAGTTGAGGTTGTACAGTACAAGGGGGACAAACTTTAGAGTGACAAATGACTCCTGCTTCCAGCCAAGAAAGAACAGCAGGATCCAGGTTTACCCTCCCACCTAGAACTACTGACAAAATATATTAAACAACAGTTTTCAGAGTTATACAATAGCTAGCATAGGAGAGAAATCCAGCAGAGAAGGAAAACAAGCAGACTGCACCCTATAATTTCTCTGGTTGCTGGAGTTCAGGCCATAGTGCAGGGAGATGGAAACTAGGTGGCATCCAGCATTCACCCAGAGACAAAGTTGGGAGAATACAGGGAACCTAAGGTTGCTGGAGTTCACAGGGCAAAGTGCAAATAGGAAAGAGCTGTCCAGAGAGAAAGTTCTAGAGATCTGCAGAAGGACCCCTTCAGTCTCAGTGTTACAGAAAATACTGAAAAAACCTGGACTGGATCACTGACAGAAGAACCGAGCACATGCTCCGGGGTCTTGGAGCACTGAAGCTTTATTTCACACCGGCGGGCTCAGAGGAGAGTAATCTCCCAAAAGTCTGAGCCCCGAACAAAGGCAAAGGGAGCAATATATATCTTTCTGCTTCTGTATCTGTAACATTCCTACAAGCACAGCAAGCAAGCAGGCAAGGGGGAGCGAGTTTAGGGAGTGAACCTTGGGAATGGGTGCTCGGCAGAGCAGGAAATCAAGGGAGTGTTTTTGTTGTTTGTGTTGAGGAGGGCGAGACAGAGGGGAACCACCTGGGCTAGACTGCTGTCCTTGTAAATTTTTCCCAATCATCAGCTGAGAATTGATCAATGAATTCATGTGAGAAAACAACTGAAAGTTTAGAAAGAGGCCCCCAAAAGAACTAGGGGACCAAACCTGGAGCTCAAACTTTGTGTTGGGAATACTTTCTGTTCCCACTAGCCAAACATCTGTCAACAAATGAATAGACAAACAAAATTTAGTGATTTTATACAGTGGAGTATTACTCAGCAATTAAAAATGAGGGGAAAAAATGTGCTGAGTGAAAGAAGTCAGACATAGAAAATACATAGTGTATTTTTTTTCATTTATATAACATTCTGGAAAGTTGTAGATCTAGAGTGACAAAAAGAGATCAGTGTTTGCCTGAGGTCAGCTGGGATGAAGGGGAAGATGGACTGCCATGGGGCATAGAAATCTAGCATGATGTGAATGTTTTGCATTGTAATTGCCTCAATGATTTCATGGGTATATACATCTCTAAGAACTCATCAAATCATAAACTTTATTTTTTTTATATAATTTATTTTATTATCATTAATTTACAATTACATGTGCAATATTACGATTATTAAACTACCCCTTCATCAGGTCCCCCCCACCAACCCCATTACAGTCACTGTCCATCAGCGTAGTGAGATGTTACAGAATCACTACTTGTCTTCTCTGAGATGTACTGCCCTCCCCGTGCCCCCCCAACATTACATCTGCTAATCGTAATGCCCCTTTTTCCCTCTTATCCCTCCCTTCCCGCCCATTTTCCCCAGTCCCTTTCCCTTTGGTAACTATTAGTCCGTTCTTGGGTTCTGTGAGTCTGCTGCTGTTTTGTTCCTTCAGTTTTTTTCTTTGTTCTTATACTCCACATATGAGTGAAATCATTTGATACTTGTCTTTTTCGGCTTGGCTTATTTCACTGAGCATAATACCCTCTAGCTCCATCCATGTTGTTGCAAATGGTAGGATTTGTTTTCTTCTTATGGCTGAATAATATTCCATTGTGTATATGTACCACATCTTCTTTATCCATTCATCTACTGATGGACACTTAGGTTGCTTCCATTTCTTGGCTATTGTAAATAGTGCTGCAATAAACATAGGGGTGCATCTGTCCTTTTCAAATTGGGCTGCTGCATTCTTAGGGTAAATTCCTAGGAGTGGAATTCCTGGGTCAAATGGTATTTCTATTTTTGAGTTTTTTGAGGAACCTCCATACTGCTTTCCACAATGGTTGAACTAATTTGCATCCCACCAGCAGTGTAGGAGGGTTCCCCTTTCTCCACATCCTTGCCAACACTTGTTGTTTGTCTTTTGGGTGGCGGCCATCCTAACTGGTGTGAGGTGATATCTCATTGTGGTTTTAATTTGCATTTCTCTGATGACTAGTGATGTGGAGCATCTTTTCATGTGCCTGTTGGCCATCTGAATTTCTTCTTGGAGAAGTGGTTATTCATGTCCCTCTGCCCATTTTTAATTGGATTATTTGCTTTTTGTTTGTTGAGGTGCGTGAGTTCCCTATATATTTTGATGTCAACCCTTTGTATCGGATACGTCATTTATGAAAATATTCTCCCATACTGTAGGATGTCTTTTTGTTCTACTGATGGTGTCCTTTGCTGTACAGAAGCTTTTAAGCTTGATATAGTCCCACTTGTTCATTTTTGCTTTTGTTTCCCTTGCCTGAGGAGATATGTTCATGAAGAAGTTGCTCATGTTTATGTCCAAGAGATTTTTGCCTGTTTTTTTCTAAGAGTTTTATGGTTTCATGACTTACATTCAGGTCTTTGATTCATTTTGAGTTTACTTTTGTGTATGGGGTTAGACAGTAATCCAGTTTTATTCTCTTACGTGTAGCTGTCCAGTTTTGCTAACACCACCTGCTGAAGAGGTGGTCATCTCCCCAATGTATATCCAAGGCTCCTTTATCATATATTAATTAACTGTATATGTTTGGGTTAATGTGTGAATTTTCTATTCTGTTCCACTGGTCTGTGGGTCTGTTTTTGTGCCAATACCAAATTGTCTTGATTACTATGGCTTTGTAGTAGAACTTGAAGTCAGGGAGCATAATTCTCCCTGTTTTATTCCTCCTTCTCAGGATTATTTTGGCTATTTGGGGTCTTTTGTGGTTCCATATGAATTTTAGAATTATTTGTTCCAGTTCATTGAAGAAAGCTGTTGGTAGTTCGATAGGGATTGCGTTGAATCTGTAGATTGCTTTAGGTAGTATAGCCATTTTGACAATATTTATTCTTCCTAGCCAAGAGCATGGGATGCATTTCCATTTGTTAGTGTCCTCTTTAATTTCTCTTAGGAGTGTCTTGTAGTTTTCAGGGTACAGGTCTTTCACTTCCTTCGTTAGGTTTATTCCTAGGTATTTTATTCTTTTTGATGCAATTGTGAATGGAATTGTTTTTCTAATTTCTCTTTCTGTTAGTTCATCATTAGTGTATAGGAAAGCAACAGATTTCTGTGTGTTAATTTTGTGTCCTGCAACTTTGCTGAATTCAGATATTAGTTCTAGTTGTTTTGGAGTGGAGTCTTCAGGGTTTTTAATGTACATAATCATGTGATCTGCAAATAGTGATAATTTGAATTCTTCTTTACCAATCTGGATGCCTTGTATTTCTTTGTTTTGTCTGATTGCCATAGCTAGGACCTCCAGTACTATGTTGAATAGCAGTGGAGAGCATGGGCATCCCTGACTTGTTCCTGATCTTAGATGAAAAGCTTTCAGCTTCTTGCTGTTAAGTATGATGTTAGCTGTGGGTTTGTCATACATGGCCTTTATGATGTTGAGGTACTTGCCCTCTATACCCATTTTGTTGAGAGTTTTAATCAGGAATGGATGCTGAATTTTGTCAAATGCTTTTTCAGCATCTATGGAGATGATCATGTGGTTTTTGTTCTTCTTTTGTTGATGTGGTGCATGATGTTGGTGTTTTCAAATGTTGTACCATACTTGCATCCCTGGGATGAATCCCACTTCTTCATGGTGTATGATCCTCTTGATGTATTTTTGAATACGGTTTGCTAATATTTTGTTGAGTATTTTTGCATCTACGTTCCTCAAGGATATTGGTCTGTAATTTTCTTTTTTGGTGAGGTCTTTGCCCGGTTTTGGTATTAGAGTGATGCTGGAGTCACAGAATGAGTTTGGAAGTATTCCCTCCTCTTCTATTTTTTGGAAAACTTTAAGGAAAATGGGTGTTATTTCTTCTCTATATGTCTGGTAGAATTCAGAGGTGAATTCATCTGGTCCGGGGGTTTTGTTCTTGGGTAGTTTTCTGATTACTGATTCAATTTCGTTGCTGGTAGTTGGTCTGTTTAGTTTTTCTGTTTCTTGCTTGGTCAGTCTTGGGAGGTTGTGTTTTTCTAAGAAGTTGTCCATTTCTTCTATGTTTTCCAGCTTGTTAGCATATAGATTCTCATAATATTCTCTTATAATTCTTTGTATTTCTGTGGGGTCCGTCGTTATTTTTCCTTTCTCATTTCTGATTCTGTTTATGTGTGTAGATTCTCTTTTTCTCTTAATGAGTCTGGCTTGGGGTTTATCTATTTTGTTTAGTTTTTCAAAGAACCAGCTCTTGGTTTCATTGATTTTTTTCTGTTGTTTTATTCTTCTCAATTTTATTAATTTCTTCTCTGATATTTATTATGTCCCTCCTTCTGGTGACTTTGGGCCTCATTTGTTCTTCTCTTTCCTATTTCAGTAATTGTGTGTTTAGAGTATTCATTTGGGATTGTTATTCCTTCTTTAAATAGGCATGGACTGCAATATGCTTTCCTCTTAGAACTGCCTTTGCTCTGTCCCTCAGAAGTTGTGGCTTTGTGTTGCTGTTTTCATTAGTCTCCATATATTCTTTGATTTCTGTTTTGATTTGGTCATTAACCCATTGATTAATTAGGAGAATGTTGTTACTTCTCCATGTATTTGTGAGCCTTTTTGTTTTCTTTTTAAAATTTATTTCTAGTTTTATACCTTTATGATCTGTGAAGTTGGTTGGTAGAATTTCAATATTTTTGAATTTACTGAGGTTCTTTTTGTGGCCTAGTATGTGGTCTATTCTGGAAAATGTTCCATGTGCACTTGAGAAGAATGTGTATCTTGTTGCTTTTGGGTGTAGAGTTCTGTAGATGTCTGTCAGGTCCATCTGTTCTAGTGTGTTGTTTAGTGCCTCTGTGTCTTCCTTATTTTCTGTCTAGTTGATCTGTCCTTTGGAGTGAGTAGTGTGTTGAAGTCTCCTAAAATGCATTGCTTTCTTTTTCCTCCTTTAATTCTGTCAGTATTTGTTTCAATATGCCAGCGCTCCTGTGTTGGGTGCATATATATTTAAAATGGTTATATCCTCTTGTTGGACTGACCGCTTTATCATTATGTAATGTCCTTCTTTTTCTGTTGTTACTTTCTTCGTTTTGAAGTCTATTTTGTCTGATACAAGTACTGCAACACCTGCTTTTTTCTCCTTGTTGTTTGCATGAAATATCTTTTTCCATCCCTTCATCTTTAGTCTGTGTATATGTTTGGGTTTGAGGTGAATGTCTTGTAAGCAGCATATAGATGGGTCTTGCTTTTTTATCCATTCAGTAACTGTGTCTTTTGATTGGTGCATTCAGTCCATTTACATTTAGGGTGATTATCGATAGATATGTACTTATTACCATTGTTGGCTTTAGATTCATGGTTACCACAGGTTCAGGGGTAGCTTTTCTACTAACAGTCTAACTTAACTTTCTTGTTATGTTATTGTAAACACAGTCTGATGATTCTTTATTTCTCTCTCTCCCTTCTTATTCTTCCTCCTCCCTTCTTTATATACTAGGTGTTTTATTCTTTGCCTTTAGTTAGTATTTGGATGGTCTGCTTTCTTTGCTATGATTTTATTTTCTCTGATGACCTCTTTTTAACCTTAGGAGTGCTTCCATCTAGAGCTGTCCCTTTAAGATATCCTGAAGAGGTGGTTTATGGGAGGCAAATTCCCTCAGCTTTCACTTGTCTGGAAATTGTTTAATACTGCCCTCAAATTTAAATGAGAATCGTGCTGGATACAATATTCTTGGTTCGAGGCCCTTCTGTTTCATTATGTTAAATATATCATGCCGTTCTCTTCTGGCCTGTAAGATTTCTGTTGAGAAGTCTGATGATAGTCTGATGGGTTTTCCTTTGTAGGTGATCTTTTTTTCTCGCTCTACCTGCCTTTAATACTCTGCCCTTATCTTTGATCTTTGCCAGTTTAATTATTATGTGTCTTGGTGTTGTCTTCCTTGTGTCCCTTGTTTTGGAAGATCTGTATGCTTCCATGGTTTGAGAGACTATTTCCTTCCCCAGCTTGGGGAAGTTTTCAACAATTATTTCTTCAAAGACACTTTCTTTCCTCTTCTCTCTCTCTTCTTCTTCTGGTACTCCTATAATGCGAATATTGTTCTGTTTGGATTGTTCACACAGTTCTCTTAAAAATTTTTCATTTCTAGAGATCCTTTTATCTCTGTCTGCCTCAGCTTCTCTGTATTCCTGTTCTCTGATTTGTATTCCATTAACTGTCTCTTGCATCTCGTCCAGCCTTCTGCTAAGCCCATCGATCACTTGTCTCATCTCTGCATTATCTTTCCTCACTTCCCTCACTTCCTCTCTTAGCTCTTGCATATTTCTCTGTAGATCCATCAGTATGGTTATGGCTTTTATTCTGAATTCTTTTTCAGGAAGACTGTGCATGTCTATCCCATCAGGCTCTCCTCTCTGGGTTTGTCTGGTCAGGGGTTGTCTGGGTAAGGTTTGTTTGTATCATATTCCTCTGTCTTTTCATGGCGATATAAGTGGTCAGAAAAAGAAAAAAAGAAGAAAGGAAAATAGAAAAAAAAAGCCTGCCAGGTGTAGTTTCTGTGAGGATCCTGTAGGTGGCGCTGCTGCTCCACTCTTCCGCAGCCATGCTGCTCCACTGGGCCCTTTGTGACTCTGGCCAGGGTGGGAATGAATGGGAGGCTTCTGATGTCTGTGGCAATTCTTCGTGTGACTGCTTTTCCCATCTGCTGTCCAAGGGGACCGAAATTCCCCAGGACTCCCAGCCTGCTTGGCTGAGTGCGCTGGGATGATCCTGCTCCTCCGTTGGGCCCCTGTCTCTTTAAGACCCCTAAAAAAGGGCACGCTTTTCTTTTGTCCCGGGGAACTGGCTGAGTGGACCTGCCTTCTTGGATCCTGCACCTCTGCCTCTCTAATATCCGATGTGTGTCAGCGCTCCTGGCACAGATCACCAGGGCTGGTTATTTGGTGGGCCTGTGCTCCCACTCCCTCCCTGCTCTGAATCCTCTCCTCCCACCAGTGCTCTGGGTGGGGGAGTGCTCAGGTCCCACCCGGCGCGGCTCCGTATCTTAGCCGCTTTGCCTGGTGCCAAGTCCTCTCAGGTGTAGCTGCATGCTGGGTGCTGTCTTGTATCTTCTGGTCTCTCTTTTATGAATAGTTGTATTTGTTGTATTTTCATAAATATATTTGGTTTTGGGAGGAGATTTCCGCCACCCTGCTCATGCTGCCATCTTCCCGGAAGTCTCATATTAAGTATTTTTAAGTTTTGCAGTTTTAAGAAATTTTCAGCAAACCTGATAGGGAATTCTTGAACCAAGGTGACATGTCAGATGAGTCCCCATTCTTCTAGGAATGGGCCTGCCTTAGATCTCTGCTGCACTTAGTCTGGCTGGGAATACTCATTGGGAAATGTGGCCTCAGTGTAAAGTGGTGGTGAATAGATTTCAGAGCTCAGTTTAGTTGGTTGCAGTTTTCTACATTCACCTAGTGTTTTCAGAGACAAAATTACAGAAATGAGATGCAAATTTTGCATTATGCTTAAATCATTCCCTAATAAATCAGTTGCATTGGAATAAATTCTCTTTTTCAAAACAGATATTTTAGCAGAATTAACAGAATGGCAATGTTGTTGGGAAGTCCAATCCAGGGAGACCTACCTGCATGCTAGGTGAGACTTCAACCCAGGAGATGATTCTTGACTCTGATTAAGAAAGAATTCACAAAGAAATAACAAGTGTTGGTGAGGATGTGGTGAAAAATGGACCCTCCTATGCTGTTGGTGGGAATGTAAATTGGTACAACCACTATGTGGTTCCTCAAAAAACTGAAAATAGAAATACCATACAACCCAGTAATTCCTCTTCTAGGAATTACCCAAAGAAAACAATCTCTGATTCAAGAAGATATATGCTCCCCTACGTTTACTGCCACCTTATTTACCATAGCCAAGATGAAGAAGCAACCAAAGTGTCCATCAATAGATGAATGGATAAAGACGATAATGGTACATATACACAATGGAATATTAGTCAAAAAAGAAAGAAATCCTGTCATGTGCTCAACGTGGATGTACTTAGAGGGTATTATGCTAAATGAAATAAGCCAGGTGGAGAAAGACAAATACTATATGATTTCACTTATATGTGGAATCTAAAAACAAAACAAAAATGAACAAAACAACAATAGACTCATGGACACTGAGAAGTGACTGGTGTTTACCATGGGGGAGGATTTGTGGTGGGTGGGTGAAACAAATAAAGGGGATAAAGAAGCACAAAATCTCAATCATAGCATAAATTTATCACAGGGATAAAAATACAGTATAGAGAATGTAGTCAGTAGTTCCGTAACATCTTTCTATGTTGACAGATAGTAACTACTCTAGTTGGGATATACATTTAATAATGTATAGAACTGTCAAATCACTATGTTGTACAATTGGAACCAATATAATATTCTATATCAATTATAACATTATTAAAAATATATTAAAAAAAGAAAGAATTCATGAGCAGGTCAAGCAGGTACAAGCAGAGTGGTTTAACAAAGCAAAAGTACCTACTCGAGGGAGGAGTGTGGGCTTGAGAGTGAGCAATGTGGTGGGGCTTGGGTTGGGTGCTCTTATAGCTGGAGTTTAAGCAGGGGTAGGCTACTCATCAGGGTAGGTGGAGTTTTCTCAGGATAGGGAGATGATTTCCAGGAAATAGGGGGATCCTCTGTTTTTTTCCTTAGATCGTCTGCCTTGGAACTGGCATGGTGTTAAGGGGTGTGATTTTTAGCATACTAATGAGCATATAATGTAATTTGAGGTGAAGTCTGAGTCTACTTCTTTCCATATTGGAACCAGCCAGTTTTGGCTGGTCTAGTCCCAGAAAGAACACTTTACACAAAATGTTTAGAATGTAAACAAGCATCTAGTCAAATGTAAACAATGGCCAAGGTCCCCCTTCCCCCTCCCTGCTCATGTCTGGCTATCTGCCTGTTCTAACAGCACAGGATAGATGTCTCCAACTCCCCTTCAAGTAGCACTAAAAAAATACACTGGAAAGCTATGGAAGACTGGTGGATGACTTGACCTACTCCCACCCACCACCACCATCCCCAACCTGGGAAATATTATATGCCATAGATGTTCCTGGGCTGAAATTCAATCTTATTTCCTTGACGTGAATGCATTGACCAATTTTGACATGTCTGTCAGGAATAATGAGGTAGAATCAAACATGTTTTTAATATTAAGCTTATTTGGTCAAAACTGAAAGGGAATTCTCTAGAGAAGTTAATATCATCTGGATATTGCCTTTATCCTTTGGTGTTTTTAGGTTGTTCACTGTGAGCACTTTATTTTTTCTTGCTTTTCTCTTTCCCCCAAAGGATATCACATTTTTTCTTTTTTTTCCTTTTTTATTAAGGTATTATTGATATACACTCTTATGAAGGTTTCACATGAAAAAATAATGTGCTTACTACATTTGCCCATATTATCAAGTCCCCTCCCATACCCCAATGCAGTCACTGTCCATCAGTGTACTAAGATGCCACAGATTCACTATTTGCCTTTTCTGTGCCACACTATTTTCCCCGTGATCCCCCACACCATGAGTACTAAACACAATACCCCTCAATCCCCTTCTCCCACCCTCCCCACCTGCCCTCCCACACCCGGCTCCTTTGGTAACCACCAGTTCCTTCTTGGAGTCTCTAAGTCGGCTGCTATTTTGTTCCTTCAGTTTTGCTTCATTGTTATACTCCACAAATGAGGGAAATCATATGGCACTTGTCTTTCTCCGCCTGGCTTATTTCACTGAGCATAATATGCTCCAGCTCCATCCATGTTGTTACAAATGGTAGGATTTGTTTCTTTCTTATGGTTGAATAATATTCCATTGTGTATATATACCACCTCTTCTTTATCCATTCATCTACCGATAGAAACTTAGGTTGCTTCCATATCTTGGCTTTTGTAAAAAGTGCTGCAATAAACATAGGGTGCATATGTCTTTTTGAATCTGAGATGTTGTATTCTTTGGGTAAATTTTAAGGAGTGGGATTCCCGGGTCAGATGGTATTTCTACTTTTAGTTTTTTGAGGAACCTCCATATTGCTTTCCACAATGGTTGAACTAGTTTATATTCCCACCAGCAGGGTAGGAGGGTTTCCGTTTCTTTGCATCCTAGCCAGCATTTGTTGTTCTTAGTCTGTTCAATGCTGGCCATCTTTACTGGCATGAGGTGATATCTCATTGTGGTTTTAATTTGCATTTCCCTGATGATTAGTGATGTGGAGCATCTTTTCATGTGTCTGTCGGCCATCTGAATTTCTTCTTTGAAACTGTCTCTTCATACCCTCTGCCCATTTTTTAATCGGGTTATTTGCTTTTTAGGTGTTGAGGTGTGTAAGTTCTTTATATGTTTTGGATGTTAACCCCTTGTCGGATATGTCATTTACAAATATATTCTCCCATATCACAGGAAGCCTTTTTGTTCTGTTGATGGCGTCCTTTGCCCTACAGAAACTTCTTAGTTTGATGTAGTCCCATAAGTTCATTTTTGCTTTTGTTTCCCTTGCTCAGGAAGATGCATTCAGAAGAAGTTGCTCATGCTTATATTCAGGAGATTTTTGACAACGAGATTTTTGCCTATGTTGTCTTCTAAGAGTTTTATGGTTTCATGAGTTACATTCAGGTCCTTGATCCATTTCGAGTTTACTTTTGTGTATGGGGTTAAACAATAATCCAGTTTCATTCTCTTGCATGTAGCTGTCCAGTTTTGCCAACACCAGCTGTTGAAGAGGCTGTCATTTCCCCATTGTATGTCCATGGCTCCTTTACCATATATTAGTTGACCATATATGGTTGGATTTATATCAGGGCTCTCTAGTCAGTTCTATTGGTCTATGGGTCTGTTCTTGTGCCAGTACCAAATTGTCTTGATTAATGTGACTTTGTAGTAGAGCTTGAAGTTGGGAGCATAATCCCCCCAGCTTTATTCTTCCATCTCAGGATTGGTGTGGCTATTTGGGGTCTTTATTGGTTCCATATGAATTTTAGAATGATTTTCTCTGGTTCAGTGAAGAATGCTGTTGGTATTTTGATATGAATTGTATTGAATCTGTACAGCCACTTTAGGCAGCATGGCGATTTTGACAATATTAATTCTTGCTATACTTGAGCACAGGATATGTTTCCATTTATTGTTATCTTCTTTAATTTCTCTCATGAGTGTCTTTTAGTTTTCAGAGTATAGGTCTTTCACTTCCTTGGTTAGGTTTATTCCTAGGTATTTTATTCTTCTTGATGCAACTGTGAATGGAATTGTTTTCCTGATTTCTCTTTCTGCTAGTTCATTGTTAGTGTATAGGAATGCCACAGATTTCTGCGTATTAATTTTGTATCCCGCAACTTTGCTGAATTCAGATATTAGATCTAGTAGTTTTGGATTAGATTCTTTGGGGTTTTTATGGACAATATGTCATCTGCAAACAGGGACGGTTTAACTTCTTCCTTGCCAATCTGGATGCCTTTTATTTCTTTGTGTTGTCTGATTGCCGTGGCTAGGACCTCCAGTACGGTTAAATAGAGGTGGGGAGAGTGGGCATCCTTGTCTTGTTCCTGATCTTAAAGGAGAAGCTTTCAGCTTCTTCCTGTTAAGTATGATGTTGGCTGTGGGTTTGTCATATATGGCCTTCATTATGTTGAGGTACTTTCCCTCTATACCCATTTTGTTGAGAGTTTTTATCATGAATGGTTGTTGAATTTTGTCAAATGCCTTTTCAGCATCTATGGAGATGATCATGTGGTTTTTGTCCTTCTTTTTGTTGATGTGGTGGATGATGTTGATGGATTTTCTAATGTTGTACCATCCTTGCATCCCTGGAATAAATTCTACTTGATCATGATGGGTGATCTTTTTGATGAATTTTTAAATTCAGTTTGCTAATATTTTGTTGAGTATTTTTTCATCTATGTTCATCAGGGATATTGGTCTATAATTTTCTTTTTTTGTGCTGTCTTTGCCTGGTTTTGGTATTAGAGTCATGCTGGCCTCATAGAATGAGTTTGGAAGTACTCCCTCTTCTTCTTCTCTTTGGAAAACTTTAAGGAGGATGGGTATTAGGTCTTCACTAAATATTTGATAAAATTCTGTGGTGAAGCCATCTGGTCCAGCGGTTTTGTTCTTAGGTAGGTTTTTGATTACCAGTTCAATTTCATTGCTGGTAATTGGTCTATTCAGATTTTCTGTTCCTTTCTGGGTCAACCTTGCATGGTTGTGTTTTTCTAGAAAGTTGTCCATTTCCTCTAGGTTATCCAGTTTGTTAGCATATAATTTTTCATAGTATTCTCTAATAATTCTTTGTATTTCTGTAGTGTCTGTAGTGATTTTTTCCTTTCTTATTTCTGATTCTGTTTATGTAAGTAGACTCTCTTTTTTTCCTGATAATTATGGCTATGGGTTTATCTATTTTGTTTATTTTATCAAAGAACCAGCTCTTGCTTTCACTGATTCTTTCTATTGTTTTATTCTTCTCAATTATATTTATTTATGCTCTAATCTTTATTATGTCCCTCCGTCTACTGACTTTGGGCCTCATTTGTTCTTCTTTTCCTAGTTTTGTTAATTGTGAGTTTAGACTGCTCATATGGGATTGTTCTTCTTTCCTGAATTAGGCCTGTACTGAAATACACTTTCCTCTTAACATGGCCTTTGCTGCATCCAACAGATTTTGCAGTGTTGAATTATTGTTGTCATTTGTCTCCATATACTACTTGATATCTATTTTTATTTGGTCATTGATCCATTCGTTATTTAGGAACATGTTCTGAAGCCTCCATGTGTTTGGGTGGTTTTTCATTTTCTTTGCATAATTTATTTCTAGTTTCATACCTTTGTGGTCTTAGAAACTGGTTGGTAAAATTTCAATCTTTTGGAATTTACTGAGGCTCTTTTTGTGGCCTAGTATATGATCTATTCTTGAAAATGTTCCATGTGCACTTGAGAAGAATGTGTATTTTGCTGCTGTTGGGTGTAGAGTTCTGTAGATGTTTGTTAGGTGTATCTGTTCTAATATGTTGTTCAGTGCCTCTGTCTCCTTACATATTTTCTGTCTGGTTGATCTGTCCTTCAGAGTGAGTGGAGTGTTGAAGTCTCCTATAATGAATGTATTGCATTCTATTTCTCCTATTAGTTCTGTTAGTATTTGTTTCACATATGTAAGTGCTCTTGTGTTGGGCACATAGATATTTATCATGGTTATTTCTTCCTGTTGGATTGACCCTTTTATCATTATGTAATGTCTTTCTTTGTCTCTTGTGACTTTCATTGTTTTGAAGTCGATTTTGTCTGATACAAGTACTGCAATTCCTGTTTTATTCTCCCTATTAGTTGTATGAAATGTCTTTTTCCATCCCTTCACTTGTACTCTGTGTATGTCTTTGGGTTTAAAGTGAGTCTCTTTTAGATAGCATATAGATGGGTCTTGTTTTTTTATCCATTCAGTGACTCTATGTCTTTTGATTGGTGCATTCAGTCCATTTACATTTAGGGTGATTATCGATAGGTATGTACGTATCAGCATTGCAGGCTTTAGATTCGTGGTTACCAAAGGTTCAAAGTTAACTTCCTTACTATCTAAGAGTCTAACTTAACTCACTTAATATGCTATTACAAACACTATCTAAATGTTCTTTTTTTTTCTTCCTCTTTTTTCTTCCTCCTCCATTCTTTATATATTAGGTATTATATTCTGTACTCTTTGTCTATCCCTTGATTGACTTTGGGAATAGTTAATTTAATTTTGCATTTGCTTAGTAATAAGCTGTTCTACTTTCTTAACTGTGTTTTTATTACCTCTTTTGACAGCTATTAAACCTTAGGAACACTTCCATCTATATAAGTCCCTCCAATATACACTGTAGAGATGGTTTGTGGGAGATATATTCTCTCAGCTTTTGCTTATATGGACATTGTTTAATCCCTCCCTCAAATTTAAATGATAGTCTTTCCGGATAAAGTATTCTTGGTTCAAGGCCCTACTTGTTCATTGCCTTAAATTCATCATGCCACTCCCCTCTGGGCTGTAAGGTTTCTGTTGAGAAGTCTGATGATAGCCTGATTGGCTTTCCTTTGTATGTGATCTTATTTCTCTCTCTCTGGCTGCTTTTATTAGTCTGTCCTTATCCTTGATCTTTGCCATTTTAGGTACTATCTTGGTATTGTCTTCCTTGAGTCCCTTGTGTTGGGAGATCTGTGCATCTCCATGGCCTGAGAGACTATCTCCTTCCCAAGATTGGGGAAGTTTTCAGCAATTACCTCCTCAAAGACACTTTCTATTCCTTTTTCTCTCTTCTTCTTCTGCTACCCCTATAATGTGAATATTGTTCCGTTTGGATTGGTCACATAGTTCTTTAAATATTCTTTTGTTCTTAGAGATCCTTTTTTCTCTCTGTGCCTCAGCTTCTTTGTATTCCTCTTCTCTAGTTTCTTTTTCATTTATCATCTCCTCCACCGTATCCAATCTGCTTTTAATACCCTCCATTGTGCTCTTCAATGATTGGATCTGGACCGGAATTCATTCCTGAGTTCTTGAATATCTTTCCATACCCCATTAGCATGTTAAGGATTTTCATTTTGAACACCCTTTCAGGAAGTGTCATGAGGTAGATGTCATTTAAATCTTTGTCAGGAGCTGTATTAATAATTTTACTCTGAATCAGGTTCCTTTGGCATTTCATATTTGTATATGGCGCCCTCTAGTGCCCAGAAGCTCTACTCCCTGGAGCTGCTCAGCCCCTGAAGCAATGCGGGGATTGTAGGGGAGTGGTATTGGTGCCCGGGGGGAGGAAAGAGCTGTTTCCTGTTTCCCGGCTGCTATGCCTGTCTCCACTCCTGAACCAGTGGTCTGAGCACACAGGTATAAGCCTCTATGCTTTGCGTTTTTAGTTGCTGTAGACAGATCTTCCCTCTGGCTCACCTAACGCCAGGGTAGGGTTTGCCTGTTTGCGAGCCAGGTGGGGCTGGCCAGGAGAAAGGCACAGTAGGCTGCATATCACGGAGGGGGTGCTTGAAGCTGTGTAGACGGCCAGGGATCAGGAGCACCTGAAGATCATCTATGGAAGAAGATTTCTTTTTCCTCAAATATGAGAGTCTATATGGCAAAGCTCCCAACCTGCTGGGCAGAGTGCACCTGGACAATTTTGTCTACCTGTCGTCTCTCCTGTGCAGTAAGCTCTGTGTAATCCTTGCCCCTATAGTGGTCCTCTTGCTAAGGGCTTCCTTGTTAGGAAGTCTCTCAGAGTGCCTGCCTTTCTTTTGTCCCAGAGCAGCTGGATATGGATCCCTGTTTTCCACAATCGGCTGGAATCTCATTCTCCCCAGGAATTCTGCCTGTGTTAGCTTTTCAATCCCGTTATCATGAGAGTATCACACAAGCACCATGAAATGTAGGTTTGTGCTCCCAGGGCAGATCTCCGGAGTTAGGTATTCACCAGTCCCAGGTATCCACGCCCTCCCTTCTTGGTTTATCTTCCTCCCACTGGTGAGTTGGGGTGGGGGAAGGGCTTGGGTCCCACTGGGCCACAGCTTTGGTATGTTACCCTGTTCTGTGAGGTCTGCTCTTTTTTCCAGGTGTGTGTAGTCCTTTTTCGTGTTGCTCTTTCAGGATTAGTTTTATTAATTATATTTTCTTATACATGGTTTTAGGAGGAAGCCTGTGTCTCATCTCTCTCCCTGACATCTTTAATCCCCAGGATATCAATTTTAAAATAAATTTTAGTAAGGTTCTCAGGAATGGCTAACCACTTAGAAATACATTTATTTTGTTCCAGAAAGTACTAACTGACCTTGAGTTCCTTATTCCCCACAAGAAAAAAAAAACTATACAACATATAAATGTTGGCATAATTAGTACAGTATTCCCTTAGAGAAGTACACTTATGAAGAAAGTTTCTTCATAGTTCTGTGGTTTGGGACGTACAGAACAGATAAAGGTATTAAATGGACATTGGAGATTGGTTATTTAGGTTTTAATTTTATTGTGATTTATTTATAATTTTACATCCCATAACATTCCCTGGAACTGGAGCTTACTCCAATGTTATTGGAGCCTAGTCCAAAGTGAATTTTAGGGACAATATATCTTCTCTACTGATATTTTGATATTTTGAAACTATATGAAGTGATGAATTAATTATTAAAGAAATTCAGTTCACTTTTTAACCTTTTCATATATATATATATTATTTTCTCCCACAATTCTTTGTGATTTGACTTTTTAAGTAAGGTGACTTTATTGGACTATCGACAATAAATGTAATTTCAAAGGTAACAATTCACATCTTTGCAAATCAATCTCTACTTGTTCTAATTGGTTATTCATTCCTTTAATGAAGGATATCCTAATATGATTCTTAGAGTAATGTTTGCAGCAGTAGTATGTGATAATGAGTTATTACGCATTTAATTACTGCTCTTTGAAACTGTTGTTAAAGATGGTGAATTTGCAGTTTAATTCTTATGTAATGATATTATAATTATAGAAATAAATTGCATTTTATAGTCAGTAATTAAAATCCCATTGCCTCTTCTTTTATTGAGAAGATTAGAAACAGTTTCTTGCTTTTGATTTTGAGAATTTTTACTGTATTTCAAAGAGTAGAAACTGTCTTCCTTAAAAATCATTAAAAAGCCTCATTTTTTTAATTAAAGGGAAAGAATTGGGCATTTATTATGCTTTTTTTTAGAAGGAAATGTAGTTCAGCCTCAGTTAATGAGGATAAATGCTTCTTTATAAAAGAGTATCATCTAATAAATGTAGAAGAGATGACATAATTAGAAAATCAGAATTCTGCATCCCCCTGCCCCCATGAAATAACTGATGTAGGCAAGGGTCATTCATAGGTGCTAAGTAATTGAATGGAAGATTGTTAACAAACAGATCATCTCATGATGCCAAAGCATATCTCTCAGATAAAGGGAAAAAATACCTTTACTATGAAGCAACCTGATAGTCATCACCTTAATCAAGTCATCAAATTTAGAAACACAAATAATGGGATAGGCAGACATTGTATATCTATTAATAGGGTGCAAAATGACAAACATAGCACCATCTATGAAGTATATATACCACAAATGATTAACCCAAATCTCCACTAGGTCTTTAGATCTAATTTCCTATTTATAATAAACACAAGTGATAGATGATCAAGTTGAACTCACTATAAGGAAACAAGTCAAATCCAGAAAGTGGGTATTCTATAATACAACTACCTGATCTCATAAAATACTCAATGTCATCAAAGAGTTGAAACAAAATTGTAGGGTAAAAGATATTTAGGAGACATAACAGCCAACTCCAATGGACAGATTTGATTGGTTCCTAGTACAAAAAAAAAACAGCTATGATGGAAGAGTTTTTAGATTGTCAGAGAAATGTGAATTTTAACTGGGTGTTGGATGATATTAGGGAATTGGTGTTAATTTTTTACATATGATAATGGCATTGTGGTTGTGTAGGATAATTTTCTTATTTTTAGGAGATTCATGCTAAAGTATTTAGAGGCAAATTGATATGTTGTCTGCAACTTCTTTTCAAATGGTTTAGCAATATATATAAATATAAACATAAAAAGATGCTAAAATTACATGTTTTTATATATTTAGCTATATATATATATACACACACAAAATATTTTTAAAGTACAAAATATAAAAGAGATTGCTGAATATAAATAGTAGGTATATGGATAATTATTTTATTATTCTTTCAACCTCTGTATATTTAAATTTTTCATAATAAAAGCACGGGAGGTGGAGAAAGCTTCAATTTTTATTTCACTTAGCTGGACGTTATTTTCTACAACTAATATAACCATATCAGAGACTTAACAATATGTAGAATTTCAGCTCCAAAGAGATAAAGTGGAAGAGGAGTAAAAGATTTGGTTTCTTAGCATTACACACAACATGGATCAAGCTCCTTGCCTAAAACCAGAAACCTTATCTGAACTGAGATAGTTTCTGGAGTGCTTTCAGAGGGCAGGTGCCCACAGGAGGAAAATTATTCTCCAAGATACTAAAATTATTCAAGAATATAAGATAAATAGACAGGAAGGAAAGACAGGCTAGGGACTCTGAGATGCCACCCTAAAATGATCCTACTGTCATGACCCCATGCCCAGCTTGGTAAATATTGAAAACCCTAGCCAGTTCTGATTTGAGAGAACCTATAGACATCATTAAAGTTTATTGAATCCCTGAGTGAAGAGAGTTTCAATAACATTAGGTTGAGTCCTATGAAATTGCTGGTATGTGACCATTTACGACCAACAAAAGTGGAAATTTGATATGGTCAACTTATTACTTGACTCTCCTCTATGTCCTGACAAGGGGTTACACAGTCTCTTCATACACAATAGAAAGATTAGGGAACCCCATTTCATCTGCAGCCAGCCCTCTTAGAATAGTCTTTTTTTACCCACATGAAATTGCTACACTATAAGCACCACATCCTCTCACTGAGGCTGGCGTGGCCCCTGACTCTCTTCAAATTTTCAGGAGCAGTTATGCTTCCCCAAGTTTTCCCCTTCTCTATGTTAAACAGTTATGGCTCCTTCTGCTATTCCTCATTTGCTACAATTTGGTTCTTTCCTTACTATCTTTGACTTTCCTCTGGAGAAGCTTCCATTCTTCAATGGCCCAGAGCTCCTCAATTTTGGAACTGTTGACATTTTGGATCAGATAATTCTTTGTTGTGGGGGACTGTCCTGTGCATTGTGAGTAATTTAGCAGCATCTCTGGCATTTCTGAGCTAAATGCCTGTGACACAACCCTGACCCCACTCCAGTTGTGACAAACAATCATCTACGAATGTCCCCTGGGGACAAACTTGCCCTTGGTTGAGAATGACTGGCTCAGCCACCAAAGAAGAACAAAAAAGAAATTTCAAATGTGACACAGATTTAAAGTTCCTATTTGAAAAACAAAAGATGCTTGCACTTTGGGAAGAGCAGATTGCTGTCCATAATAAAGGAAGGATTATTAATAGTTCAAAAGGGAGAGGATGAGGATGAGGTTAGGGAGAGGAAGCTGTTAAAAAATAAAATTCAATTGAGTAAATTTGAAGATATAATTGGCATTTTTCAATGATTCATGAGTTGGGTAACATCCCATTAAGCAAGCAGAAAGAAGACCCCAGGAGTTGTGCAAAATGGAAGATTTTTATAGGCAGAAATGGGGTGGGACAAGGAAGAATTAGTGAAAGAAAAGATTGTTTCAGGCAAGGTGACCTTCCTTGGGGGAAGTGTTTGTGTGGGGGTCTATCATGAAGATTACCTCACTAGTGTAGATCAGGAAATTCCAGATGGACTGGTTAAAGATCACATGCTTTCAATTAAGTCTTGGTTTGCTGTCTTTGAGGGCAAGTGTTTCCATTTTGGATTCATTCTTTCCTAATTTTTCTTTTTTTAATAAAGCATATCCAGTCCTGATATTTTCCTGCCTAAAGAACTGTCTAGTTTGTGATTTTAGAATCTGCTGCCACATTGAATCTGTAACAGACTTCAGTGAAATTTACTCCATCCCAGAAGGCTTTGGGTCAGGTTGTTTAATTTGTGAACTTCAGCAAAGGACTTAGCTTCCCATTTGGGTTGATGTAGTGCAAAATACAAACAACCTGTGCACAATAGAATCCTGGAGACAGTGGAATCAACTGAATTCTTGTAGATGACTGTCTTGCCAATGGGTTACAGCCCTGGGCAAGTTCACTGTGGATTCAATGTGACCAAAGAAATGACAGTAGAATGTTCTTGG
This sequence comes from Smutsia gigantea, assembly GCA_032199065.1. Classification (NCBI taxonomy): domain Eukaryota; kingdom Metazoa; phylum Chordata; class Mammalia; order Pholidota; family Manidae; genus Smutsia; species Smutsia gigantea. The sequence continues at coordinate 387,473 of JAVSCE010012020.1, read as the reverse complement.
GGTTAAAGGGTTATGCCCAACTTTATTTCCATGGTGGCAGGTCAATCACTAGAATCCCATCCACTCAGAGCACCTCTGCATGCAGCAAGCTGGTCTCTGCCTCTGGGTCTCTCTATCCCTGCAGTCGTCTCAGTCTCTGTCCTCGGCGCTGCCACAACTCCACTCTGCTCTACTCTCCTGCAGCCTTGCAGCCATGCCACCATGTCATCCAGAGTACCAGGAGGAGTTTTTTATATAGAGTCAATAACAATGTATTGCCCACATGGGTAGTGAGCTAGACACCCAGGGCCAGGTGAAAATCCTGGCCATAGGAGCCTTCACTTTATCCACAATGACTTTGACTTTCCTTGAGATATGGACAACAGTTTCAAACAAATCTGATCATGTTCTTAAGAGACTGTGCAATCCCAGCTGACATCTGTGTATTATTGTGGGGAAGTTGGGGTTCCTATGGCCAGGATCCTCACTGAACTTAAACCACCTGATGATGTAACTGGCCTGTTGCTAGGCTACTGCTTCCACACCTTTAGGCAATAAGCTATTGCTGTGCTATATAGAGAGCTCAGCCCAGTGCTCGACCTACTGCTGGGAGAACAAGCCGGGTAATAAACCCTTTCACCCCAAAGAACGTTCTGCTGTCAGTTTCTTTGGTCGCATTGAATCCATCCTGAACTTGCCTGGACTGAAACCCACTGGCAAGATAATTGGAGAAAGTCGGCAGGGTTCATTGTTTACCAAGGAAAAAGACAGGCTGCCCTTATGGGAGGGGTGCTTCAGCGGGCTGCCCCTGTGAATGGGGAAACAGTGGATTGTCCCCCAGTGGGTATGTGGTCTGAGGTGGCTTGCCTCCTAGAGGACTGGGTCCCACCCCAGGACTGGAGGCAAGTGGAGGTGACACCTGAGGCAGTAGGGGTGGCCCTTGGTATAGTAAGCAGATCCTTTGAGAAGCAGAGTGTCCGTGAGGCAGCGGGGACTGTGGGTTGGCTGCTTCTCACAGTATTAAAAAAAAGTGTACAGAGGAAATGGTGGCACGAAAATGCAAGCTGCAAACTTCTGTGGATTCTCTGAGGAGAGAAATGGCATTGATAAAAGAGCACTGGCAGCAAGGAGCCATTGGAGACGAGACGGCAGTGCTGCCAGGTGCTCTGAAGGAGGAAGAGGTCATCAAGGAAAAAGACGAACTCCTGAGGGAAGCACAGGCGGAGGTGGCAGGAGAACGTCAGCTGTGAAGCATTGAGGTGAAGGTAAGAGGCCTTCTGAAGACTGAGGTAGCATTGCTGTGAGGCACAGTAGAAAAGGTAAAGGTTGTAGCAGAGGAAGCACTCGGAGGAGTGGAGAGAAAGGTGCCATCAGCCCCAGAAATGCAGGAGCTGGGGAAGGATGAAGGGGTGGTACTGGAGGCACCGGTCCTTCCTGTATTGAAAGCACGCCCAGTGGTTGTAAAGAAAATAAAGACCCAGCAGCTGAAGGTTCCCCAAGGAGAGGAACAGCGCCCTCCCCAGGTCATGGAGCACTCTATGGTCCGCCCCTATACTCAGGCTGAGCTGGTGGATTTGGGCTCCCGGTTTAGGCAGAAGCCCTCGGAGTCAATATCAGCTTGGCTCCTGCATCTGTGGGACTCAGGGGTGGATGGAATTGTTCTGTTGGGGTCAGAGATGGGAAAGCTGTCTTCCCTGACACTGCAGCCGGCCTTGAGGCAGCGATTACAAAATGCACATCAGACCCCAGGGAGTCACTCCCTCCTCGATTGGCTCATGGCTGCACTTTGTGCTGTGTGGCCCAATCGTGATCTACTGTCCTCTCCTGTTAGACGGCAGACATATGCTGAACTCCAACAGGTGTTACAAGAACTAGACATGAGAAATGTCATCTATAGTCCAGAGAATTATGGCACAGATGAAGAGATTTTTACTACTGGGATGAGAAATATTGTACTTCAAATGGCTCCTACATTCCTCTTTGGGTCTCTAGTGGCCATTCTTTCCCCTCACTTAGGGCATCCCATAAGCGAGGTGACACGTACAGTAGCAGACTTAGGAGAGGTTGAAGCAATGAGAATCCAGAAAGAAATAAGACTTATCAACTCACAAGAAAAATTTACAGGGCCCCATGAAGGTTATGAGGACCCAGATGTGGGTTAATTTAATACGGGCAGGAGCAGATGGAAGGAAATTAGATGGGAAGTCAAATATTATCTTACTAGAGCTATGGCAACTGCTGAAACCAGAGCAGCAGTTCCAGCCATTAAGACCAAAGAGGCAGAGGTCAGAGACAGAGCCACGAGTCCGGCCTGAGTGTTTGCAAGACTTCCTGCTGGAGACCGAGCCAACCTCATTTGAGCCCACACAGGAAGGTTATTGGGGAACACGGTTTGACTGAGGGGAAGGTCAAGGTATCTGCCCTGAGGGACCGGGGGGAGACCGGAGACCACATGTTGAAATAGCTATCCATTGGTCCCCAGTGAACATACAACGTGTTCTGGCTCTGGTGGACACTGGGGCTGAATGTTCACTGATTCATGGTAACCCTTAGCGGTTCCCCAGGACCCCACTATCATAGATGGATATGGGGGGAAGGCTATCAGAGTGAAAAAAGCCCAAATCCCTTTGGGAATAGCACATCTACCCCCAAAAGAGTATACTGTGTATATATCTCCTATCCCTGAGTATATTTTTGGGATTTATATCCTGCAGGGTCTATGGTTGCGGACCACTCACTGCAGGTGAGTTCAGACTGAAAGTACGTGTGGTGAAGGCAGTTCTGAGGGGACATGCTAGGCACCCGCCCATAGCTTTGCCTGTACCTCGGTAAGTGACTAATACCAAGCAATACAGACTGCCTGGGGGGCATAAAGAGATTGGAGAAACTCTCCAGGAGCTGGATAATGTGGGTATTATAAAGCCCACCCATAGTCCATTCAGTTCCCTAGTGTGGCCAGTAAAAAAGCCAGATGGCTCCTGCTGTATGACTGTGGATTACAGAGAACTGAATAAGATCATACCCCCTATGCATGCTGCTGTCCCCTCTATTGCAAGCTTGATGGATCTCTCAGCCATGAACTAGGAACATATCATTATGTGGTAGATCTTGCTAATGCCTTCTTTTTCATTAACATTGAGCAGAAAAGTCAGGAACAGTTTGCCTTCATGTGGGAAGGACGGCAATGGACTTTCACCATCCTCCCACAGGAATACTTCCACAGCCCCACCATCTGTCATGGACATGTAACCCAGGACTTGGCTGCATGGGAGAAACTGCCAACGGTGCGGCTGTACCATTATATTGATGATGTCATGCTCACGTCTAATTCTCTTTCAGATCTAGAAGGTGCAGTACCTAGACTGCTGCAACATTTACAGGATACAGAATGGGCTGTGAACAGCACCAAGGTTCAGGGATCTGGTTTGTCTGTCAAATTCTTGGGGTCGTCTGGTCGGGTAAGACCAAAGTGATACCATAAGCAGTTATAGATAAAGTCCAGGTCTTTCCCACCCCCACAACGGTAGCATTGCTACAGGAGTTTCTGGGTCTTCTAGGCTACTGGAGAGTGTTTATCCCGCACTTGGCACAAATTCTGAAGCCCTTATACCGGTTGGTACTAAAGGCTGTCAGGTGGGACTGGGATGAGACTTGTGCATCTGCCTTTACTACAGCAAAACGGGCAGTCTAGGCCGTGCAGGCCTTGAGTGTGATAGACCTATGAAGGCCTTGTGAGCTAGACGTTCATGTCACTGAAGACGGTTATGGCTGGGGTCGCTGGCAGTGGCTTGAACGAACTCGCCAACCCATTGGATTCTGTTCACAACTCTGGAAAGGGGCAGAGGTACAAGACACTTTGATAGAAAAACAACTGGCTGCCATGTAGCATGTCTTGCTGGCTACAGAACCCATCACTGGAGTGGCCCCGATAAAGGTAATAACCACCTATCCCATTTTGTGGTGGGTACGAGACTGGACCCAAAAGCCAAGGAGTGGCATGGAACAAACACCCATACTAGCCAAGTGGGGTGCTTACCTACAGCAGCATAGTGCCCTCCTTCGTAGCACCTTGAGTGAAGAACTCCAACGTTTGTTGGGGTCAGTGACATATACTAATGAAAAGCAGGAAGAACTTGCTTTTGAACCATTAGTAACAGAGAGTCCCTATCGGGAGGGAAGAGCCCCTATACCCGAAGATGCATGGTACACAGATGGCTCCAGCTGTGGGCAGCCCCCAAAATGGAGGGCCATTGCTTTCCTTCCTGAGACTGAGACAATATGGATGGAAGATGGTGAGGGGGAGAGCAGCCAGTGGGCAGAGTTGCGGGCCATGTGGCTTGTGATCAGCCAGGAGCCCTTCCCTATAGTTGTGTGCCCTGACAGCTGGGCTGTCTATTGGGGCTTGACCCTGTGGCTACTAACCTGGTACCATGCCAACTGGCTGGTTTGTCACCAACCCCTATGGGAGCAAGAATTGTGGCAAGACTTATGGGCCTGTGGTCAGACTAAAATAATTACAGATGTGACAGGTCATTTGCCACTGGCATCCCCAGGAAATGATGAAGCAGATAAACTGGCCCAGATATGTTGGTTAGAAGGAAAGCCTGCCTCTGATGTACCCCAATGGCTCCATCAGTGTTTGTTGCATGTGGGGCAAAGGACAATGTGGGCTGTAGCCTGTCAGTGGAGCTTGACTTTGACCTTCGAAGAAGTTACTAGAGCCCGGCAGGAGTGTGTCATGTGCTCCAAAAGGGACTTACACCGAGTTCCACAGCAACATGGGACAATAGCTAAGGGGCCTATACCCCTCGTCAGGTGGCAGATAGACTATATTGGGCCTCTACCTGTGTCAGAAGGATATCGGTATGCGATGACCTGTGTGGACACAGATACTGGACTTCTGGTTGCTTTTCCTACCCATTGTGCAGACCAGCAGACGACCAAAAGAGGCCTAGAACATCTCTTTGCTGCCTATGGCTGACCACAGGTAATTGAGAGTGATCAGGGTACCCATTTTACTGGACATACACTGCAAGAATGGGTATGACAGCTGGGAATCAAGGGGAAGTTTCATGTGCCATACAATCCTCCCACAGCAGGCATGATAGAGAGGCACAATGGCTTGTTAAAATCTGGACTAAAGTCAGATACCAATAGTCTGGGGGGATGGTCAGTCTGCTTATGGACCGTGCTACGACGTTTGAATGAGAGACCCCAAAAGGGAGTCCTGAGCCCTGTAGACATATTAACACATATGGCTGCCTCCCCTATACGACTGCAAGTACAAACCAAGGAAGAATCACTGAAGCCGAGGTTCGGCCACCAGAATACCATCTTGCTGCCAGCACCAACTGCACTGAATCCCAGAGACTCCATTGAGTGGACATGGCCTTGGACCTTTCAACACATGGACCCATAACGGCTGGCTCTCTTGGCACCTTGGGGACAAGGCCTGGAAGCTGGCCTCCGGTGTATTCCTGGAATAACAGCAGAATGGCCGCCAAAGTTCACAGTAGTATATCCTGAACGGCCAGAAGGTAGGAGCATCTTACCAAGGAGTTTTGTTTTATCATTATGGCCAGTGCATGCACCTCCAGTAGCACTATATATAGACCCTTCGGTAACTCCCATGGGGAGAGGAGTAAAAGTATGGTATACTAGACGTGGAAGGAACCCCCTTCCTGCTGCAGTCCTATCACAAGACCACTCTCTTGCATGCATCCTACCTGATGGACAAGATTTGCCTATGTTGGTGGCATTAAAACATGTGTCTTATCGCCCCTAAAGTCTCTGTGGATTGGGAACCTTCACTGGCTTGAGGATTATTATAATTTTTGTTATTAGGAACCTCTTTTGGCTTGAGGATTATTATAATTTTTGTTACCTGTATCTTAATTTTTTATTATCTCTAAGTTGTTGTTAGCCTCTGTTGCTGTGTGGAATCTGGTTACAGTGCTCCAGCTTTCTCGCACAGGGACCATTGTGGAAGATTGAAACTGTATAGATTGTAAGGCGAGAATCCTGGAGGGGTGGAGGGTGGGGAAGTTGGGGTTCCTGTGCCCAGGATCCTCACTGAACTTAAACCACCTGATGATGTAACTGGCCTGTTGCTAGGCTACTGGTTCCACACCTTTAGGCAATAAGCTATTACTGTGTTCTATAGAGAGCTCGGCCCAGTGCTCTGGGCAGAGGCAGAGACGCTAGTGCTTGACCTACTGCTGGGAGAACAAGCCAGGTAATAAACCCTTTCACCCCAAAGAACGTTCTGCTGTCAATTTCTTTCATTGCACTGAATCCATAGCAAACTTGCCTGGGCTGAAACCCATTGGCAAGACAATTATGTATGTCTTAACCCTCAGAGTAGGAAAGGACTATAACCTCTCCTGTTTTGGACATCTATTGATATACTCCAGTATTTCTCTCCAGCCACATTGCAATGGTGAGTTCAGCACATGTGTAGTGTATATGAGAGAGTAGTACTGATTTTTAGAGTTAGACTGCTTGAATTCAAGTCACAGCATTGTCACTTTACCTCTGCCACTAGTCTATGGTAATTTACTTCTTTTAAACTTCAATGTCCTCATACTCTAAAATAGAATAATACTGTTTATCTTATGGGGCTACCTGTGAGGGTTAAATGAGCTTGTGTACATAGCACACAGCAAAATGTGAAAAAGCATAAGCCCTCAACAAATGTTTGCTACAATTAGTTAGTCCTTACTCATCTAAAAACATAATTTCTTCCACATGTGCTAACTCTCCTAATTCCCTCATCATGGGCTTCTGTTTTTGTTGCTGTTTGGCTCTAATTCAGGAATTTACTTTCATCTCTGCTTAATTTCATTTTGTTGAGAGCCTCGCATCTGAAATCAGATAACTTTGGTTTCAATTTCAACTCTACCTACCTCTTACCAGAATTATGAGAACTGAACAAAAACAATGTGTGGCCAACAACTAAATCATGGGTTCTCAACCAGAGGAGATTTTCCCTCCCAGATGACATTTGGCAACATTTGGATATATTTTTGGCTTTCACAACTGGGAGCTGTTACTAGCATTTAGTGTGTAGAGGCCAGCAATGCTGCTAAAACATCTTACAATGCACAAGACACCTCCTCACAGCAAAGAATTATCCGTCCCAAAATGTTAATGTCACTGAGGCTGAGAAACCCTGCATTAAACTGCAAATGTCAGTTGTTATCTATTCTAGCACCAAACAAACCTCTTGAAATAATTTTGAATCCCGACTCTCCTGTTTTAGCTCCTCTTCACTGCTTTAGATTGTGCTTACATTTGATCAGTGCATCATTTGTATCGTCATCCAAATTATTAATAAAAATTGATAGTCGATAGTGTAAAAGGATGAAGTACTTTAGTCAGGTTACTGTTGAGGCAGTATGCATGGTGGTTAAGCACAAGTGCACAGATATGGACCTGCTAGAATTCATGTCCCATCTCTATCGATTACTGGCTATGTGACCAACCGTGGAAGTTCAACTAATGTGCGCCTCAGCTTCCTCGTTTGTAAAACAGAGAAATGGTAATAATATTCCCGTAGAGTAGTGAGGATTAAGTTGGATTAAAGTAGGTAAAGAATTTAGTCTGGTGACTAGCCCATAGGAAGTATTCACTGTTAGTGAATCATCATCACTAATTGGGTGAATATTCTTCAGCTGTATTTGTTCAAGGAGTTACATATTCCCTGCCCGGTATCCCAGTCCAAACCACATTGCACCAGTTTGTCAAGATATTTTGATACTACTTGTTATATGGTTTCTTGAAATTCTCTCACCATACACATTTTATTAAAAATATTAACTCTAATGATATTTTTTTGTTTCTTTCTTCTTCTTTGCTATGACTACTGTTAGTACTCCATAAATCTGAGCTCTGGTTACCTTAAATGTTCGCCTTGAATTGGCTGTAGATGCTTTCTAATTTATTAGTTAAAATTCTGTTAAAAATCTGAGACAATGTATGTAAATCACTTATTACCATAATTGCCTCATCCAATATTCTAAAAAATAGTTAACTCATTGTTATTAATGATAAATCAAAAACTCTAGAGACCTGGAGAGTTCTGAAATAAAAGGGTTTATTGAGCCTTTACAAAATCTAGCCAGAAAAAGGACTGAGTCCTGGGACAGGAAACTTCTGCTTCACTGGCAGCAAGGCCAGTGAACAGAAACAACTTGTCTGCCAGACTCAAGAAGAGCATTTATACCTCTTGTTACAAACAGATGTGAGTGCTTTTGGTGAGCTGAAATCAAAAGTTCTTCACCAGAAGTAGCTGTCACAAAGAGTAACTTTTATTTACAGCAAATAAGGAGACCACAGGGAATCACTTCCGAAGTCTCTTTTATTGGGACTAGGATATGAGTACTAAGAGAAAGGTTTTGTAATCATACGTAAAAGCAGGTGTGAGCTTGCAGAGGTGCAGTTTGAAAACATGTTTCTATATACATTGTTGTGCCTAGATTTGTGTTACAGCTGCCTCCTGGTCAGGGATCTTAGTATGATTATGAGGCAAAGGTAACTCTCCACACTTCTTGGTTTATCTGTGCAGGTGTAGCTCCTGTGGTGTGGACCAAACTGGTTTAGATCTCTTCTTGGAACTTAACTGAAAAACAGCTTAGAAGGACATCAGGTTCTTTGGAAACCTGAGGGTCTTGAAACAGAAATGGATCAAAATAAACTTTTGAGCTGCTCAGGGCATTAGTCAATGACAGTCTCATGGAAAGAAAGTTGTTTAAATGTATATTGACTATAAATAAGGAAAGCAGGAAAGGGCTAAATGTGAAATGGGGAAAGTCCAGGCATTGGTGACTACCCCATAGAGTAGGCTTGTTTGTTGGGTGATGGTCAGGGACCGTTCACATGTGAGAGGGATGCAGCAGTTCTGGGGGCCTTCTGGGTAATTGTTGAAAATGACTTCATTCAGGAGCATGGAGACTCTGATTAGCTACGACCCTTAGCTATTGACTCATTATCTTCCCTTGTCTCTCCTCATTCTCCAGCCCTCATGTCACTTAATTTTAGTATATTTCATAATTTTTTATCATTAAAAATACAGTTCATTGCTTATTTTTTAAGGATTACATTTGGTCATAGTGGATGTCTCTATCACAGATATACAGAATACCAAGTCTCCTTTTTTGGGAGGCAGTTTTGAACCACTGGCTCGCCAGCCTGAGGGAACTTCCTAGTTGAGAGAATTGCTTTCTTTAAGAATCCTTTAGCAAAGCAGTCCAAGGATCAGATAAGATAACATAAAGCAAGGGTCACTGTCCAGTGATGTCGCTTGGATGATGAAGAAAACGGGCTGGCATCGGCCTAAAAGAGCCCCATGCAAGGGCGAGATTAGGAGAGGTGTCAGAGTCAGAGTTCAAGCTGCGTCTTGGAGTTCCCGTGACCCCGCGTGGCGAGCAGCTCAGTGGTGGGAGGCGGGGAACGACCACCGAGGCCCGCGGAGAGCTGGGCGGGCGCAGGGCCAAGGGGGCCGACCACTCCCGGAAGGTCCTGGGGTCCAGAGCACACCGCCAAAGACGTTGCTCCTTCTCCAGTTCCTCACAGCCGAGCGCAACCGCTTTCCCCCGGGAACTGAGGTCAGAGAATGGTGAGCCGGTACCTGAGTATACTTGCAAGTGAAAAATAGGCGACAGGGCACGTACTGGAAATCCAGGCACATCCCGAGAGACGGGCGCGGGGAAGGACCGGCTGGCCTGCTGACTGCCGACAGCTGATCCCTCAGGTGCAGGTGGGCTGGGGTCGGGGTGGGGAGCGTGGACGCCTCCGAGCTGGTGACCGTGATACACCTGATTCTGGCCTCCTGAAGAGCCCAATTTTAATTTTATTTTCTTAGTGTGATAAAATACGCATGATATAAAACATTGTTCTAACCACGTTAAAGTGTTCAGTGTAATTAAGTATATTTACAACTAATTTTTATTAAAGTCAGTTTTAATAATGAACATCTCTTGAACTCTTACCATGTTGTAGAGCAGCATTAAAAATAAAACTCAAAGTTCTCACGGTGGATTACAAATGAGTTACTTGTATCTTCGGGAAGGATTGGACCGTACTCGTTCTTTACATAGACATATATGTTGATCACCAGTTGGTCTAAGGGCAATGGGGAGTGTATCAGTCCGCCCAGGGAAAGAGTGAGAGTGTCTTTTTATAAAGGATTGTAGCATGCATTAGGTAAGTTATTGTATGGAAGTTGCATACACATAATTTTAAAAGGATGAGTAGCTGAGGGGCAAACAGTGCAAACTTTAAACTGCAGTTCTCAAGTAGCCAATTTGTAAGATCTTAAAGGGCTGAGGAATATTTGAATCTTGCCAAGTGTAGGCAATTAGCAAAACCAGGCTGTAAGAAACTCTATAGGTAAAGACCTGAAGGAAGAGATGAAACATGCATGCAGGGAAAATATCTGAGGGATGGGGGAATGTGCCTTTCTGGCACAGGAAACAGTGCAAAGGCCCCAGACATTACTGATCCTGTGTTTGAGAAATAGCTAGGACCTAATATGACAGTGAGGGAGGAAGAAGTACAGTGAGGGCCGAGAGATGAGGGAGACCGAGAACACTTGTATGACACCGAAAGGATTTTAGGTTTTATTTTGAATGAGATAGGAAGTCATTGTAGAGTCTGAACAGGGGTTACATTGCTGTGGGGAGAAAGTGGATAAGGATATAGATGAGACAAGAATGACCATGCATTGATAATTGTTGAAGCTATTCTCCCTTCTTTTGTTATTTAAAATTTACCAGAATAAAAAAATTTTTTAATCCCTTCAGCTGCTATGTAAAAGTAGTTGGCAGAGGGGCAAATGCAGAAGCAAAGAGGACTAGTTAGTTAGAAGGCTCCTGTGGTTATCCAGAGGAGAATTAATGGTGGCTTGGGTGATTATAGTGAAAGTGTTGAGAAGCGGATGGGTTCTGGATATATTATCAAGGCAAAGTGAAAAGGTTTGGTTAATGGGTTTGGATGTAGAGTGGGAGAGAAATGAGAATCAAAGATAATGAAGCAACTGGAAATAAAGAGTTGTTATCAACTGAGATGGAAAAGAATGAGGGATGCAGTGGATGATCAGAAGTTCTGTGTGGGTCTTCTTATGCCTGGATTTTTTCAATAAATATATTAGAAATTTTTTTTGAGATTTGCAACAATTGAAGAAAACATTTTCTTTTCTCTCTCTTTATTGTAGGAATACAGTTGATAATACACATAATTGACTGTTTATATGTTAATTGACTGTTTATATGATAGATAAGGCTTCCAGTCAACAGTAGACTATTAGTACTCAGTTGTGGAGGGTCAAAAGTTGCATGTGGATTTTCAACTTTGCGGGAGTTGGTACCCCCTAACCCCTGTGTTGTTCAAGGGTCAAGTGTAGGAGTAGTGTCAGGTAAATATATAAAAACCTGAGGTTCAGGAGAGGTCAAGTCTAGAGATAAGAATTTGGAGCTAACAGTGTATAGATAGAATTTAATGCCATGAGACTGGATGAGATTATCATCTCTAATTCTTTAATTCTTTTGAAAGACAGACCTTCCTCCTACAAAGCTCACACACACACACACACACACATACATGCACGCAAGTTGGTCCTCTGAAGGTAGAAGCAATAGACTATCTAAAAAATGAGCTCTGTACTCAGAGCTCTGAGTGCCCACATATTAATCACTTTTATGAGGGTTTCCAAGTGTCATATAATAAATTGGATGGTCCTAGGCCACAGTAAATGGAGTCCACTTGTTCTGGCAGCATGAAAAGAAATAATTTCACATCTTGAAGGGTACAGTGGAAGATAAAATGAAGTCATTCTCTTTTTCAGTGTCAGTAATCTCAGTGGTTTTATTGAATATAAATTGTTTAGTTTATTAATATGCTAGTCACTCTTCTATTACTCTGCCAGTGAAAGTGCCCACAATTATTAAAGCCAAAAACCATGTGTGAGGGCTAATGGAGTAAGACTGTGCTTCCTGGCTGGGCATGCTCCATGGGGTCTTCTAGATTTTCCCCACAGATATTTATAGTGTTTTCCTAACTGGCTGATAATTATAATCAACAGAAGTGATTCTGGGGGCTCTTTACAAAACTCTGAGTCAATATGTCTGGGGTGAAGCACAGGGATTAGTATTTTTAATAAGTGCCTGTGATTGGGAAACATGGCTAAGCAAACTATTTTAGTAAGCATTTGATTTCTTCTTTCTCCGTAGGTGTGCTTCCATGCTCCACTTTCCTGTCCTAGTACAAGGTGTATTTTGCATCTGCTTCTCTTTGGCAGTTGGCAGAAGGAAGCCAGAATCTGAGATGAGTTGCTGTGGGCTGTGGAAGTACTGGGTTCAAGTTGTGGTGACTCCTCTACACTGATCCCAAAGTCACCCTCAGTGTGGTCACTTGATGTAAGGCTGGGTTTGTCCTTGAATCTAAGCCTCTTCAGTCAGTAGGCCTCCAATAGGGTTTAGATTTTAACACCCAGGGAAAGAGTTAAGAGAAAAAAACAAGAACACCAAAAAATAAGAGACTTCCTGTCTTGTTGAGAATTCTGCCACTGTGGCACTCTGGAAATCAGAGAGGATCATTTTGCTATTTCAGGAAAATGAATTGGAAGATAGACAAAATAGAACAATTTTGAGATTTTTAGTTCTTTAATGGGCAGGGCCAGGTAATTTCCTCCCATTCAAGGTAATGAACCCTCTGAATTCTACCTATAGACTTGGAAGTGTCTGTGGACCTCATGTTGGGAATGTCTGCTCTAAATATATTCTCCACAGTGAAGCCAGAGTAAAAATTTGAAAAATACAGAACAGAGCATATCACTTTCCTGTTTAAACTCTTCAGTGGCTTCCTCTTGTGCTTAAAGGCCAGACTCTTGGCACTTTCCTCCCCAGGAGTGCTCTGTGATGGGTTCCAGGCTGTCTTTCCGCCCTTAACTCATGACTCCCTGCACCCCACTGTGCTGGAGAGCCACACCAGCTGCCCTTCTGTATTTACCTTATGGCCTTTTGTTCCTCCCCTTTCCTGTTCTCAGTATCTTCCCTCAGTCTTCACTAGGTTGATGTCATCTTCACAATTTAGTCTCAGATGTAATATTGCCATCTTATTCTCTGTGTAACATTTATTACTAGCTAGTATTTTTCTGTTCATTCTCTCTGTTTACTCATTTATTGTGGGTCTCATCTCACTACAGTGTAACCTGTAGTGGGAACAGAGATCTTACCAGATTCACTTACCAAAGAAATAGCTACGTTTAGAACAGTGCTTGGCCTAATGTGCCCACTCAGTAAATATTTGTTGGATCAATAAATGAATAAACAAGAGAGGCAGGGCTGATAAGGACCAGATCAACAAAGGGGGAGAGCTTAGGGGTGGGGTTGGTGAGATTGGAGGGGACAAGGAAAAGGCTTGCATATTTTCCTTTATACTCTTTCCCATGGTGAAAGGAAAAAAAAAGCTTATGGGTGATTTTAAGTTTACTTTTTGTGTTTTTATATATATATTCCATATTTTCTAAGATCTGTATCTTTTACTTAGAAATTAGAAAAATGAAAAGAAAATAAGTAGTGACTGTAGATATTTACCAAAAATTGCATTTTTGGAGAACCCTGGCCTCTATATTCTTGCATAAACACCATTGCTTTTGTTTTCTACAAAGGACTTAGTCATCTATTTTGGTATAAAGCTGTATTTCAGAATATTTCTGAATAGGTGTCTCTGGGTTTTCTTGGCCATCACTAAGGAAAAGCCTAAGATTTAGATGGTCTCTATGGTAACTACCTCAAAGCCAAGACTTACCCTTGAGGACAGTATCAGTGGCTATCCCAGCACTGTAAGGATGTTTGGATTTCCCTCTGGTTGGGGAGCACTCTGTGGGTTTAGTTATCTGAGCCCCTGTTCTCAGGAACCGTCTTTAGCCAAAGAGTTTGCTTTATAAATGTGATCTGAATTGAAACGGGGGAAGAGCCGTCTGTGTTGAACCTGCTTCCTCTGTAAGATCTGCCCCCACTACACAAGTCTCCTCCTACCAGAATCATACTCATTCCTTGCTCCTCAGAGGAGAAGTTAGCTCTTAGATGCAGTGAAACTTGAATCCTGTATACCCCTCATTAGCCCTATTTCATTCTGCTTTATAAGTGTGATCTTTGCATGTCTATTCTTCTCTGAAATATTAGATATTCTTATGACCACTGTTCTATTGTTTTTTTAAAATCTATGTTTTAATGTAGGAATACGGAGTACCAGAGGTGGCAACATGAACTGTGCATGAAGCAAACTTGAATGATTCTGAGTTGTTAAGAACTTATTCTCTGAAATGAATGCATGTAGCTGAGTCTGTGTGTAACGGGCTCACAGTGAAAGTGAGGTTCTTTGAATTAACTTCCACATAGAATAAAATGTTTATTACAGAGAAATTAATAAATATGTGCTAATTTGATACTTACATGTGTTACTGTAATTCAAGAATAATAGCAGTTGTTTAGAATAGCAGTGCTCAAACTTTTTGTTTTCAGGACTTACTTGCACTCTTACAAACTGTTGAGCTCTTTGCTTCTATTTATGTGAGTTATATCTATTGATATTTACCTTATAATTAAAGCAGGAAAAATTAAATATTTATTTTTAAATTAAATTTCCATCTTAGAAGTACAGAATAAATCTATTGCATAACATACATAATACACATTTATAAAGATAGCTAATTTTCCAAAACAAAATTTAGTAGAAAAAGTGACATCAGTTTACATTTTTGCAGCTGGAGTCGTAAGTGTGCTTCTACATCTAATCCGTTGCGATGTGTTGCTCTAAAGTGTGTGAGAAGAATTTGGTTGCATACAAAATACATAGTTGAAGAAGAGGATATTTTAATAGCCTCTTTAAATAATGATAGATATTCTTCTTTGAAACTACACCAGAACTTGACAGGAAGTAGTTTCCTACAGGTTGGTTATAATATGTTCTGAAACCACATAAACGAACTCTCATACTCTGTTATATTGAAATCTGTTGGTCTAGCTTACATTGTGAATGAATCTTTTTACTCATTCATGACTTTGTAGCATTATGCATTGGTGATTTGGAAAATATTACTTTCCTGAGTTAAAGCAATTTTTCTAAATGTTGACACATTTCCTTTTGTAGTAGCAAAAACATCACATTTGTTATTATCACCACTGATCTCCTCAGGAGTCTGTAATCCCACAGAAACTTGCAAGTTCACAGTAGCAAGACACACATTTCCAAAATTCAATTTTGGTTTGAAAGTTCAGATTTTAAGTAGCAAATATTTAAGTTGTTTTCCCTGAAATGCTAGGCTTATTTTGTTCATTTTCAAGAAAATGTATGCTAAATAACTAGGTCTGAACAGCTAAGACCATCAGTTGTATTTTTCATGTAAAATGGCATTCCAGAAAAAACGTGGCTAGATTAGCTCAGAATTCAAATAATTACTAATACACTTTTTCTTGAGACAACAGAAGTGCTTTATTTTCCATTTCATTACATAAGAAACATGGGTGCTCAAGGGTCAAGATTTAATAAATGTTTTCTATTAGGTATATTCTGAAATAAAACTAGGCTTTTGTTGTTGTCAGTAGCTGTGAGTGTGTATAGCAGTGAAGAATTCAATGCATACTAATACAATTTGTGCCACTGCCTTGACTGAGGAGTAAGCAATTTTACCAACTTGTTTCTGGACCATCAGCACACACATTCAACACAGTGAGAAAGCAAATCAGGTTTCATATTATTTTGAAAGTATTTTTACTCCAGAGATTCTCTGAAAGGGTCTTAGGTTACTCTCAGTCTGTGCATCATAATTTAAGTTCAGAATTTACACCAACAAAAGATGTTTTTCCAGATGAATACTTTATTGTGACATTGTTTAGAAGGTCCAGTGCATGGTAATAAAGTGCAGACTGACTTTTAAGTCAGTTTTTTTTATCGCTTTTGCATTCTCCACAGGCAATACACCTTTTTTATTTTCTGCACCCAAGGCAACTTTCCCACTGCTCTGCCCTTGGTACACCCTTGGATGTTTCGTGTGTGTGTGTCTATTTATGTATATATAAAATGTATTTTTTTCGTATTGAGTTTTTTTTTAGATGTATTTATTACAAATATTTTCTTCCAGTCAGTGGAGTCAGTGGTTGGTCTTTTCCTTCTTTCAGTGGTGTCTTCTGATGAACAGAAATTCTTTTTTTGGAATAAACTTCATTTTAGAGTAGCTTTAGATTTACAGAAAAGTTGTGAGGATAGCAGAGTCCCTGTATGTCTGTTTCCCCTAACAGTAACCTTTTACATTACCATGGTGCATTTGTCACAACTAGGAAATCAATATGGATGCATTGTAATTAAACTCCAGACTTTATTAGAATTTTACTTGTTTTTCTAGTGTATAACTGACACATAACATATAACATTAATGTCCTCTTTCTGTTTCAGAATTCAATTCAGGACATATTTCATTTAGTCATCCTGTATCTTAGTGTCTTCTGTTCTGTGACAATTTCTTAATCTTTCCATATTTTCAATGACTTTGACAGTTTCGAGGAGTACTATTCAGATATTTTGTAGCATGTCTCTCAATTTGGGATTGTCTTGATATTTCTCTCATGGTTACATTGGTGTTAGGGGTGGGGAAGGCCACAAAAATGAAACTGAAGTGCCCTTCACATCATTCAGGAGTCTATGCTATCAACATGACTTATCACTCCTGATGTTAACCTTTATCACTGGGCAAGGTAGTGTTTGCTAGGTTAAAATTGCTCAACATAATAGTATATTTATCATTTTGTACACAGTCCTTTATATATTTTAGAGCTATAATGTTAGATGTATGTAGATATAATAATCTCAATATATCTTCCTAATTAATTGAAACTTCGTTATTACACAGTAACTATTTTCTACTTGGAAACTATTCCCTCCTCTTTCCTAGATGTTTTTTTAAAGAGTGGTATTTTTTTCCTTAAATGGTCAGAAGAAATCATCACTGAGACTATTTTGACTTGGTGTTTTCTTTGTGGGAAGGTTTTTAATTAAGGATACAATGTCATTGATATTGAATTTCATTCAGATTTTCTATTCTTGTATTAGCTTTGGTAAATTACCTTTTTCAAGGAATTGTCCATCTCATCTGTATTTTTCACAGCTTTATTGAGATATAATTAACATGCCATAAAACTCTCCCATTTAAAGTGTGTAGTTCAACTTTTTCAGTATAATCTCAAAGTTCTGCAACTAATTTTATCATCACAGCCTAGTTTTAGAACATTGCCATTCTCCAAACAGAAATTTCAGGCCCGTTTTCATTCATTCCCATTTCCATCCCCAGGCAACCACTGAATTACTTTCTGTCTCCATAAATGTGCCCTTTCAAGACATTTTGTGTAAATGGAGTCATATAATATCTGGTGTTTTATGTCTGGCTTCTTTCACTTAGTGTATGTTTTATAAAACAATATTGTTAAGGTTCATCTACATTGAAGCATTTATTAGTACTTTGTTCTTTTCTTTTTCTTTTTAAATTTTTATTGAATGGCATAACCTATATACATAAGAATGAATATGTTAAGCATAGTAAAATTTAAAAAAATATTTTACATAATTAAAAAAAACTGAAGCTGAGTTGATATACAATATTATGTTGGTTTCAGGTGTGCAACAGAGTGAGTTGGCAATTATACACTTTATGAATGCTCACTATGATGAATGTAGTTACCATTTGTCACCATATAAAATTATTGCTGTATTACTATGTTTCCTATGCGGTACTTTTCATCTCAATGACTTATATATTATTTTTATTAAGGTATCATTGATACAATCTTATGAAGGTTTCACATGAGCAACATTGTGGTTACTACATTCACCCATATTATCAAGTCCCCCTCCTACACCCCATGACAGTCACTGTCCATCAGTGTAGTAAGATGCTATAGTCATCACTTGTCTTCTCTGTGCTATATCGCCATCTCCCTGACCCCCCTACATTATGTGGGCTAATCATAATACCCTTTAATCCCCTTCTCCTTCCCTCCCCACCCACCCTTCCCACCCTCTTTCATTTGGTAACCACTAGTACCTTCTGGGGTCTGTGAGTCTGCTGCTGTTTTGTTTTTTTTTTTTGCTTTGTTGTTATACTCCACAAATGAGTGAAATCATTTGGTACTTGTCTTTCTCCGCCTGGCTTATTTCACTGAGCATAATACCCTCTAGCTCCATCCGTGTTGTTGCAAATGGTAGGATTTGTTTTCTTCTTATGGCTGAGTAATACTCCATGTATATATGTACCACCTCAGCTTTATCCATTCATCTACTACACTTAGGTTGCTTCCATATCTTGGCTATTGCAAATAGTGCTGTGATAAACATAGGGGTGCATATGTCTTTTTGAATCAGGGATCTTGTTTTCTTTGGGTAAATTCATAAGAGTAGAATTCCTGACTCAAATGGTATTTCTGTTTTTAGTTTTTGAGGAACCTCCATATTGCTTTCCACAAAGATTGAACTAATTTACATTCCCACCAACAGTGTAGGAGAGTTCCCCTTTCTCTGTATCCTCACCAGCATTTGTTGTTCCTTGTCTTTTGGATGTTGGCCATCCTAACTGGTGTGAGGTGATATCTCACTGTGGTTTTAATTTGCATTTCCCTGATAAGTAGTGATGTAGAACATCTTTTCATATGCAGGTTGGCCATCTGAATTTCTTCTTTGGAGAATTGTCTGCTCAGATCTTCCACCCATTTTTTAATTGGGTTATTTGCTTTTTGGGTGTTCAGGCATGTGAGTTCTTTATGTATTTTGGATATTAATCCCTTATTGGATAAGTCACTTATGAATATATTCTCCCATACTGTACAATGCCTTTTTGTTCTGCGGTTGGTGTCATTTGCTGTATAGGAGCTTTTTGTTTTGCTGTTGTTCCATTTGTTCATTTTTGCTTTTGTTTCCCTTGCCTGAGGAGATGTGTTCAGAGAAAAGTTGCTCATGTTTATATTCAAGAGATTTTGCCTATGTTTCTTCTAAGAGTTTTATGGTTTCATGACTTATATTTAGGTCTTTGATCCATTTCTAGTTTAGTTTTGTGCATGGGGTTAGACAGTAATCTAGTTTCATTCTCTTACATGTAGTTGTCCAGTTTTGCCAACACCAGTTGTTGAAGAGGCTGTCATTTCCTAATTGTATATCCATGGTTCCTTTATCATATATTAATTGACCATATATGTGTGGGTTTATATCTGGGCTCTCTATTCTATTCCATTGATCTATGGGTCTCTTCTTGTGCCAGGACTAAATTGTCTTGAATACTGTGGCTTTGTAGTAGAGCTTGAAGTTGGGGAGTGTAATCCCCCCAGTTTTATTCTTCCTTCTCAGAATTGCTTTGGCTATTCATGGTCTTTTCTGGTTCCTTATGAATTTTAGAACTATTTGTTCTAGTTTGTTTAAGAATGCCATTGGTATTTTGATAGTCATTGCATTGAATCTGTAGACAGCTTTTTGGCAGGATGGCCATTTTGACAATATTAATTCATCCTATGCATGAGCATGGGATGTATTTCCATTTAATGGTGTCTTCTTTAATTTATCTCATGAGTGTCTTGTAGTTTTCAGGGTATAGGTCTTTCACCTCCTTGTTTAGGTTTATTCCTAGGTATTTTATTCTTATTGATGCAATTGCAATTGGAATAATTTTTCTCATTTCCCTTTCTGCTAGTTCATTATTAGTATATGGTAATGCAACAGATTTCTGTGTATTAATTTTGTATCCTGCAACTTTGCTGAATTCAGTTATTAGTTCTGGTAGTTTTGGAGTAGATTCTTTAGGGTTTTTTATGGACAATATCATGTCATCTGCAAACAGGGACAGTTTAACTTCTTACCAGTCTGGATGTCTTTTATTTTTTTGTGTTGTCTGATTGCTGTGGCTAGTACCTCCAGTACTATGTTGAATAGAAGTGGGGAAAGTGGGCATCCTTGTCTTGTTCCTGATCTTATAGGAAAATCTTTCAGTTTCTCACTATTAAGTATGATGTTGGCTGTGGGTTTGTCATATATGGCCTTTATTATGTTGAGGTACTTGACCTCTATACCCATTTTGTTGAGAGTTTTTATCATGAATGAATGTTGAATTTTGTCAAATGCTTTTTCAGCATCTATAGAGATGATCAGGTCGTTTTTGTCCTTTTGTTGATGTGGTATATGTTCATGGATTTTTGAATATTGTACCATACTAGCATCTTTGGAATAAATCCTACTTGATCATGATGGATGATCGTTTTATGTATTTTTGAATTCAATTTGCTAATATTTTGTTGAGTATTTTTGCATCTATGTTCATCAGGTATATTGGTCTGTAATTCTTTTTTCATGGTGTCTTTCTCTGTTTTTGGTATTAGAGTGATTCTGGCCTCATAAAATGAGTTTGGAAGTATTCCCTCCTTTTCTACTTTCAGGAAAACTTTAATAAGGATGGGTATTAGGTCTTCACTAAGTGTTTGATAAAATTCAGTGGTGATGCCATCTGGTCCAGGGATTTTGTTCTTAGGTAGTTTTTGTTTACCATTTCAATTTCATTCCTGGTAATTGGTCTGTTCATATTTTCTGTTTCTTTCTGCATCAGTCTTGGAAGGTTGTATTTTTCTAGAAAGTTGTCCATTTCTTCTAGGTTATCGTGTTTGTTAGCATATACTTTCCATCATATTCTCTAATAATTCTTTGTATTTCTATGGTGTCCATAGTGGTTTTTCCTTTCTCACTTCTGATTCTGTTTATGTGTATAGACTCCCTTTTTTTCTTGATAAGTCTGGCTAGGGGTTTATCTATTTTGTTTATTTTCTTGAAGAACCAGCTCCTGGCTTCATTGATTCTTTCTATTATTTTAGTCTTCCCAATTTTATTTATTTCTGCTCTTATCTTTATTATATCCTTCCTTCTACTGACTTTTGGCCACATTTGTTCTTCTTTTTCTAGTTTCGTTAATTGTGACTTTAGACTGTTCATATGGGATTGCTCTTCTTTCCTGAGGTAAGCCTGTATTGCAATATACTTCCCTCTTGGCACGGCCTTCGCTGCATCCCACCGATTTTGTGGTGTTGAGTTACTGTTGTCATTTGTCTCCATATATTGCTTGATCTCTGTTTTTATTTGGTCATTGATCCATTGGTTATTTAGGAGCATGCTGTTAATTCTCCATGTGTTTGTGGGCTCTTTTATTTTTTTTCCATAATTTATTTCTAGTTTCATACCTTTGTGGTCTGAGAAGATGGTTGGTACAATTTCAATCTTTTTGAATTTACTGAGGCTCCTTTTATGGCCTAGAATGTGGTCTATTCTTGAAAATGTTCCATGTGCACTTGAGAAGAATGTGTATCCTGCTGTTTTGGGTGAATTGTTCTATAGATGTCTGTTAGGTCCATCTCTTCTATTGTGTTGTTCAATGCCTCTGTCTCCTTACTTATTTTCTGCCTGGTTGTTCTGTTCTTTGGAGTTAGTGGTGTGTTGAAGTCTACTAAAATGAATGCATTGCATTCTATTTCCCCCTTTCGTTCTGTTAGTATTTGTTTCACATATGTAGGTGCTCCTGTGTTGGGTGTATAGATATTTATAATCATTATATCCTCTTGTTGGACTGAGCCCTTTGTCATTATGTAATGTCCTTCTTTGCCTCTTTTGACCTTCTTTGTTTTCAAGTCTATTTTATCTGATACAAGTACTGTAACTCCTGCTTTTTTTTTCCTATTAGTTGCATGAAATATCTTTTTCCATTCCTTCACTTTTAGTCTGTGTATGTCTTTGGGTTTGAATTGAGTCTCTTGTAGGCAGCATAATGACAGCTCTTGTTTTTTTGTCCATTCAGTTACTCTGTCTTTTTAGTGGTGCCTTCAGACCATTTACATTTAGGGTGATTATCAATAGGTATGTACTTATTGCCACTGCAGGCTTCAGATTCTGGTTACCAAAGGTTCAAGGGTAAGTTCCTTATTATCTAACAGTCTAATTTAACCTACTTAGTATGCTATTAGAAACACAATGTAAAGGTTCTTTTTTTCCCCCTCCTTTTTCTTCCTCCTCCATTCTTTATATATTATTTATCATATTCTGTACTTTGTCTATCCCTTGATTGACTTTGGCTGTGGTTGAGTTGATTTTGCATCTGCTTAGGAATTAATTGTTCTGCATTGTTTACTGTGGTCTTATTTCCTCTGGTGATAGCTATTCGCCTTAGGAACACTTCCATCTATAGCAGTCCCTCCAAAATACACTGTAGAGATGGTTTGTTGGAGGTATATTCTCTCGGCTTTTGCTTATCTGAAAATTGTTTAATCCCTCCTTCAAATTTAAGTGATAATCTTTTCGGGTAGAGTATTCTTGGATCAAGGCCCATCTGCTTCATTGCATTAAATATATCATGCCAGTCCCTTCTGGCCTGTAAGTTTTCTGTTAAGAAGTCTGATGATAGCCTGATAGGTTTTCCTTTGGAGGTGATCTTTTTTCTCTCTCTGGCTACTTTAAATAGTCTGTCTTTTTCCTTGATGTTTGCCATTTTAATTATTATATGTCTTGGTGTTATCTTCTTTGGGTCCCTTGTGTTGGGAGATCTGTGTTCCTCCATGGCCTGAGAGACTATCTCCTTCCCCAGATTGGGGAAGTTTTCAGCAATTACCTCCTCAGACACTTTCTGTCCCTTTTTCTCTCTCTTCTTCTTCTGGTGTCCCTATAATGCGAATATTGTTTCGTTTGGATTGGGCACACAGTTCTCTCAATATTCTTTCATTTCTAGAGATCCTTTTTCTCTCTGTGCCTCAACTTCTTTGTATTCCTGTTCACTAATTTCTATTTCATTTATTGTCCCCTCTACTTAATGTAATCTGCTTTAAAATTCCTCCATTTTATGTTTCATTTCAGATACTCTATTATTCTATGTTTGTATCTCATTCCTGAATTCCTCCCTGAATTCTTGAATATTTTTCTGTAGCTCCATGAGAATGTTTATGATTTTTATTTTGAAATCTCTTTCTGGAAGATTGATGAGTTCAGTTTCACTTGGCAGTCTTTCTGATGTTTGTGTGATTTTAGTTTGAACCAGGTTCCTTTGACATTTCATATTTGTATGTGGCAACCTCTGTTGTCCAGAAGTTCTACTCTCTGGAGCTGCTCAGCCTCTGGAGCGAAGGCAGGGGTCACAGGGGAGAGGTGCTGGTGCCTGTTGGTAGGAAAGTGGTCTTTTCTGCTTCCTGGCTGCAGTGCTAGTCTCCACTGCCAGGGCCATTGGGCCAAGCATGCAGGGAGAAGCCTCTATGCTTTGCACTTGCAGCTGCTGTAGGCATGGCTGCCCTCTGGCTTGCATGGTGCAGTAACGGGGTCAGCCTGTTTGCAAGCCTGTGCTGGCCGGGAGGAAGGTGCAGCAGGGTATCATGGTGGAGGAACTCTGAGCTGCATAGCCAGCCAGGGGGATGGTGTCCCTGAAGCTCCTGAAAGTTCCCAACCTGCTGGGCAGAGTGTGGCCATATAATTTTATCCACCTGTCCTTTCTCCTGAGCAGCAAGCTCTGTGCAATCCTTGCCCCTTTAGCAGCCCTTTCACTGTTAGGAAGTCTCTCAGGCTGCCCACTTTTCTTTTGTCCCAGAGTGGCCAGATGTGAATCCCTGTTTTCCACAAGTGGCTGGAATCTCAGTCTCTCCAAGTATTCTGCCTGTCTTAGTTTTCCAAACTCACTAATCTCCAGAGCACCATGTAATGTAGGTTCCTACTCCTAGAGCAGATCTACAGGGCTGGGTGTTTAGCACTCCTTGGCCTCCACCCCCTCCTTGCTCTATTTCTCTTCCTCTCTCCAGTGAGCTGGGTTGGGGGAAGGGCTTGGGTGCCTCAGGATCACAGTTTTGGTACTTTACCCTTTTCCTTAAGGTCTGCTGGTTTCCCCAGGTGTAGACAGTGTGCCACAGCCTTCTTTCCTGTTGCTCTTTCAGGATTTGATGTTATTTGCTATATTTTCATATTATATGTGGTTTTGGGAGGAGGTTTCTCTCTCACCTCTCATGCTGCCATCTTTAATCTTTCTCTTGTCTTTTTTTCTTATAATCTATCTCAGGGTGAGTCCTTTTGAGTTCATCTTGCTTGGGGTTCATTAAGGTTCTTAGATGTTTATATTCATATCGTTCATCAAACTTGGGAAGTTTGCAGCTATTATTTTTTTCAAATATTCTCTCTGTTCCTTTTTTTCTCTCTTCTGGCACTCTCACAGTGCATATATTGGAGTGTTGATGGTGTATAAAAGCTGTCTTAGGCTCAGTTCACTTCTCTTCAACCTTTTTGCTTTCTGTTCCCCAGACTGTCTTTTCCACTTTTCTGTCTTCAGATTCATTGATTCATTCTTCTGCCTGCTCAAATCTTTCTTAAAAACTTTCTAGTGATTTTTTCTTCATTTCGGTTATTGTAGTTTACATCTCCTGAATTTCATTTTCATTTCTTTTAAGGTTTTTTTTTTTTATATTTCCATTTTGTTCATCATTTACTTTCTCCATGTTTTCCCTTAGTTGTTTGAGCATCTTTAAGACTGTTGTTTCAAAGTCTTTGCTTAGTACATCAGCCATCAAGTCTCTTTCAGAAAGAGTTTTTGTTGATTTGTATTTTTTCTTTAAATGGGCCATATGTCCCTGCTTTTTTTCTTAATGCCTAGTGATTTTTTTTATTGATAACTGGACATCTGATTTTAATAATGTGGTAACTCTGGAAGTCAGTTTCTCCATATTCCCCAGGGCTTGCTGTTTTTTGTTATTGTTTTTGTTGTTTTAATTGTTGTAGGCTATCTCTGTACCAAGAATTAGCCTGAGGTGTAAGCTTAAGGTCTTCCTTGGTCTTTTCTGAGTGGATACCTTCTGCTAGGCATGCACAGACACCTCCTAATTTTCCCTGTATATACAGTTGCTTTTGAATGAACTTGTCTTTAATGTCTGCCACCCAAAGAGGAGGAAGTAAAAAATGAGTATGCCAGCCCTTTAAATTCCCTAGCTCACTCAGAAGCAGCAATCAGTGATCAGAGCACAGATCCCTGATATTTGGAGAACTTGGCCCTTTATGCCCACCTTGATTCCTGTAAGCTGTGTGCTAGTTGATCTAAGAACATGTGCACAGTTATCTGCCATGGGGTTAAGTGGCTGCTATTCTACTAACAGCTGAAATTGGCCAAAATTAACCACAATTTACAGGCCTTGGAATTTGCAAGCCTTCAGTAGACTTCAGAGTTCCCAAATTGTTGTTTACATCAGAGAAATTCTGCCAGTGCAGTTGTTGTTTAGGTGGGGAGACAGATTCCTGATGCTTCCTACTCTTCCATTTTTCTAGAATCCCCTGATAAAGATATTTTGCAGTTGTATTTGTATGAAGGAAAGAGTATTTGATGTTTGAAGTAAGAAGTTTCTAATTTTTTAAAAGCTGTCATTGTTTGAAAACATGCCTACT
The DNA here is from genome assembly GCA_032199065.1 of Smutsia gigantea. Lineage (NCBI taxonomy): Eukaryota > Metazoa > Chordata > Mammalia > Pholidota > Manidae > Smutsia > Smutsia gigantea. The sequence continues at coordinate 362,024 of JAVSCE010012020.1, read as the reverse complement.
TGATGCATTACATACACAATTTAATCTTCACAGTAACATTGAAGGAGATTATTATTCCCTTTTATAGATGAAGAAATTGGGCACTGGATTTGTGTGTGTGTGTGTGTGTGTGTGTGTCACTTCTGAGGAGGTCTTCTTGTGCTTTCTTTTCTCGTTTTGCCCACACTACCTACCTAGGATGTTGGATCACTTTATAGAGTCAAAATAGCAGGCTCAGTCAGAATTAAAGTTTATTTTTCTCTCACAGTGATGCAGTGGTAGGCGGATGGCCTTGTATTTGTAGGCAGTTTTGTTCTTTGAGGACATCCAGGAACCCAGGTTCCTTCTCTTTTGTTGTTCTACCATTCCCTGGGAGTTTACCCTCATCTACGTATTTGAAACCGGCTTTCCAAGCATCCATGGAAGAAGAAAGAGTAAAGGCTAAGTGGCTCCATTTTAAGATGTTTTAAGAAGTTGCATGCATCCTGCCTACATCCTGTCATCTGTTATTTTAGGTCAGTCACATGGCCAAGGCTATGTGGAAGGAATGCTATTCTATGTACTCTTTAGCTGGGCAGGGGACTTATATTACAAAAATATAGAAGGAATGAATGGATATTGGAGAGAAAGGTAGCAATATCTTCCACTCTTCCAGTTCATACCTCTTCCCTGAAAAACATGCCCCAGCATTCTCGCTACTTAAGAAGAAAAGTGAGTCTTTGTTGTACAAAGACAGCTCATTGGACTTTGCAGAGAGGCATTGCTAATAGTTTGGGGTGGGTCTGATGGTGAACTTCCTTGAAATAGTACATAAGTCCTAGGAACACACCTGGAGGCAGGGGAGGTAGGTAAACTGAAGAGGTGCTGACAGCAAAATTTGGCTGCTTTGCAAAGAATTGCCTAGAGCAAGTTCCTTGTCTCAGCCTTGGTTTAATATTAACTTTAAGCCTAAAACCATTCTGCCAAAAACATTTTGTTTTCACTCTAAGGTTATGAACATTTGAAGTCAGTGTAATGCCCTTATTATGTAGGGATAAGTGCACTTTTTTATAAATGACATTGTGCTTCCTAAAGCAAGTTCTACTCCAGTACGTGCCAAAGTAAATAGTTCACTTGCTAGAAATAAAAAGGCAATATATTTCACCCTTAACTGAATTTAAGTGAAGTAAGCTAAAATTCCTTTGTTCTTGCCAGGACATTGATATGTATTTTAAACTTCTTTTCTGTGCAATTGATATTTTGAGTGTGTATGACTCTTTAAACTTGTTTGCTCTTGCCAGCAAAGGTTGAAGCAGTCAAACACATTAGTCTTCTGTATTAATCTTTTACATACAGGGGAGCAAGAAATCTAGACACCATTTTCATTTCCTGGGAGCTTTATTTCTAGGTCTTTTATTTTATGTCTGAAAGAATGGTCTTTGATTTCCTCTAAGTCAAAAAGAACTAAAGTAAGAAGTTTTTTAAAGGATTTAAATGCTACCGAAGCTGTGTTGCTGGCCTGTAAAAAGGCATGGGGAAAGAGCACTGATCAGTCTGAGTTTGATTCTGACTTTGCTGCCTACTAATTGTGTGAATGGGTTGTTATTAGAATTAAACCACAGTTACGCTTCTTACTATGTGGCCTTAGTGAAGTCACTAAAGCTTCCCATGCCTCACATGTAAGATGGGCTACTATGTAGGGATTTTGAGAGGTAAAAGTGTTTAGAACAGTGCCTGGCACAATAAGCTCTATAGAAATGTTATATGTTGTTGCTGTTTTTAGGAATATGTTAGAACCACCTCTACGCATTGGGCTTGGTTGTGACACTGGCAACATAAGAAGGGAATCAGCCTCTAGCCTGGCTGTTAGTGCAGGCTGGGATTCTTACTGGCTCCTGCATTTGTGGAAAGTGCTGTGTAGGGCCACTCAGGCTGGAGCTACACTGGTAACCTTTAAAGGTAACTATTGGGAATGCATCTGAGAAAATAAGTGAAACAAAGTTTTGCTGAAAAATGAAAACAAATCTTATAATGAAAATATCTTCTTAAGGGCAACATGCCACAAATGTATAAATTGAAGCAATGACAGAAACAGATTCTGGTGAAATCTATTCAGTGATTAGTTTTATCTCTTTTTTTAAAGTCTTTAATCATTTGGTTTATTTTTTGTTTTGAGTTTTATTTCTTGTAGCCCTTAGTAATGTGAACCCCATCCTCCTCATGTGTGTAATTTGTTTTCCTTCATCTGTAAAGAACTCTTCCTGGGATGAGGGGCTCCAACATGATTTTACAGTGATACAGCTCTGATGTTAACAAGAAATAGCAGGCAAAAAATTTCACAGGGAACTCATCAAAGATTCTCTCTGGGGAAGATTTCACTGACTAGATTGCCCAGATATGCTCAATTCTCCCCGATCCCTCCCCAACCTCTGCACCAATTTTTCGTATTTTTCAAATTCAGCATCTTCAAAGACATTTAGCTCAAGAAACAGGGGCAGCATTTGATTTTAGAAAACATATTTTTAGCTCACAAATCTATGTTTTCATTTCCCTTTTAACTGTCTTTAGTTCTTTGCTTGATCCTGGAAGAAGGTGTAGATTTATAATTACATTTTATTTGTACTTTTCTCCATCTCACAGACAATTATTGAGAAGCCATTTGGTCTATAAAAATGAATTACAAGACCCATCCCCTTCCAGCATGCTGCTTGGACTGGCTCTAGCTGTTGTGAATTGAGAGGGTCCTGCAGTCAGAAAAACAAAACAAATTCCTTATTCATTTTGTTCTTAGTCCTTTCTGGGGCCATAGGAAGACCTGATGACCAGTCAGCTCTTGGATGCCACTGAGGGCCACAGATAGAGTGAGCTCTTTTATCACCTCAGCATGATCATTTGTTCTTCTGGGTATTGTAGTTCAGAGATTTCATACCTCTGTTTTAGCTAGTTCTTGTTTTGGACTCCAATCAGAGATAGTAACAGCTTCTAATAATTGCAAGCTTTTTAGTTTTTCTCATATTTTACTATAGTCATTCTTTATCCTTGCATGGATCATGCACCTCTTTGAGAATTTTATGTTATGAACTCCCTTTGCTTTCCTCTGCCAGCTACATTTATGCACAAACACACAAAAAGACACAAATTTCCTGACAATTCAACTCTTCAACTCTTTACAGGTCCATGAGCCTCACTGATTACATTTTCCCTGTAGCTTTTAAGCATATGTTTGATAATTTATTTCTGTCTCTTTAAGAAATAGAAGATTCCTTATTACACTGTGGCCTTTTATGTGATGGTAAAATCAGCTCAGGTTTTTAAAAAATAAGATTTAATTTTATTTTAGGACACCTGTCTTTCTTAATTCTTAATGTTTTGAAACTCAGATTTAGAATTGGACACAGGTACTTCATACTCCAAAATCTGTAAGATTTTTTTTTTACATGCATAAAATTCCAGGATTAGTTTAGCTTTTCCTAAATATAGATGTATTTATTTAAAAAACTACATTTTTAAATTTGAATGTATTTGAGCTAATCTACCTGCAGTATAATATAATGCCAGTTATTCTGTCCACCTAATAATATCCTAGCACTACATTAAGTTTTATGAGAGCCATACCTGTTCATATGTTTTTGGTAAACTATTGCTAACTTGTTTGAGCTGAAGGTGTGAAGGATTGCTTCCCACCCATTATCTTGTATGTACTTCAGGTGACATTGATAGAATCATCAGTGTGGTTTCTAGAAGGTCCTTTGTCATTGGCAGGCAGGTACAGTTATCTAAATCTTGTTTTTCATTACCAGGCAGGAAATGTTTAGCCCCACAAGTGCTTCCACTTAGGTGCTTCATTATTCAACTTAATGGTTTATGTCTGAATATCATATACTTGGTTGCCTCTGGACTTTGGATTCTATTATGAAGATTGGAATCTGCTTTTTGCTATTGCTCTGTTGATCTGCTATAGGCCATTACCTCCTGTGGGGAAGTTGGGGTTCCTATGGCCAGAATCCTCACTGAACTTAAACCACCTGATGATGTAATGGGCCTGTTGCTAGGCTACTGCTTCCCCACCTTTAGGCAATAAGCTATTACTGTGCTATATAGAGAGCTCGGCCCAGTGCTCTGGGTGGAGGCAGAGATGCTAGTGCTCGACCTGCCTCCAGGAGAACAAGCAGGGTAATAAACCCTTTCACCCCAAAGAACATTTTGCTGTCAATTTCTTTGGTCCCATTGAATCCATAGCGAACTTGCCGGGTCTGAAACCCATTGGCAAGACAATTGGCGAAAGTCGGCGGGGTTCATTGTTGACCAAGGAAAAAAACAGGCGGTCCTTATGGGAGGGGTGCTTCAGTGGGCTGACCTTGTGAATGGGAAGACAGTGGATTGTCCTCCAATGGGTATGTGGTCTGAGGTGGCTTGCCTTCTAGAGGGCTGGGCCCCACCCCAGGACTGGAGGCAAGTGGAGGTGACACCTGAGGCAGTAGGGGTGGCTCTTGGTATAGTAAGCAGATCCTTTGAGAAACAGAGTGCCTGTGAGGCAGCAGGGACTGTGGGTTGGCTACTTCTCACAGTATTAAAAAGGTCTACAGAAGAGACCCAAGAAATGACAGCATGAGAATGCTGGCAGCAAGGTGCCATTTGAGATGTAAACAATTCTTTACAGAATGAGACGGCAGCGCTGCCAAGTGTTCTGAAGGGGGAATAGGCCATCAAGGAAAAAGACGAACTCCTGAGGGAAGCACAGGCAGAGGTGGCATGAGAATGTCAGCTGCAAAGCATTGAGGTGAAGGTAAGAGAGCTTCTGAAGACTGAGGTAGCATTGCTGCGAGGTACACTAGAAAAGATAAAGGTTGTAGCAGAGGAAGCACTCGGGGGAGGGGAGAGAAAGGTGCCATCAGCCCCAGAAATGCAGGAGCTGGGGAAGGATGAAGGGGTGATGCCAGAGGCACTGGACCCTCCTGTGTTGAAAGCACGCCCAGTGGTTGTAAAGAAAATAAAGACCCAGCAGCTGAAGGTTCCCCAAGGAGAGGAGCAGCCCCGTCCCCAGGTCGTGGAGCACTCTATGCTCTGCCCCTATACTCAGGCTGAGCTGGTGGATTTGGGCTCCTGGTTTAGGCAGAAGCCCTCGGAGTCAATATCAGCTTGGCTCCTGCATCTGTGGGACTTAGGGGTGGATGGAATTGTTCTGTCAGGATCAGAGACGGGAAGGCTGTCTTCCCTGACAGTGCAGCCTGCCTTGAGGCAGCGATTACAAAATGCACATCAGACCTCAGGGAGTCACTCCCTCCTCAACTGGCTTATGGCTGCACTTTGTGCTGTGTGGTCCAATCCGGGTGATCTACCATCCTCTCCTGTTAGATGGTAGACATATGCTGAGCTCCAACAGGTGTTACAAGAGCTAGGGATAAGAAATGCCATCTATAGTCCAGAGAATTATGGCCCAGATGAAGAGATTTTCACTACTGGGATGAGAAATATTATACTTCAAATGGCTCCTACATTCCTCTTTGGGTCTTTAGTGGCCATTCTTTCCCCTCACTCAGGGCATCCCATAAGCGAGGTGACACATACAGTAACAGACTTAGGAGAGGCTGAAGCAATGAGAACTAGGAAAGAAATAAGACCTGTTACTCACAAGAAGGATTTACAGGGCCCCATGAAGGTTACAAGGACCCAGATGTGGGTTGATTTCATAGAGGCAGGAGCAGATGGAAGGAAATTAGATGGGAAGTCAAATAGGATCTTACTAGAGCTATGGTTACAGCTGACACCAGAACAGCAGTTCCAGCCATTAAGACCAAAGAGGCAGAGGTCAGAGACAGAGCCACAAGTCCGGCTGTGTGTTTGCAAGACTTCCTGCTGGAAAGTGAGCCAACCTCACTTGAGCCCACACAGGAAGGTGATTGGGGAACACGGATTGACTGAGAGGAAGGTCAAGGTATCTGCCCTGAGGGACCGGTGGGGAGGGACCAGAGGCCACATGTTGAAATAGGTATCCATTGGTCCCCAGTGAACAATCAACATGTCCTGGCTCTGGTGGACACTGGGGCTGAATGTTTACTGATTCATGGTGACCCTGAATGAATCCCTGGGACCCCCACTATCATAGATGGATACAGGGAAAGGCTATCAGAGTGAAAAGAGCCTAAATCCCTTTGGGAATAGAGCATCTACCCCCAAAAGAGTATACTGTGTATATATCTCCTATCCCTGAGTATGCTTTGGGGATTGATATCCTGCAGAGTCTATGGTTGCAGACCACTGCAGGTGAGTTCAGACTGAGAGTATGTGTAATGAAGGCAGTTCTGAGGGGACATGCTAGGCACCCGCCCATATCTTTGCCTGTGCCTCGGCGGGTGACTAATACCAAACAATACAAACTGCCTGGAGGGCATAAAGACATTGGAGCAACTCTCCAGGAGCTGGAAAATGTGGGTATTATAAAGCCCAACCATAGTCCATTCAATTCCCTAGTGGGCCAGTAAAAAAATCAGATGGCTCCTGGTGTATGACTGTGGGTTACAGAGAACTGAATAAAGTCATACCCCCTATGCATGCTGCTGTCCCCTCTGTTGCAGGCTTGATGGATACTCTCAGCCATGAACTAGGAACATATCGTTATATGGTAGATATTGCAAATGTCTTCTTTTCCATTGACATTGAGCAGGAAAGTCAGGAACAGTTTGCCTTCACGTGGGAAGGACAGCAATGGACTTTCACCGTCCTCCCACAGGGATACCTCCACAGCCCTATCATCTATCATGGACTTGTAGCCCAGGACTTGCTTACATGGGAGAAACCACCAACGGTGCGGCTGTACCATTATATTGATGATGTCATGCTCTTGTCCAATTCTCCTTCAGATCTAGAAGGTGCAGCACCTAGACTGCTGCAACATTTACAGGAGAAAGGATGGGCTGTGAACAGCACCAAGGTTCAGCAACCTGGATTGTCTGTCAAATTCTTGGGGGTCGTCTGGTTGGGTAAGACCAAAGTGATACCGCAAGCAGTTATAGATAAAGTCCAGGCCTTTCCTATGCCCACAACTGTAGCATTGCTACAGGAGTTTTTGGGTCTTCTAGGCTACTGGAGTGTGTTTATCCCACACTTGGCAGAAAGTCTGAAGCCTTTTTACTGGTTGGCACTAAAGGGCGTCAGGTGGGACTGGGATGAGATATGTGCATCTGCCTTTACTACAGCAAAACGGGCAGTCAAGGCCGTGCAGGCCTTGAGTGTAATAGACCCATCAGGGCCCTGTGAGCTAGAAGTTCATGTCACTGAAGATGGTTATGGCTGGGGTCTCTGGCAGCAGCTTGAATGAACTTGCCAACCCATTGGATTCTGGTCACAACTCTGGAAAGGGGCAGAGGTACAATATACTTTGATAGGAAAACAACTGGCTGCCGTTTATCACGCCTAGCTGGCTACAGAACCCATCACTGGAATGGCCCCGATAAAGGTAATAACCACCTATCCCATCGTGGGGTGCGTACGAGACTAGACCCAAAAACCAAGGAGTGGCGTGGCACAAACACCCACACTAGCCAGGTAGGGTGCTTACCTACAGCAGTGTAATGCCCTCTCTAGTAGCCCCTTGAGTGAAAAACTCCAACATGTGTTGAGGCCGGTGACATATTCTAGTGAAAAGCAGGAAGAACTTGCTTTTGAACCATTAGTAGCAGAGAGTCCCTATCGGGAGGGAAGAGCCCTATACCCGAAGATGCATGGTACACAGATGGCTCCAGCTGTGGGCAGCCCCCAAAATGGAGGGCCATAGCTTTCCTTCCTGAGACTGAGACAATATGGATGGAAGATGGTGAGGGGAAGAGCAGCCAATGGGCAGAGTTGCGGGCCATGTGGCTTGTGATCAGCCAGGAGCCCTCCCCTATAGTTGTGTGCCCTGACAGCTGGGCTGTCTATCGGGGCTTGACCCTGTTGCTACTAACCTGGTACCATGCCAACTGGCTGGTTGGTCACAGACCCCTATGGGAGCAAGAATTGTGGCAAGACTTATGGGCCTGTGCTCAGACTAAAATAATTGCAATATATCATATGACAGGTCATTTGCCACTGGCATCCCCAGGAAATGATGAAGCAGATAAACTGGCCCAGATATGTTGGTTAGAAGGAAAGCCTGCCTCTGATGTACCCCAATGGCTCCATCAGTGTTTGTTGCATGTGGGGCAAAGGACAATGTGGGCTGTAGCCTGTCAGTGGAGCTTGACTTTGACCTTCGAAGAAGTTACTAGAGCCCGGCAGGAGTGTGTCGTGTGCTCCAAAAGGGATTTACACCGAGTTTCACAGCAACATGGGACAATAGCTAAGGGGCCTATACCCCTCGTCAGGTGGCAGATAGACTATATTGGGCCTCTACCTGTGTCAGAAGGATATCGGTATGCGATGACTTGTGTGGACACAGCTACTGGACTTCTGGTTGCTTTCCCTACCCATTGTGCAGACCAGCAGACAATCAAAAGAGGCCTGGAGCATCTCTTTGTCACCTATGGCCCACCACAGGTAATTGAGAGTGATCAGGGCACCCATTTTACCAGACATACACTGCAAGAATGGGTATGACAGCTGGGAATCAAGGGGAAGTTTCACATGCCATACAATCCTACCACAGCAGGCATGATAGAGAGGCACAATGGCTTGTTAAAATCTGGATTAAAGTCAGATACTAATAGTCTTTGGGGATGGTCAGTCTGCTTATGGACCATGCTATGATGTTTGAATGAGAGACCCCGAAAGGGAGTCCTGAGCCCTGTAGACATGTTAACACATATGGCAGCCTCCCCTATACAACTGCAAGTGCAAATCAAGGAAGAATCACTGAAGCCGAGGTTCGGCCACCAGAATACCATCTTGCTGCCAGCACCAACTGCACTGAACCCTGGAGACTACATTGAGTGGACATGGCCTTGGACCTTTCGACACATGGACCAATGATGGCTGGCTCTCCTGGCACCCTGGGGACAAGGCCTGGAAGCTGGTCTCCTCTGTATTCCTGGAATAACAGCAGAGTGGCTGCCAAAGTTCACAGTAGTATATCCTGAACGGCCAGAAAGTAGAAGCATCTTACCGGGGAGTTTTGTTTATCATTATGGCCAGTGCATGCACCTACAGTAGCACTATATATAGACTCTTCATTAACCCCCATGGGGAGAGGAGTAAAAGTATGGTAGGTGTATCCTAGACCTGGAAGGGACCCCCTTCCTGCTACAGTCCTATCACAGGACCACTCTTGCATGCATCCTACCTTATAAACAAGATTTGCCTATGTTGGTGGCATTTAAACATGTGTCTTATTGCCCCTAAAGTCTTGTGGATTGGGAACTTACTCTGGCTGAGGATTATTATAATTTTTGTTACCTGTATCAAAATCTTGCTGTATCTTAATTTTTATTATCTCTAAGTTGTTATCCTCTGTTGCTATTGTGGAATCTGGTTACAGTGCTCCAGCTTTCTCACACAGGGACCATTGCGGAAGATTGAAAGCATGTAGATTGTAAGGCGAGAATCTTCGAGGCGTGGAGTGTGGGAAAGTTGGGGTTTTTATGGCCAGGATCCTCACTGAACTTAAACCACCTGATGATGTAACTGGCCTGTTGCTAGGCTACCGCTTCCACACCTTTAGGCAATAAGCTACTATTGCGCTATATAGAGAGCTCAGCCCAGTGCTCTGGGCGGAAGCAGAGACACTAGTGCTCGACCTGCTGCGAGGAGAACAAGCCAGGTAATAAACCCTTTCACCCCAAAGAACGTTTTGCTGTCAATTTCTTTGAACCTATTGAATCCATAGCGAACTTGCCCGGGGCTGAAACCCATTGGCAAGACACCTCCCTTCTTTGTCCTTGCTATGAATGGTGCCATCAGGGTTTGTTGACAGGGCCTCATCGTCTAGTGCATAAGCATTATAAATGTAATGGTTACCATTCCTTTGTAACAATCAGGTTACCCAAGCCAGTCATTCTGCTTTGTGTGATGTGAAGTTGATATAATTCCAGTTTTCCATGAACTAAAGATGTCTGTCTTTTCTGTGGTTGAACTAACCTAGTGAGTAAGTCCATGGCTTAAGATTCTGTGCTTTGGATTTAGGAAGATGTGAATTTTAATCTCAGCTGTAACACAAGATAATTCTCTGAGACACATACTACCTCTCTTGCTGTGTTATTCTAAGATTATAGATATTACCAGTGAAGTATATCTTAGGTGCTTAATAAATGGTAGCTGTTCTTACTCTTATCTACTGGCCATAATCCCTACCTCTGAAATACTGAAGGGAACCAAAATATTTTTCATTTTGATTTGCACAGATGCAAACTAGCAGAATATTTGATGTTGAGCTGGGAAAGCCCATCATGGTGAGAGAGAGAGAGAGAGAAAATAAGGGCGTCTGCCCAATGTAAATGCAGTTCTCATTTGGAACAGTGCCTCTTTGGAAACAGGCAGTACAGACTTATCAGCACTAATCATCCAAAGTGAATGTTTCTGTTATTTAGAAAAAAGGCAAGTGAGGTGAGGAGATCATTAGCTATACGTAGAAGTTCTCACTGGTTAAAAAACAAAACCCTCCAATCCAATGTACCCAAGAGTGCAAATAGACTGTCTGTAGTGGATACAGTTAAGGAGAAAATGATTTCTTAATATTTTGCAGCTTCACAGAAGAAATAAGATTTTAAGTTTTTCTTAGTGGGGGAAAAAAGTATACCATTCTTATCAGAATGCTGCCCTAATTGAGGTTTAGGATTGATTGCTTGGTCGTTGAGACCCGGCTCTGCTTTGAAGAACTAGAGACAATCTCTCCATCCTGCATACATGGAAAAGATGATGAAGCCTGTAGCTAGGCTTCATCAGACACACTGTTCATATCATGAAAGGTAGACTCAATACCACATCTTGGAAAGATTTGGGGAAATTCTTGTTAGAACTTGCATATGAGTAAGCTGTCTGAACCTATTTTCACTGTGTCCCTTATCTGGAGGAGAAAGGGGCACCGTGGAATTCTGAGGGTTTAAATAATGTCTATGACTGTGACTCTGCTCCACATTTAAACTAGGTCTACTTGGTTTTTATTTAATATAAATGGTCTCAACACTTTTGCCAAAAATCCAGGTGCCTGCTTGAGGAACAGCTATTTTTTTTCAGTGTTGCTTAACTTAGTTCCTGTGGGAAAGAGAATGTATGACTGGGGACTCAGATTAGATGGAATGTTGTGTTAACATTGGCCAGGAATCCTGCCCCACACTTAGCTCAGAGGTCTTAGGGCAAGGTGGTTTCACACAGGCAACTCAGCTGGCTCATTGCTGAAGAACTGAAACTAAAGCTTCTGGATGTCTGAGCTGTTGCAAATGGCTTCTTTTCTTCTCACCTTGTGTGGATAAAATGAGAGTTCCTGTGGCCAGGATTCTCACCTGGCCCTGGTTGACTAGCTCACTGCACACCTGTGGGCAATACATGGCTGTTGACTCTATATAAAGAGCTCCGCCCAGTGCTCTGCATGCCACATAGTGGTATGGCTGCAAGGCTGCAGGAGAGAGCAGAGCAGAGGCTGGAGTGGTGGCAGCGCCAAGGATAGAGGCCCAGAGAACGGCTGTGTGGAATGACTGTGCAGAGAGGCCCGGAGGATGGCTGTGCAGACAGAGGAGCCCAGAGGCAGAGACCGGCTTGCTGCATGCAGACTCCCTCTGAGTGAATGGAACTTTAGTGACTGACCTGCCAACTGGAAATAAAGTTGGGTATAACCCTTTCACCCCAAGAACGTTTTGCTGTCAATTTCTTTGGTCACATTGAATCCATAGCGAACTTGCCTGGGGCTGAAACCCATTGGCAAGACACCTTGCTCTAGTTCACAGAGATGCAAAGTCTTACTCTCCTGTAGGGTCCAGGGATGCTAACATTAATTAGCTAATTAGGGAGGGTCTACCAGAATCATTGCATATGATTGTGCAGGTTGAATAGGGCACAGCTCCAGAGGGGTGTTTGTCTTGCCTGTGGGTTTCAGCCCAGACAAGTTCACTATGGATTCAGTGTGACCAAAGAGATGACAGTAGAATTTTCTTGGGGTGAAAGGGTTATTCCCAATTTTATTTCCATGGTGGCAGGTCAATCACTAAAATCTGGTCCACTCAGAGCAAGTCTGCATGCAGCAAGCCAGTCTCTGCCTCTGGGCCCCTCTGCCCGCACAGCCGTCCTCTGCGCCCCTCTGCCCGCACAGCCGTCCTCTGGGCCCCTCTGCCCGCACAGCCGTCCTCTGGGCCCCTCTGCCCGCACAGCCGTCCTCTGGGCCCCTCTGCCCGCACAGCCGTCCTCTGGGCCCCTCTGCCCGCACAGCCGTCCTCTGGGCCCCTCTGCCCGCACAGCCGTCCTCTGGGCCCCTCTGCCCGCACAGCCGTCCTCTGGGCCCCTCTGCCCGCACAGCCGTCCTCTGGGCCCCTCTGCCCGCACAGCCGTCCTCTGGGCCCCTCTGCCCGCACAGCCGTCCTCTGGGCCCCTCTGCCCGCACAGCCGTCCTCTGGGCCCCTCTGCCCGCACAGCCGTCCTCTGGGCCCCTCTGCCCGCACAGCCGTCCTCTGGGCCCCTCTGCCCGCACAGCCGTCCTCTGCGCCCCTCTGCCCGCACAGCCGTCCTCTGCGCCCCTCTGCCCGCACAGCCATCCCAGTGTTCGTCCTTGGTGCAGCTTTCCTGCAGCTTTGAAGCCGTGCCACCATGTCACCCAGAGCACTGGGCAGGGCTCTTTATAGAGAGTCAATAATGACATATTGCCCACAAGTGTGTAGTGACCTAGCCAACCAGGGCCAGATGAGAATCCTGGCTACAGGAACCTTCATTTGATCCTCAGCGTTGTTCCCGCAACTTCAGTATGTTTGATGCTCCTGGAGTTGAGCCCAGCAGAACTGCACAGAAGCCCTAGTATCTGCTTGAAATGCAGAGTGGCAGGGGTTTGGGGAAAATTCTAGGAATTGTACTTTATTTCTCTTTCACAGCTGGTTCCCAGAAACCCTGATCAATCAGCAACAGTATGGTCCTGGCTCAGGGCCAGGCTGCTGAGCTTCTGCAAGGTTCCTCATAACTTTTCCTTGGTGAATCAGTACCCTGGAGGAGTTGGATGGTTAAGGCTCCTAAAGTACTCGTTGGCTGAGTAGGAGTGGAGGATGAGGCCAGCTTGAGATCTGTGATCAGAGCTGGCCTGAGGCAAGGCTGCCCTGAGACTGGTTTGCTTCCAATAGCCCTCCACCTGCTTTTTCAAACAGGGTTCTTCAGGTTAGAAGAGACAGAAAACCACTTTAAATGGCTTAAGTAAAAGTAAGATCTATTGGCTCAGTTTACTTACATGTAGGAGTATGGCTAGCTTCAGGGGTTCAAATGATATCAGAATCTTGTATTTCTCTCTTCTCACCTCCTCTGTTCTCCATCCATCTCTCAGTTCTACTTCCTCTGTGTTGGCCTTGTTCCTAGGCCTGTCTTCTGCATCTGCTGGTCTCCAGCATCTCCAGGCTTATATACTACAAGTGTAGTAATTCACTTGTAAGGGAACCCAAAAGCTCTAAAAAAAAAACCACCACAAAAAACAACTCATACCAAATCAAAAATGTAAAAAAACAAAGGATTGTGTCTCCATGGTCTGGTTTGGGTTATGGGCTCATCAGTGAATCAATTGCTGTAGCCAAGGAAATGGAATCCTCTGATTGACTAGGCCTGGGTCATGTGTCCATATGGTGGTTAGGGAATGTCCATCTGTGGATAAAATGAAGGTTCCTGTGGCCAGGAATCTCGCCTGGCCCTGGTTGGCTAGCTCACTAGACACGTGTGGGCAATATGTCATTACTGACTATATAAAGAGCTCCACCCAGTGCTCTGCGTGACATGGTGTTATGGCTGTGAGGCTGCAGGAGAGCAGAGCAGAGGCTGGAGTGGTGGCAGCACCGAGGATGGGTACTGGGACGGCTGTGCGGGCAGAGGGGCCCAGAGGCAGAGACCGGCTTGCTGCATTCAGAGGTGCTCTGAGTGGATGGGATTCTAGTGATTGACCTGCCACCATGGAAATAAAGTTGGGTATAACCCTTTCACTCCAAAAACATTTTACTGTCATTTCTTTGGTCACACTGAAGCCATAGTGAACTTGCGTGGGGCTGAAACGCATTAGCAAAACACCACCTTCAACCAAGTAGATTCTGAGGGATTGAGGCATTTTCTCCTAAGAAAAATTAAGGTGGTGTCACTAGAAGGAGGAGGAATGTATGTGTGAGTGGCAAAACATGAGTCATCAGATCAGGCCTTTTCATTTCTTCCTTCCTGCATCTATCCTACAGGGACAGTGACCCTCTTCCCCGTGGCCTCTACTTACCTGTGCCTTTTCTGAGATATATTTTCGTGTTTTGGGGTTACCCCTACCATTCATTTAACTGGCTTTTCCCAAAATGTTTAAATGCCTTGTAAATACCAAACCCAAACAAACACGTTTCTGCCTCTAACTTACCTGATCTTTCTATAATATTTCATACTCTTGACATCCGTCTCTACTTAAAATCGTCTCCTCTGTTGATTTTTATGTGTGCGCACTATCCTTGTTCTCTTCCTACCTTCCTGATTCTCATAAATCTCATAAATCAATGGCAGTGCACTAGGTTAATTCAAAGATGTGTTATAGTAAACCACTAAATTTTCTTAGCCTTACTTTTTTGATAGTCCTTAGATTAGCACCTGTCTGTTTCTACAACTGTTTCACTCAGAGCCTTATCATCTCACCTGTTGCCATCCTTCTACTAGCTCTCTTGCTTCCAGTTTTATGCTTCTCTAATCTATCCATGCAGCTGCTTCCAGGTCCTCTCAGTTCCCTGTTTGAATCCCCTCTGTTGTTTCCCACTTGCCTGTTATTAGTAATAACAGGACCTCCATTAATTGTTCCTTGTCCTCTCATCTCATTTCTTCCTTCCATCTGGATTTCATCACTTCACACATCTTGTAGATCCCATCACACAGTGCATGTTTCAGTCCTACATGCTTTTGCACATGACCTTCACTTTGCCTTAGATGCCCTTCTCCCACTTATTTGCCTGGGAGTTTCTTTCAAACCTTCTGACACTATCTTCTCTGGGAAACTTTTTTCTACACCCTAATTACCTGACTGGCCAGAACAAATCACATATTATTCTGTATTAATTTGTCCATACTTCACTGCATGCAGTATCCTGAATTTAAATTTCTTATTTATATATATGTCTTTTTAAAAAAATAGACTAAATACCTTTGTGTTGGACCTGCATTTGGTAAGAGCCTGAGTCAATCTCCAGCGCTCAATACCGACAAACAAATAGCTGCTTCTCAGGCTCTGTTGTCTTTTTGGCTGCTGAAGGCATTTGAGTTTCTGTCCAAATTTTAAATAAACTATGAGGATATAAACTTCTTGAAGGTAGTAACCTGTGTTTTATTCACTATGCTAATCAGATAGTAAGTGAATAAATAGATGAATGAATCCATACGGTTGTCCAGAAGCACCTCAACTTTCATATATAGTCTTCTGTCACTCTAGCCACTTTGAGCACCGAGACAGAGGTTAGGGGGGCTTCCTGTAGTCATCTCATCTCTAAGAGGCAAAACCTTGGACGAGAAAACAAGGTTTTTGATGACACAGGCTAGGCTCATTCCCACCACAACACTTGAACTCAGTCAGTCATTCATTATTTCTTGGTGAGATTTTGGAGGCTTTTGCATTAGTACCTAAGCCAGTAATGTGTCAGGATTTTCAACATTGTAGACTAGTAGTTCTTTATATATAAACCTCAAGAAAACTGATCCAGGCAGATGGGCAAACAAGCTCCAGAAGTCCCGTGGGCTGGGAGTGCCTTTTTATACTTTTCACACAATTGGGAATGAAAGAAAATACATAGGGAGAGAGGGAGAGAGAGAAACATAGGAAGAAAGATGTGAGAGAAAAGAGTAACAGAAACCATAGGAAACACCTTTTTCCTTTCTCTTTCTAGCATGCCTCTTGCCCAATCTCCTAAGGCCTTTCTGGCCTTGTTCCATAGTTCGTAAATTCCTTTCCTTGGTTTTCACACACCCATAGAATCTGTGCCTTTTGTTGTTAGCATCCTGAAGTATTCTCTGAAGGTGCAGAGTATGTTAACAAACCATCGTCGCAAAAGAACACTGTCTTTGCAGGAACCTTTGTATTTTGTGGGGGCTGTCCAACATCTAAACCTTCTGTTTGATGATTCCGGTAGTAGCTGGGGGTTCCAACTCCAACTGTGCAAACTGAAAAGGCTGGAATTTTTTGATCCCTGGCTACTAGGACGCAACCTGAATTCAACCTGTCAGACAATCTCATGCCAAATTTTGTGTCTAGAGTGAGGTCACAAAGAAGCAAGGACAATTTTGAACTCATCCCACTGCCAGCAATGGTGGCGATGGCTGTTGCTGGTGTTTACAGGGTCCCCCTGACCAGGCTTCTCTTGTGACAGGACCCTTGCTCCAGTTCATGGCTCCCAGCGTCTCTTGGTTTTTACCTATTTTCCACAGCTCCAACCTTTCCCATGATTCTAGGAACTGTTGGACATTCTTTCAATGAACTTTTTTCTCAAGCTAGCCAGGTGGATTTCCTTTGTTTTCAACCAAAGGATTGGTAACCCTTCCTCTTAGTGTTATTAGAAAATTACAGAGAAGAAATATGTAGTCTTATCTTGTGGCACTTCTTACCCAAGTCCCCTCGCTGTTTGATTTTGTTCTTATCTTTTTTCTCCTCCTCCTTGTCATTTGGTAGCTTTCAATACCTCCTTTCTCTTCCATTTCAGTTCAAGCTAGTGGATTAATTATGCAAGATTCTTGTATTATATCTGAATCCTGACTAATCAGTTTACTTCTGTATCAGATGCACAAGTGTGACAAATACTGGAAATCTCTTTACACAGAATACAAACCCACCTAATACGTGATACTCAGAATGTATTCCATGACAACAGGATATTTAGGATTTTAGATGAATAAAAGGATACAAATGTGCTTAAAACAAATTTTTTCAACAGTACAGGCAATAAGCATACCTCTCTGATTTAATACTGGCCCACAGAGCTCATTTTTAGAAGTCAAGAAAATGTACTTAATAATTAAGTATTTTTAGCATTATGCATTTCCTAAGGCAAAAGCAAACTTCTCTCTTTTTTTTAAGGCATGGGAGAGGAATGGAGGAATGAAAAGACCTCCTTTTTTATTTTAAATGTAATTGACATGTAATATCCTATTAATTTCAGGTATTTATCATAGTGATTCAATATTTTTATACATTACAAAATGATCCCCACCATAAGTATAGTTACCATCTATCACCAAGGGTTTTACAATATTATGGACTATATTTCCTATGCTGTACAGTACATTCCCATGACTGACTTATTTTATAACTGGAGGCTTATACTACTTAATCCTCTTCACCTATTTTGCCTGCCCGCCTGTTCCTCCCCACTCTGTAACCAACTGTTTTCTGCATTGGCTTCTGTTTTGTTATTTTATTTTGTTTTTAGATTCTACATGTAAGTAAAATTATATGGTTTTTGTCTTTCACTGATTTATTTCACTTAACATAAATAGGTCCATCCATGTTGTCATAAATGGTGATATTTTATTTTTTTAATAGCTGAGCAGTATATATACTACATCTTCTATATCCATTCATCTATTGATGGTTACTTAGATTGCTTCCATATCTTGGCTATTGTAAATAATGCTGCAGTGAACATAGGGGTATATATATCTCTTTAAATTGTTTTTGTTTTCTTTGGGTAAATAACCGAAAGTAGAAATGCTGAATCATATGGTAGTTCTATTTGTAATTTTTTGGAACCTCCATAATGTTTTCCATAGTGGCTGCATCGCTTAAAACTCCCTCCAACAGTATAGAGTGTTCTCTTTTCTCCACATCCTTGCCAGCACTTGTTTTTTGCCTTTTCTATAATAGCCAGTCTGACAGGTGTGAGGTGATATCTCATTGCGGTTTTGATTTGCATTTCCCTGATGATTAGTGATTTTGAGCATCTTTTTATGTGTCTGTTGGTCAGTTTTCATGTCTTCTTTGGAAGAATGTCTATTCAGGTCCTTTGCCCATTTTTTAATCAGTTTTTTTATATTAAGTTGTATATATAAGTTCTCATATATTTTGGATATTAACACCTTACTGGATGTATGATTGGCAAATATCTTCTACCATTCAGTAGGTTGCCTTTTTGTTTTATTGGTGGTTTCCTTCACTGTGCAGAAGCATTTTAGTTTGATATAATCTGTTTGTTTATTTTAGTTTTTTTTGCCCTTGCCTGGGGTGATCACTCCAAAAAAATATTGCTAAGACCAGTGTCAAAGACCTTACTGCCTATGTTTTCTTCTAGGAATCTTATGGTTTCAGGCCTTACATTCAAGTCTTTAATATATTTTTACTTTATTTTTGTATATGGTGTAAGATAGTGGTTCAGTTTCAATCTTTTGCATGTAGCTGTCCCATTTTTACAATGCCATTATTAGTCTTTCTTACTAACGACAGAAGAGACAGTCTTTTCCCTATTGTATATTCTCATGTCTTTTGTCAGATTAAATGACCATATATGCATGGGTTTATTTCTGGGCTCTCTATTCCATTGATCTATGTGTCCATGTTTGTTCCAGTATCATTACTGTAGCTTTGTAGTATAGTTTCAAATCAGGGAGCATGATACCTCTGGTTTTGTTCTTTTTTCTCAAGATTGCTTTTGCTGTTCGGGGGCCTCTGTGGTTGCATACACATTTTAATATTTTTTGTTTTATTTCTGTGGTATTTTGATAGGGAATGCATTGAATCTGTAGTTTGATTTGGGTAGTGTGGATATTTTAACAAGACTGATTCTTCCAACCCATGAGCATGGAAAAATCTTTCTGTTTATTTGTGTTTTTTTCAACATTTTATAGTTTTCAGAGTATAAGTCTTTCACTCTCTTGGTTAAATTTATTCCTAGGTATTTTATTCTTTCTGATACAGTTGTAAATTTATTTTATATCCTGCTATACTTTACTGAAATCATTTATTCTAATAATTACTTGGTGGAAACTTTAAGGTATCATGTCATCTGTTCCTTTCCAATTTAGATACCTTTTATTTCTTGCCTAATTGCTGTTACTGCAATACTATGTTGAATAAAAAAGGGTGAGAGATACAGTCCATCTATACCTACTCTAAGATGTTTTATCATAAATGCCTATGTTGAATTTTGTCAAATTTTTTTGCATCTATTAAGATGATCATATGATTTTTATCTTTCATTTTGTTAATGTGATATATAATGTTGATTGATTTGCAGATGATGAACCTACCTGAGTGTGGTATGTGATCCTTTTAATGCATTGTTGAATTCAGTTTGCTAATATTTTATGAGGATTTTTACATTTATGTATATCAGGGTTATTGGGGCTTAATTTTCTTTTTTTGTGGTATCTGTCTGGTTTTGGTATCAGGGTATTGCTGGCTGTTGGTATCAGGGTAATAGTAATACTTTTGGAAACATTTCTTCCTCTTCAGTTTTTTAGAATAATTTGAGAAGGACTTGTACTAACTCTACTTTAAGTGTTTGATAAAATTCACTAGTGAAGCTTCCCTTCCCTGGACTTTCATTTTTGGGGGAGTTTTAAAATTATTGCTTCAATCTCATTACTTGTATCAGTCTATTCAGATCTCCTGTTTCTTCATGATTCAGTCTTGGAAGGTTGTGTGTTTCTAGGAATTTATCCATTTCTTCTAGGTTTTCCAGTTTGTTGGTGTATACTTGTCAGTTTGTAGTAATCTCTTACGGTCTTGTGTATTTTCTATGGTGGCAGATTTAACTTTTTCATTTCTGATTTTTTTGGGGCCCTGTAACTCAGGCAAAATCCCAGGGCAAAATACCTTTGAAACCAAAATCAGTCAAAAGGAGAAATAAAGTGGGAGAAACCTGTTTATTGCCTACAAGCAGTCGTCCACTTCTGCTCTCCCGTGTCTCTCACAACCCAGCTGCAGAAAAAGGAACCCCACAGAACCTCTCCAATCCATATATACCCTCTCTTGCCCTTGTAATTACCTATTGATATGGAGATGGGCTACTTTTCTCCACCCCGTGGAAACACCTATTGATATGGAGATGCACTGAGTTCAGGTGAGAGATTTTAGAAATATTCCAATTTTACCCACAGCCCACCCCTCCAGAAATCTCGCCTTACAATCTACACATTCCCCATCTGCAATGGCCTCTGTGCGAGAAAACTGGAGCATTGTAACCAGACTAATAACACACAATAGCAACAGCAATAAAATCCTGATAATCTTCAAGGCAGAAGATTCAGCTAGGTTCAAAGTCCTATGCAGATTAAGTCCATAGCTCACCCATTCCACAGGCGGTCAGTAGCTGGACAGGTAGGGAGTTCAGGGCAATCATCACACGATAGCTGCAGCCAGGGGGTGAGTCCAGGCCACAGGGACTGTAGAAGAAAATAACCTTAAGTGCGATAAGATACATATTTTAATGACACCAGCATAGGCAAATCTTGTCCATCAGGTAGGATGCATGCAAGAGAGTGGTCCTGTAATAGGACAGTGGCAGGAATGGGATCTCGTCCTGGTCTAGTATACCAGACTTTCACCCCCTTCCCTGTGGGAGTTACAGATGGGTCAATATATAGGGCTATGGGAGGTACATGCAGTACCCAAAAAGATAAAACAGGACTTCTGCATAAGATGCTCTTACCTCCTGGACATTTTGGGTACACTAGTGTAATCTTTGGGGGCACTCTGCTTTTACTCTAGGAATAATACACAGGAGGCCAGCTTTCAGGCCTTTTCCCCAAGGTGCCAGAAGGGCCAGCATCGCTGGTCCGTGTGTCAAAATGCCCAAGGCCACATCCACTCAACAGTGTCTCCAGGGTTTAATGCAGTACAGTATGCTCACTGGCCATATCCTGGCTTCAATAACTCCTCTTTGGTTTGCACGTGCAGTTGTGTAGGAGAGGCAGCAAGGTATGTTAGTATATCCACAGGGCTCAAGGCTCCTTTTTGGGGCTTCTCATTCAAATGCTGTAGCACTTTCCATAAATGAACTGACCAGCCCCATAGACTGTTGGTGTCTAACTTCAGGCCAGATTTCAACAAACCATTGTACCTCTCTATCATGCCTGCCCCGGTAGGGTTATATGGTACATGAAACTTCCACTTTATTCCTAATTGCGGCGTCCATTCTTGTAACACATGTCCAGTAAAGTGGGTGCCTTGATCACTCTCAGTCACCTATGGCCAGCTGTAGGCTAAAGACACACTCTAGGGACCTTTTGGTCATTTTCTGATCTGCATGATGTGCAGGAAAAGCAACCAACAGGCCAGTAGCTGTGTCCACACAAGTCATGGCATAGTGATGTCCTTCTGATATAGGCAGAGGCCCAATATAGTCTATCTGCCACCTGACAAGGGGTATTGGCCCCTTTACTATTGTCCCATGTTGCTGTGGGACTCAGTGTAAGTCCCTCTTAAGCACACAAGGCACTCCTTCTGGGCTCTGCTGACCTCTTCAAAGGTCAATGGCAAGCCCCACTGATGGCTACAGCCCACATTGTCTTTTGTCCTATGTACAACAAACACTGATGTAACCATTGGGCCACACCAGAGGCAGGCTTTCCTTCTAGCCAACACATCTGGGCCAGTGTGTCTGCTTCATCATTCCTTGGGGATGCCAAAGGCAAATGGCCAATCACATGATATATGGTAACAGTCTCAGTCTGGCCAGAGGCTCATAGGTCTTGCCACAACTCTTGCTCCCAAAGGGGTCGGTGACCAGCTATCCAGTTGGTATGGTACCATGTCAGTAGCCACAGGGTCAAGCCCTGATAGATGGCCCAGCTCTCAGTACAGACAACTATACTGGATGATCATGAGCCCTGCTGCCCACAACTCAGCCCATTGGCTGCTTTTCCCTTCTCCATCCTCCATCCATATTATCTCAGTCTTAGGATGGAAAGCCACATCCCTCCACTTTGGGGGCTGCCCATGACTGGAGCCATCTGTATACCAAGCATCTTCAGGTACAGGGGTTTTTCCCTCCTGATAAGGACTCTCGGCTACCAGTGGCTCAAAAGCAAGTTCTTCCTACTTTCCACTGGTATATGTCACTGTCCCCAATAAGTGATGGACTTGACTTCTCTACTGAAGGGGCTAGTAGAGAGGGCACTATGCTGCTGTAAATATGTGCCCCATTTGGCGTCTGTGTAAGTGTCTGTGCCACGCTACTCCATGGCCTTTGGGTCCTGTCTTGCACCCACCCTGCGATGGGATAGGTGGTTATTACCTTGGTCAGAGCTGTTCTTGTGATGGGCTCCGTAGCCAGCAAGGCATGGTAGACAGCAGCCAGTTGCTTCTCTATCAAGATGTACCAGATCTCTGCCCCTTTCCATAGTTGTGATCAGAATCCAATAGGTTGGTGTGTCCGTTCAAGTCAGTGCCAAAGGCCCCATCCATAACCATCTTCAGTTACATGAACCTCTAGCTCACAAGGACTTGGATGAGCCCATTACACTCAAGGCCTGTGTGGCCTTGACTGCTTGCTTAGCAGCAGTAAAAGCAGCTGCATGTGTCTCATCCCAGTCCTACCTGATGCCCTTTCATACCAACCGGTAAAAGGGCTTCAGAATTTGTGGCAAGTGCAGGATAAACACTTCAGTAGCCCAAAAGACCCAAAAACTCTTGTAATACTGCCACAGTGGTGGTAGGGGTAGGGAAAGCCTGGGCCTTGTGTATGACTGCTTTAGGAATAACTTTAGTTTTACCTGAGCAGACAACCCCCAAGCATTTTACAGACAAACCAGGTCCCTGAACCTTGGTGCTTTTCACAGCCCACCCAAAGAGAGATGGGGGAGCTGTATGGAGCGCCAGATTTCTCATTCCTGTGGTGAACAGCTCCTCATCAGGGCCCTGGGGGTTCATATTATAGATGGTATTTTTCATAACCAGCTCTAGTAACACCTGCTGGAGCTCTGCATATGTTTTCCAGCTAGTGGGTAAGTATGGTAAATCACCCTGATTAGGTCAAACTGCCCTGATGGCTGCTGTCAGTCAATCCAGAAGCACCTGATTCCCTGAAGTGTGATGGGCACTTTGCAACCACTGCCAGAGGGAGGGGTCAGTTGTCAGGGAAGCCAGTCTACCCATTTCAGAACCCACCATGACAATGTTTTTCACCCCCATATCCAAGAGACACAAAAGCCATGTAGGCAGAGGTTCTGGTGGCTTCTGCCAAAACTGGATGCTCATGTCCACCAGCTCATTCTGGGTACAGGGGCAGAGCATGGAGTGCTCTGCAACCTGGGGAGCTAGTGGCTCCTCCCCCTGAGGAGCCTATGGTGGTTGTGTTTTTATTTTCTTAATTAAAACTGGCAGGCCTTTAATACAGGAGACGCTGGTGCCTCGGGTGTTGGCCTCGGCAACAGAGCAGCCCTTGGCCACACCCCCGGTTCTCTCCCAACATTTCCTCTACCATCTCTAGTGCTGAAAGTATGGCTTTTTCCTGCTCTCCCCCATGACCTCCCGCAACATGGATTCTCCAGCTGCCTCCTCCCTTGCTTTTAATGTATCTTCCTGGAGCACGGCCTGTGTTCTCACTAACTGTCTCTCTTAAGAGCGTCCAATAGGTCATCACCCAGCTCCTCCAAGTGATGCTGAAGTTTGTCTCTCTCCTGATGAAGTCTCTCTCTCTCCTCTATAACCGTCTCTTGAGGAAAAGGCATCCCATAATCCCAGCTGCTACATGGCTATGCAGGGCCTCTAAGCAGTCTTCTATCTCAAAGACGGCAATTCTGAAGCTTCCAGTGTCTCCCTCCTCCCCCAGTTCTGGGGAAGGCCCCACCCCTCTAGGAGGTGCTTTACCCTAGACCAGTGCCCACTAGGGGCTCCCCAATTGGAAGCCCACAGATAGGGGGCTCCTGAGTGAAGCTGCACCCTCTACTGCTGCAGCCACTGGGGCCTCCCCACCATCCACAGGGGTGGTTCCAAGCATCTTCCCACCATCTCTAGAGGCAGCCCACCCAAGGGTTCCACCCATGTAGACAGATTTCGAGTTCAGAAGTCCTGTTGACTACTGTCAGTTGTAACTCCAGTGGAAAGTCCCAGGGCAAAATATCTTTGAGACTGAAATCAGTCAAAGGGAGAAATAAAGTGGGAGAAACCTGTTTATTGCTTACAAGCAGTCATCCACTTCTCTCCCGTGTCTCGCAGGACCTGACTGCAAAAAAAGGGACCCCACCCAGCCTCTCTGGTGTAGATATGTCCTCACTCACCCTTGTAATAACCTATTGATGTGGAGATATCTCTTGGAACCCCTATTGATATGGAGATGCACTAAGGCCAGGTGAGAGATTCTGGAAATACTGCAATTTTACCCACAGGCCATGCTCTTTTTTTAAGAATGAGTCTGAGTAGAGGATTATTGGTTTTTGTTTATCTTTTCAAAGAAGTAATTTTAGTTTCCTAAATCTTTCATATTTTTTTTAGTCTCTATTTTAATTCATTTCTGACCTCATCCTTATTATTCCCTTCTACTAACTTTGGGCTTTCTTTCTTCTCCTTTTTCTAGTTCCTTTAGTTGTAAAGTTAGATTGTTTATTTAGGATTTTTCTTATTTTTTGAGGAAGTCCTGTATTGCTATGAACTTATGTCTTAGAACTGCTTTTGCTATGTCCCACAGATTTTGGAAAGTCATGTTTACATTTTCATTTGTCTCAAGGTAATTTTTCATTTCATTTTTTATTTTTTTTATTGACCTATTTTCTATTTAGTCTCTGTTTGTGGTTTTTCCAATTTTATTCTTGTGATTTATTTCTAATTTCATACCATTGTGGTCATACTGAAAAAAATGCATGATTTCAGTCTTCTTCAATTTACTGAGATCTGTTCTGTGGCCTAATGCAATCTATTCTGGAGGATGTCCCATGTGCATTTGAAAAGAATATGTACTATGCAGTTTTTGGATGAAATTTTTTATATTTATCTTTTAAGTCTGTCTGGTCTAATGTGTCATTTAAGGCCAATGTTTCCATATTGATTTTATGTCTGGATGTTCTATCCATTGATGTAAGTCAGGTATTAAAGTTCTCTACTATTATTGTATTACTGTCTATTTCTCCCTTTATGTCTATTAATATTTGTTTTATATATTTAGGTCCTCCTATATTAGGTGCATACTTATTTATAAATATTATATTCTCTCCTTGGATTAACTGTTTTATCATCATGTAATGCTCTTTGTCTTTTATTGCAGTCTTTGCTTTATTATTATGTATGATATGAGTATTGATACTCTAGCTTTCTTTTCATTCCTATTTGCATGGAATATCTTTTTCTTCCCTTCACTTTCATCTGTGTGTATCTTTAGATCTGAAGTGAGTCTCTGTAGGAAGCATATAGATGGGTCTTTCTTTTTTATCCATTCAGCCACCCTGTGTCTTTGATTGGAGCATTTAGTTCATTTACTTAAAGTAATTGTTGATAGTTATATACTCGTTACCATTTTAAAAATTGTTTTCTGGTTGTTTTGTAGTTCTGTTTCTTTTTTCTCTTGGGTTGTTCCTTTGTGGCTTGATGGTTTTCTTCAGTGTTATGTTTGCATTCCTTTCTCTATCTATTTTATTGTATCTATTGGAGTTTTTGGTTTGTGGTTACCATGAGGTTTATACACATGCACACTCACACACACATATTCATCTATACATTTAGAAACCTGTATAAAGTTAGTAGTCACTTAAGTTCAAATACATTCTAAACTCACTACATTTCTACTCCCCACCCCTACTTTTTATGTTTTTGAGTTCATATTTTACATCTTTTAATTTTGTGTGTGTATCCCCTAATTGCTTATTGTAGTTACAGTTGACTTTACTATTTTTGTCTTAGTCTTTTTATTAGCTTTTTAAGTGGATGATTCACTGCCTTTACTGTATGTTTGCCTTTACCAGTGAGATTTTTCCCTCCATATATTTTATTTCTAGAAGTGGCCTTTTCTTTTCTGCCTAAACAAGACCCTTAACATTTCTTGTAAGGTTGGTTTAGTGGTGATGAACTACTTTTATTTTTTCTTGTCTGGGAAACTCTTTATTTCCCTTCACTTCTGAACTACCTTGTTAGGTAGTATATTCTTGGTTGTAAGTTTTCTCTCTCAGCACTTTAAATACATCCTACTACTCCTTTCTGGCCTAAAAAGTTTCTGCTTAAAAATCAGCTGATAGTTTTATGGGGTTTCCCTTGTATGTGACTATTTTTTTTTCTTGCTGCCTATAAGAGTCTCTTTTAAATTTTTCCATTTTAATTATGGTATGTCTTGGTGTGTATCTCTTTGAGCCGTCTTGTTTGGTACTCTCTGTGTTTCCTAGACCTGGATATCGGTCTCCTTCCCAAAGTTAGGGAAATTTTCAGCCATTATTTCTTCAAATAAGTTTCTGCCCCCTTTTCTCTCTTTTCTCCTTCTGGGACCCCTATAATACAAATGTCAGTATGCTTGATATTGTCCCATAGGTCCCTTAAACTGTCTTCATTTAACCTTTTTTTCTTCTGTTGTTCTGATTGGGTGAGTTTCATTATTCTGTTTTTTATATCACCGATCTGTTCTTCTGTATCATGTAATCTGCTGTTGATTCCCTCTAGTGTATTTTTAATTTCAGTTATTGTATCTTTGGCTCTGATCGGTTCTTTTGTATATTTCCTAATGCTTTGTTATAGTTCTCACTGTATTCCTCCAGTCTTCTCCTGAGTTTGGTGGGCATCTTTATGACTATTATTTTTGAAGTCTTTATCAGATAAATTACTTATCTGTGTTTTATCAGGTCCCCTCCCCCCACTCTCCACCCCCACCCTCCTGCTACCACTCACATAAACATCCCAGGCTTTTATCTTGTTCTTTTATTTGGAACATATTCCTCTGTCTCCTCATTTTGTTTAACTTTGTTTGTTTCTATGAATTAATCAAAACAGCTCCCTTTCCTAGTGTTGAAGGAGTGGCCTTCTGGAAGACATCCTCTGTGTAAACTGCATGTGCTTGGTGGCTTTAGCAGACTGGCTGGTGCTGGACTAGGCGTGGGGTGTGCTGGGGTACATTGCAACTGCTCGAGCAGTAGGAGTCCTGGGGTGTGCTCTGCACACCCTGGTGGTACAGTTGGAGGTGGAGTGGGCATGGGATGGGAGAGTCTGGGGTGCACCATCCTGGGCTTCCCTACCATTGGAGCTGGAATGGGTGCAGGCTGGGAGGTCCCAAGTTACAATACACTGGGGCTTCCTTGGCAATATGTCTGGAGCTAGAATGGGCGTGGGCTTGGGGCGCTGGGGCGCTCCTTGCTGTGGCTTCTCAGTAGTATGGCTAGAGTTGGAGTGGACACAGGCCAAGGAGTCCTGGGTGCACTGCATCAGCGCTGCACTGGCAAGGTAGTTGGATCAAGGACGGGCCTGGTCATGTCCAAGAATGTGACAAGTCAGGCCTGCCTTGGGAGGATGGCTGGAGCAGGAGTGGGCTGGGGGTGGTCCCAGGGTATGTTGTGCTGTGGCTGTCTTGGGGGACAGCTGGAGCTGTGGCGGGTACAGTTGGGGGGGTTCTGGGGTGTGCCATACTGGGGGGATGTCTGGAGCTGGTATACGGACCCGGGTCCTAGGGTCACACTGGGGCAGCCCCACCATGCCAGTTGAAGTGCCTAGACCCTGTTCCCATCTGCACGATCAGGAATGAGGGTGAATGTAAAGTATGGCACTCACCGGCACTTCTGACCCTGGAGAGAGTCCCATTAGTTCCCTGCTAGTTTGGCTGATGCTCTGAAGTTAGTAAGTGGATTTCCTTTACTTATGGTTTTGTTGTTCTTTAAACTGTTGTTTTTCACCATGGCTCAGGGCAGGTGCGTCTGTGTGAGGGTCTCTTAAGTGATATCCCTGACCACTGTAGGTTGCTGTGTTGGGGGTAGGGTTCCTGTGGTTACAGTGTCTCTGTATCTCTGTGTGGTCTCTCTATTGTTTGTTGTGCAAAAGCTGTTCAATCAGCCTTTAGTTCTTCTTTAGAAGGAATTGCTGTATATAAGATATAGATTCAGTGTGTCCGTGGGAGGGGGTGAGTTCAGGGTCTTCCTATGCCACCATCTTGGATCACCTCTCATCCCCTTTTTTGAAGCAATTCAATTTCTCTGTAAACAGTGTGAAACATATGCCTTTTGTGCAAGTAGTTTCAGAACAATTATAATGGGGCACATTTAAATATAAAGAATGTCTTTTACTCACCATCCACTTGTTCCCTGTTCCCCACATATCCCTTTTGTTACTACCAAGCGTGCTGTGCTCCTACTACAGCACAAGGAACCTTTAAAATTATTCATTTGCTGTGTCTTCACAGATTTTTTTCTTGTGAAGAGAACTTTAAGATTTACTTTCTTAGCAACTTTCAAAAATGAAATTCAGTATTATTAA
This sequence comes from Smutsia gigantea, assembly GCA_032199065.1. Classification (NCBI taxonomy): domain Eukaryota; kingdom Metazoa; phylum Chordata; class Mammalia; order Pholidota; family Manidae; genus Smutsia; species Smutsia gigantea. The sequence continues at coordinate 333,607 of JAVSCE010012020.1, read as the reverse complement.
CTGTAGTTTTCATGCTGTAAAATACATTCTCAGGACTTATATATTTTATAACTTGAAGTATATCTTTTGGCCATCTTCACTCATTTTGTCCACCCCCACCTTTGGCAACCAACAATCTGTAAGTTCAGTTTTTTTTTTATTCCACATATAAGTGAAGTCATATGGTATTTGTCTTTCTTTGTCCTGACTTACTTCATTTAGCATAATGCCCTCAAGATCCATCCATGTTGTCACAATTGGCAGGATTTCTTCCTTTTATATGGCTGAGTAGTATCCCTTTGTTTCTATATGTCATATCATCTTTATCCATTTATCCATCAGTGGACATTTAGGTGGCTTCCATGTCTTAGCTATTGTAAACAATGCTGCAGTGAATATGGGAGTATAGGTATCTTTTTGAGTTAGTTTTTGTTTTCTTCAGGTAAATATACAGAAGTGAAATTGCTGGATCTTATGGTAGTTCTATCTTTAATTTTTTGAGGAATCTCCATACTGTTCAAAGTAGCTGTACGAATTTATATTCCCACCAATAGGGCATAAAGGTTCCCATTTTTCAATATCCTTGCCAACATTTGTTATTTCTTGTCTTTTTGATAATAGCTATTTTAACATGATATCTCATTGTGGTTTTGATTTGCATTTCCCTGATGATTAGCGATGTGGAGCATCTTTTCATGTGTCTTGGCTATCTGAATCTATTCTTTGGAGAACTGTCTCTTCATATCCTCTGCCCATTTTTTAATCGGGTTATTTGTTTTGGGATGTTGAGGCATGTAAGTTCTTTATATATTTTAGATGTTAACACCTTGTTGGATATGTCATTTACAAATATATTCTCCCATACTGTAGGATGCCTTTTTCTTCTGTTTATGGTGTCCTATGCCATACAGAAACTTTTTAGTTTGATGTAGTCCCATGAGGTCATTTAGCCTTTGTTTCCCTTGCTCAAGGAGATGCGTTCAGGAAGAAGTTGCTCATGATTATATTCAGGAGATTTTTGCCTGTATTGTCTTCTAAGAGTTTTATGGTTTCATGACTTACATTCAGGTCCTTGATCCATTTTGAGTTTGCTTTTGTGTATGGGGTTAAACAATAATCCAGTTTCATTCTCTTGCATGTAGCTGTCCAGTTTTGCCACCAACAGCTGTTGAAGAGTCTGTCATGTCCCCATTGTATGTCCATGGCTTCTTTATCATATGTTAATTGAGCATATATGGTTGGGTTTATATCAGGGCTCTCTAGTCTGTTCCATTGGTCTATGGGTCTGTTCTTGTGCCAGTACCAAATTGTCTTGATTACTGTGGCTTTGTACTAGAGCTTGATGTTGGAGAGCATAATCCCCCCAGCTTTATTCTTCCGTCTCAGGATTGCTTTGGCTATTTGGGGTCTTTTGTGGTTCCATATGACTTTTAGAACAATTTTCTCTAGTTCGTTGAAGAATGCTGTTGGTATTTTGATAGGAATTGCATTGAATCTGTAGATTGCTTTAGGTAGGATGGCCATTTTGACAATATTAATTATTCCAATCCATGAGCACGGGACGTGCTTCCATTTATTGGTATTTTCTTTAATTTCTCTCATGAGTGTCTTGTAGTTTTCAGAGTATAGGTCTTTCACTTCCTTGGTTAGGTTTATTCCTAGGTATTTTATTCTTTTTGATGCAATTGGAAATGGAATTGTTTTCCTGATTTCTCTCTCTGCTAGATCATTGTTAGTGTATAGGAATGCCACAGATTTCTGCGTATTAATATTGTATCCTGCAACTTTGCTGAATTCAGATATTAGATCTAGTAGTACTGGAGTGGATTCTTTAGGGTTTTCTATGGACAATATCATGTCACCTGCAAACAGGGAGAGTTTAACTTCTTCCTTGCCAATCTGGATGCCTTTTATTTGTTTGTGTTGTCTGATTGCCGTGGCTAGGACCTCCAGTACTATGGTGAACAAAAGTGGGCATTCTTGTCTTGTTCCTGATCTTAAAGGAAAAGCTTTTAGCTTCTCACTGTTAAGTATAAGGTTGGCTGTGGGTTTGTCATATATGGCCTTTATTATGTTGAAGTACTTGCTCTCTATACCCATTTGTTGAGACTTTTTATCATGAATGGATGTTGAATTTTGTCAAATGTCTTTTCAGCATCTATGGAGATGATGATGTGGTTTTGTCCTTTTGTTGATGTGGTGGATGATGATGATGGATTTTCTAATGTTGTACCCTCCTTGCATCCCTGGAATAAATCCTACTTGATCATGATGGTTGATCTTTTTGATGTATTTTTGAATTCAGTTTGCTAATATTTTGTTGAATATTTTTGAATATATGTTCATCAGGGATATTAGTCTGTAATTTTTGTTTATTGTGGTGTCTTTGCCTGGTTTTGGTATTAGAGTGATGCTGGCCTCATACAATGAGTTTGGAAGTATTCCCTCTTCTTCTACTCTTTGGAAAACTTTAAGGAGGATGGGTATTAGGTCTTCACTAAATGTTTGATAAAATTCAGCTGTGAAGCCATCTGGTCCAGCTGTTTTGTTCTTAGGTAGGTTTTTGATTACCAGTTCAATTTCGTTGCTGGTAATTGGTCTGTTCAGATTTTCTGTTTCTTTCTGGGTCAGCCTTGGAAGGTTGTTTTTTTCTAGAAAGTTGTCCATTTCTTCTAGGTTATCCAGTTTGTTAGCATATAATTTTTCATAGTATTCTCTAATAATTCTTGGTATTTGTGTGGTGTCCATTGTGATTTTTCCTTTCTCATTTCTGATTCTTTTTATGTGAGTAGACTCTCTTTTTTTGTTGATAAGTCTGGCTAGGGGTTTATCTATTTTTTTAATTTTCTTGAGGAACCAGCTCTTGCTTTCACTGATTCTTTCTATTGTTTTATTCTTCTCAATTTTATTTATTTCTGCTCTACTCTTTATTATGTCTCTCCTTCTACTAACTTTGGGCCTCATTTTCTCCTCTTTTTTCTAGTTTCATTAATTGTGAGTTTAGACTGTTCATATGGGATTGTTATTCTATCCTGAAGTAGGCCTGTATTGCAATATACTTTCCTCTGAACACGGCCTTCACTGCGTCCCACAGATTTTGTGGTGTTGAATTATTGTTGTCATTTGTCTCCATATATTGCTTGATCTCTGTTTTTATTTGGTCATTGATCCATTGGTTATTTAGGAGCATGTTGTGAAGCCTCCATGTGTTTGTGGGATTTTTCATTTTCTTTGCATAATTTATTTCTAGTTTCATACATCTGTGGTCTGAGAAACTGGTTGGTACAATTTCAGTCTTTTTGGATTTAGCAAGGCTCTTTTTGTGGCCTAGTATATGATCTATTCTTGAAAATGTTCCATGTGCACTTGAGAAGAATGTGTATTCTGCTGCTTTTGGGTGTAGAATTCTGAAGATGTCTGTTAGGTCCATCTGTTCTAGTGTGTTGTTCAGTGCCTCGGTCCTCTTACTTATTTTCTGTCTAGTTGATCTGTTCTTCAGAGTGAGAGGAGTGTTAAAGTCTCCTAGAATGAATGCATTGCATTGTATTTCTCCTTTTAATTCTTTTAGTGTTAGTTTCACAAATGTAGGTGCTCCTGTGTTGGGTGCATAGGTATTTATAATGGTTATATCTTCTTGTTGAATTGACCCTTTTATCATTATGTAATGTCCTTCTTTGTCTCTTGTGACTTTCTTTGTTTTGAATTCTGATACAAGTACTGCAACTCCTGCTTTTTTCTCCCTATTAATTGTGTGAACTATCTTTTTCCATCTCTTGACTTTTAGTCTGTGTATGTCTTGGGTTTGAAGGGAATCTCCTGTAGGCAGCATGTAGATGGGTCTTGCTTTTTTACCCATGCTGTAATTCTCTGTTTTTTGATTGTTGCATCCAGCCCAGTTACATTTAGAGTGAATATTGGTAGATATGTACTTACTGTCATTGCAGGCTTTAGATTTGTGGTTACCAAAGATTCAAGGGAAGATTCCTTACTATCTAAGAATCTAATTTAACTCCTATATTATGCTATTTCAAACACAGTCTAAAGGTTGTTGTTGTTTTTCTCCTTCTTCCTCCTCCACTCTTTATATATATTAGATGTCATATTCTATACTCTCTGTGTATCCCTTGACTTTGTTGGTAGTTGATTTAATGTTGGATTTCCTTAGTAATTAATTGGTCTACTTCCTTTACTGTGGTCTTGTTTTTTTCTGGTGACAGCTATTTAGCCTTAGGAGCACTTTTATCTGTAGCAGTCCCTTTAAAATACAGTTGTAGAGACGTTTTATAGGCGGTCAATTCCCTCAACTTTTGCTTATCTGGAAATTGTTTAATCCCTGCTTCAACTTTAAATTATAATCTTGCTAGGTAGAGTACTCTTGGTTGGCAGCCCTTCTGTTTCATTGCATTAAATATATCATGCCACTCCCTTCTGACCTGTAAGGTTTCTGCTGAGAAGTCTGATGATAGACTGATGGGCTTTCCCTTATATGTGATCTTTTTTCTCTCTCTGGCTGCTTTTAATACTCTCTCCTTGTCCTCAATCTTTCCCATTTCAGTTGTTAGATGTGTTGGTGTTGTCTTCCTAGAGTCCCTTGTTTTGGGAGATCTCTCCACTTCCATGACCTGTGAGACTATCTCCTTCCCTAGACTGGGGACGTTTTCAGCAATTTTTTCCTCAAGGAGACTTTCTATGCATTTTTCTCTCTTCTTCTTCTGGTACCCCTATTACGCAAATATTGTTCCATTTGTATTTGTCCCACAGTTCTCTTATTATTCTTTCATTCCTAGAGACCCCTTCTTCTCTCTGTGCCTCAGCTTCTTTGTATTCCTGTTTTCTAATTTCTATTTCATTTTACCATCTCCTCTACTTGTTCTAATCTACTTTTAAATCCCTCCATTGTATGTTTTATTTCAGATTCTGTGTTTTTCAAATTTTCTACCTCTTTCTTGAAGTCCTTCCTGAGATCTTGAATATTTTTGTAGGTCTGTGAGGATTGTTATTATTTTTATTTTGAAATCTTTATTTAGAAGATAGGTGATTCCTGTTTCACTTTGCCCTCTTTCTGGCCTTTGAATTTTTGTTTGTAAAACATTTTTTTGCTGTTTCATTTTAGTGATTCCTATGGAATAATACCTTTGTGTAGGCAAACCCTTTTTACCCTGAAGCTCTACTCTGTGGAGCTATGGAGCACCTGGAACAATGGCAGGGGTCACACATTCGCGCAGCACCAGTGCCTGCCAGAAGGAAGGAACTCTTTCCTGCTTCCTGGTTGCAGTGCCTGCCTCCACTGCCAGGTCCGGTGTGCTATGCACCTCTCCGTTATGCCTCTGTAGCTGCCTTAGGTGGGGCCACCCTCCAGCTGACCTGATGTGATGTGGGCGCAGCAGGTATGCTGACTGGTGCCTGCTAGGAGTAAGGAGCAGCAGGCTGCATACCGCGGAGGGCCCTCTGGGCTGTGTTGCCAGCCAGGGGGATGGAGCGCCTGAAGCTCCTGAAAGTTTCCAACCTTTTGGGATAAGTGTGCCGGGACAATTTTACCCACCTGTCCTTTCTCCTGGGCACCAAACTCTGTGTAATCTTTGCCCCTTTAGCACCCCTTTTGCTATTGGGAAGTCTTTCAAAGTGCCCACCTTTCTTTTGTCCTGAGGGGCCGGTTGTGGGTACCTGTTCTCCTCAAGTGGCTGGAATATCAGTCTCTGAGTATTCTGCCTGTCTTTGCTTTCCAACCCCACTAATCTCCAGAGCACCATGTAATGTGGGTTTGTGGTCACAGAGCAGATCTCCAGAGGTGGGTGTTAGGGGTCCTGGGCTTCTACTCCCTCCCTGATCCATTTCTCTTCCTCCCTCCTGTGAGCTGGGGTAGGGGGAGGGCTTGGGTCCCACTGGATCATTGCTTTGCTACTTTACCCTTTTCTGTGAGGCCTTCTTTTTTCCCCAGATGTAGGCAATCTGTTTTGCAGTCTTCTGATCTCTCTTTCAGATTAGTTATATCTGCCATATTTGCATGTTGTATATGGTTTTGGGAGGAGGTTTCTGCCTCACTTCTCACACTGCTGTCTTTTCCACCCCTTTTTGCCGTAACTGTTTGTTTTCTTCCCAAAAAGAAGTGAGAATTTCAGCAGGATCATATAAGTTTGTCTTCTCCTTCTTCCTAGTTAGATCAGAGACTGGGAATAGAAATGAATAAAGTAGATTGGGTTCTACAGGCCAGAAGGAAAGGAGGGACCGTGGTGAATGATAAAGCACACACTTGTCCACAGGTGTCATATATATGTTGTTTTGCTCCAGTTGGTTGTCATAAGGAGTTTCAGAAACAGTATTGTAATGTCTTCAGATTCAAAGAGAATTCACAATCCATTTTTTTTCTAAAATCTTCTGACTAAAAAAAAACGTCGGCTATCTTTTTTCAAGCTGTGTGTGGTCCAAACAAGTATCTCTGCAAGCTAGATTTGGCCCAAGGGCTTCGAGGGCATAATTTCTGGATCTTCTGGTCCTTTATGAATCCAGCAAACACTTAGCAACACCAAGGGTGAATCTTGAGGTAGTCAAAACTTTTTAAATAATTTGGATATCATGTTTGAAAGAGAGGAGACTAAGGTGACTTGTTTCATAGAGATGAGGATTTATGATGGGTTCTCCACACTCTTGCCTGGTTTCTCAGTGGCCTGTCAGTGATGAGGACAATAGCTGATGGTAATGGGAAAGATGTCAGCAGGGTGACTGAGGTGCTCTGTGCTCATGAGGTTTTGGTATATTCAAACACAGTTATATTTAAGACTTTGTGGCTAACAAAGGGATTACGCAACTGGAAAGAGCCAGTTAAGTATGGTGGCATGTTAGCCCTTGGTGATTGAAGTCATTAGAATCAAAAGCTGTGCTTTCCTTTATATTTGCTGTATTTGCATGTTATATGTGGTGCTTCTTGAGTTAACACCCCAAGTGTTAACATTTCCAAGAGGACATCCTGAGATTCCTCACCAATTCCAAAGGAGTTCTAAAGCAAAGTAGAGATGAACATACTCAGAGGATTCTAAAGACAGTGAGAAGAACCACTAGGCCACAGGAGGTGCCCCAGAAGCAAGAACCATCAGGACTTTTTCTTTTATGCTTAGCCACCTTTTACGTATTTTTTAATACTTTTATACTTAGCCACCTTTTTCAAATATAACTTTTTCAAGTTATATTTCTAACTTGGTTTAGCCTGGCAAGAAAATGGTGTACAAGAGAGTACAGAGAGGAACAGTTCCCTTTTATTGTTCCTTACCCTCTGTTGTTTGTTGACTGATTCGTTCGTGTATGCAGCAAATACTGGGCGCTTACATATGAGGTGTCAGGCATTATTCTAGGTACTGTGTGTGTAGCAGAGAACAAAACAAAGGCCCTGCCCTCGCCAGTATGAAGACCTGGTGCTGTGACTCAAATGTTGGAATGCTTCTGAAAAGCTGGCAGATCATCTTTCCCAGCTCTCAGAATTATTCCCTTGCTTGAGTAAGATGTCAGAAATGGTAATTGGGGTTGTTAGGGGAAATTAGGCAGGGAGATAACCTATATTTCTGGGGTATCAACTGGAAGTTCTAAGGTGGACCTGGAGAAAAAGTCCTAACAGTTCTTGCTTCTGGGGCACCTCCTGTGGCCTGGTGGTTCTTCTCACTGCCTTTAGAATCCTCTATGTTCATCTCTACTTTGCTTTAGAACTCCTTTGAAATTGGTGAGGAATCCCAGGATGTCCTCTTGGAAATGTTAACACTTGGGGTGTTAACTCAAGAAGCACCATGGGGTAAGGAATAGAATTTCTTCACTCTAGGTTCACCTTGTACATATTATTAGTTGCTATCGGTTTGAATGCAGCAGACATAATGGTAAATTTCATTTTGTCCTATTTTGAACTGTCTGTATTTAATTCTATTAAATAGCTTTTGGGCCTATTACCAAGGGTAGGACTCACCAGAGTCCACACTGCTATTTATTTATTTTGTATTGGTACATGGTTAGCCAGGTAACCACGTAAATAAATTATACCATTGTCTTTTATCTCTATTATTAAAGATCTCTTGTAAAATTTGGCTCAAACCTCAATGTTAGAAATGTTACTCAATGTTACTTCTAGACTATTTGTCATCAACTCATGGAAGAGAAGCAGTGCCATATGACTAGGAAACTATACACCTCTTAACATGCCAGGACCTCTTTAACAAATCAAGAATACTAAGACTCACCCTGATAGGAAGTTAGCTTTTGGATTCTTGAGACTTAATGGATGAGTTATCCTTCTTGTGATTTATATTTCTGGGCTTCTCACATATTCCTACAGCCAAATGTGACCTGATGCTCATAATAATAAAGGCAAGCAAACAACTTTTTTTCTGTTTGTTTATTTGATCTGGAGGAAAACCTTAGTCTTGATGGAACACCAGGGTGATACCACAATGAACATAGTGGAACATCAGGATGCCAAGGCAGGATTTATTAGTAGAGGAAAGAAGGCTGGCTGCTTATGTGTTCAGTGAAGTAAATCCTTCTTAGAAATGGTGAAATAACCCTGCACAGTATATTTGCCATAACTTGGCAATAAAGAGTGATAATACAGTTTAATTCCACAAACTCAGGAATTTGATAGGAATATAAAATTGAAAAACAGAGCAAATATCAGGAATCTATCGATCACAGTTCCTTTTTTTTAAAATCTTTTACAATGTTAATCAAGGAAAAGCTTAAATACATTTTTATAAGCCAGCAGGCCCAAAACTGTATTAGGAATATATAATGTATGCCCTCATTCAATCATGCATACATATATAAATATATACATATATACATATATGCAAATAAAATACTGATTATCCTATTTGGATACTTCTTTTTAAGTAATTTTATGAATTTTTGCTTGACCTGAAGCTTAGCCCAGCATGACATATCCCTAAAGTCAAAAATTTCAGTTGTAAAAACATAACCATTTAATACGCAGATAAGGATAATTCATTGAATTACTAGTTCAGTATAAACATCTTTTGTCAAGACTATGAGTCAGAAATTAATAAGCCTTAGGAAGTTAGGATACATGGGTTCTGATCCTTGTTTTCCAAAGAGGCTTTGGAGGCAAGTTTTTTTTTTTTTTTTTTACCTTTCAGGGTCTTAGCTTATCATATGACTTTGGTGCAGGGATAGGGCACGTTCCATTTATTTGGGATACCATACAAATGCAGTCTAGCTCCATTCTTTATGCAAAGTAGATTCATTATACATGTGTTCAGCATTGATACTGAATCCTTATTGGGAGTAAGTCATCCCATTTGGCAATCTTTAACAAACAGGCATAGCCACATGGCTCTAAGCACCCCCAGTTACTAAAGGGACTACTACCAAAGATAATACCTACCTCATAACGTGGTTATGAGGACTGAGTTAATAAATGTAATGTACTTAAAGAGTCTAGTATAGAGTAAGCACTACAGTTTTAGTAGTGGTCATGATGGTTGCTACTATCACTACTACTTTGTGCTGGGCTCTGGGCTTGAATGAAAATTAAAACAGCCACGGTCTTTGCCCCTGTTATCATGTAATGTCTGATTGCAAACTCCAATGCCTACCATAAAACAAACATTTGCTTTATGGGCTAAAAGGATCTGCAGGCTGGATAGCTCCTGGAGGTGCCGGTTGACAATCTCTGGACATGTGGCTGTAATAGCGCCAATCACCCACTTGTGGGGGTCAGCCTAAACCTGATGTGGGCAGGGATCACTTGTCAGTTAATTCCTAATTCTTGGCTCCTCCACAAAATGCACAGAATTTATATAAGTTGGGAGTTCATGGGGCAGAACTGAATGTTAAGGACTATCCTCTGTTTAGTGACCACAGAGGCAGAGTCACAAACAGTGAGGGCTCGTGTGGCCAAATGACAAGGAGCTAGACAATTACCTTTTTGCCAGAGAACACAAGGACACTGTAAAGCACAGATAGGTGAAGAGTTTAACACAATTTATTTTATGCTTAAATAATTGACTAGGTCATCCAGTGTATGGTTTTTCATACATATGTCATTAGAGCTATGTGTCAATGAATGCTGATTTTATATGAATATAATGAACAAGTAAAAGAATTTCACCAAAATCCAAATAAAAAAATGCCCTTTAAAACACAGCAGCCTTATTAACCTAATATGACACTGCTAGAATGGTTACAAATGATTGGCTTACAGAAAGGTGTCTACATCTTATAGCCAGTACACAATACAGTAATAATTTTACAGCGTGCTGCCATTCTACCAGCTAAGGATTTCTGTTCAGTCCATTTTAACACCCCGGGCAGGGGCCTCTTATGAGCACCATCCACCTCTAAAGCGGCAAGCATTACCCCCTTTTAAGTACTAACAGCAACCCCCCACCCCCTAAAGCAACTACTGTACAGGTTTTTTTTTTTCCTTTTTAGGTCATTTCATTGAAAAATTGGCAATAGCAACAAATATTAGATGAAGGGCTTTGTGTTTACAGATAAAATCTTCTGTGTTGCAGTATACTGTAGTGTTTGCAAAATTGGAAAAGATTTAATCAAAATAAGGTGATACACATGCATCAAAATATTAGTATTCTGAAGAAAAAATTTTTTCACAGAACTACAGAATTCCTCATTTTGGGAATTATTTAAATTTGCAGATTTTAAAGATTTTTCTTTTAAATCAAGCTAGCAGTTTTGCATATACAAACATTATGATTGCTAATATACAAGAATCAGTGAAGATCCCCCCCACCCAGAACCCCTTCTTCCTCTTCTAGGGTGAAGTCACGTGAGACTCCTATTATGTTAAATGCATCTGCAATATTCTGTTTGTGTTCTAAGAGGCAGTGCCTTATCAACATTTATTCTATTTTTCTGTTAGAATTTATACAGTGTTATTATTTACAGCAAAACTATAGATGTTTTAAAAAAGAAACAAATAGTGTTTATACCCTGACAGTTTGGGTCCAAGAAAAATAAGGCGAGCTGTTGTGGATTTAGTATTTTAGTGTTTCTCCATGATTAGATAGTCCCATTTTCTTCTGTCTCTTATGGCGGCAGGAATTTCTTCCTTTTTTAAGTGACACCAAATTACTTACGATAAACTGTTAACAGCATGGCTTCTTGGATATACACTGCATTGCTAATTGCATACACGCCAGTCCTGGGAATGAAAGTGAATTTCCATGCTCTGTAAATTGGCTCATGCTAAATTAAAATGTGGGTACTTTTCTTTTTCTTTTTGCATACAAAAAATCATGCCATTAAAGTGTGGAAGCAGCAAACACACACCCCCGTCGCTGTGATTTTTACTTCCTGCTGACATATCTTCCATGAATTTCTCAGTACTGGCAGTAAAAACACGATCCTGTGGAAAGAGAGATGGCAGGTAGTGAGTTTAGCTTTCTGCCTTTTTCTTTCTTTTTTCCAAGAGAACTTTCCTAAGCCTTCTTTGCCTTTCAACAGAAAAAACTCAGAAAATGGGTACCCTCTACTTAGAAGGGGGTTGTTTAATATGCGCTTTTGACAGAGGCTATCTGCTAGATGTCTTAGAGGACAAACCCTGGAGGTATTTGACAGCTGTTTGATGGCAGTGAGTGACCTTCCTATGGGACCATTTGATCTCCACAGAATGATATTTACTTATTTGTGGTTTTAGAGGTTGAGTCATAAAGACCCTCCTCAAGTTCTGTCTCTGATGCTCAGGTACTCAGGAGAGCTCTTTACAGCCCGTTGGACTTAGTCTTACCTGTAAAATGAGGCAGCTGACAGGTGCTGAGATTTCAAACAACATCAAAATATCAAGGGTCTGGCATTTTCATGGGCACAAAGGGCCAGGGGTATGGAGTCAGGATAGAGCATCTCAGTTATGTCTGCTATGCATGTTTTATAAAAAGTTCTCACACCCTCCCAGAATGCAACTAATTTTTCAAAAAAGGAGAACTGTGCTATTACCTCATTACTATGAAGTTGCTTTTCCATATGCAAATTGAAATTAAAGACTATGTTCTGCCATTGTAAAGGATACCTCCCTTCTTCTGCCCCACATCACTCATGATAGGTAAGTTAATTTGAGCTCTTTTATGGAAACTCCACTAAGGTCATCTTGCCTTACTGGATAATATCTGCATAAAGTATCAGTGTTTTATAACCAATCTTAATATGTCAAAAGCAATCAACATCTTTATACTTTAAGGTTTTTTTAAATTAAGGTATTATTGATATACACTCTTATGAAGGTTTCACATGAAAAAACAATGTGGTTACTACATTCACCCATATTATAGTGTCCCCCCCCCCCATACCTCATTGCAGTCACTGTCCATCAGTGTAGTAAGATGCCACAGAGTCACTGTTTGTCTTCTCTGTGCTACACTGTCTTCCCCATGATCCCCCCCACACCATGTGTGCCAATCATAATACCCCTCAATCCCCTTCTCCCTCCACCCCTCTCCCCTTTGGTAACCGCTAGTCCCTTCTTGGAGTCTGTGAGTCTGTTGCTGTTTTGTTCCTTCAGTTTTGCTTTGTTGTTATACTCCACAAATCAGGGAAATCATTTGGTACTGCTCAGTGAAATAAGCCAGGCAGAGAAAGACAACATCTTTATACTTCTGATCAGTATTCTTCTTGGTATGAACTCCTCCCAGTTTTCCCCTTATAGGCCTTCCTCTTTATTCAGTGTGAAAGGTGACAGACCTGATTGCCTGCCTGAGAACAAGACATAGCCCCTACAGAAAACCCAAGTAAGGCATGAACAATTTTAGGAACAACCCTGTTCACTCACATATAAGCAACAGACTATTTTTGTGTGTCTAGGAGAACCTTCAGAATTCTGCATCTGTTGGGGTCCAAGCATGTTCCCAGTGACCTTGAGGTTGTTTACTTGCCCCAGGTAAGTTTCCTTCTCTTTAGATAGATCACCCAGGATACCCTGGCTTATATAAACATGTTAGGACAGCACTTCCTCTGTCTACCTCACTATAGTTCTGGCTTCCTTTTTTGTATTAAAAGTGCTACTGACCTTCATGCTCCAGGTCACTAAAGCTTGGAGCCAAGAACATCAAAGTATCAATTCCTTCTGGGGTGATTTCAACATCTGCCTCCCTCCTATGACCATGGAGAGGTTCCAGAAAAGGAAACTGACTCATTTGGGCATGCCATGTTTCAGAAGGTAGGCAAATCAGGGTAAGATAAGGATTTTCTCACCTCTGTTATTATCATTTACTCCTAATCTTCCAGGACTAGGGTTCTTAGATGGTCCTCTGATAATGTTAGCTCAGTGCTCTCCCTGTTTCTTAGGGAGACGCCTCTGCAGTTTTCTCTACTTGAACCTATCCTCTTAACTTTGTACAGCTTAATTGATATATATAAGTGATAAGTGACATAGCTTGATACCATACAATCTCTTGTAAATACAGTTTGATAATTTTTTTTAGTAAATTTATTTAGATGTGCAATCATTACCATAACCCAGTTAAACATTTTGTTTTGTGTCGTCTCTTCCAAAAACGAATCCAACTTCTTGGGTTAATCTTGCAGTAAAAAGCAAGGTTTTATCATCTCAATGCAAGTGAATGTTTCCATTCTAGAAAGAGTGGATATGTTTCTATAATTTAAAAAAATGCTATTAATTATGCCCACTTACACTTAGGTATGATTTGGGTGATAGTTTTTTTAAAAAGTTGAGAGTTACTTCCCCTTATGATAACTCTCATTCTCGGTCATGTCATCAGAATGCGTTGGCCCCAACCACGTGCAGTGTAGGAAGGTCATTCATTGGACAGAAGACTTTATACTTAAAGTATAGTGTTCTACAAAAAGCATGAGAGCCTTGGCTGAGACTATGTATGCCTTACAAAAGTTGACACTCTGTATAAACTGTGATGAGAGCGCCATCTGATGGAAAGGTGTGAGGGCAGGAACCATCATGATGACATTTCAGAAATAGAATTTGAGTCCTCTTCCCTTTCTAGGTTTAGTTAATGGATCTGAGATAGAAGCATCTGTATGTAGGAATCTATCTTTGGGTTTTGCATGCCTTTCAAACCCAAACGCAGTAGAAACCAACTTAAAAAGTGGATTTGTTTTAGTCATTTAACTATACTTTTTAAGAAACACTTTAAAACATAGAGAAACAGCTATTCAATGAATTTTCATGATGTTGATGACTGCTCACTGATCAGGGTGGTGGTCGCTGAAGGTTAGTGGGCTGTGGCAATTTCTTAAAATAAGACAAAAATAAAGTTGGCCCCACTGATTGACTCTACCTTTCACTAATGATTCTTCTGTAGCATGTGATGCTGTTTGACAGCATTTTACCCACAGAACCCCTTTCAAAGTTGGAGCCAGTCCTCTCAAACCCTGCTGCTGCCTTCCCAATGAAGTTTATGTAGTGTTCTGAGTCCTTTACTGTCATTCAAAGAATATTCATAGCATGCTCACCAGCTGTATATTCCATCTCAAGACACCACTTTCTTTGCTCATCCATAAGAAGCAATTCCTCATCCGTTCAAGTTTTATCATAAGATTGTAGCAATTCAGTCACATTCAGGTTCCACTTCTAATTCTAGTTGTCTTGCTATTTCTGCCACTTCTGCAGTTACTTCCTCCACTGAAGTCTTGAACTCCTCAAAGTCATCCATTAGGCTTGGAATCAACTTCTAAACTCCTCCTCCCATTAATCACAATCTTTTAATTTATTTTTTATTGATGTATAGTTGATATACAATATTGTATTGGCTTCTAATGTACAAGTGATTCGACAGTTATATACATTATTAAATGCTCACCCCAACTAGTCTAGTTACTGTTAACATAGATATTACAGAATTACTATGTTCTCTATGCTGCACTTTCATCCCCATGACTAATTTATATTATTATTGAGATTTTGTGCCTCTTTATCCCCTTCACCTATTTCACCCACCCACCGTAAGCCCTCCCCCATAGTAACCACCAGTCACTTATCAGTGTCTGTAAGTCTATTGCTGTTTTATTTTTGTTTTGTTTTTAGATTCCACATGTAAGTGAAATCATATGTTGTCTTTCTCTGCCTGGATTATTTTACTTAGCATAATACCAAGTTCATCCATGTTGTGCAAATGGCAGGATTTCTTTTTTATGGCTGAATAACATTCCATTGTATGTATGTATCACATCTTCTTTATCCATTCACCTATTGACGAGCACACTGGTTGCTTCCATGTCTTGTCTATTGTAAATAATGTGGCAATAAACATAGGGGTGCATATATCCTTCCAAATCAGGGATTTTGTTTTCCTCAGGTAAATTCCAATAAGTGGAATTACTAGGTCATGGTATTTCTGTTTTTATTTTTTTGAGGACCCTCCATTCTGCTTTCCACAGTAGCTGCACCAATTTGCATTCCCATCAATAGTGTAGGAGGGTTCCCCTTTCTCCACATCCTTGTCTTTTGGATTGTGACCATTCTGACTGGTGTGAGGTGGTATCTCATGATGGTTCTGATTTGCATTTCCCTGATGATTAGTGGAGCATCTTTTTATGTGCCTGTTGGCCATCTGTTTGACTTCTTTGGAAAAATGTCTGTTCAGGTCCTCTGTCCATTTTTTAATTGGGTTATTTGTTTTTTTGGTGTGGAGTCATATGAGTTCTTTATATATTTTTGATGTTAACCCCTTAGGAGATATATCATTTATGAATATATTCTCCCATACTATAGGCTGCCTTTTTTGTTTTGTTGATGGTTTCCTTTGCTGTACAGAAGCTTTTTAGTTTGTCTCCCTGTGCCTGGGGAGACATGTCCAGCAAGAAATTATTCATGCTTATGTTTAAGATATTTTTGCCTATGTTTTCTTCTAAGAGTTTTTTATGGCTTCATGTGTTATATATATTAGGTCTTTAACCCATTTTTAGTTTACTTTTGTATATGGTGTTAGACAGTAATCCAGTTTCATTCTCTTGCATGCAGTTGTCCAGTTTTACCAACACCATTTATTGAAGAGACTGTCTTTTCCCCACTGTATATTCTTGCCTTTGTCATATATTACTTGACCATATATGCATGGGTTTACCTGTATTTTGTTCCATTGATCTGTGGGTGTGTTCTTGTGCTAGTACCATACCCTCTGGATTACTGAAGCTTTGTAGTATTGCTTGAAGTGAGGGAGTGTGATACCCCCACAAATGTTCTTAATGGCACCTGGAATGGTGAATTCTTTCCAGAAGGTTTTCTTCTTACTTTGTCAGGATCTTTCAGAAGAATCACTATATGTGGTAGCTATAGCCTTACAAAATGTGTAAGACTTGAATGTCAAAATGACTAGATCCACAGGCTACGGAATGGATATTGTGTTAGAAGGCACAAAAATAAAAATCTTTGTACATCTCCATCAGAGCTCTTACTTGATCAGGTACATTGTCAATAAACAGGAATATTTTGAAAGTAATCTTTTTCTTTCTGAGCAGTAGGTCTCAACAGTAGGTTTAAAATATTCAGTAAACCACTTGTAAACAGATGTGCTGTCATCCAGGATTTGTTGTTCTACTTAAAGAGCACAGGCAGAGTAGATTTAGCTTGATTCTGAAGTGCCCTAGGGTTTCTGGAGTGGTCAGTGACAACTGGCTGTATTAGTCTCTCATGAGAGTCAGCCTCTCCTTTGAAGCTAGGCAGTGACTTTTCCTCTCTGGTTATGTTATGACAGTCCTAGATGGCATCTTCTAGCAATTAAGGCTGTTTCATCTACACTGAAACTGTTGCTTACGGCAGCCACCTTCATTTAATGATCTTAGCTAGATCTTCTGGATAACTCGCTGCAGCTTCTATGCCACCACTGGCTGCTTCACCTGCACTTTTATGTTACGGAGATGGCTTCTTTCCTAAAATCTCAGACACTAACCTTTGCTAATTTCAAACTTCACTTCTGCAGCTTCCTCACTTCTCTCAGCCTTCACAGAATTGAAAAAAGTTAGGGCCTTGCTCTGGAGTAGGCTTTAGCTTAAGGGAATGGTGTGGCTGGTTTGATCTTTTATCCAGACCACTAAAACTTTTTCTTCATTCAGCAATAAGGCTCTGTTGCTTTCTTATCATTCATGTGCTCACTGGAGTAGCACTTTTAAATTCCTTCAATAACTTTCCCTTTTCATTCTCAATTTGGCTAGCTGTTTTTCAGCCTAACTCAGCTTTTGATATGCCTTCCTCACTAAGCTTAATAATTTCAAGCTTTTGATTAAGGTGAGAGATGTGTGGCTCTTCTTTTCACTTGAACACTTAGAGGCCACTGTAAGTTTAGTAACTAGCATAATTTCAATCTTGTGTCTCAGGAAATGGTGGGGGCCAAGGAGAGGGAGAGGGATGGGTGAACTGTCAGAACACACAGCATTTATCAGTAAAGTCTGCCATCTCGTATGGGCAGTTTGTGGCACCCCAAAACAGTTACAATAATAACATCAAAGACCAGTGATCACAAATCACCATAACAAATATAATAATAATAATGAAAAAGTTTGAAATACTGAGAGAATTACCAAAATGTGATACAGATAATGAGTAAATTGGTATTGGAAAAATGGAGCTGATGAAACGACTTGATGCAGGGTTGCTGCAAACTTTCGATTTGTAAACAATGCAATATTTGAGAAGCACAGTGAAATGAGGTATGCCTGTATAGAATTAGTCTGGTTTTTATACTGCTAAAATATTCCTCAAATCTGCCTCTCCTTTTCATTCTCTCTGTCCCAGTTCAGACCCTCATCTGTATCTTATAACTGAGGTCTTTTGTTTAAACTGTTCTGAACTAATTCCCACCACTAGGTTACCTAAATCACATCTGATCATATTATTTTCCTACCACAAAACTTCCAGGAGCACCCCAGTGTTAGGAGGAACCAAACTTCTGAGCACAGAACATATGCTCCTCCATACTGCTATCTCAAATCCTACTCTTTCCTCAAAACCCAGTTCAAATATGCACTTCAAGAGGCTTTGCAAAATCTCCTCTGTTAGAGTTAATTACATCTTCTACTGGATTCCTTAAGCATTTTGTAAATATTTCTTGTTATAGTTACATATTTTGATTTGTGTTACTTATGATTATGTTTGCCTCTTGGACTGTTAAGTTATGGTGGGACGCAGTTCTCTCAAAAGAGTGGCAGACCCTTAGGATATCTTAAAACATTATACTCCCCCCACTACCTACACAATGTGTGTTACAAACTTTGTACACAGTAGCTAAGAAGTAAAGGGGCTCTAAATGTGAATGGTCACATATTTTCAAAAGATTATTACCTAATAAGCAAAACAGGAAAGCTTCTTTCATCCATTGCATGGATTAAAATATTTGAGGTAAAATTGAACAAATATGCTAGAGGGCTGATGCTGAATATGTAGATGATCTTAGATTAGAAGATACAGAACAGCTTGGAGATCTGTAGGAAAGAAGACAACCTGTGGGGACTGTGTCCTCACCTGTTAAATGGGGATGATAAAGGACCTAACCAAAAGGGCTGGCTGTGAGAATTAAATGAAAAGCACGTGTGAAACACTTGGAAGCATATGTAGAGTCAATATTATTGTTCCCTGTGTACTCTGCAGTTCTTGGTAGTTTTGTCAATGTATTAAATACTGATGTGATTAGTTATGATTGGTTACCATTAAATCTCCAACATGTAGGCTCAGGGAGGGCAAGTACCCTGCCAGTGTTGTTTACCAATAATTTCTCAGTGCCTATGCAGAAAGCCTCACAGAGAGGAAGTAAAATAAATCTTTGGGTGAGTAAACAAATGATGAGCTTTTTTGGGAGGGAGTGGTTAAGAATTTATCTGAGCTTTAGTTACCTTACATACTAAATTAGGAGCAACGAGACTAGATCGTTCAGTTCCTTACCTCAGCACTACAAACACGAGGATTCTGGTAACTGGGGAACAGCAGGTGTATGAAAGTGAAAACTATAATCTGTTAGCTCCTTATTATTTTGACCATTGGGGTAAGAGAACTGTTAAACAGCCCCAAAGAAATCATCCTGCTTCACCTTACAGACTCACAGAATTTTCAAAGCTCTATCTGCTTTTTCACCTCAAATGGCCTAATTGTAAATATGTAGGAAGAAATAGGACAAAATAAGATTTAGAAAATGTTAAAGGAAAATATTTGTGAGGAAAAGTTCAGGCATATTTAAACAAAGCTCATTAAACATTTAAGTAAAAAATAGTAGTATGTTAACCTCCTATTTAATTTGCTCTAGTTTATATATTATATGAAGTAGTGTAGAGGGTTTCAGTTAAACTTGGCAACCATTATATTTCAATTGAAATTATATTCTCAGATGCTGTTCTCCTAAAATGATGAAAGGCTGGATCAATACAAATCTCAGTACGTCTGTAAGAACTATTTGTTGCCAAATAGTTTAGATTGTATGATGCTATTGCATTTCTTACACTCAAAAAGTACTGTTTACATTTGTTTTTGCAGACATCATTTACATTTAAATTACTGACTAATTTGTGAGGAGAAAGTTTGTGGACTGTGAACAGGGCCAATTTTAGTGTATACATGCATACATAAATATAAAATTAACTACAAAAAATGTGGATATTAAGAGCTGGAATTCAGTGTAAAAGAGGAGGAAGATCTAAACCACTTATTTAGTGAAATAAGAAGTTTCCCAGGAAGTTAAGTCCTGTTGCTGATAGGAGCACACTTACCTTGCGTAACCATTAACTGTTATGAGTGAGTTTTCTTTTCCACATGCCGGATTTCTTTCTTTGTCCTCACCTTGTAACCTTCTCCCTGCTTTAAAAGGAATGCACATACTAAGATTTTGCAGTGAAAGAGTTTTTAGTTTAAAAGCAGTTCTCATTCTGGTCCCTTGAGGCTGGATTAAGATAAGGGAAACAAAGTTTAAAGCACTTTGTCACTTGATATCCAAAAATACACACCATCTATTTGGCTTAACCACACAGCCTAGCATCAAGGCAAGCTACAGAGAGCATCATCAGAATGAACACACACAACACTCACAGTAATGCAGTACGTTAGTGATAATTAGTGATAAATTTTAAAAATGAGCAGCCTATCCAGTCATGTAGTAAACTAGAAGAAATTATCACTAAAGCTGTCAAGGTACTTCAATACTGATAATAAAACATATTAGTAATTTATGCCTTTTTAAGCCAGCAGAATTTTAAGTGATCTTCTGTAACGAGACTGAAGTTTCTTAGTAAAGCACTAATCAGGAACACCATGGCACTGTTGTTGATCTGACAGACTTTAAAAAGAATTCTGGAATTACCAAACCCCTTCTCCTCCAGACCAAGCAGACAACCATTTTCCATAGAATAAGACCTCTTTTCACTGAGCACCAGGGACACGCTTCTCTGAGAGCAAAGTTGTACAAACACTCAAGTTTTCCCTATTTATGATGGAAAACACAGTAGCCTCTTCAATTTTCTAATTTAGTCCTCCTGAGAAATTATCATTTCACTTATGTTACCACTATGGAACTATGAAGTTTCTATTTTTAAAATGAAAAGAGTAAAGGTCTGAGAAAAGGAAAGAAATAAACAGATAACCAGAGATGTTTTCTCTAGGAGATGGAGATTCATTTGTTAAAGTACACTCCTTAGTGATAAGTTTGGTTCTTTAACTGGACATTGGAAATGGGCTTTTATAAACCCAAAGAGGAGACCCCTCCTTGAGTCAAGATGGGTGAATCAGATTTCCCTGTAGAATATATTGGAAAAGGGAAATGTATAGACTTGATATAAGGATCTTGAACTGAGCTTTTTGCCATTGTAACACTTAAACCCCACGCATCTGCTAGAAACAAGCGCTCTCCGTCAGGTGCTGTCCATCCACATCCCGGGTAGGCGCTTGGCTGCAGGTAAAGCACTGGGTGGGGGCTGGGACACTGCTGAAGGGTCTAGTGATGATAGAGGGTTTTTACTTTCTCTCATGTGCTTGAACCAGCACATTGTAATCACTGTGGAAAACTCTGAAGAAAGTAATAATATATAATGTTAAGAAATGTTAGGAAGAAAAGTCTGTCTTTGGCCCTGATCAAATGCACGATATCAAAAGCAGCAAACACTTAAAGCTGACACACTGCAGATGCCAGCCTTTTAGCAGCATATTCTAGAGAATTCACAAAGCTTTAATCTTCTACTTTCTCTTGGCAGTCCCTCTCCATTACCACGTCATCATGTTTTCTCTCTGGTGGGGTAACAATTCGTCTTATTACTTTCCGAGTGATCTGCAGGAAGCAATAGTGAAAAGTAGAGATTTTCCGTTTTCTGTTTCAAGAGGTGACACTACAGCAAGCAAATAGTAGAAAATCTAAATCCCAAAAGAAGCATGAAATATCAATGATGATTACTTTTCTTGTGATGAGATTGCCTTCTTCATCAGTAAACTGTTCTTCTGTCACAGATTCTCCAGGAATATTTTTTGCTTCCTCCCCCTAAGGGATGTGGCATACAGATTAGCAACATACTAAATAGATCACCACACCACTCCATACACCACACACATGCTCTGTGGAATTTTAGAAAAAGAAGGTATAAATTCAACTGGCAATTCCACTGCAAGGCGAAGAGGCTGACTCCTCTGATAATTATTTAGCAGTCAACAACAGTCAAAGCATTAGACCTCAAGTATGTACAAGAACGATGGTTAGCAACAAACTCCAAGATGGAAGAATTTGAAAATACATAATTATAGAAAGCAGTTACATATTTATCTACAAGTCAAAAATTTCATGTGTTGAAAAAAATTTTAGCCAAGAATTAGAGCTTTAAATAGATCATCTCATTCTGAGTATAAGGTTTCTTTGTTAGTCCTACCTTAAGTCATTTTTGGATTGTGTTTTGTCTAATTTGAATTAAGATAGTACCTTAGTTGGGTTGTTATATTTATCACACTTTGTTAGTTTCATTTAAAAATGTATTTATTAAGGGTAATATTTACATTTTTTTTGAAGGACTGTGATGATAAAAGTTCAGGGTACAGAGAAAATCTTATTTTTTTTTTTTTTAAAGCCTGAGCCTTTTATAGGTCTCCAATGAGAGTTAAGTCTGATGAAGTACCTAGTTTCAGAATACTACCTTAAAGTAAAGGAATCTTATGTGATGACTGGCTATCTAATCTCTATTGCCAAAAACAAAACAAAAACACCAGTACTAAAGGAATGTAAGATGATGATATCCTTTCAATTTAGTGACTGTTACCTGATTGAGAGGAGGAAACTGTCAAAGATCTTCCTCTGGTGAGTTTAAAAAATGGAATAAATTCTTAATTCTCCAAGGTGGGTTCATATTTTCCTGCTCATAGGCAGCTTGGTAGGTTTACATGGCTCCTTGATATCTATTAGTTTATGACTGTATAATGAGAAAAACCACTCAGCAAAAATAGGACTGTATTTGCAACACATTATCTTCCTCACCGGTATTCATCTTTAGATTAGCACCACTACAGTTAAGGGGAAAAAGGACAAACATCCAAGTGCAGACCTGTTCTATTGACCTACTGACCTGTTAGACATCTTGTTGAATAGGTGACCTGAATAATGCTACAGGATAGAATACTATAGTTATTGTACACCTGGGTTTTATTTCTTGTTTTTAGGGAAAATGGCAGATCACAAAGAATACAGCTCATTCTGGGAGAGCCAGGATTCTAATTTTCATATTATTGTCATGGGAAAAGGTGACTAGCTCTGATAATTTTATTAGTGCCAGCCAATGGTGAGAAAATCTGTGATTGCTTTAAGTCACAACCAACTGAAAGACTGTTCTGGTTTAAAATGACAGTAACAACTAAAACACTATCTTGTTTTGCTAACAAATTGTTTTCATTCTTTCTTTTTACAAAATGACTGTATTTTTATGGATTGTGGGCTTAAAGGTCACGACAATGGGTGGGACATATTTATTTTACCTCACTGGTATAGAGATGGGATGAAAATAAAACAAGATGTTTTTTGCTGCTTATGTTTAGTTCACCTTGAATCTTGCTTATGATTAGTTTCAAATGGCCCAGTTAAGAGAGGGAAGGAAAGCAGAAAAATGTAGAGGCCTCGTGCCTAAGCACACTCAACTCTGCAGTGAATTTTTATGGGAATCTTATTTATATCTCCTGTGGTTGGTTTCAGATTTTTGGAAAAAACATAATTTCCTTTTATCTTTAAAGTAAAGGTATATAGACAGCAGAAAAGCCAATAAAAAGGTCATGAAGGTTTTGCTATAGTTTAAAAATGAATAAGTGAAATATTTTTGACCTAACCCTTGAAAAATGTTCAGCTTTTTGAGTGTTAAGATAACTGGAGGATCCCAGGAAAATCCCAGTAAATTAGAATTCTATTGAGTATGTTTTGAATTCACTTTTTTGAGAAAGCTGCCAATTAATTGGACAGTCTCTGAAAGGAATGTGAGATAGGTATATTTAGAAGCATAATGAATACATATATTGATTTATATGAGTAGCCTTGGAAAAAAGCAGAGCTCTATTAAAAATTACAAGCTATACAGATTGTTGAGGTCTATTCTGGTAATGTAGGCATTTTGATTTATTTTCTATTGAAAATTCATACATAGGTGGAGATAAATCTCTTAAATGGCTATTAAGTATAGTCAATTAGTGCTTTAATAAGATCAAAATAAGTTATCTGATTATGAAGAAACATATAATGGAGTGGATAAAATATACTGGAAAGACAGTAAGGAATTACAAAAAAAGTTTTTAAAAAAATTTATCCATTTTTAATTCTGTCGAATGTATTAGAGACTGAGTGGGACCAAGGAGAGTCCTTCGGGGCCTCTTTAATGAGAGAACATAGTCTCTAAAGCTCTTGAAAATAGTTCGTATTTTACGTAAAAATACTCCCCTGGTCTTGGGTATTTTTGACTCCCCTGGTATTTTTGACAACATCCCTCGCCCTTTTCTTTCCTATTTCAGAGGAAAACTAAAGCATATCTGTTTGCCAATGAAGATTAACTGCACTTCCTTTTGGATCTCTGCTGGAAGCACTGCCTTTTATAATTTTTATTCTTCTCTCCTAGAGTGGAATAATACTAGATGGTGTGTAGAGTAAACCCCATTTTTATATTCTGGGAAACCAACCCACTTGCTGGGGATGTGTGTATGCATGTACATTTTCTATACATATTTATATATGTGTATAAGTCACGTGAAGCATGTGAACAGTGGTTACCTCTGGGAAACGGTAGACTGAACTCACTCTTGAAATAAGAGTTTACATGTACATTTTCCCCAAATCAAGCAATCAAAAGTCAATAAAAAAGTTCAACAGTAGAAAAGAAATACAGTTGAGCTATAGAGTAAATATTCAGTTATTTCAATCTTACCAAAGTTCACAACAGTTTGGCTGTGAGATGGTTTAAAGTTTACCTTTGTAATCACCGAATTTGCCAAGCAAATAATATAAACAAGGTTGCAGTTCTGGTTAAACTGCTTCCAAGCATTTGAAACCTCTGTGATATTATCAAGTTAAATGAATATGCTTAGAGAAATCTAAAAGTTTCCAAAGCAAATGGAGAGTTTGTTAATTTCACTCATTCCTCAAGGATTTCAAAATATTACTTGTAGAAAACAAAATGAAAAATTCATAAAAAATGAATGTAGCTACACACGAAATTAAAGAGAAAATCTTAAAATTGTATTTTCACCCCATTTCTTATGCAAACCGAATGGCTAGGAAGACTGATCTGTGGTGGAGTCCAGAGCACTCCTGACTGCTTTCACTGCGTCACCTGGGAGGGATGGGACAACCCCAAAATAGTTTTCAGCGCTGAGATTCTGAGTGCTAAGGGGGTTACTGTGACAAACGATGCATATGTCGGACTGCCTCCATGAAGTAGGTCAGATTACTGGCATTCCGGCCACATCCAATAGCTTTCCTGGAAAGACAGGCAGTGTTGCTCTTTTCTCTGCTACTGCAAGGGTCTAAATGGCCAAGTGCCTAATTTAGTCAAGGAAAAGTATTCCTTCTAGGAATGAGAGAGAATATAGTATTGTGGAAAAAGTAGGTAGAAGACTTCACTAGAGGGATATGGATTCGATTCTGATCCCAGAACTGCTATTGCCTTGTGTGATTTTGGGTAAACTGACTCATCTCCAATATTCAATTTTGTCGTCTAGGAAGGGTAGTGATTTTAATATCGATGATCCTTTTAGGTCCTAACACTCTCATTTGATGTTTTTGACATAGAGAGATGGTTTCCATGTCACATTTATCATACACTACTGCAGTCTCAGCTCTTCTTTACATGAGAAAGACACCAACATATGGAATAAAGAGAAAGGCAACAGCTGCCCCAAAAATCTGAGTAGAAAAATATTAACCAGAGTCTTATATATTTAATCCATAAAGATTTTTTGTTATAGCTTCTAATTGACTGTAGTTATTATTTAGCTTTTGATTGCTCTGTCACATGTAAAAGACATTTCTCAAAGCTTGTTTGATATTTATACAATGTTCTTCTCAATTATAAAACCCATTCTCTGATGATTCCACTCAACTTCCCCAAAATTACATTAACTTCAAGAAGATGGGGACTTGGAGAGAATGCAGACTCCTATGTTTTATGAAGCCTATAACATCATAATGTATTTTGGTCTTTTAAACTTAAGCTCTTAATAAAAAATATTAATACAGTATATACAATTAATCATATATTAAGCTCAAATGTATGAGTTTACACCACTACTTAAAAGCTAACTTGCTAATGCATGTCTAGAATTTTAGGAGACCAAAAGAAATGACCCTCATTGGCCTGCGTGGGGGGAAGGGTTGATGTTTTTATTGTTTTTGTATTCTACCTAGTAAAACTTCTTTATCCTCTTCCTCCCACATTTTTTGCAGAATTATGTTTATTTTCTTCTGTCCTGTATCTAGAGGAGCATCAGCTTCAATAATGAGCAGCTAATATAAAGGAATGAGGTGGATTTGGGTGCAACATGAATATGTCACAGGTTAAGCATAAAAAGTTATGCCTGTGCTTTTTCTAGATGTTTCACCTTAAAATATCATTTCTTGAAGATATTGATCTGGGAAGAGTAAAGAGAATGGCTTTAATGCCTCCAGAAAAACTAAATCAAGTATTTCTTCTCCCCTAATCCCAAGGAATGTGTGGGAGTTGCTTGAATAGTTACAAATATGCTAGATACTAATAGGTAATGGTGTTTGCCTATATGGAATTTTCAATTAATTAATTCAGGTGTTTTTGATAGCTGCCTATTGAACTCAAGGTTGATTTGGAGATAATTTAAAATTTAGACAAGGACTTCTATTCTTCTTTAATGTTTCCAGAATCTTAGAAAAACTACTAGAGCAGATTTGTCAGATTTTCCCCTCATCTGATGTACATGAAAAGTACAAGCTGCAGGATTAAGAAACTTTGGATACCTAAGCAAACTTCTCTGCTCTCTTTTGGGTCTCCTGACATTTTAGAAATGGATGACAGATTTGATAAGTGATTTTCAATCAGTATTTCCTTCCTTTCTTTCTCTTCAGAGCTGTCAGCCAAGAAGCCTGAAGTTATTTGGACCACATTCAAAGGCTTGTGTATTGAAAATGGCTTCCTAGTTTCTGTGCTCAATTATTCTAACATCAAGAAAGATCTCACTAAAGACAGAGAAATGAAGACAAGCAGCAGACTGCGAGAGGCATCTGCTGGACCTTACTCTGCATAAGGTCAGGGCTTCAAAAGGCCTTTGTCAGGGAAATCAAGATTTATTCACAGTGTTCAACCGTGCTATAACAGGATGGAATTATATTTTTCACTTCTAGTAAAAATTGCTTCCTATATTTAAATACAGCCTGGTTTTGTTTTCATTTTTTTTTTGTATGTTAGTTAAAAACTAACTTATTTCAGAAGGTTTTGCTTGGTTTGCATTATGGCACATATATCTGTGCCAGGCTGTAACTCCAAATTCTCACTCATTGATTGGTATGAAATGAAGAACTGATTTCCCTTAAGGCAGTAGGAATTTGAGACTGAGAATGGAGCCTTTTAATTCTTTCATGTTCTTTCTTCTTTATCTTACCTTACACCTCATTATAGCTTCTGAGGTTTCAAATAGACATTTCATTTGATACGAACTATTCTCTCACTAGAATCTTTGTTCACACATATAGTATTTCTTCAGGGAACACAGAATACAAATGCCAAGAATTCTCAGATAAAATTACAACTGCCACATGTCAAACACAGGCCTGAACAGAATACTCACTACCATGCAACATGACTTTTTCCTTTTGGTGGTTGTTTTTATAAGCTTTCAAATGTGCAAGGAAACATATACAGAGCCACTTAGTTACCAAGCATGCTGAATTTTCAAAACCACAAGATAGGACTTCCTAATAATACAGCAGTGCCACACATGATCCAGCTACGGGATACCTTTATAATCAAACGCCGGCGAATAACACGGGTAGTGACTCTTCGTTCTTCCTCTGAGCTTGCATCACTCTCACTGTCTTTCAAGTCCTGATAAATGCATTTTTATATAATTTTACCATCACATTTAAAATAAAAGACATTCTGAGAAGGGAAATCAAAAAAGAATTACTTTTATTTGTTGGTTTTCTGCCTTAAGGAAAATCATGATGTAGATTCATGAAAATCTTTAACAAGTTTTAGTGGAAGAAAATTCTGAGGATGAGTCTAATCGAAGTTGCTCTGTATATTGTGTGTGTGTGGTGTGTGTGTGTGTGTGTATAGATCATGGTAATTCAATGACATATAAATTATTAAAAATAAAAATCACAGAAACTTTGGCATCAAACTACATGCTATTGATTACTAGTTTGAAGAAACATCAATATTCATTTTTAACTAAGTCTATATATATTTGACTTGAATGTATAGTTTGAGCCATGTTTATGTGATCTACAGAAAGAGACATAGTATTTCTGATTTTTATAAAATTTTAGTCAGATTTGACAACTTTGTACCAGCATAATTTGCCACATGTATTAGCTAATTGGTATCTATTATGTACTTGGTACTCAGTAAGAGTTTACTCAGAT
The DNA here is from genome assembly GCA_032199065.1 of Smutsia gigantea. Lineage (NCBI taxonomy): Eukaryota > Metazoa > Chordata > Mammalia > Pholidota > Manidae > Smutsia > Smutsia gigantea. Next base: position 305,615 of record JAVSCE010012020.1, on the reverse strand, counting down.
GAATGATGCAAAACATGTGAAAACTTGATGTCTTAGAATTGTTATGGAACTAGAACAGAATAACCATTTGACAGACCATAATATAGTATGGACAGGAATATAGTAACTGCACAAAATGTTAACTTTAGGTAATAAGGCAAACAGTTCATAATTCAAAGGGAAAAATATCTTTGGCTTCTTCTTAAATATGATGGTGAAGAGTATTTACTGAATGATTTTATTTCTAAATTTTAAAGGTAGAATTCTGAAAATAATTCTAGTATTTTATTTTCTGAGTTTGTTACCCCAAATCTGATAGTTCTGGAGATAGAAGTTATAGTTAATATCCACTTGAAAAAGCAATGGAAGTATTGGTAAAAATAGGGGAGAAAGGTAAAATTGTTACAGGAGGTATGAAATGTTAGTCAAATAGATAATAAAGTAGTCTATTTTTCACCAAAGGTAAACTTACTTTATTATTTTAAACTTATTTACAGTAGTATCAACCTTAACTTGGTAGGAAATTTCATCTGAACAAAATACTCTAGTGAATAATATGGTGTCATAAGAAAATAATTGTCAAATTTCTTACTCCTTGCATATTGGCTGCTAACTTCCTTATTACCTTTAAATTTTTTAAGAAAAGGACTATCAATTCAGGACACTTAGAATGATTAAGTATTGTGAAAAGAGGCCCTACAATGGCTCGACAAGGCAGAAAAAGGTATGAGGAATTCATATTGTGAAAGAAAAGAATTACCTAATCAGCATTCAGTGATTAATAGATAGATAAGGGAAATTCTATCTAAATCATCCATGCATGGAACATTAAATGGGGGAAAGTTTTTCACTTGGGCAAATTTAAAAGCAGAAGAACATTTGTTATGCAAACACTAACAACAAACGAGATGTCAGTTATATCATCATCTTATCAAGAATCATCTGAGACCAGCCCCTTAAAGTTTTTTAAAAAGTGGCTATTTGTCCAGTGTGTCAGTTTCCGCTCTCTCCCTGGAGTCTCTAACCTTACAGTGTGGGTGGAGAGAAGACGGCATAGAATCTTCATCAGGATTCCCTTCAGAGAGCTCGCTAGGAACTAGCAAAGAGTATAACTAGGAGTCCAAATGGAATTTTTCTCAGTTCTCCTTGCCCTAGGTTGCTGCATGGAAAGAGGTGGAAAACAGCAGAATTTTACCTTGTAACAGCAGGCAGTCATCCTTTTAAGAGCCGCACCCGGACTTTTGACCTGATTTTTTAGGGGACAAAAAGGGGCTGTTTTCTGAGATCATACATCAGATGACCTAGATGATGCTATTGTATTATGGTCTAGCCACAAAAGACATCCTTAACATCTGGATTTTTTGTGAGGTTAGGCCCATATCTCCTAGAAACTTAAACTCCATTATACATTTTGATGCTCATGCATTGTAAGAGCAATGACCAGTTCCAAAGGCACAAACTCATTTATAAGAAATCTTGAACACATTTTCTAGTAATATTGTTTTCCATTACTGACGAACTCAGTTGAATTTCCATTCAGGATTAAGATTTTTCATTTTCAAACCTTCTTTATGCCTTTTCCCTTATTCCCCAATGGCCACTATTTTTGCACACATATCATATAGAAGTGTTTATTTATAATTTAAGAACTTCTCTACTGATTTTTATTAGGTTTATGCAGAATAAATTTTCATAGTTAAAACATTACTATGTTATTGCTTTTCCCATATTTTGTGGACTCACTTTAGAAGGTAATATCCAAAGTCATACTGCTTAAATATGCTAGGAGTTAACTAAAAGACAAATATTCAAAACCATATTTGTCAGGAAGGAAGTGAAAGAAAGGCCTGAGAATTTTACTTCCTCTCACTTTCCCTCCTAACAGGCTAGAAAATGGTCAAAAGGCAGCCTGTGGAAGGGAAAAGGAAAAGATATGATTAATTGATAAGTCACTCCTGAATGATTGGGAGTTTACTGTAATTTTTTCTAAACCTCAAGTTAATCGTGGACTCAATAGTTTAGATAAACTAAATGTTTTAGGGAAAACTGCAAGTGCTACTATTCCAAAGACATGCAACTGAATCTACATCTGAGTGGTTCATGAAAAGACAAAACTTGAGAAAATAAAAAGCAGTCAAAAGCACAGGAAATAGAGCTGATTTTTATTATCTCCATCTATGAGTCATAATTTCAGCTTAAGATTTTTTTTAAATATCTAAAAATGGTAAACCTCAAAGAATTAAAAAAATCTAATCTATTAGACAATACCACAAAAACATACATACAAAGAGCAAGCAAATTATTCTATGACAGTAAGGTTTAAAAATTCCTAAAGTGACACTTTAAATTTTTTAATGATATCAACCAACAGTAGTATTTACACACCTTATTTTAGGCTTGGGAACTGTTCCTTCAATTTTTAAAACACACTTTTAGACAACAGACCCTATAGAACTCTTAAATGGCTCACATGCTATAAACTCTGTTACACAAAAGAACCAAAAAGGGTCAGAATAATTCCACTTTCATGAGAAAGATGACAAAATTAATACTGGACCTCAAGCTATTTACTTAACATCTCTGTAGTTCTTTTCCCTCCTGAAAATGGCTACATGAGATGCTCATTCCTTCTTCTTACCCAATGAATGAAGGTATGATAAAATAGCATACATTTTACTCTACTTTGTTTACGCCCACCATTAATGTTATAATTTTCAATCATGCATTTATAATTTGGAAATAGTAAAGAGCTTTGTACCCAGTGCTACACGATTAATCAAAAGAAGTGAAGCATCAGTACTTTGTTTAAATGACAGCCTACTGGGTAACTAGATGACATACCTTTTGTTCAGACCCACTGGACCCCTCTTCTTCATGGAGGTTAAGCCTGGGCTTGCCATCTGCAGGCGAAGTCCTACTCATCTTTTTCATACTGACAGGCACACAGGGTTTAGGCTCTTCTATTACAAACATGCTGGTTTCTTCTAGAGCTTTTTGATATGCTGTTAATGATGACGCTGGCTCCTCCACACGACCAGATCCATGTATTTTTGGTTTCAGAGTTTCCTTAGCACTCTGTTTTCCTATGTCATTTTGGGATTCTGGAAAGTAAGATTTTGTCTTTGCTTCTGGAGTGGCTTCTGCATGGCTTCCATTTGCTTCAAATTTTCCAGGTTCTCCCTTGAGATATGAGGTAATGGAATCTCTACACTGGTCTGGGCTGCAAATGATAAATTGTGGAAATTTACAATGGTAACATATGGCTGAAAATGGGCTTCATAAGCACTAAATTTTAAACAACCATGTTTTAAACTGCTTTTGAAAGCATAAGATAGAAAGGCATGAAAAATACGGTCACTGGATTTCAAAATCAGGGGCTTTCATGGGTGTGGGAGTATAAGGGTGAGGAGATGCTTCCTACACAGGTGCCAGGCATCCCCTGCACTCCAACTCCCAACCTGGCTGGCTGGGCTGTCATTGGCTTTGTTATGTCTAATTGCACTTCTATAGCTATTTGCATTCTGTATCTTAGAAAGTAATCCTGAGAGATTCATGGACATATCCTGCGTGTTAGATCCACCAGTCTAAAAGAGGAAGATATCTTAAAATGTTTTTATATTGCCAGTGAAAACACTGCTGACAAAGAAGAGAGTGAATTCTTGTGATGAGGGCCCTGGCATGCCTAGAACCCCAAATCCCAGTCTTTGCATGTTTCCGATTGTGAATCCTGCCATCATGCTTTTCTAACCCTACTACTCTGATTTTTCTCATCTTCCACCCCCCCCCCCTGCCCCGTGACCTCTGCTGACTCTCACTGGTCAGGGCGTTGCTCTTACTTCCTGTGAGGACTGTGTTCCTTCCAACTATTCAAAAACTTTCTCTTCCAAAACTTTCTTTTAAATTGATTTCTAATTTTTACTAGTTTCTGAATAGACTTCTATTTGTAAATTGTTTATTATTTTGGTGTCTTTGCTTGTTATCTGTAGAGTTCTGAAGGTAATAACTACTGCAGTGTTTAATATGTTATACATATATATGTATAAATACATTATGTGTATGTATTCTTGTAAATACAATTCCGATTAAATACATTTAAAAAAAAATTAACAGCACACTCTATTCTTTTTGTGTAAGGACAAACAGTCCCAGCATACTGTGAAGATCCTATAGCATAACTTTATTTACCTCTATTTCCTACTTTGCAACTATAAATTATGTGATTATATTGAACACAGACACCAAAATTAGTACTACCTGTTGTCTTTGCAATGATCTTTTTGATAGGCTGAGTACAGAATTCATGGATGCTACCATTCCTCAAAAGGAGTCTTGCAAATGCTCTCTTTGGGAATTTTTATTGAGCAAGAAGCTTATCAACAATATGAAAATATGGTTTTGAAATAACCTCAGTTTTTGCATCCAACTTATCACTAGTTACCACTGAAGTAAAAAATATTTTAGTTTGCTGTGTGCATCAATAAAAGTAATGCTAACCATTATCAAGAGATTATTTGTACCAGTCATTTGGTAGGCATGCTACAGGCTTTCTTTTTCAATCAGTAAATCCATTTTAGGGAAGTAGTAGTAGTCTTATTTTTAAAGCTTGGTAAAGTGATGTTCTTTGAGCTTAGGAATTTATCTGAAGTCACAAAATGCAAACCTAATGGTGGTGACAGTTGAACCAATGTCTGGAGGACACTAGACTCTCACCTTTCTAGACTAAGGCCAGTATAAAAAGAACAAGATTCACAATCAGCGAATTATTTTGGTAATGATCAGATTTCTTTCATGGCAATATTATTTGGAGTAAAGAATTACATTTGCCATGTTGCAAGTTATGTAAAATGTTCATGCAGAAAAAAAGAAGGATATATAAAACGTTAAGTGTTTTTCTTAGTATGATAAGAGGACAGATGACTTTTATTTTTGCTTCTCTGCATTTTCTATGTTAAAACATTTTAAAAAGTGTATGTAAAAGAAACACAAAATTGTAATGGTGATTATTGCTAGAGGACGGAGTTGTGTTGATTTTTTAAATCTGTATTTTAAAATTTTACATAATAAGCATATTTATGTTTGAAGTCAGGCAACAGTAGAAATGTTTATATTTCTAAAAGACTTGGACTTTTATTTACTGCATTATTTTGAATAAGCATTAAGTACTGGCTATGTGAAAAGAATATAAGAAGTAATAAACTAGAAAAGAGTAGTCTTCTACAGTAAAAATCTTTGGCATGTATGTAAAAGTTTTTGCATTTTATTTCAGACTAAGAATTATATTTTAGTTTAATGAAACTTTCCCTCTCCAGATTAGCAGAATAAACCAACCTTTAAAGCAGGTATTATCCCCAAACTGGAATGGTAATTTAGGAAAAGAGTAATTGTTAAAAAGCATGTATTTAAAATAAATATCAACATGTAACTTGTGTTTCAATTTCCTTTTTCTGAAGCAGAGCCATACCTGTCATCCAGTCGATCTAGTAACCCACCAGTTATTCTTCGAGCTTGAGCAGGGGACTCTAGGTTTCCACTTGGTGTCTCATTCTGCCAACCTGTAATTGAAGACATTTCCAGTTCTGCTTGCTGAACACGTTTAAGAATAGCCTGTACTTTTTCTTCTGTCATCTCCTCAGACTCTACTCCTTCTTCAAGTTGAATGTCCTCAAACAGAGATTTGAGTGTTTCTTCCGTCATCTCCTCATCAGGACCAGATTTTCCTTTCTCTTGCTGCTCAGAGCTTACTCCTATATTCCTAGTCTGTTTCATTGGCTCTGGTGGTGTAACATCTTTTGGGACCCCAGCCATACTTCCGAGGTATTGAGGATACTCACTCAGACATACAGTCTCCAAATGGCTCTCATCTACATCCACTGCTTCAGGCATTTCTGTTAAAGGCATTGAGTCATCAAGTTTGCTGTCTTCTAAGGAAGTGTCTTCTGCAGTTACGACTGGAGGTCCATCTGCTGAATGTGCTACGTTTCCCTGGGAAGGTACTAGCCCATCACTCAGTCTACTGGGGGTTCTAAGGGGTGATTCTATGCTAGAAATATCACTAAAATAATCATCTTGCTGGAAAGGGGTGGGTGGTGTGTAGTGCAACCCTGTGGGAGTTTCCAGTTCCATTTGAAGGGAAGGATAACCTATGGAAGACAGTACATTTGGACTGACTGGAATGAATTAGAGTACATCAAATAAAAACACATGGAATGACTTAAATTATATCAGGTATGAAAATGTATGATGAATTACAGAATAATGTTGATAATTAGTACAATTAAATATAATACAATGAAATAAAAGACTAGTGTAAACTATAATAAAATAGAATAATTAAAATATAAGTTGTTTCTATCAGTTTTGATTTTAATACGGTACCTTAAATACATAGACTAACTTAATCTGATATAAATTTAATTGTCATTATATAAAATACATTTATTCCATGGCCAAATTTATTATCTTCCTATTTTAGCATGCAAAATGCATATTGTGGTGGACTGAATACAGCAAGCCACAAGAAACCACTTTTTATAATAACTTAAAACTTATTCTCAAAACTGTATGTATGAGCAATGCTACCCAACTCTAATTCTTACTTTTCCACATGAAATTTATAGCAAAGAAAAATAAATTTAATCTTTGTAAAGAATGATTATTAGATTTTAGAGCAGTAGCACCAAGGGAAAAAATCTAAAAAGATGTTAGGCAAAGGATTTAAAAAGCAGACAAAGTAGGAAAGAATCCACTTGTTTTTCAGGTATCATAATGTGACAGAGGTGAAAGGGTTGTGGTGTACATGGAAGTCTTGGTGGACGTGGTGATAGGGGTCCACTCAGAACCACAAATCAAATAAAGAGAAAAAAATGATACACAACAGAGACAGGAGAAAAACCATTTGCACAGAGCTTTCTGAATATTCATGGCAATGCTATGCAACACAGAGGTTGATAAACCAGACTACACAGAGGAGGAGGAGGGAGCAATTGCCTTGTTTTAAACTTTGCTACATGGATGAAGGGAGTATTTTTCTCCTTCAGCAGAGAGAAAAGTCAACAAGAGTCTGGTCATGGTGAGGAAAGGAAGTTTCACAAAAGTTCAATGAAGAGGAGTGACGGGAAAAAAAGGCAACCAGGCACATTTTCTGAATTACCAGTCTACAAAACTAAAACCTAATTTCCCATCGGTCCAAGATAAATACCAACTTAATGTCTGTTGTAAATTCAAATTGCTATAGGTAAGTGAACATTTTGTTATTGAAAAGTTGGCTAAGATTAGATGAGTTTTGTAATCTCTACAAGTAAGATCTCTTTCATTCACACATCATTAAATTTCCAGATTTTAAAACTAAGAAATATAAAATATTAAGATGTAGAAAAAAAAGCCCTGGTGAATTTATTTAATGATATTCTGGTTTTAAAATGTTAAATGAAAATTTCATGCCTATTTCCATTATTCTCTGTTGATCTTATTAGAGCTACTTTTCTTAAAAATTTTTACCCATCAAAGAATATTAAAACATTCTTCTATAAACTGTAACTTGGCAGTGTTTCAGAATTTGATGTAACACCAGTCTCTTTATCCAGATGCAAAGAGAATTTGGTTACCAATATATGGTCTTGCATATAAGACAAAACCTTGAAGAGAGCTTCTTTCCAGGGTTCTATGGTATTTATGAAAAGAAACCACTTTAGCATTATAACCCATTATGTTTATGTTATATGGATAACAAGATATGCTTTAAAATTTCTGTTGACTTTAGTAACAGAAACTTTCTAAAAATTGTTCATTTACTACATAACATATGCAGAATCAGAAGTTACTTATTCTTGTTAATGTAACTTTGCCAGATTACAAATAGAAGAAAATCACTATGAAATTTTTCAAAACTTAGAAAAATTCCCTTAGCTCCTCTTCCTGCCTCCACACCATAGTCATGTTTTACTCAAAATTCGTTATAGGGATAAATTTCCACTTGTGAAAGAAGACAAGAATCTTGAAAAACATAGTAAGATATTTGTTACACTTTCCTTAATAATTTGATGAAAACAAGCCTCAATTTACATAATGAAGAAAATATGACATACATAAATTAATGTGAAAGAGGATTAGTGACATCTATGCTCATTGAATAAGAAGTTATGCTTCCTATATATGATAGATCAAGTAGGATTTTTCAAAGCAATAATTGGCAGCATATGAAGTTAAAATAATGCTAAATAACTAAAGCACTTTTTTGAGTGATACATTAGACTTTTCAGTACATGCTTAAACTTGACCCAGAACCTTGCTTATGTAGTGAAACACATATATGAATAAAAGAGTTCACTACTTTTTTAGATTAATATGCAAATGACAAAAGTAATGCATTCTCTAGATATTAACTTTTCTTCCATTTAGTCATATAAAATATTTGAAATACCAACTCTTTCAGTCAACTTCTGTTCTGCTACCTCATTGTATTTTATATAAGACATTTATCGTTTGTTTTGTCAGAGTGTTTATTTGTAGACTCCAGCACATAAAATGCTGTGAAATGAGAAATGAAGTCAAGCAAATCATAATTTAGTTGGTTTTAAGTGACTGCTGTGTCCTACTGCACTTTCAAATTTTATCAAATGATTAAATAAATATGAACACTAAATTCAATTACCATCAACAGGGTCATGGAAAACATTGTTCTCATCTGCAAAACTTCTGGTGCCTGAAATATTTCCATAATCAAATATTGGTCCTTCTAGCAGAGTCACTATATCTATTCGATTAATTTTTGTCAAGACCGAAGTTAAGGCATCAGCTGAAAAAGGAGAAAAAAAAGATTGGAAACCCAATGAAATTAGTCTGATATATCCACACACAGGCATGACTTTCTTGCCCCTCCGACACTTTAGCTCCTCTGTACCACAGCTCTGCAATACCACTATCCAGGGGGCTCAGAAAGCTCGCCACTACAGGGAAGACATGTTAGGGTCTTAAAAATCACTTTGTGGAGCTATGTGTGATGACAGCAACATTGATGCCATTGTAAGGTGCAGAGCAATTGGGCCTCAAAATAAGTAGATACCTAGTTGTAAGGGGATCTGTTAAAATTTTTAAATGTGCTTCTCCTTTTAGACTGTTAAAGTAGGTCACCCATGTATTTGAGGCTTAGTATTTTAATCACTTACTAAGGGGTCAGACTAACACAGGCAAACCCTCAATTACTTACTCCACACTGTTGTGGGTTGGCATTTGTCATAGTATAGTACCTCCCACCCCACCCAACCCCACACCACCCAACCCAACAATATTAGAGAATTTTCTGCTACCACAGACCAGCTGCACAACATGATCTGATCCTATTCTCCTCTCTCCACCTTCTTGTGTATCAGTCTCTAGCTACAGCAGTAACTTCAGTTTTCTGACTACTGCCCCATGACTTAACTTAAAATTATGTTTTCTTATAATTATACATTAACTTATAATTCAGCTTTCTGACGACTGCCCCATGATTTACCTTGACTTACAATTAAAATTATATTTTAATTTTTGATGGTCACAGACAAAATGCAAAAAATTCTCTACTACTTGCTTTCTGAAAACTTCCTAAAGACCTAAGTTTAGAATAGTAGCACTAAGATAGTAAACAAGTATAACTTCAAAAGACTTTCTATGACCACTGTGATTTATTAGCAGTAGGCTCATCTAAAATATTGGATGTATGCAGTTTTGAAAGTTAAAGTAATATAATTTCAGCATACTTGTAGCATTTTTTCCATCTCTGGTAACCCATTTTTTTAATAACATGAAGCTTTGAGAAATTAAAGAATTTGGATTTTCCACACGTATTTGATTGATTTCATCCACTGAAAAATTCAGTTCCCTTGCCAGTTCTGTAGAAAAGAAAAAGAGTTACTAAGATTTCATATTCCACTTTTATCACAAGTATTTCATAATAGTAACACTCAACTGTTAAAAAAAGGGAATGGAATTTTACAGTAAAACCGAAGTCTAGCCTTGGGCATTCATCTTTATATACTTGATTTCACAGGAAAGTAGTGATCATACACAGCGAGTGACTAAATGCTCTGGCGGTAATTACTAAGCTGCAACGAGAGTCCCTTTAGAGATTGTTTTATTTTCTTGGTATGTCAAAGAGTTGGGTTCTTTTAGTTCAGCCAAATTATTCCCTGCAATGTGAGCAAAATTCATAAAAGATTGGTAGGGATCTACACTTCATAAATATGGCACAAGAGGTGCTGGTATGCTTTGCCCTAGGCAGTCTTCATCAAGTACATAGTACTCTACTCAGTATGCCTCTAAGTTCCCTGAACTCCACTTAGTAGGTTAAATGATGACTCCAGGCCAGATCACTGTTTCTGGTACACTGCCACTTGTGTAAAAAAATAAAAGCAAGCTAGCTTTCTGTCTAAATTTATATACCCAGACACTCACTCTAGTAAGTGCATAGTGTGTCCTTGGAAAGATACAAAAGATAGGAATATTAGTGGCTGCCTTGGGAGAGGATAATTTAGGAGCCAAAGATAGAAAAGGAGACTTCCTTTTCACTGTATATTTTTGTACCATTACAAAAATGTATTGGATATGTATTTACGTTAAATGGTAAGAAGAAATGGGAAGAAATCCTCCCATTGAAAAGGAATTGGTTGAGAGTCTATCCTGCTTAAGAAGTATTTCCAACAATTTGGCAAAATGCATTCAGAGGCTTAAAAAAGTTCATATCCTTTGACCAAGTGATTTCACTTCCAGAAATCTATTATGACAATACACAGGGTTGGACACATGATTTAATACATGAATGTTCATTTTAGGCTTGTACTAATGAGAATTGAAAATAATCCAGGTGTTGAACCAAAGGAGAAGAGTTAATTAATGTAATGTGGTGACTTGCAAATTCCTGATCACATCTTTCAGTTAGAATAGACTGTATATCATGGCATTTAAATAATGAAACCGGATCTTCATAGATCAGAACTGCCTTAATACATGTAATACATGTTTTCATCTCCATTCTGTTCCATTTAAAAACAAAAAATATGAGCTGATTTCATGACTTACTAGTGCACTGTGACCCAGCTAGAAAAACACCATTGTAAAGTTATGTCTGTTGGATGTTATTTATCCATTAAAACCCAGATCAGAGAATATTTTGTAGAAACGTTGAACTACAAAGTAAAAAAAATTACATTGTATATATAACATTTTAAGAGCTTTTTATAAAAAAAAAAATTAAAGTACATTAAGATGTTAATGAGTGGTCCTGAGGGACAGATGTAAATTTTGGTTTTCTAAATGCTGCTTCCTAATAATCTTCATTTAACATATTGTAATTCAAATGAAAAAAGCTAAATTTTAAGTTCTTCATCTCTTAGTGTTTCAAGAGACCATGCTCCCTACTACCCATCAAGCCCTCCTGATCCAACTGTAACCTTTCTATAGAGACTCAATGAAGAGCAAAGACACACTGCCACTAAGAATTTTACAGTTTTATGGTTTTATGGTTGGGTATTCTCATGTCACATGTTCTCAAAAATTTAAGGACTGGATCTGCTTAATGTAAATAATCTAATAGTTTTATGGGCATATAATGTTGCAAAATAAAAATTTGTTCCAGTGTATTTTCAGATTATACTGTTCAATGTTAAAATATAATTATTAATTTTATGTTAGCAATATTTATACATAGTGAATTGCTATTAACTCTCAACAACCTGGAAAAGATTACTCAGACCGCCTGTCTTTTTAGAGCTCCACTATGCTCCTGTTTATTAGCATTATGCCTAAGAGGAGGGTTTAATGTGTTCAGATGGGCGGGACTTAGGACATTCAAAGAAAAACAATTTAGCTGACCTTGTTTGCAATATTCTAGTTTCACATTCCCTTTTAATAGTGTAGCTAATTGCTTCCCTGAGAGTAGAATGTATGTTGCTGATGGTATGCCAAGATGACTTTAGAGAAAATGAAATACCTATTACTGTTTAAAAAAGAAAAAAATCCACTCAACCTATAAAACCTAAAATTTCTCCAATTCAGTTGATGTAGAACTTGGGGCCCCAGTTAACATCAAAACTATAAAGCACAGTTATCCAATTGACATAGAACCTTATTTTCATCTTTAAAGAAGTAGCTAGAATTACAGGTGATCAAAATATTTTTTATTTGTTGCTTATTTTTGTCTTTTTCTTTTATAATGAGCCATTTGTACGTAAGACAAAGAAATTAAGCATCTGTATTTGTTTCATTCAGGAGTATACACACTTACCTGTCCAACTAAGTCCCAGGTGATCAGCTACTATTGCCATCCTGATATCTGTCCGTTCACATGGACTCTGTGGACCTACGATTCACAATTTCTTAATTAAAATAATCATCAAGAAAGATACGATACTGGAAAATTACTTTTAGCAGTACTCAGATTTTACAGAGACTAATGCTAACACTGTACACTTAAATGTGTCCTAATCACCTACATGAACACTTCTTTTTTCACATGGCTCACTTGATTTTCACCTGCATCAGGCCAAATGTCAGACTACATGGATGCTCAATGTAATGGGATCGAACATGCTGACAAGTTAGCTACTTTACAACAGGTACAGAATTGTTGTGCCGGTGCAAACACTATGATGGGATTTCAACATCTGTGCCTGTGCTTTGACAGAATCATATTCATTAGCACATTAAAAAAAAAAGTTGCTCATCTTGAATGACACCAATATCTTCAGCATGCTTCCCTAGCTGTCTACAGTGTAGTTTGGTTAAAAGGAAGAAAGAAGAGTACAGCACATACAGATGACAATGACAGAATGAGAAACTACGGTTAAGTCACTCCACAGGCAATCACAACAGTTCATGCACTAGAGTCTACAAGTTGGAAAGTGTTTACAAACTATGGTCGTTCTCCAGGATGTGAGCAAAGAGCGCTCGAGAAACCTGACTGCCTTCATTCTCACCAGTCCGCCTACTGCTCCTTTTCTCACTGCCGGCCTTTTCACTCTTTGATTTTAAAGGCGCTGCCTCTGTTTTCTTATCTCTAGCAGACTTCGTTGTAACTGAAGGCGGGCCACCCCGGGAAGTCTCGGACAACGATGTGTTTCTTGAGGTACTGTCTTCCTCATCGGACAGCTCGGACTGCATCTTTTTGTCTTCTTCAGAAAGGCGGTCCACAAGCTTTAAGGTCTCACCACTAATGCCCTTAAAATATTCAATGGAATGTTTACATACTTCCTTAAGCTGACTCTTCTTAACTTTAACTGTGGAGGAGGTGGTGGTGGAGGTGGTGGAGGTGGTGGTGGTGGAGGTGGAGGTGGTCACACAGGTGGATCTTACCTTTACTGGCAGTTTGGATGGGAGCTGTTTGGCCTTGCCTTTTTCTGGCTGCCCTTGCTTTTGTGAGGCACATGCTTTTCTAACTGAAACTGTGTCATCCCTGTGTGTGTTTTTTACTGGGATTCTGGACTTTATATCTACACATGAGAAAGAGGTAAGGGTTTTGGTTTTCTCAGACTGACTAACCTGCTTCATTTTGCTCACTTTAATGTTTGGCATATGATTTGGTGGCAAGATAACTTTTGGTGAAGTGGCCTTTATGGGAAGCTTGGATTTTCGCCTAATTCCTACTGATTCCTTTGTCTTTTCCTGCTCTCCAGGAGCTTTCTGCTTATCTCTTACACAGTGTCCTTGTGGCACCCCTGTCTTTTTTCCTGATGAGCTTTTCACTGGAATAGCTTTCTCTGTGGTACAAGTGGGTGCAGAGTCAGAATGTTCTGTCAGAGCTACATTACTTATAACACTATCTGTCTGCATAATGGATGAATCCAAATTGTTGTTGTTATTAAAGTTATCTTTTTGGAAATCATGTTTTTCTTGGGGCCTAGCACCCATGTGGCTATTGGCTGTATTTGAAATCACTGTTACAGCTTCATTCTCTAACCCCTGGCAGCTGGTCAGCACAGCTTCTATCTTATCTGTTACTTCTCCAGGGCCATCTTTCTTCATGGTCATGGTAGATGCAGAAATTCCCATCTTTATAGGCGTGCGCAGCTTGGGGTCAACTTTGGAGGTGTTACTGGCTGCTGCTTTCTCCAGGGAACCGCTACTGGAGGGGGCTTCCTGGCACTCTCCGCTGGTCATGGTGCTGGGGTTAGGTTCGACTGTAGGTGCCTCTACATTTCTCTCTAGACTGTTTTCTACAGTGGTGTCCCCTGACTGTGGCTGTGGTGTGGCAGTGACCATACTTTTATCCCCTTCCCCCTGGTCCCCTGACTTCCCTTCAGAAGTATGCTCACCAATCTGGAAAAATTGGAGCCTCTCTTCAACAAAATCCCTCTTGCTCATGTCAATTGCACCACTGCGAGTCATCTCAAACATTTTTCCTTCATGAAATGGGAAGGGGTTAGGCTCACTAGTTGGGGTACTTTCATCAGTTGGCGTTCTGGCTGGCGTTGTATCAGGGGTCGTTGCTGGAGAACGGTCTTCCGCAGCCAGACCAAATGGCTTAGTTTCATCTTCCCGGGATTTACTGTCAAAAACTTCATCGTCCCCTCGGTTATTAGACCAAGGGTCAAAATCTAGACCTTTGGTAGCTACTGTTTTAAAAGGAGTGGCAAATTCTTCATCTACTTTGTAACTGAAGTAAGTATCAGGAAACACTGATCTGTCAGGATGTCTGCCTTCTAAAGTGAAAAACTGGGCCCCTGACTTCTGATCAGTTTTGTCAGGGGACTTTTCAGACGAAGAACTTTTAGAAGGTGGCTTATCTTCATCTAGTCCCACCCTTCCCTCCTCCTCGATAACTTCAAGTTTGCTTTGGCTAAAGGAGCGATCAGCTGGCTTCAGAATACCCTCTGTGGTCCACACATCTTTCTTAATTTCCAGGGCTTGACTTGGGAGTTTAGAATCACTCTGTGTCAAGCCGTCATCTTCATCTTGCAAGTCGTAGCCGTCCAGAGAGTCGATCTCCGTGGCATCTGTGTCATGAGAAAACTCGGCCGTGGTGGCGATGGAGCACTCTGTGACGGACTGGTCGTTGTTCCCGTTCTGGGCGGTCTCATTCTGAGGGGAATCAAGGCCAAGGCCGGATTCAGGGTCTTTTCCAGACCCATTAGTTTCCAGTTCTTTCTGGTCAGAAGCCTTGTCAGCAGAAGGTTTGGATTTTGTCATTTCTTTTTGTTCACTGTCTACCTCCTTTAATTTGAAGGTATATTTTTTAACTGGGACTGGCTGATACACAGATTCATCATCGCTCGAATCACTGACGTCTGCCCCAGGAGGAACTGGTGAGGGTGGCTGCACTCTGATGACTGGTTCCGCCAGCTGGTGTTTGTCATGCTCATCGTGCAGATTGACTTCAATCATGTCGACCTCTTTCTCAGGGACATAATGATGTTTCTTATCTGACTCGATCTGGTCTTCATCCAGTGGTGGAGGAGGGGGAAATTCAATATAGGCAACTCTGTTATTTTTGGGTCTTTGGTTAGAGTCTTTGCTCGCATTGTTAGGTATTTCACACTCAACTGTTTCCTCCACTGTAGTCTGCTTTAAGGAGGCTGACTTGGCCTGCTCCTCCTCCTCAGACTCCTCAGAAACTTCGGGAATTGGGCTGGGTTTGCCTGGTATATAAGCTATGAGCGAGTCTGGCGTCTTAGACGTAAATTCATAACTCACTTCCTCTGAACTGGGTGTTTCTGGGGTTAAAGGGCTTTTCCCAGAACTGTCTAGAAAGGAAACTTGCTCTAGAGTGTCATCTTCTGGACTACCTTGGGGAGAAGGAGGCTGCTTTTGCTGTCTAGTTGTATAAAAGGTCCCCCTGGTCTCTTGGACTGTCTTACATTCCTGACTTACAATCTTTTTTACACTTCCCTGTTGTATCTCCTTTTCATATTGCTTCCCCACCTGTACGAAACTGACATAAACCGGTAAAGTTTTTATCTCTTTCCCTCCCTCTGTCTGGGCTAGTGGTGCAACTTTTTCTAATCCATCAATGGGACTGTGGTCGAATACATCACTAGAGGGAGATTCCTTTCCTGGGCTAAACTCTAAAGAATCAGGAGATTTGGTGGGAGAGGTTTCCGTGTCATCGAGAGGCCGGCATAAGCCTACATAACTCTGATGTTTGGAAACTCTGCTGATTTCTGAATAGGTAACTTTTTCATCTTCTAGAGAATTAAAGTGCTGTGTCTCAACTGTCTCTTTACTCAGACATGATTGGGGTAACTTTTGTGATAGTTCATGTTTTGGGAATGTCGACTGCTCACGAAAACCATCAGGAATATGAGAAGACAGCATTTTCCTTTCATCTGCAGCTCTGACTGGGATGTGAGACATGGCGGGACTCTCACTTTTCCTGGAAGGTTGTTCAAGAGGTCCACCTGGATGTTCTCCTTCTTTCACAACATATTCCCTGTATAAGACCTTTTTGGAGGGAGATTTTACAGTCATTTCCTTAATTTCTGAGAGAGAGCCATTTGTTAACAACTGGTGTTCTCTCTCAGTCACAGACATGACTTCATTTCTTCGATCAACAGTTTTACTCTCAGGGTGACCAGTGTGATTCTCTCTTACATCATGAACAAGCACATGTGAAAATTTTTCTTTCTGTGGCTTATTGTTAGTGGCTCCAGAACTTTCCCATGTTCTAAAGACCTTTCTGTCCCATGGTCCCTTAGTTGCTAAATCTGAGGTTACATGACATGCCAAGTCTTTAGCCTGTTGCTCAGAAAAATAGTCAGGCATCGCTTTACTTGACATCTCCGCTCTCTGTTTTCTCACATCGTCAGAGCCAGAATCATTTACAATAATCTCGTTGTTTTGGGCATGCTCATCTTTAGCTTTCAACACCATAAAGTCGTTTTGTACAGACACATTTTCATCTGAGAGGTCTATGGCCTTCTGCTGTTTTTCTCTAGCAAAAACTTGGTAGACAGGTAGCTTGCTCTCCTGGATTTTTTTAACTGGGATTCTGGATTGGCCATCTGGCTTTTTGTCCTCTTGAGACATGTCCTTAATTTTTGCCTGTGCGCCTTGTTCAAATTTTAGTCTAATGGAACTGAGTTTAGACTGTTTGAGCTGAAACCCAGACTGGGGCCCTTCTGGTGCTTTGCTCTGTGAAATACTTTCCTTGGCTTCCTCTGTGGACCTGCTGTCCTCAGTCTGCTGGGGAAGATCCTTGTTCTCTGGACTGCTGGGCACACTGGATGCCTTGCTCTTGCTGGCTGTGGGGAAGCCTTGTCCATCACGGCCGTGCTGCCTTGCCTTAACCCACTCGTCACTGGATGCCACCAGTCCTGGCAGCAGGGCTGTGTTAGGGCTGCTACCGGTAGAGAGTGGAGGTGAGTATTCTTTGCCATTTCTAGGGCGTGGCTTTTTCTCTGGGGACCGCAGCTCATCGTTTAGCTTTTCAGTTTTGTCACGAAAAAACTGTGACACTTCAGTCAGTTTTTCTTCAGCTTCCTTCACAGTCCTGTCCACCCTATCTTCATATATCAACTTCTCTCTACCTCTGTCTAATCTGTCCTCAGTAAGGCGCATCCACATGGCATGTTTTGGACTACTAACATCGCCAGAATAGTGCAACACTGTTACTTTATCAAAATGCTCATCTTTAGACACTTTACCTACACCATTTTCAGACACGTCTTTATAGATTTTGGAGAGAATTTCTTTTTTGGGGGCAGTGACTATTTTTTCTCTGGACCGCTTATCAGACCCCTGTAACTCTGAGCTAGGGGGTCCTGCATGGTCTGTAACCGATTCCTCAGTATCAGACTGAGACACATCTAGTTTTTCTGACAGAAGCATTTTCTCAGCAAACCTGTAAGACTCCCCTCTTAGTTCTGACAACTCATCGTCATGGTATTCTATTGAGTGTTGACTCAAAAGCTTCAATGTTTTATAAGAGTCATCAGATATGAGCTGAGCAGAACTGGGGCGACTATCTTCTTCTTGGGACACAGGAGTGTTTACTCGGGAAGACTCCAGATAAGAAGGTAATGACTCTTCAGCGGTAAGTTCCTCTTCTTCTTGCTGAACCTGTTCCTCTGAACAAGGAAAAGCATCGTGTTTTTCTGGCAGAAAATCTTTTAGGTTAATATCTCCCCGGGATAAGTCTTTCTGATACACATACATTTCCTTTTCTGGATGCTTTTTGGTTTCTCTAATAATGACTTCAGTGGGCTCAGCTTGGTTACCTTTTTCGATGTGGACTTCTATTATACGCTCCAGTTTGGGTTTCATTTGGTTGTCCTTCTCTGCATGCTGGGCTGAGGAGTCAGCAGCAGACTTGGGACCGTCTGGAGACACTGCTGACTTATGTTCAAACAGACCTGCCAGTTCTTTGGAAGGGTCCCGTCCGGACTGAAAGGCCTTCATAATGTCATGGACAGACATGGTTTCTTCGATCCTTTCAGAGGCACCTTCACTGCCTGGTGGAGAATGATAAACCATTCTGGTGGTTGTGGTTATGTGAGTCTCTTCTTTAACACGCATGCCTTTGCTCAATACTCGATTGTGGTCATCTTCTTCACTGCTGGCTTTCATCTGAAATGCTTTAACTTTTTCTTTAATACTGGAAGCGGTGGGCTTTGGTTCCAGTTCCGTAAAAGTAGGTGGAGGTTTAGGTGACACAGGCTCCTCTGGTTGTGCCTGGGGAGCATCTCCAGCTGAGGGCTCATAGCTCCTGATAACATGAACCACTTCAGTTCTTGTTTCTGTGATGACAGGAGGGATGGGGACTTCATGGAAAAGTGGCTTTGGACCAGTGCTTTCAGCGCTTTGTGGGGCTGAAGGTGTTTTTTCACTTCTTGTTTCAAAGCCACTGTCAGACAAGGGACTTTTATCCTGGTCATGTTGAGAAAAGTCATCTGGAGACTCTAAAATGGTATCTGTTCCAAAAAAGGAATCAGCCATTTTACATAACTCTTTCTCGGAGGTGGAAGGCCTCATGGAGGCTGGTGGCATTTTGAGTTTGTGTTCCTGCAAAGCGATCGCTGGTTTTAGAATTCTTTTCTGTCTCTCTTCACCATCCTTCTTTGCATCCTCAAACTTGTACTTTAAGTTGGTCAGTGAACTGCTCCCAATATCATTTGTCAGGTAATCAATAACTTTGGTCAAGTTATAATCCTTTTCAGAGGCGGCCTTCGCTTTTCCTTGCACTCTCTCGGGCAGAGATGGAGAATGGCTCACAGCAGCTTGTTGTCGTGCTTCTCTTAGCTCTTCTGAACTAAATTCTATCCAGTCATCTTCAGGAGAATGTCCTTTGTCACTCTTTGGTGATTTGGGTGGTCCTTTATTATCTACACACACATCTTTCTTAAGGATTTCACTAACTTTCACCAAGTCTTCCTTTACTTTCTCAACAATTCTGAAAGGTTCTTCATCATCAATCCTCCCTTCTTTTGGGGGATCAGGGTGGAATGGCTTCTCCTCAGGCACATCTGTCTGTAGTATGGCAGTCATCCGCATTAGGTCCTCTTTCATTTCAGCCACGTCTTTTAGTATCTCCTGACTGGAAGATAAAGAAGATGCTGTAGACAACTTAAGGGCAGAGGGTGCAAGGAACATGGATGATTTAACTGGAGATGAAGTTCGATTGAAATGGGGCTGAGGATGTGTCTCCGTAGTCAATGTTTTAATGGGTGACAGCAAGGCTGCTGCTGATTTTGTAAGTGAATTCGAGTCTGGAAGTTTCTTTAATGCTGGTTCTGGCAAAACATTGACTACAGAGTATACTGGCACTGTTATTATTGATGAAGTTACAGATGAGGTAGTTGCAGATATTGACGACCCAAGAGATGTATAGAGTGCACTTGCGGAAGGAGTTCTTAGAGATTGAAAAGCTGATGGTGCTGAAGAAACATAGGACCTGAGTGGGGAAAATGGCATTGCTGTTGTGGTAGAAAACACTTTCTCAACCGTGTCTGTGGCTGCATTAACCACAGAGCTCACAGAGTTTGTAGCTGTAGAAATTTTTTCCTGTAATGTGGCAGTGGCTTTGCATCCATTAATTAGAGTTGAAGATGATGGATATTTCAGAGGGGAAATAGATCCATTGACTAACGCTACCTCTGCATGTCCAGGCATCTGTTTCACAGGTGATGAGAGAGAAGAGGCCATCGTAACTTTAGCTGATGAAATGACATCAACTGCTGCTTTAGCTGACGACGCCACTGACTTTAAAGGTGAAGATATGAGCGGTGCTGTTGATGTGATAATTGACTTAAATGGCAAACTTGAGGAATACATGTTAATGTTTGACTTGGGGGAGGCCGGGGGTGTCATAGTAATTGATGACCTCTCCAGGAGAGACCCTGCTGTAGTCACAGGAGAGGTTCGAGAGGATAATGTGGAACTGGATGCCAGCCCTTTTAAAGGAGAGGCCTCCGTGACTGCAGGAGCTCTAACCAGGGTACCAGAGGGAACTTGGATATTGTACGGAGATTGTGACACCACTGTTTTTATTGGCGAAGAAATTGTCCGAAAGGATCTAATTGGAGATGCCACATCACTAATGGATTTAACTGAAGATGTAGTTGACGCGCCTAACGTAGATTTGATTGGAGAAGGAGTCGAAACAGACCATATTGATTTTAATGGAGAAGCTGACGGAGTATTAGAGGAAGAACTTGATAAGGAAGTGAAGCCTGACTTGGCTGGCCCGGGCACTGTAATCGGAGCTGCTGTCCAGGACTGGTATGGTCTTGTAGAAAAGAACGGCTTGTATGAGTAAGTGGTGGGGAGGGATCTTGTTGCTCCTGCACTCCGTTCAACTGTTTCTTAAATTTTAAAATGAAATCAAACACAAAATCAACAAAAATGGTTGAGAAACAGAGAGACCAGAGAAAAAAATTGGTCAGTAAACTTTGAAATATTACAGAAGCAAGTACAATTGTTTGCATGATTTAGAGTGGAAGAGGCAAAAGGAACAATTAAGTAAAAGAGGAAAAAAATTTTCTACATACATAACTAATCCAAGGTTAAAAATAAATTAATCAATAAAAAACAGCAATGTGAAATGAAAGACAGGAAAAGCACATTGCAACCAAATAGGCCAACAATGAAAAACAGAAAACATGAGGAAAGGATGAGAAAAATAACCACAATGGAAAACTGGTCCCTTACTTCCTATTGACTTTCTTATGTGCTGGTTTTGAAATATCAGTAGCCATTCTGTTTTGCCTGTACAGGTACATGTCGGTTTTGTGCAACCAGGTAACTCTTGCTTTAGTAATTTCTAATGTACCCTCTCCTTGAACCTTTAGGTGACACAGATTGCACCTACTTAGAACCATAAATTGTGAGTAGCTATACATTAAATATCTAAAACTGTTTTTTAGAAAACCACTCAAGCCTATTTCATGCAGATTCCAAAATAACTTTTAAGTGACAGGCAACTGATGTGCAAACTGTGAAGCCACTGGATTTTAAATCTGTTATCTTCCATGCATGATTAGGTTATGCTTCACACCCATAAAAAGCCAATAAGAGCAAGAAGTTTTCTGAGTCAGAACTTCAAAAGAAAAAAACAAAGAAAAGGAATGTTTGCATTTATCTTTTCCATGCAGTATATTCCTTTTGGTGAAAAAAAAAAGTATGAAATGATTTTTAAAATGCATGTGTAAACACACACAAAGGGGAAAAAAAAAACCAGAAAATGTGTTTCATGGTTACCATAATAAGCAAGCAAAGCAACTGAAAACATTTTTTCATGCACAATATATCATGGCAAACAAGCCGCTGAAGTAATACAATTTTTATGCCATATTATGCACAATATATAAACTTTAAAAATACTTCCACAAGAGTATTTAGAAAGAAGAGTACATTTTTTCCATGAGATGTGAAGTCTTGGTACCTTTTGAGATTTTAGGAAAATATTTAATACCGCATAT
The DNA here is from genome assembly GCA_032199065.1 of Smutsia gigantea. NCBI lineage: Eukaryota > Metazoa > Chordata > Mammalia > Pholidota > Manidae > Smutsia > Smutsia gigantea. Next base: position 283,752 of record JAVSCE010012020.1, on the reverse strand, counting down.
TAAAAAAAACACTGCAACTAAATATATCCATGTCTGGTGTTTTTTTTTCATTATGCATGAAAAGCACATAGCTCATCTCAGATTTTTTTTTCATAATCTATTATACTTTTAATTCTCAAAAGGTATCACAGGGAAAATCTATAAAGCACAATCATAATTTTAACACCCCATATTTAAGTGTCTGTAACAGGATATGGTATATATCTGTATATATGATTGTCAGTGGCAAAGGTGTCAAGTCTGGTGCCTTCCCAGAATATTCATGGGACTCACAGATACCCCAGACTCTGAAGCAGCCATGAGGCAGACCTATCACTAGGCAAGATGTATTTAATACCAGCATTCTTGGGCAATGGGACAAAAACCACACAGACGAGGTAAGCACATTGCCTTGGGGAGAGCAAACGCACACTCAATCCTCTCTACTTCCACAACGCTGACAGACAAACCGAGCTGGCCAGAGGTCTGGGATGCCTGCCAAGGGCTAATGGTCTATGGCAAAGTTGAGTACAGTCTCGCTCCCAGAAAGCACTGGTTCAGAGTAATAGTGAAACGCGAAGAGGAAATGAGAATCTGCTTCATCTTTTATGCTCCTCTTCATGCTCTGCTCGTGCCACTGCTACAATCCAGTCCTTGGATTAGCAGCTACTCCCACAAGGGTGAAGATTTTCATTCCTAGTGTACATTTAAATTCAAATATTCAGAACATGTCTTTTTCTAAACTTACATAATATTCTAAAGAAAAGTGGAAGAACTAAGGAAAAACCCATTCATTACCCCTCCTAGCCATAATTCTCAACATTACATTGCTTAGCTCCTCTGTAAACTCCACAATGTAAATGGAAGGTTTGGGGATTCCTTCAATTCAGTGAATTGGGGTCAGTCCAATGTCTCAAGAGAATTTATTTTTATAACTACCAGAAGCTGGCAGAGCAGCTCTACTTCACCACCGAAGGCTGGCTCCATCAAGCAAATAAGTGTTATGATCCATGTCTATGGTTTTATACTTTGTAGGAAGCAGCCAATTTACCGATCAGTTACACATTTTATGCTTTAATGACACATATTTTGTGAAACACTTTATAACAAAGGGAATTTCTGTATGTCAGGTACTGAATTAAACCAGAATTATTTTGGGGGGGCTTGATTGGAAAGGACAGGATAGTGACAGAAAAGTCATATTGACTTGGAGTTCTAACACCAATTCAGGGGCAATGACGTTTCCTTAGGTGTCTTTTAGTCACTTCTTAGTCCATTTAATTCCTCTCTTTACCATCATTATGCTGCCTTTCGTGAAACAGAAAAGTACCCTCTTCATTCTATCAAAAGTCAAGGAAGACAAGCTACATACACCTTAACAGAAGCTAACCAAAAAGTAGCAAAACTTTCATAAGGGGGAAAAATTCAATTGACTTAGCATATACCTGACCTCAGAACTGCCAAACAAATACCTTAGAGACCAGAATTAGAGGGGAGCTCACCTACCCAGAGGCGCCTCTGACCTGAAGTCCATGGAGCCTGTCCAAAGCTTAAGGATGTTACCTGGGAGTCCCAATCAGCTACCCTAGGAGAGCCTTAGCCCTGGTGCAAAACGGTATCCAAGGAAAACTTCTATCCAGGAGATTTAGTTGTATTTAGTATGAATGAAAAACCATCTAGTTACACACACACATATCTTCCCTGCTTTGTAGCAGAATGGGAATTAATTTCAGCCCTTACAGTTTTGGAAGGCATTTATGCTAGAGGAAAAACCTAAGATCTAGAACATTCATGCATATGGTAGGGTTTGATTTCTCTTACGCTTCCTGTTTTGCAACTGAATATAAAAGCTTCCCTAGTAGGCAAGGAGCGATAGACTCCAGAAGATTATGTGAACATTACATGAGCTAAGCAGTGGAGTCATTTCCTGCTGGACATTTATTATGCTATGTTGGCCCACAGAAATGAATTCAGGAAAGGTGGGATAAACCAAAGTTGTAGATCTTACTGATAAATGTCCAATCCTCCCTGAACTCAAGTAACTGTGAGTAACGGGAAAAAGCTAGAAATGATTCACTAATTTAAAACTATTTTTTTATATAAATCCTCCTCTGCTAGTTAAAGCGGCACCACTCCACATCAATCAAACATAGTGCCTCTCTCAGTACTCTTAGTTCCTCCTGGTGGAGGGGTTATCCTGAGGGCTGTAGTGATCACCAGAGGTGATATCCACAGGATGATGAAGGGGAGACAGAATGAATGAATATGAGCGAATGAACCTATACCTCGATACTTGCAAGCCAGTTAACAATAAACCAAACAATCATTGAGGGAAGAGGGTTTAACCAATCTAGTAAAGACTGGCTTTAGAACTGATATTTAATAAAGGGCAGGAAGAATGGGCAGAGGGGTGGGGAGGGACAGAGAGAGGAGGAAGAAATAAGAAATTGGCAAACAAGTACAAACTCAAGAAGGTAGAAAAATACAATTTTTGCAAAGGGGGAAGAAAAACAATCAGGACTAAGATATAATGACCTACCTATATTAAGAGAAATGAAATGACAACCAAAGTTATTTTATCATCCTTTCTACCATCTTGCATACATAAAAGTATTTTCTCTTTTGAGCACAGACATAAACAACATTGGTACATTAGCTCCCAGCATAGTTAACAATCAAAGTGAAATCAAGATTTTTTAAAACAAGTAATAGATGTTTCTAATAAAAAAAAGACCGTTAATGGTTTTTAAAAAAATCTGTTTTGCTCTGATTGAGGGGTGTTTGTACCTCCTGTCGTCAACTATATATATTACTTAGATTTCACGAAAGTTTTCCTGCAAGCAGTTTTTTCTTTTGCCATTAAGCTTTCAAATGATCCCCAAATGTATAGAAAAAAATGTCTCTTCTTATAAAAATCCACATAGATTAGTAAATGTGTTAAGAAAACTCACTCATTCCAGGCTCAGTCAAGTAGCTGTAGCGCTTACGTAAAGCTAAAGATGCAAAGCTCTGTCTTCTATCTGTCTTTTCGGTCTGAAAAAGAAAACAACAACAAAAAAAGGAAAGACTATGTCCAGCTTTCTTATGACATTTTCATAGTTTTGAAACATTTTGTAGGATGGCATGTTGGTATCTTGTTTATCCATATTTTTCTTCCTATGGATTTTTCTTATGAAAATGTTATTTCTATTGTGAATCTGCAAGCCCACCCCAATGTCTCAACCAAATAACCATCATTTAGCAAATATAAGAGCACCAACACAGCAGACTACAGGGAACTACAAATAAAAGACAAGCATTACAGAGACTTCTGAGGCTGGGCAGTAAATTTTCCCAAATTCATTCATATTGAAAGCACATATATCACAATGTACACTCACTTTTGTGAGCACATTCAAGGAGAAAAGGGCACACAGTTTATTCTAATTATGGCAGTTGTTTCTGTATGTTAATAGGTGTAAAGTGTAAATGAAGAAATTAAAAACAAGTTAATGGTTTTATCTGAAATAATGTTCCTGAGTCTTAAGGTTGTTGATTCTTCTTAACATTACTGAGGTGTGAGTTTTAAAAATCCAGTTATGTAGCTTGTAGAAATATTAGGAGACAAAGGGAAAAATTCATTCAAAACTTAATTGTCAACTATGTCCTTAAAAAATGGCCAATTTTTTAAGGTAGACTATCAAACATTTATCAATAGCCATTAAGCATATATTTTTTATTAAGTGAAGCAAGTGTTGATTTGTACAATAAAATTTCATATATTACCCATGATCTTGATTTATAAGTTATAATACAGTGGATACTAGGTTAAAATATGTACAAATGTATATTTATACATGCCAATCTATCACATTTAAAAATGCTTAAAGAACTTCCGTTCCTTTTTAAAAAATCATTAGGTGAATTATAATCTTATTGAATGTACTCAAGACCTCTTATGTATATGTGTAGGAAGACTGAACCATTAATATATACTCTTTATCTCACTTAAGCTAAGATCTTCAAAAGTATACATTTCCCACACTTCAGCCCTCTGCAACTTCTTTTATATACAGAGATTCAATTTCTATTCTATCTTTGATAGAGTAAAAGCAGAAGTGTTCATATTACCTCATCATCTTGATCTGACTCTGTCTCCTTTTGGTTCCAAGATGCATTGCAGAGACAAGGAATATTATAATGGACAGCAGGGAAAAGAATATCAGGATATGAAAAGGACTGAGTAGGGAGCACAAAAACGCAGGCTGATTTAAAAGAAAGCAAAGCAAATCAAAAGAAGCCAACAAAAAATATCAAGACCTGTACATTCATGGCAAATTAATGTGTGACATTACTGAAAGCATAAAAATCTGTGAACTAACAGCAGAAGCAGAAGCAATATACAGAGGACTCCATTATACAAACCATAAGAATTTAACAGCACAGTAACAAGAGTTAATTAATCTACACAAAAAGACTAATAAAAACTTGTTTCAAGAACTTTAATCATGTTACAAAGCATTCCTTAATTGTATATCAAGGGCCCACTTCTTCAAGATCAGGGAAAGAAAGTTAAAATAAACCAGTATTTAAAAATACCTTTTTATGTGCTGGCAGAGTGATATTTAAGTTGCAAACAGCTGTTTGAGGCAGTCCTTTTGTTGTTTTTGGTTCTTTCAGAAAAGACAGACGACCACAGGGCTCTTGGCTGGTGTCTCTAATCTAGAAGAATTTCGGTAGTTGACAGTTACAGAAAGAGACTTTTCAAAGGATTCCTGTCTGTATATGAGTTAAGTATGCTTGTTTTATGGAGCCCTTCGAGAGGCAGGAAAAGTAAAAGATGATAACAATTACATGTCAGTCAAGGTGGTCACATTTAAATTCAGCAAGGTTTAGAATGCCCAATTCCTGGCTTCAGTGCAGGATCGCTGTGTCTGTTTGCCCAATCCTGACAATCCATAGTCTCAATTATAGGCATTTTCTTCCTGTCTAATAATTTTTTTTTCTCAAGCATCAGTTTTACTAACAACAGTAACAACAATAAAACCCCATCCTACATGCTTCTGTTCTCTGGGGAGGAAGATGGTCTCTCCAGAAGGTCTTGGGCTCCATCAGAGATGAAGATGACGCTTGCATACTGAATCTAGATTTCAACCACTGTTTGATTACTGAGCATTAATCAGGTATGATACATTTTATTATTCTAGACTGTTTCATCTTACAAACATTGCTTCAACTTAAACAATCATTTAGCTATTGAAAAGGTAAGGCACTCTATTAATTATAAAGCTTTCCTGGCTCAAAAGCACATTTGGGAAGAACTAGGATAGAATCTGACCTTGTGCCTGTGAATTCCAGTTTGGTGGTATATTTCAAACTAAGTAAATCATTAGAATATTTTCTTTATATTTCTTATTTCTTTGTATTCATTAATAAAAAATTCAGAGTCTCTGTTGAAGATGGTTTACCTTGATGGAAAATGGCAATCTGTTTTCTTTGAAAGCATAAAAGTTAAAAACAAGTTGCTGCCCTCCTTTGGTAAGTGGGGCCAGATTTCCATAACAATCAACATAAATAGGTTTTCCTTCCAGAACCTTTAAAGTAAACAAAATACAGAATTTAATGTTAATGTAAATCAAAGAACTTTGAGATTTTAAGTCACATAATATTAAAAGACTGACATGTTTCTGTGTCACATTTGTCTCCTTATTAGGAAACTACTTCTATGGTGCTATTTGCCACAAAAAGAACTCTGTTGGCTCACAATTCATAATTGTGATAGAAACTACACAAGACAGAATTACATATTTATTTTTATTCTAGCAACTTTAAACATGTTTGAGAAAGTGCCTAACATCCATCACTAACATAGCCTTTGAAAGCTTTTTTGACTCACAGATACGGGTTTAAGAAAGGAAAGTTGTGGTAGAGTAGCATAGCCAGTGACCACGAAAATAAAATAACTCAAGCAGCTACAGGACAATGGAGACTATGACTTAGGTTCATCAGTAGTACACTTTTTAACTAAGATAACCTCAAAGACACATAATATAGTTTGAGAATGAATCTATATCAGATTTTGTAAACAAAAACTGAAATCAGTCATGTCCTTGGTATTTACAGTTGAGTGCTATTATAACCACAATAAAATCCCATCTGGGGAATGTAAGTGAATTAACTTATGAACAAGGTACCTCAATATCTTTGCTTCTTGCAACTTCCTCAAAATTCTCTTGCTGCTCTAAAGTTTTGTCCACTTTGTCATCTGTCATGCAGAAACACCGCAGGGAGGATTCTACAGGATCATTCATTTTGGCAAAAACAACAAACTTGGCCATATATGGAACACATATTAATTCTCTGTACAGTTGTGTGGCTAATCCCACAGTTTCTAAAACTTGATGGCAGTCTGCAAGCCAAAATCTGAGAAAAACAAGAACAAAACAAAACAAAGCAAAACCCAAAACAGAAGTATGAAAATGAGGTGACTTAAAAGCCGAATCTGAAAAAAGATCACTGTTAAAAAAATTGGAGTATATAAGGGAAATGAACAAAACATTAAATTGTTCTTTCAAACAATGAGCAAAGATGTTTATTCTTATCAAACACAGAAACCCTAAGTTAATTATTTGCTACAATTTTGCTAAGAAAATGCCAAGGATTTTTTTCTCTTTTCTTTCCCATAAAGTTCTTCTTACATATACCCATGATAAGCCTTACTTTCTATTCCTGCTTAAAAATTTAATCTATTACTTTACCATTGGAAGGAGCAAGAATTTTTATGGGAGACAGTGGGAGAGAAAGGAAAATCCTATCTGTTTTTATGAATTGCTAAGAACTTCTTACTCCTTAATGCCTTTAGAATCCTTTATTTCCATACCTGGCTGAAACATTGGTTGTAAAAGAGACACAATCCTTTATAAATGTCAAAGGAGTAGTTCCTGTGATGTCTTCCCACTGAGCAGGCGAGGTGCCCCCTGAGGGAACAACAGCAGATATGGTGACTTCATTACTGGGAGAAGCTTCTTGTAAAATTTTCATCATCATCCCATCTTCCTGCATACCAGTGTTTTGCACAACTTTAACTTTCAATTAATGACATGTACTAAAGGTAGTTTTTCTCTCTGTTCTCCTTTTACCAGCTTACAGTGATCTCCTTGTAAGATACTAGATTTTTCAAAATTAGTTTTCTACTGGAGTACTAATGGATGGTTTAAACTTGGCACAACCACAAGTTAGTTATAAGTACATTTTATAAGTGCAGAGATTTGTTGTTTCAAATAAACAATATACTTCCTTTATTATTTCTTAAAAAGGTAAGAAATATCAAGAAAGTTGAGCAGCTCATTTTGTTCTGCCTGAGTCCTTTAACTTTCCAAGGTAAAAGGGGAAATCAGTCATTAAAAATATGCTTAAAACAAATCAAAACAAAAAAACAACCTATCTTAATCTTGGGCTTTCAGTTAAAAATCCTATTAGGTTTATCAAATGGTAAATTGAACTCTGGATTCCAGAGGCTTATCACAGAATGTTTTCTCCTAAGTCTTGCATATTTCATCTATTGGATTACACTGGTGAGTAGGGTAAATGAGAATAATCATGTACTCTGCTTTTCTTTCCTCCTGGGGCTGTGGTGGAAGCAATGTTTTCCCCAAAGTCCATCCAATTTCCTGGAGTCTAAGGGTGTTGCTAGGTCTGCAACCTATGTCTAGGTCAGAGAGATTACCTAGGTGCTCAAGTAGATTCAGTAGGACCTCAGTAATTGTAAAAGGGTGCTATTGTTACTATACTTAATAGAGGAAAAATGATATCACTGAATTTTAAATGAGTCATGATATCAGCATGTTAAGGAAATGATTACAGGGATAATAGAGATGAGGTGACAGAGAAGTAAATTTTTTTTTCTAGTCTTAAAATGTTGGCATGGATGTTTCGTGGATTTATATCCTTGTACAGACATGCTAGCATCAATAGCAAATACAAAAACAACTTAACCAAACCTGTAATGCTGCAGAGAAGGCGCAGATTGGGAGCGGTGTCCCCTTTGTACCCGTTGGCTACGCCTTCTCCTGAGGGCAGGGGCACTGGAATGGTCATCGTGATAGGTTTATGGAACTTCCTCCTCCTAGGCTCCACAGTGACGATAGGGCTAAATGTTGCTTTGTTTCCAAGGATCTTTTTCACAATTTCATCTGGAACAGGTTGGGCCTAGAGATGAAGAAAAGATCTTAAATGAAAAGACATTTTTCTCTCATTATAAAGTTGACTTTTTAAGTGAGGAGGAAAAATACTCAAAACTAGACAATAAGAACAACAAATAAAAGTCTTTCTTCTTCAGCCTTTCTATTTCAGGAAGGTGTTAAAAAACAAATAAACAAAACGCAAAACAGCCTAACACTAACCGGAACTAGTGAGCCCAAGTATTTCCCCAGAAGAACACAGACAGCATGGCCTTGTCTGAAAGAGGGAATCAGATCTCACAGCAGAGAAGCCTCTTAGTCTAATCCCAAGGAAAGGACAACAAATATTGGGTCCAATGTATTTTAAATTTATGCAGGACATTCAGTGAAACATTATAAAAGCAACCTGCACCCATGTAAAACTTGAAGTTTTCACTTAGGTTAAAAAAAAAAGGTGTTCAAGATTTCAGAGGATTTCCATTCTAGTCTACTAAGCCTAACTTCTTCCGTATGGTTTCTTTGCCATTTGGTACAGTAATCAGTATGGGAGATGGCTGAAGGGAACTTCACACCACTGAAATGGAAGGTGGTTCTTTAGTTCCATGTGTTTACTGAAGGCCTTCCTAAGACTTTGGAGTGCTTGATTCTGAGAAAGCTAACTTCTTGGACATGAGAGGCCAGTCTCACAAAAAGAACATAATTTTTGGTTAAAATGTTAATTACTATATTAATTAACACAAAGAAGGTGGCTTCAGGTTATTTTCCTTATTCAGGAAGTAAAAAAGTACTGGTTAAGGTCTAACTGAAATAAATAAATGTAAGAAAGACCATTCCTGCCAAGATTTCTGGTCAACTTTCCAAACCAAAACAAGTTCCAACTGGTCTGGATAAAACCCAGTATTTATGGTTTACTTAAATCAAGCCAAAATTTGAAAGCTTGTACATTTCACTATTACCGATTTTTATGATGTGCCACATTATAAACCAAATCAAATATGGTTTGTTTCTTTAATGGTATATTTGCTTTTTGATGCTTTTGCTGCTACACATACTGAGACCAATAATCTATGGTTAAAAAAAAAGATCTTTCATCAGAAACCAAGTGATCAAAAACCAACTTTTAAGCAAAAAACCCTAAAATGTGTTCCTTATTTAATAAGCCACTAAATTAACTTGGGTACTTATGGTTTTATTTGAAAAAGGGTTAATCATTCCCAAGATGGTCTAATGCTTTGATTAGCAATGTCATTAGGATGAATTATGATAATTATCCAGAGTAGAAGATGCTCACATGCTTTCTACATGAACGAAAGAAAACAACTCTTTGTGAACATTACCTGGAGGCCCACTCGGATTCTTTTGGTCAAAGCGCCCTCCGGGAAAGAGGCCTGGACAAGGGGCACGGCGGTGCTGCTCAGAATTCCACCTTCAGGACCGATCTGGTTGCTTTCCTGCTTAATCCGGGAAACCACTGCAAAATACTGGGGGAAATCCTTAGTGATAATCCTGCAGATACGTTTTTTCCCTAATTCTTCTGGGCTATCAAGTTCTGAAAAGACAAATGAATAAAAAAGCCATTAGAATAAGCCTTTCTACACAATACCTTGAGATGAGCTTGTGTGATTTTAATAGTTAAAATTATATTCAGTCATCTAAACAGAGTTTTTATGATAAAAATTATCTTAAAATAATATCAACCTTGGCAAAAATTTTATAAACATATTCACAGACAGTATTTACAGACAATCATTTCTACTGAAGAGGAACAAACATCTAAACACATGAACAACTTTCTACTCTTCAAGAAGTGATACCTCCTTCTGCCTTCAAGCCATCAAAAGTAGGAATGAGGAAAAAGTAGGACCTCACAAGAAAGTGAATAAAGACTTAAGTATATCTGAAAAGTTCTGGAACTTTACTTAAAAACCTCTTTAGATTTTTATTTATGATTTAGCTTTGTTCTTTCAAGTAGAATTTCAGTTGTTTCAACACTACCTTTTAAAATAAACTGTCTTTTCCCCACTGATATGAACCTTAATATATGACTTTGACTTAAATATATTCATTTAAGAATTGAACATTCTAGGCTATTAGCACTGGTTCAGAGGGATGGGAAATGGAGGTGAGGAGGGGAGAAGAGGGAAAGGAACAAGACAGTATGTCTTTTGGGTTTATGAAATTGGGGTGGTTTGACCTGTTACAAAATAAAGGGAAAATCCCCAAACTTCAGGGAGCAGTGTTGGTTTTATTTTTGTTGTTTGCTACTCACATAAACCTCCTTTCTTACCTCAGATAGAATAGCACATGTCCTACCATCCCTTAACTATGCACATGTCTGCTCTTTAATCAGATATGCAGGGCTGAGATCATGGCTTATGCCAAACAGAAATGTGTACAGTGGTAAACTGGATGTCAGGTAACTGGCTCAGTGACATCTCATTTTACAGATGAACCATCTAACTCTGAGATGGAAGCACCAAGCGAGCTGTTAGGAGAGAAATACAGTTCAACCCAGATCAAAAATGGAACTGGAATTTTGGTCCTTTTTGTTTCCTAACTATCTCCTTCCCCGCTACTCTGTCCAAACCTAAATACTGAGTCCCTAGCAAAGGGCAAAAAGTAAGTAAGTAAGTGAGTGAGTAAATAAATAAATAAATAAATAAATAAATAAAGGAAGGTTCATATGGACAAACAGGAAAGACCCAAAGAATTTGCTCAGAAAAATATTCTGGCTAAGTTTTCATTTATTCAGCAATTGACAGAAAATAAGTTTTCCATTCAGAGCAGATATATTTCCCTTTCCACAATTTGGCTTATTTTAAAAAGTCTGAATTCTCAGAGTCATAACTCATGTCACAACTGACAGAGTTCAGATCATTTGCTTAAATTGCTCTGCCACATATCAGCTGCAGCTAAGCAGACTCTTTTACTTCAGCCTCCAGCTGTGATTATGTTCTTCTAGAGATGGCCTAGGACTCCAAAGAGTGCAAGCAAGCTAAGATGACTGTGCCATGAAATTAGATCCTTCAAACAAAACATTTTTCCTAACTGCATGTAACAGGCTGTATATCCTGTGAGTATGAAGTTTACTTGAGATCAGTCTGGAACTACTGGAGGACCTGAGGCATCTTAGCTGTGTGTAAGTGTTGTGGGTATGTGCACGTACGTGTGTGAGGAGTCAGAGAAAGTTGTATCACTCCTGGAAACTGTAAGAGCAATGGATTGAGAAGAACTGCCTCTTATAGTGGAGGTAGCCTGGCCACTCTTATATTACCTTTGATAAAGCATTAAAGCCACTCTGAGTAAAAAACAAGTGTGTACAGCTCAGGTGCAGATGAGCAGGAAATGGAGCAACTCAGATTTCTAACTGCACACTCAACTGCTGACATCTTTTAGGACTTGCCAGTGTTTGGGGATCCTCTGTGTAGTACCTACTCTGTGTTTCAATGCTTTTAGCAACTTCTCTGTCTCCATTAAAAATGTGCTTAATTATTCATCATCAATATGTATCTTAACAGGCATTTTAAAGATAAGCCTCAACCCAGAGGAACAAATAAAGTGAGAATTTTAGGCATTAGAATCCCCATGCACCATTCTTTAAACAGAATCATAAACGCATTGCCTTCTTGAATTACTTAAATTTCAAGACCTCTGCATGATGAAATGGAGAAAATCTTTTAATTAGGCTATATTTTTAATCTGTTTGTGCATTTAAAATATTTTAACTTTTTTCCTGAGAATTTAAAGTGAACAGAAATGTAAAAAAAAAAAACCAAATTTAAATACTGGCTTATAAAAAGCAGCATAATCTCTCAAAAGCTACAGCTGAATCTAGGCTCTTACATGCTAGGGTATCTGCATAAGTAAGGAAACAGATGATGTAGGTAGTAAGTAAATGTAAGGAGGCAGAGAAGGAGGTGAAAACCAGTTAGTAAAGTCACTACTCACTTCTTATGGCCTGGCCCGAAAATCTAAGATCTTGTAATAAAATCACAAGCTCACAAGATCTTACTGGCCATCAATAGTACAGAGGTTTAATAAATTATAATACATTCATACTATGGAATATTATGCAGTATTAAAAAGTATGGGCTCAAGGTATTGTTATGGAAAAGTCACAAATAATATGATTACAATTGACTAATCACATCTTTATATTCCTATGTGTAAATTCATGTAATTTACATAAAAATTAGGGGAGGGGGAAGAGAAGAGGAAAATTATATATTATAATGAATGTACAGCCAAGCATTATTGCATGGGTAACAATACTAATGCTAGTATTAAATAATAAATATAATATACATACATGTGATAGATAATACAATAGACTATTTAGTGTTTTAATATAGATTCAACTCAAGAATTTTTTTTGCTTTCAAAAAGGAACTGAAATACAAAAATGAAATGATCTTAGTGGAATGTCTGAAAACAGGTAACTCAAGACTCAACTGTAAGAGGGACTGAGAAAATGGCTCTCAACACTCAGTTATGGTGGGGTCCTGACTTGGGGACACATCACCCAACATCACAAGCACCTTACCAAAGGCTTTTTATCCTATTTAAAATTCTGATAATTGATGTGTATTAAAATTATATTTTTTCATAAGATTTGAAGTAATTACAGTCAAATTCAAAATTAAATGATGTTTGATACTGAGGCTTGGGACTTTGTATTCACCTAGTAGCCACTAAACAAAGAAATCAATTAACAATCAGACTCACATTTTTCATACCAAATAACTGCATAATTCTTTAAATATTTTGCCTTCTAAAGTATATGCAGTATAGAGATGGTTGCTTATTCTTTTAATAGATTAATAAAAAACTAATTTTTAAAAAGTTTTTATTTTTTTTAATTAAAAAAACTATAAGCAAAAAGTGGCTCTAGTTTCCCTACTTTTTAATCCAGAGTAGTCTATTATGTCCATGTGTTTATAACTCAGAAATTACTGTTTACTTAGTGGATGTTTACCCAAACTGAACTAAAAACGTATGAGGATAGATGCTCAAGATGGCGGCATGAGTAGGGTGTGGAAATCTCTCAAAACCATATATATTTTGAAAATACAGAAAATACAACTATTCCTAAAAGAGTGACTAGAAGTACACCAGCCAGGCTATATCTACATCTATAAGAACTCAACATCTCACGAATCAGGTAAGATACAAAGCCATGACCTGGCAGAACCCGAGCACTCTCTCCACCCCAGCTCACTGGCAGGAAGAAAAGAATCAGAGTGGGGAGGGAGTGGAAGCACAGGACTGCTTAATAACCAGCCCTAGTAATTTGCAATGGGAGCACAGACACACATTGCATGGTGTACTGGATATCAAAGGAACGGAAAAGCAAAATCCGAGACTAAGACTGCGAACAAGTTCCCATATCTGGCTGCCCTGGAACAAAAGAAAAGTGGGCACTTTAAAAGTCTTAAAGGGACAACGGTTTAACAAGTGGACAAAATCATCCAGGCACACTCAGCCCAGCAGGCTGGGAACGTTAAGGAACTTCAGGTGCCCTAACTCCCTGGGTGGCAACACAGCTTCAAAGCCCCTCAGGGCAAAAGGCAGCCTGCTGTTCATTCCCCGCTGCCTGCACTGCAAGTGAACTGGCTGACCCGCCATTGCTGCAGAGCGGCCAGGAGCAGCCCTGCCCACAGCAACCACACAGAAGCTTCCCAGCATGTGGCTAACTGGGCCAGATCGAGAGGTTGCCCCCTGCGCACAGTTGACAGGCACAGACACCAGAAATGGGTGCAGAGTCTGGAAGGCACAAAAGGGCTTTATTCTCAAAGCGAACATGCACTGCTCGCCTGCTACCCCTGCCAGTGCCCTAGGCCATCCCAAGGGCCACCCCGCCCACACCAGATCAGAGGATTAACCCAGAGGCTGCATCAGTGTGAGGCTGACTGGCACAGGAAGAAGAAACTGGCGTGTAGTCTAGAAAGACTGTAGGGGCTCTGTTATCACGGCGAACACTCACCGGCGAACACTCACTGATCGCCTGCAACCACCGGCAGTGCCCTGGGCCATCCCAAGGGCTGCCCCACCCACGGCAGCTCAGGGCATCAACCCAGAGGCTGCTCCCTGTGTGTGGATGACTGACACAGGCAGCAGAGATGGGCAAGGTGACCAGCAAGCAAGAAGGGACTTTGTTCTCCCAGCTGACACACATGCCGCTTGCCGGCAATCACTTCCAACACCATGAAAATGCAGAACCTTGTTCAGTCCAAAATCCCTCAAACACCAGAGAGAGGGCCTGGTGAGACCAAAATTACCAATCTTCCTGAAAAATAATTCAAAATAAAAGTCATAAGCATGCTGATGGAGCTACAGGGAAATATGGAAAGCTAAGGGATGAATTCCAGAGGGAGGTAACAGAAATGAAACAAACAATGGAAAGACTTAAGAGCAGACTGGATGAGGTGGAAGTGACTGTTAATGGAAAAAGAAATTAGAGAACAGGAATACTGAGAAGCTGAGGCAGAGAGAGATAAAAGGATCTCTAGGAATGAAAGAATATTAAGAGAACTGTGTGACCAATCCAAATGGAATAATATTTGCATTATAGGGGTACCAGAAGAAGAAGAGAGAGAAAAAGGGGTAGAAAGTGTCTTTGAAGAAATAATTGCTGAAAATTTCCCCAGTCTGGGGAAGGAAATAGTCTCTCAGACCATGGAAGTCCACAGATCTCCCAACACAAGGGACCCAAGGACATATAATACTTAAAATGGCAAAGATCAAAGACTAGGACAGAGTATTAAAAGTAGCCATAGAGAGAAAAAAGATCACCTCCAAAGGAAAACCCATCAGGCTATTATCAGACTTCTCAGCAGAAACCCTACAGGCCAGAAGGGAATGGCATGATATATTCAATCCAATGAAAGAGAAGGGCCTTGAACCAAGAATACTGTATCCAGCAAGATTATCTTTTATATTTGGAGGAGGGATTAAACAATTCCCAGATAAGCAAAAGTTGATGGAATTTACCTCCCACCAAACATCCTACAGTGTATTTTAAAGGGACTGCTCTAGATGGAAGTGTTCCTAAGGCTAAATAGATGTTATCAGAGAAAATAAACCACAGCAAAGAAAACAGACCAACCAAATACTAACTAAATGCAAAATAAAATCAGCTATCCACAAAATCAGTCAAGGGAGACACAAAAGAGTACAGAATAAAACACCTAACAGATAAAGAGTGGAGGAGGAAGAAAAAAGAAGGGAGAGAAACAAAGAATCATCAGACTGTGTTTATAATAGGGTAATAAGTGAGTTAAAGTTAGATGGTTAGATAGTAAAGAAGTTATCCTTAAACCTTTGGTAACCACAAATCCAAAGCTTGCAATGGCAATAAGTACATATCTATCGATAATCACCCTAAATGTAAATGGACTGAATGCACCAATCAAAAGACACAGAGTAATAGAATGAATAAAAAAGCAAGATCCATCTATATGCTGCCTAGAAGACACTCAACTCTAACCCAAAGACATACGCAGACTAAAAGTAAAGGGATGGAAGAAAGATATTTCATGCAAACAATAGGGAGAAAAAACAAGGTGTTGCACTACCTGTATCAGACAAAATAGACTTCAAAACAAAGAAAGTAACAAGAGAAAAGGATATTACATAATGATAAAGGGGTCAGTCCAACTAGAGGATATAACGATTATAAATATCTATGCACCCAACACAGGAGCACCTACATATGTGAAACAAATACTAACAGAATTACAGGAGGAAATAGACAGCAATGCATTCATCTTAGGAGACTTCAACACACCACTCACTCCAAAGGACAGATCAACGAGACAGAAAATAAGTAAGGACACAGAGGCACTGAACAATACATTAGAACAGATGAACCTAACAGACATCTACAAAACTCTACACCCAAAAGCAGCAGGATACACATTCTTCTCAAGTGCACATGGAACACTTTCCAGAATAGACCACATACTAGGCTGTAAAAAGAGCCTCAGTAAATTTTAAAAGACTGAAATTGTACCAATCAAATTCTCATATCACAAAGGTATAAAACTAGAAATAAACTGTACAAAGAAAACAAAAAGGCTCACAAACACATGGAGGCTTAACAACATGTTACTAAATAATCAATGGATCAATGACCAAATTACAACAGACACCAAGCAATACACGGAGACAAATGAAAACAACAGGACAATGCCCCAACTTCTGTGGGATGCAGCAAAGGCAGTTCTAAGAGGAAAGTATATAGCAATACCAGCCTATTTAAAGAAGGAAGAACAATCCCAAATGAATACCCTCAATTCACAGTTATTGAAACTGGAAAAAGAAGAACAAATGATGCCCAAAGTCAGCAGAAGAAGGGATATAATAAAGATCAGAGAAGAAGTAAATAAAATTGAGAAGAATAAAACAATAGAAAAAAATTAATGAAATCAAGAGCTGTTTTTTTGAGAAACTATAGAAAAATAGATAAATCCCTAGCCAGACTTTTCAAGAAAAAATGAATCTAAACACATAAACAGAATCAGATATGAGAAAGAAAAAAATCACTATGAACACCACAGAAATAAAAGAATTATTAGAGAATACTATAAAAAATGATACGCTAACAAACTGGATAACCTAGAAGAAATGGACAACTTTCTAGAAAAATACAACCTTCCAAGACTGACCCACGAAGAAACAGCAAATCTAAGCAGAACAATTACCAGCAACGAAATTGAATTGGTAATCAAAAAACTACCCAAGAACAAAACCACCGGACCAGATGGATTCACCACTGAATTTTATCAGACATTAAGAGAAGACATAGTACCCATTCTCCTTAAAGTTTTCCAAAGAATAGAAGAGGAAGGAATACTTCCAAACTCATTCTATGAAGCCAGCATCACTCTAATACCAAAACGAGGCAAAGACACCACAAAAAAAAAAACTACAGACCAATATCCCTGATGATCATAGATGCAAAAATACGCAACAAAATATTAGCAAACTGAATTCAAAAATACATCAAGAGGATCATACACCATGATCAAGTGGGATACATCCCAGGGTTGCAAGGATGGCACAACATTCGAAAATCCATCAACATCATCCACCACATCAACAAGAAGAAGGACAAAAACCACATGATCATCTCCATAGATGCTGAAAAAACACTCAACAAAATTCAACATCCATTCATCATAAAAACTCTCAATGAAATGGGTATAGAGGGCAAGTACCTCAACATAATAAAGGCCATATATGACAAACCCACAGCCAACATCGTACTTAATAGCGAGAAGCTTAAAGATTTTCCCCTAAGATCGGGAACCAGAGAACGATGCCCACTCTCCATGCTCTTATTCAACATAGTACAGGAGGTCCTAGCCAGGGCAATCAGACAACAGAAAGAAATAAAAGGCATCCAGATTGGTAAGGAAGAAGTCAAATTGTCACTGTTTGCAGATGACATGATATTGTACATAGAAAACCCTGAAGAATCCACTCCAAAACTACTAGAACTAATATCAGAATTCAGCAAAGTTGAAGCATACAAAATTAATACACAGAAATCTGTTGCATTCCTATACACTAATGATGAGTTGGCAGAAAGAGAAATCAGGAAAACAATTCCATTCACAGTTGCATCAAAAAGACTAAAATACCTAGGAATAAACCTAACCAAGGAACTGAAAGACCTATGCTCTGAAAACTACAAGACACTCATGAGAGACATTAAAGAAGATACCAATAAATGGAAACACATCCCATGCTCATGGATAGGAAGAATTAATATTGTCAAAATGGCCATCCTGCCTAAAGCAATCTACAGATTCAAGGCAATTCCTATCAAAATACCAACAGCATTCTTCAATGAACTAGAGCAAATAGTTCTAAAATTCATATGGAACCACAAAAGACCCCGAATAGCCAAAGAAATGCTGAGAAGGAAGAATAAAACGAGGGGAATTACCTCTCTGACTTCAAGCTCTACTACAAAGCCACAGTAATCAAGACAATTTGGTACTGGCACAAGAACAGACCCATAGATCAATGGAACAGACTAGAGAGCCCAGATATAAACCCAAGTATATATGGTCAATTAATATATGATAAAGGAGCCATGAATATACAACGGGAAAATGACAGCCTCTTCAACAGCTGGTGTTGGCAAAACTGGACAGCTACATGTAAGAGAATGAAACTGGATTATTGTCTAACCCCATACACTAAAGTGAACTCACAATGGATCAAAGACCTGAAGGTAAGTCATGAAACCATAAAACTCTTAGAAAAAACATAGGCAAAAATCTCTTGGACATACACATGAGCAACTTCTTGTCTCCCCAGGCAAGGGAAACAAAAGCAAAAATGAACAAGTGGGACTATATCAAACTAAAAAGCTTCTGTACAGCAAAGGACACTATCAGTAGAACAAAAAGACATCCCACAGCATGGGAGAATATATTCACAAATGACATATCAGATAAGGGGTTGACATCCAAATTATATAAAGAGTTCACATACATCAACAAACCAAAAGCAAATAGGCCAATTAAAAAATGGGCAGAGGAGCTGAACAGACACTTCTCCAAAGAAGAAATTCAGATGGCCAACAGGCACATGAAAAGATGCTCCACATCACTAATCACCAGAGTAATGCAAATTAAAACCACAATGAGATGTCACCTCACACCAGTTAGGATGGCCACCATCCAAAAGACAACCAACAACAAATGTTGGTGGGGATGTGGAGAAAGGGGAACCCTCCTACACTGCTGGTGGGAATGTAAAGTAGTTCAACCATTGTGGAAAGCAGTATGGAGGTTCCTCAAAAAACTCAAAATGGAAATACCATTTGACCCAGGAATTCCACTTCTAAGAATTTACCCTAAGAATACAGGAGCCCAGTTTCAAAAAGACATATGCACCCCTATGTTTATCACAGCACTATTTACAATAGCCAAGAAATGGAAGGAACCTAAGTGTCCATCAGTAGATGAATGGATAAAGAAGATGTGGTACATATATAAAATGGAATATTATTCAGCCATAAGAAGAAAACAAATCCTACCATTTGCAACAACATGGATGGAGCTAGAGGGTATTATGTTCAGAAAGACAAGTATCAAATGATTTCACTCATCTGTAGAGTATAAGAACAAGAAAAACTGAAGGAACAAAACAGCAGCGGACTCACAGAACCCAAGAATGGACTAACAGTTACCAAAGGGAAAGAGACTGGGGAGGATGGGTGGGAAGGGAGGGATAAGGGGAAAAAAGGGGCATTACGATTAGCACACATAATGTAGGGGTGGGGGCACGCAGAAGGCAGTATAACACAGAGGAGACAAGTAGTGACTCAGTGACTCTATAGCATCTTACTATGCTGATGGACAATGACTGCAATGGGGTATGTGGTGGGGACTTGATAATGGGGGGAGTCTAGAAACCATAATGTTGCTCATGTAATTGTACATTAATGATACAAAAAAAAGTATGAGGATATAAAACTCTTCTCAAAGTTTTGTATCAGAAACTAAAAGGTGTATCTGGAAAGTTATTTCTAGGCAAATAGCAACAAAGTCTGATAATGTAAAAATGAACACCAGTGATCTTTCCAGGATTGTATTTATATGTATTCAAATTTTTAAATCCTCTTCTACAGAGGACATAGAAGCAGAAATATATTACCAAGAATCTTTGCTTCACTGCCACCCTCTACATACAGAGATAAACTCAACAAAATGATCTGCAGTATAAATGTGATTCTGTGTCACATTCATACCCAGAGAGAACCTAGCTGTTAGTGCACTGTGCCCCAAACTAGCCAGATCATCAGTGGTAACAGTGCTACATACATTAAGAACACAGATTCCTACACTTCTCTTGTGGAATGTCTGACTTGGTAGGCCAGGGATGGAACCTGAAAATATGCTTTTCACGCTTAATTCAGATGACTTCATGACTTGACACATTTGGGAAGCAAGGTCTTAGTAGACTCTTGTCCTGTACTTGTCCTTAAAAATTCAGAACCCAAATCATTAAAAACATGGCAATAAAACCTATCTGTTACTTCTAAATGGCTTTGTTTTTTAAAAGGAAATACTAAATCACTCCAAAGCTACAGAATTAAAGGAGAAAAGGTAATAAAACTTCAGAGTTTCCTACCTTTCAAAGTGATTCATGCCATAGACTATGAAAGGACCCTGGAATCTCTCTCTTTTTAATTTATTACTACTAAAAAGTTTTTACCAAAAAAGATTAAAGGGAAAAGAAAGAGGTCAGTTTTGAAATAGGTAGTTTTGGCCAGGGGGAAGGTCAAAATTTACACTTACTGATGTTCATTCTGTGGTCAGTCAATTACTATTTGGCCCACATAGCATTCTGATAAAGTAAGTGTCTGAAGTCAGAGAAAATAAATGACTTGCCCAAACTGACTTTGCTGGTCTGCTTTAGAGATGAGACTGAATGTAGGTCTAGGAACTGGATCAGGGGCAGAGAAGTGATGAAGTCACACGTACATGGACTTTAATCACTGTTCACTAGTGTCTTTGCGTATTACCTGGCCCATGGGTGGAAGATGGTAAATGGATGAGTGATGGACAGATTCACATATACCCTGGTCCAGAAGGGGACATGACTTCTTTTTTTAACTGAGCAGAAAGCCCTAATTATAGTGATCTTTCTGCTGCACTCAATATGGAAACTAGTGTTCTACAGCTTTCTTGCCTCACTAATGATAAATTTCTTAAGCTCCTTGTAACTCATTTTGTTTCTTTATTTGTGAAAGGTTGGAGAGCATTTTCTGTAACAGATTTTGCAAGACAGCGACAAGGATCATAAAATGATTTACATAAAATGCAAATATAAGTGGTTATGGAGATTGCAATACAAGAAGTATAAATAACAGGATTCAAATCATGCTCCCACTAAATGAGTTACTCTTAAAGCTTTCAGATGATCATGCTGATTAGTTTTGCCTCACTCTTGAATGCTTATGATTAAATGTTTTGATAACCTGGTCAAATGGAGCCATGACTCTTTCCTATATCAAATTTGTTTTTTGAAGGCTGTTTGTGACCTGGTCAGTTTGAGTGTGAATATTCTGTAGAAGGAATACAGCCTTAAGGTTTCATAAATGATGGTTTCTCTGTGTAGGGTTTAATTTCTCATCAGGTGAATGTTCTGCTCAGCTTGCTTCTCTAAAAATGGAATATTTGATATTGAACGGTGAGAAAAAATGGAGTCTTAGAATGTTAGAATGCAAAAGGGCAAGAGCTGGTTTAGGTCTGTGGTAAGTCATTGGAAACAGGTGCCATGGTTTCAAATCCGCCTCTCCAACCAGTGAGCTTGGACCTGGGACAAGTTCCTAAACTCTGAGCCCTATGTTCCTCATCTGTAAGATCTGAGTAAGAAGTTTCCTCTAAGGTGGATATGACAAATAAATGATAGAAAATCACCAGCACAGTCCTATTCATGTAATTTAGGTTCCAGATTCTTTCCAAGGTCACACAGCTTTGAAGTAGATGAGAACTAGAGAGCCAGTGTGTGGCAAATATAAGGTTGGATTTTTTTAAAGACCATCACACTACCTGTTTTGTATCTCTACAGTGTATAAATCTGAGTTGCTTGCTATCATTTCAATTTCATTCTGTTTCTTAAAAGAAAACTTCACCACTAGAATATTTAATATCAGATAAATTGGGGGAAATGAAGAAAATAAAAGATAAATTTATAATATTCAACTCTGACTGTAGAATATGTGGAACAATAGAACACTTGTGATATAGTCTCTGAACTATTTCAGAAAACTATAGGCATTCATTTCTTTGGAATTAAAGTTCAGGTCCATCTGAATATGCAACTTTTGTAACAAGTCTACCAAAGATGTTATAGGGAAAGAGACATTTAAATGATATAACTTGACCCTTCTTCAATGTAAACAGAGAATCTTTTCAAATTTTTTCAACTGTATTTTGAAATAATTATAGATTCATGAAACATTGCAAAGACAGTCCAGAGAGGTACCATGCAAATCTACAATTTTAGCAATTTAACTCATATTCTTACTCAATTTTGGCATCTGCTTTATGTCTGTCTGGATTAGTATTATTTTATATCTTTATTCAAGGTAGGAACCTTCTTTATTATTCAGATTTGCACAATGAATTGAGTGCTAATAATGCAGAATGTCTGGAAACAATGATCTACTTGTTTGTTTTTCCCTCCAATTTTAGCAATCCATGTTATTTCTGCCAATTACATAGCTTAAGGTTATTTTTAGAAAGTAATTTTAATCATTATGTACTCTTCCCCTGCCCCCCCAGGCCTCCTCTCCCCATTTGGTTGTGATATCCCTTCCTTTAGAAAGTTGCTTTCTGTCTCGGGTATGGGTCACTGAATTATTTAGGAAATGTATCACCAAAAGCGGGGGCATATACATGGATACAAAACGTTTCCCATTCATTCATCAGATCTTGATGAAGTGACAACACTGTGCCAAGAGCTGTCATAAGCAGCAGGCATAATGGCTGTCGACAAGCAGAGCCAGTCCCTGCCCTCATGGACCTTACAGACATCAGGGAAGACAGCAAAGGTCAGTTACTTGCTACTGAAGACAGGTCAGGTGTTGTGGATGTATCTACCAGGTGGATCTAACTTAACCTGGGCTTCCTGGAAGAAGACAAGTGAAGGAGAGGATGTTTGGCCATGTTGGAATAATCACCTAAGGCTTTCCTTCATGACTACATAAGCCTCAAATTCTTTGCATCTGTATCTCCATGCTTTTTCCAGAAAAACGTTCTTCCAAATTTGCTTACTTTTCAAAACACTTGTGAAAATGAAAATAAAAAGGCATGGCTTTCAGGCATTGGCCCCATCACTTTCTTCAACTCTTTGTTTAAATCATTAATATTATATCCAGGCAAAAAACAATATAATCCAATCTTCAAAATCAGGATCATAAATAATGCCTTAAGGCTAAACACCGTAAGTCAATAGCACTGCATGTGGAGCAGATAACGTAAGTGTGAACTCCATGGGGCCTAGACCTGCTACACTGGCTATTCACATCAACACTAATGGTAATGGAGGCTTACGCCCCACCTCTCACACCTGCTTCACTGTCCTCAGAAGGCTCAGAACCCCAGTCTGTATGACATGTGGGGCAGGGCGCCTGATGTCATCACTTTGACCCACTAGTGTTTCATAGACACATAATTGCTGGAAAATCCATATATACAGAAGTAGATAAAACTTGGCATTATTAATGCCTATTTGCTTTTATCCCATTTTCACTTCTGACCATGAAGTGTGGGAGAATTAATTGTTCAGGTAGTTTCTTTTCCTTTTGCAATGTCGTGAGCATTCTTCAACTGATTTAAGGGACAGTTTTATGGCAATGGACTGAAAGCAAGGTAACTATTTTGTTATGGTTTAATTAACAATTTTGGTGTGTTTTTTTATTTTGTACTCCAACCACAATCCCGATTTGGTTAAGGGAAATTTTACTTAACCCTCCAGTATTTTTCAAAATTGTTAATAGATTTCTCCAACAGATGGCGCTGTGTACAACATAAAGCTACAGATTTCACTTGACAATGCTTTAGGCTTCTGCAATCTAACTTGACACTTCAAGATTACTATTTGTCTCATAGCTGATAAATTAAAAACATGTTCAATTGAAATGAACCAAAGTAGTGATTTTTAACTGAGAAGTCTGTTTCTAAACTATTGTTTATATAGTTAGATAATAAATCATGGCAAATGTACTTTGTTACATAAAATATAAGTATCAATTTTTCTTCCCTGCTTCAATTCAAAATAGCATAATTATTAAATCTAAAATGTATTATCTTAAAAAGCTCACCTGTTCTCATCTGCAAGTTAAGCAATGACAACAAGTAAGAAGATATTTTCCTAGCATTACAACGTTGTTTAGAGAACTTCAGCAACTTCTTGTTCCAATATAGTGATTGGGATTTTCAAAGAACAGCATGATTCATATATTCTGAAAGCATTGTTGTGATACTTAGGTAGCAATGATTTTGATTTTAAAACCTACTAGATGTGTAAAACAAACTCTACACACTGTCCAGAGCAACACTGTCTTAAAGAAATATAATGCAAGCCCGAATGTAATTTTAACCTTCTGATAGCCACACTAAAATCTAAAAAGTAACAGGTGAAATTTATTTTAATGTTGTATTTAGTATATCCAAAATATTACCACTTTAACATGTATCCAATATAAAATTTTTACAATGTAAAATCCATTATATATATATATATATGTATGTATGTATGTATGTGTGTGTATATATATATATATATGAATGTGTGTGTGTATATATATGTATGTGTGTGTGTGTGCGTGCGTGTGTGTGTGTGTGTGTGTGTGTGTGTAGATACAGAGAGAGAGCTTTGTGAGTTTAATTAGGGTAAGGTTTTAACTGAACTTACAAAGTGGATTCAATCTGATGCACTTTAAAAATGGTGTTTTGGGCAAGGAGCAGAATGAGTATTTGCTGTTCTGTGCTTTTTTCTGCTGAGAAAACACGAATTGACAAGTGTTAGAACAAGATCTACATCTGCCGTCAAAGAGAAAAGCTGCTCCTGCCGCATGATACCTTAGTGATAATACAAGGTTCTTCACACCGAGACCAACTCTCCTGTGTCTTTCTGGCCTGCTTATTAGCATAATCATCACGCTTTTGTCTCTGGGCTTGCTAGGGACAGAAAGAACTCTTAATTCTACATTATTTTGCAATGACAACTTTTCCTCAACACATATCATATCCTTTTGAGTCATACAAGAACTAAGAGGGCACCTTGATTAGCAACAGGAAGTTTAAATCGCAGCTGACATTCGTGTAACATTTTTGTTCTACACAAAGCACTTCATTAGGCATCCTTCATTGGAGAACACATATAGGCAAAGGAGTATTGTAGCGAACAACTAGGTTTGGAGCTGGAGGTCTAGACCTATTTACTATTTCCTGACTGGTTGGTGGTGAGGTGAGTGTCATCATCAATAGTGACCAGGGCTTCTGCTAGCCCTGGTGGTGTCTTTGTATGATGTGGAAAAGGGTGCTATTTGGGGAGGATACAGTCCTGAAGATACATGGCTTGGAAACTAGTCAGTAGCTTTGAGAAAGTTACGTAGGCGTGCCCTTTGTCCTGCAGGGTGGTGCCGGAGCAGATGTCCTGGCGTGTGGAACAAGATTTCGGCCCTCACTTGCTGTACAAGGCAGCTGTGACTGTAACACTGGGTGGCTCTCATCTATCAAACAGCATGCTACATTAGCTCATCCGTTCCCCAGTGGTTCCCTATGAGGTATCCTCACTTGATAGATTTAAACTAAAGTTTAGACTAGAGACTGACTGCTTGGTTAGGGTCACACAGCTAGTAAGCGGTGGAGCCAGGATGGGAACTGTAGTCTATGTGATGTCCACAGATCATGCTGTAGATAACCCATAATGCTTAATTGTTATGAACTAGGGAAATTAATAGGTTAAATAAAACAGTAAATATTTCTCTTTTTCTTTAAGGAATTCTTGAGTAATCTGGCCTGATTTATTTTATGTACTATTTTTACCTTGCTAATTATAACTATCCGGGAGCAGAGTGGACAAGATGGAAAATAACATGGAACCTCCTAAACTGTGCTTGTGCTTTTCTTCCTATGGGAACTTTGACTAGTTGGACCTTGAAGGAAAAAGAGAGTTTGGATTTTTTTGGAGATAGATTAATTTTTATTTCTGCCTGTTTTTATAAAGGTGATGTTCCAGTAAGAATGAAATGTTTTGGGGGACAGGAGAAGAGCAGTGCTAAGTAAAGCTTGAGCTTGGTAAAAAATCTGATTGAACTTCATTTATAAAATGTATGTAATGGTTCCTTCATTATTTTTATTTCTAATTTAATACATGGAAAAAACCGCTGTGCCATGAAAATTTAGTCCTCATTTTTGCCGTAGTGGCTTCCTGTGCTTGATTCTTTAATCCTGGAAGTATTTAAATTTCCTTTTAATTGTCTGAAATGAAACCAAAGTTTATCTGGTCTTTAAAAATGTAGAAAAGAAACTCTACCTACTGTTTCCAATAAGACACATAGAATCTAGGCCAAAGGGCTCTATTATCAGTTCTTAAAAACACCTGACAGATGCTCTTAGTATGGTAGCATGTAGGGCATCATTTGTCTTAGTAAAGACAGGCTTAATTCTTATCTGAAAACTGGTTTCTTAAAAACAAAGTGAAGATGTGCCAGCATGAAATCATGGAAGTCTATTCCATAAATAAACCTTAAAATTAAAAATAAATTCTTCTTCTGCCTGATAGGACATACCATAATCTATACTCACAAATGAAGGGGAACATACTATTACATTTGGTGTTTTGGCTAGAACTGCGGTGTCCAGTGAGGTAGTTATTGGCCACATGGGACTATCTGAAATCCATCAAAATTAAAGCAAACTAAAAAGTACCTTCCTCAGTTGCACAAGTCACGTTTCAAGTGCTCGGGAGTCACACATGTCTAGTGATTACTGTTGGACAGCACAGGCATAGAGTATTTCCATCACCATAGGAAGTTCTATTGGACAGCGTGGCCTTAGAATAGTCAATATTCTTCCTAGAATATTTGTTACTTCTGTAAATATTTCCTCAAGTAAATGCTCCTCTTTAACTTTTTTCTCCTGGGGATTAACATTAATAAAGTTTGGGGTCACACAGGCAACAATCTAATGAAGGCTTTCCTCCACATATTCTAACGAGGGACCCCTTCTGCCCACTCTCCACGACTGAGTAAGTGCCTGAACCAGCACTGTGCCAGACACAGGTGACTCCAGATGATTAAGCCACCTTGCCTCAGAAATTCACAATATCAAGGTAGTTATCTGTTCAAGAAAATCCTTGTGTAGTAGATGCTACATTTTAAGAATGAGTAATGAGAAATCAGAAGTTATAGATGACATGTGATGTAAATATCAGTATTATGTATAAATGTTTAATGTATATTCATTTAAATTATATAATAATGGAAGTCCTTTCCATAAATAAACCTAATTTTTAAAAAATATACATTTAAAATAACTATTCTTTAGATAACATTTAAAATTATCTTCTAGACCTTTAAATCTATAGATTTGTAGGAATGTTCTTCTTTAGATTTATTTCCTTAGGACACTCATTACTAAAACAAGTGGGATACAGTTAAGTCTTTGAAAACACGTAGAACTAGATCTCAAGCCCAGCATTGCTACTTAGTCGGGGTGACCTTAGATAAGTTACTTGACTTTTTCTGAACTTCAGTTCCCTCATCTGTAAAGTGGGATCAAAACTACCAACTTTGCAGTACTATACTTTCATTTAAAATGTTCCTATGTAAGGGCATTTATCAGTGCCTCACGAATGCTGGACACTCATCAATTATTAGCTTCCCTCTACCTTGGTGTAAAGACATCTTTAAATTCTTGGCTGGCTGTGACTGTGTCTTACACAAAACCTTTGATTTGACAATTTTTTCTATAGCATGAATAATTAGTGATAATAGCTGATATTTACCAAGGGCTTACTGTGTGACAAGGGCTGTATATCATGTAAGTGTGCCACATACTTACTTATTTTTTCTCAACAGCAGCCCTCTGAAGTAAGAAAGGTAATCTCCATTTTATAGAAGTAAAAGGCTCACAGGGGTCAAAGAGCTTGCCCACAGTCACCCTTACGCCTGTCTGGCTTCTTTATCCACACTTCAAAGCAAGGAGAGACTATGTTGGATGATCTTTAAAAGCCAGTGAATTAAATGCTAAGAGAGTAAATTTATGGTATGTGAATTATACCTCCAATGGTGCTGTTACTTAAAGAAATTGCTGTATTTGTAGGGATTAGGCAGTATAAAGTAGAGATTAGTTTTATTTTATGTCAGGCTTGGTCTCTAATTTAATTTTTTTAAGGAAAACTGTATCAAGTACCCACTCTCAAAACAAGTCTATTCCCAATGTCCAGAAAAACCCTATGATTCTGCGGGTCAGGGAGTGTGGAGACATGTATATGAGAAACTTCACACTCAGCTATGTATCAGTCTTGCTAGGTCAGAGAATAAGACACTGAGACACCACAAACTTCAGTAATTAGTCTGAAACTTTTTTTTAAATTGATGCTAGCCCAAGAGAAATTATAAATTCACTGAAGAATACTGAAATAACCAGAGAAAACTGGGAGAAAAGAAATGGTCTGGGAATAATTCACAAAATGAAATGTGAAAGAATTTTCTTAAAAATGCCCTGCATGCTTTGCATACCTTCCATTATTATTTCACCCCCCTCCTTACACATTTTTCTCATTGAAAACTTTCTTGAGTTTTGGGAAGACTGATATATTTGATTAAAGACTGAAATAATCATCAGCAAATTTGTACGTTAGTATTGCAGGGAAAAATGTTTAAGTAGAACTTCATGCCTTAGATACAGAAATAGTAATAAATGCTGAGGAACTTGATTCCCAGCTTAAAATACAAACGTGTGAAATTCAAGTACTGTTGCCTTCGGTGAAGTCACTGCTTTGATTTCTGCTTGTAGACATTTATAGCAACAAGGAATTATGGTAATTACCTTCATCCATGCCATTAAGTAATTCAGTTAAATCTTCATTTTTACTGTCAAACTGATGCTCCTTCCACGTTTCACCATTTTCGCTTCGAAGAACAATGAGTTCTCTCTCTTTTCCTCTCATAGACCCAAAGTGAGGGATTTCCACTATGACAGGGCTAGAAGAAAAATCCACATTATTTTGGCATCAAATTAAATATATTTGTAGTATCGTATTTTTAAAAAATGTTTCATTAACAGTATTCATTTGAAAATCAGAGGTGCCACTAAGGTTGGAAATGATTTCAAAGCTGCAGAATCATTTGCTAGTTAAATAATATATTAGAAGCCCCAAAACATGCCATCATTCATTCATTCACAAACAATTCTGGAGGGCCTACCTTATGTTAAACATTTGATTTAATGGGGGGAAAATACTCAGCATATATGAACAGGAATTTTGAATCAAGGAAATGAAAGTTATTAAAATAGACCGTAAGAAAGAAAGTTGGTCCATTTCTAAAAACACAATAGGTGTATATTATACAAAATGTTAATGATTTAAAAGGACACAGTCATTTCTTTAAAATGAAATGCTGTGAATTTCCTATTTTGAAAAATCAGTAATTTTTTTTTCCCTGAGCAAACAAGCAATATAACAATCCACTCCCTCCAACAGTTTTCATGACTTTCATGGCTTGTATAGTTCAGTTTCTCTGATTTTCAGTTTGTGAAATGTTAACTGGGCAGCTTAATTTCTAGCTCTCATTTAACCTGCAGAGAATACGTAAACTTCCTGAAAAAGCACTTGTTAGTTTGAAATTGTCATATCATGACACATTAATTTTTGACAGTGTTCTTTTGCAAAAGAATGTGAAGGGATGGTAGCAAATTGAAGATTGCCCATCAAGCACAGGAATAATTTTGTTAAGTTTTAAAATAGGATCAATGCTAAAAAAAGATGGATGGAAGTAAGCAGACCACAATCACACACAGTTTATGTAGTTGGATTGTGCAGCTTTATGTTACGACATTTAAGTAGACAGTATCGTTATTCTCCTACAGAGGTTGTATGTAACCTCATCTCTTAACCTCTATGTTTATGTATATGGGATGACAGAAGATACAGGCTTAAATAGGTAAGAGCATAAAAAAGGAGAGTAGTTATAGTGATCAAAATACAAAAACAGGACTTTGATTACCAATGCATTCAACCAAAATGGGATAAAGGATAATTTCATTTTCAATAGATAATTGTAACTAATTCAAATTAAGGATTTACAATAGTTTCTATTGCCTTTACTTTTTGACCGGAAGTAACAGGAAGTGTTACTAACTTCAAGAGTTATTAATAGATTTACTATAGTTTTTAACAAGAAGGGGAAATCGTGAACAAACTGTCACATATGATGATTAGATATGAAATTTGGGGGGAGGGGGAATGAATACAATCTTTGCAGGTTAATGCGTCAGATACTGTCTCTGTAAATATTGAAGGAACATGGCTTCGTGTATGACATTCAGCAATACTGGGGCATGGACAAGGGTTTTAGAGCAAGGTGGAAGCCAAGCATAACAGGTTTCTTCATGCAGACTGCCAGAGCGAACAACCAGACAGGCAGACAACAAAACCAGCACGTTTCAGCTTAAACAAAACAAAACAGAACAAAACAAAGGAGTAATTTTAATAGAATTCTACCTACCACCTATTTGGTTTTTCAAAAGAATATCTTGTATTCCCAAAGTTTTTCAAAATCAGTTTCCTTATCAATGATTTTCCCTTTTCAAAGCCCGTAAAGGTTACTTAGTACATGTAAGCACTTTTTAAAATAATGTAGCTTCACACACATACATGTATATATATTTATATATATACACACACATAGATATCATTTATAGCAAAGGTTGATTCAAAGCCTGCAAATACCTTCTCTTACATTGGTTTAAACTTAGACTGTCAGTCTGTCTTTAAAACTGTCATATTCAGTTGAAACTTTTCAAATTAAAGAAAGGTTTTCAAAAGCACAGTTATGAAAGCAGAATGCTTACAGTGAATTCCGCATGCTTGAAAAGCACCAGAGAGGTAGCAGTGCTACATTAAGTCAAGCCACTATGATTTTTTTTCCTTTCAGTGACACACATCAACTGAAAGCATTAAAAATTGAAAAAGTAAAAATTAAATTAAGACAAGAAGACGACCATGGGTGTGACAGAAAAAAATTGAAAATGGAAAAAGAATTGTAGACATTCTGTATCTTGTCTATAAAGATCCTACCCAATAAATTTTGTTCCTTGAGGCCCAAGCTGCAGGATTCGGCTAACCAAGCTCTCACCCTCATTTACAGGGGGAGGATTGGTAGGAAGATGCAGTTTACTGAATAACATCCATGCAGCAGGAAGAGAAACAAGAAGGGGAAATCGTGAACAAACTGTCAGTCATGACAGAGCCTGTCTGATTTGCACCCAAGTGCCACCTCAGAATATGAATTAAACTGATTTTTCCTTTTTGTCAAATACCGTATCACAATGGATTGGTTCTTTAAAAATTATCTTTAAAAAGACATGTAACCCCATATAGCCATTTAGTCAATGTGGTAATACAATTCCAGCATCTACACTGTTGCCTGAGAATGGTGCCTTGACTTCTACAGGGCTTCTGGGGTTCCGTGCACTCACGGAGCAGAGAACATGCTTCTCAGTTAGTAAAAGCTTTGACCAGCAAGCTGAGTTAAGGAAGTATCAGCCTACTAGCTCTTCATAGAATTACACAGCTTTCTAACCTCTGATGCTATGTGAGAGATGTAGTCAATCAAAATGGTACAACTAAGTAGTTTAATAGTTAAATACTTGAGTTAAACAGGGCAAAGAAAATCAAAGATGTGGTATGAAGACCAAGGTTAAAATTGCCAAAATAACTTACCCTAAAAATTGTGCCCCTGCAGGACCCATTTCTACCAGCCTACTGGCTAATCCCTCTCCTTCCACCATGGGGGGGGGGTGGGCCAGTTTGTGTCTCTTCACCAAACGGCAGGTGATTCGGGTGGGGGCCGTGCACTTGCGCGGAGGAATGATGATTCTCATCCCGTGGTGACGGCTTCCTCTCATGGAGCCACCTCGCGCATCCACCATGAAGCTCACCAGAAACCTGTGGGGAGGAGATCAGAGGCCCATTCAGGGGTGGAAACAGACCATCTTCACAGTAGGCTTTGAAATTAAATGTTAACGTTTAAAGCAACAGACAAGATAGCTATCATTTCCTCTCTCTAAAAATAAACTGGAAGCAAATACAGTGGAGTCACATCAAACATGCATTTAACCTGGGACCTGGACAAAAATGGAAACATGACAACTTACTTTTGGTGGAACATGGCCCCTTAACAGAAGCCAACCACTTTGTCAGATGCTCAAATCGAAGAAATAGTGAATGTTTTAAAGTTGGAAAAAAAACTGGCTTTAAAGTACTATCATGAATTTCAGAACAAAAGGAAAACCACAGTGTGTGGTCTCTGCAGGTTGTTGAAGCTATAGCTCATGGGACACCTCAACTGAGTTTCTGGCCATAGGCTGACTACAGATCTCCCTCCACAACAAGTAAGATGAAACGCCACAGTATGTCTTAACATGTACAGCTCACAAAATGAATGTATAATTAATCATACCAACATTCTAATTTTTACTATCACAGAGCAGAATATAACAATAAAAGCAGATGACTAGTTTTGCCAAGGCGATTTTGATGGAAAGGGATTTAATCTTTTTACTGTAAATTTGGCTTTACAAACTGTTTAAAATAGTCTACATTTGAATACCTTTACACCAATACAAAAATGATAACTTAGACTTCTTAGAAAATGTCTTTAAATCACATGACTCTGTCATTGGCCTTTAGGTTGGAGCTAATGAGGAAAAATTATTTGTACGTAGATATGAAAATGTAAAGAAATTAATTGTATCATATGTAGGTAATAGCATATCGGGATTCTTGGAAATTCATGGAAAAAAGGCCTCCCTGGGTGCTCCTGTTGTGGTCAGCATTACAAAGCGCTCTGGGAACACAAACCAACGAGCCCAGCACGTGGAAGAATGAAAGTCAGACAAGGGAGCAGAAACACATATCTTTATATCCTGATTTTCACATCTGAAAATATGCTTACTACTGGAACACTAAATGTTGTAACTAGAAAACTGCCTGAATACCTACAGCATTTTTTTTAAGGGGAAATAATCCCATCCATCAAAATCCTCTACTACTTATTCATCTAAAAACAATTCTAACATCCTTGCATGGAAGTCCTAGGTGGAGTCCCTTTCCTAAAGAGTGATGTCTCCTGACCCTGGAAGCGTAACCTCTTCAACAAGGCAAACTGACCTGCCTTTCCCACGGAAAGAGCAATGCCATGGGGATCATCTTTCAGCCCATCAGACTTCCAAACCAATTCTGCCCATCAGGGAGGTGGAATGAACTTCAAACCCTTTTGCTCATTTTGGATTTAGCCAGTTTCATAAGGATTACGTTTCCTATGACATTATATGTATTTTAAGAGACTAGGACCACTATATTATTCAAAGTAAGAGGGGAAGAGACTGACACCCTCAAAAACAAAACAAAACAGAAATATTCCACCCCAGTCAAAGACCCCTGTTCACTTGTACAAATGTCCATATAAGTTGCCTCTAGTGCTAAATGATACAAAGAACACTTGAAATTGCTCTGGGGAGCCTACATATTCTTAGATATGTACATGTTTATCAACCACTTCTACTCAATAATGAAGACAAAATGGATTATTACATAGAAGCCTAAGACAAAATCTGATCCCAGCATTTAGTAGTTAAAATCAACTTGTGATGGCAAATAATAGTAACAGAATGGATTTAAAATGATTCAAGATAAACTCTGGGCTTTGAAAACTCAGTTGTATCAGTACAAATAAACACTGGAGTGTTGCCTCTGGGAGGGCCATCTTTGCTGGGGCAGCACACACCCCATCCTCAGTACGGCAGGGATTCAGATCAGGCCGGCCTTAGTGGCCGCTTGACCTGCGGAGCTGAGCACACTTTTCACACCCAATAAGCCCCGAGTAAATATTTACTGAATAAACCAATGAACTAAATTATTTTGTTAAGTGCACTTAGAAACTGCCAGGTCAGACTTGGTTACTAATACTAAATATATATGTATACACACACACACACACACACACATATATACATATATATGAAAAAAATATGTATATGAAAAAACGTTTATATAAAACACTTGTGGGGTGAGCAGAATGAAGGGAGAAGCAGTAAGGTTGTCAGTGTCAATATAAAACTGCTCCAGCTACAAAGAATATCAGAACCAAATGGAAAAAACATGGCTAAGAAGATTTTAAAGACAAACTGGAAGAACATCTTTCTCTGTGCACAGCACCCAGTAGATAGTTGGTACTCATCACTGATCATTGATTGCTCTAAGGTTTTCAACCTTATAGAGCCAAGACACTGAGGACAGGTGCAAGTTCATGTTAAGCAGATTATGGGCCCTAGCATTCAACAGCATTATGAAATACAGTGATTTGTTTTCCAAACTCATTCCTTATTCTGTGCAAAATAAAATTTCATGCAATATGACTTATAGAAACAAATCAAAAGGTGATGTTTAATCATATTTGTTACATTTTATTAAAATTTAAACTAAAGCAGTAATTCTACAAATGATCCTAAAACTAACACACGAATGTTCCTAGTTTTAGGAACAGTGGGATGACAGATGCTGATACACTACAGACATTGACACAATCTAACTCTGGGAAAAATTCACATAAATTAAAAATACAAAAAAGGATGGTTCACATAAAGGACACAGTTATCACCTTGAATCATACTGAGGAAGTGGAGAAGAATAGCTGCAAAATAATTTAGAGAGCAAATGGGAAACATTAATGTCATATTAGAAGCAAGCAACAGAAAATGTCAATGATAAGCAAAGGAAAAATAAAACCTTCAAAAAATGAAACCAAGGCATTTGGCATCTGCAGGACAATCTGGAAAAATGCCCCCTTAAATGGCTGTATAAGCGACTCCACAGACCTGGCCTGAGTGGATTACTTTCAGGTGTGTACCAAATTTGCATTTGCCTTTCAAATAAGCCTACACTAGCGCCATACTTTAACTTTCCTGCATTAGTCTATTGTCTTCAATAAAATTCAAGGGAAAGGAGTGATAATTTGCATATTCAAATACTGCACTGTCTCCAGTGCATGGGAAAGTTCATTTCTTATTATCCTTTGCTTTCTCAGTTTCTCAGATTGCTAATTAAACCCTAGTACATTACTTTTCTTTCCTATATGGAGTACTAAGCACTGGTTCTATACCTTTATAACATGATGGCAATTCACAAAGCTTGATTCAAAGAACTCTTCAATATGTCTGTCCACTGAATAAATCCCAAGCATGTTGTATTTTCCTTCTCAATGCTAACTGCTTGTTGCTTTTGCAATTTTAGACTCAACACATATCCAATATTAATCATGTAACTATTTTAATCAGTTAAAAAAACATATTATTATAATTAAAGGTTTTACTAATTGAGTTAAAGAAATGTAATGTTAATGACCCATAGAACCCATGTTTATAAAGCACTTTCATGTAAATTATGCCATTTGAATGACACTTAAGTGATTTGTTTTCCAGAACTGGGGTGTTACAAGCCACAATTTTCTAGGAATACTTTAAATAACATGCATTACCTGATGTCTTGGACTTTGAGTCTGCAAAATGGGGATAATGAGTAAAACCTCTCTCACAGTGTTGTTTTAGGTTTCAAATAAGTATTAAGATAATACATGGAGAAGACTTAGCACAAAGCCAGGTACATGAAAAACACTAGGTAAATGTTAACTATTACAATTGATTTTAATAAAGAATAGTGGAAAATACTTCACATAATGCAACAGCACTTCACAAATGTTTATCGCTGTTAATTTATTTAATTCCAAATCAATCTGTCCCTGTCCTGGATCACAACTATTTATGGCCAGAATGCCAATTTCAGAGCTGAAAACACCTTGAAATTTTCATCATCTTAATGGACTATTTCTATTTCATTTGCATGGATATCAATTATCCAGTTTTCGTGATCTAGAGGTGAAAAATTCTATATCTAAAAACACACTGACTATCAACTGAGTAGTCAAAGCATCACCTTTTAGCCTACAGCCTTAGAGGTGCTGACCCATGGGACGGCAAGCGGGAACCTGAGGTGGATTTCACCATGGCACTTCTGGCAGACGTGTGTTGGTACATTCACTTTTTAAAAGTGAATTTCACTATTTTCATTTTAAAATCCATTTCCCTTTTTCTAGTTGTGATTTAACACAACTTGAAAATCACACATAACAAATCATTTGTCAAATCAAAGTCCTGTATCATATGAGAAGATAAATAACACCACCGTGTACTGCTTATTTAAAAGCTAAATATTTCAGTGAAATTCTTTTTCACTCAAAGCAAAGCACAGAAAGCAATCAAACAGTGAGGCAAGTTAACAGAAATACCTGCATATTTCATGCTTTATTAGAAAGGAAAATCAGATACTGAGAAAAAAATTCATTTGAATAAAGTAAAATCAAGAGAAATTATCTTTTTTTGTGTGTGTGAAGGAAAATTAAAGACCTAAAAGTAAGACCAGAATAGCCAGGAGATTTTTATGCACCAATGATTTAATTTCCTTTCTAACACGGTACTTTTATCAATAAAAATAGAAATAGAGATTTGCTTATAAAAAATACTTATAATGATTTACAACTATGTCTCATATACTCAACTAATGAAGTCCTATAGAAGCTCAATACTTCATACATCTGAAGCTTGTCAATATGAATTTATAGCTGCAGATAATAAATGCAATGTTAACTTAACAGGATAAAGAAAACTGACTTTCAGGTTACTTACCCAGAATGAACAGGACTTGAGACAAGATTAACATTGTCCAAGGTGTCTGCAGCCCAGCTGTAATGTCTAAGAGAATCTGAGTCAAATTCTCTTGTGAATGTTAGATGCTGAAAAATAAAATGATACATTGCATCAACAACTCGCACAAGATCCTTTCTCTGCAAAATATACCTGTCTGTATTAAGTCCAGATAGTTCTAACATTCAGAACAAACAATGCAGATATACTCCTCAATGGGCCCACACTGAAGTTTCAGGAATCAGACAATAACGTTGATTGATATGCTGTATTACATGAGAAAGCACCTTGAGTAACTGGCATGGCAAAAGGGCTGTCACAGAAGTAATTCTAATCATGATTTTAAGCATATCAACACATGTCCAAATTAATCCTTCAGTTGTAACTTTCTTTCCCAAATCTCAAAATAGAAATAAAAAAGTCCAATCTTAATGACTTCTGTTTCCAAGTGGAGGAGAGTAGCCAGCAGCAGCCTGGTGCCGCTGTCAAGCACAACAGATAAATGCGGGAATCATCTCCTGAGGAGAACAGCTGAGGCACAGAGACCTGGAGCTAAGCTCTGGAGAGGGGAAGATCTTGAAGAGCTGAACTAACTTTCTGTTGACATTTTTATCTTGAGGGCATTTGTCAATGACCAGTGCAGAGAGAATTCAGCTTTGAACCCTGGGAGCTGCTGCCGGGGAATAGAGAAACCAGGGGAGTTTTGGTGGAGGCCTGGGTGACCTCAAGCATGCTACAGATATCAGTTAAGAATATTTGCTGCTTTCTAGGATAGGTTTTTTTTTTTTTTCCCAGAGATTTCAGAAAATCTCTAAAAGGCACACTGGAACTTTTTGTCAGTTTCATGTGAAAAAGGCTATAGTTTGGGACTTGTAAGAGGAGGGACATGAATATTATACCAGAATTTCAAAAAAGGACACTGAAGGCCCAGGGATAAACCAGAGATAGTCTGAGCTTTCCCAGGACTGCAAACCAGCCTCACTTGGCCAAAATCTTGATTGGATTAAAATAATCAACCACCACTCTATTTGTCTAACAGGAGGGTGAATCTTCTAAGGAGGAATATGTCATTATGGGTGTGTCATGGCTACAATTTTTTATACATCATGCCCAGTATGCAATGAAAAATGGCCAAGCATGGCCAAAGCACATGCACAAAAATAGAAAAAAACCCAGATACTATAAACACGCTCCTCGGTCATCCTACATTTTGAAGTA
Organism: Smutsia gigantea; assembly: GCA_032199065.1. NCBI lineage: Eukaryota > Metazoa > Chordata > Mammalia > Pholidota > Manidae > Smutsia > Smutsia gigantea. The sequence continues at coordinate 245,876 of JAVSCE010012020.1, read as the reverse complement.
AGTTAATAAGAACCTTATAATAAGTATGATCAGTATGTTTAAGAAAATAGGGGGAAAGAGAAAGAAAATAAACAAAAAATTGGATAATCAACAAAGCACTGGAATATACATAAGAAAGAATCAAATGGGCATTTGTTTAGTTCTAAATACAATGTCAGTTCTTGATAAAATAAGAAACAGGATTAGTAAATAGGAAGCATAAATGGAAAAATACACAAAATGAAGGCTAATTTTAAAAAGTGGAAAAATACAGAAAATAAAGCATGTGGAACACAGTGGAAGGCTTTAAAATATTTGCAATTGGACTCTCAGAACTAGAAGAGGAGAATGAGGCAGAAGCTATATTGGTAGAGACAATGGCTAAGAATGTTCTAAATCTGATGAAAGATATTATTCCATAGACCAAAAATAAAATCAACCTCCGTTTTTGTCCTGCTTAAAATCTGTTTCCTATTGCAACCCCAGTAAAATGACAGTCCAGTAGTAACACACATATAAATATGGACAGTGAGAATAAAATAAGGATTGGTTGAAAGTCTCTTTAAAAAGTGATCTGACCCCCATAATTCCCTCACTGGTATATCAGTTGCTAAATAATGCCCCCTCCATAGTCATCCCTGGCAGAAGAATGGAGGTACAGAGACCAGTGGCAGAAGATTAGAGGGTTAGAGGTGCCATAATGAAAAATGGAGATTAACTGAAAGTTTATATACTGAATGTTCAGACCCCAAGCCTTTTTCCTTTACTGATTTTCCAGATAGTCCCTTAGGGACAGAGCCTCCAGGCAGAAAATGGCAAAGCTTCTCTAGTATTTCCCAGTGAAATGCCCCAGGCTTATTACTTGAGTGGATATCATGGCTGGAAAGCCCTCTACCACCCAGCAAGCTTCCAATGAGCCCACTGGTGAGCAGGCAGCCAAGAGTTACTAGCCAGTGAGAAATGCACCTAATACGAAGAATATAATAAATAAGCAAATAGAACAAAGCAAAATGGGAAGAAACAGAGGCTTTCCATAGAGAAGAAAGCTTAAAATTTTTCATTAATATCCAGAAAGAGGTGAGATTTTTTTATATCGATGAAACAATAAAATAGCAAGGAAAAAAAAAAGAACCCAGAAAAAAGAACTCATAGAAAGTAATGATGACAATAGCCGTAAAGTTGAAAACAAAAAAAGCCTAAAAATTAGGGGGAGATTTTTAAAAATAAAAAGCACACAAGAAAGCCTAAAAATTAGGGGGAGATTTTTTAAAATAAAAAGCACACAAAAAAAGCCTAAAAATTAGGGGAAGATTTTTAAAAATAAAAAGCACACAAGAAAGCAGAAGATCAGTTCAGGAATTACAAATCCTCTTCCCATCTCAAAAAAAACAAGAGGAACTCAAGAAAGAGAAAATAGTGAAATGGAGGAGAAGAAATCAAAGAAACAATTCAAGAAACTTTTCTAGAGCTGAAGACTAGAGTTCCAGAGTCAAAGGACACACTGAGTGACCAGCATCTCAGGGGAATATGAGCCCCACTATAGCGCGTAGCATATCACCAGTGAATTTCAGAACCTAGAGACAAAGAAATATCCTGCAAATTTAGAGAGGAGATATGGTCACAGATGGCCAGACTTTTAACAGCAAAAACTGAAGTTAAAGGCAATGGAGCAATTCCTTCAATATTCTGAGAGGAAATGACCTTTCCACTCATTTATTTCTATAACCAGCCAAACCAAAAAAAGTATGAAAATAAGATTAAGATATTTTCAGAAATATAAAACCTCAAAAAATGTATTTCTCATGTACTCTGTAAGGAAACTGTCAGAAGATGTACTCCACCAAAATGAAGGACTAAGCCAGGGAAAAGGAAGACACAGGGTCTAATGTAAGAACATAGAGAATTTCCATGGTGATGAAAAAGGAAGACCCAGGAAGACATCTGTGCAGGGACCCTACAAGGAACGTAACAAGCAAGAAAGCGCTAAGAGAGGTGAACTAACTAGATGAAATCTACAGAGATCTAATGAGTGTGAATATGTCGAGAAGCGAATTGCACCACTGGGGAGGAGTTTGTGGACCGGACCTACGATGCACACAGAGAACACAAAGCAAATGAAAAAACTCTAGGGAAAACAAAATATTAGCTGAAAAGAAAAAAATGTAATCATAATAGACTTCACATCTGTGAATAACATTTACGTAAGCATATTAACAGAAACACTAAATACCGGTACAACGAAAATAAAACACATCTGTTTTGGGAAAGTAGGGGGATGGGAAGTATGCATGGCAGGAGAGAAGAGGTATTCAAAATCTTAAAGCTTCATCTCCCATTGGGGGAGTCAATCAATCATTCCTCAAATGGAGGAAAGCCAACAAGCAGCAGCACATACATAGTAGTTAAAACATGATAACGTGTAATAGAAGTCATCTAAAGGTGTCCTTAGCAGTTGTCTCTGGAGAGAAGAAATTGGGGGTGGAAGGTGTATATGAGTATTTCTTTTTTTCCTAATGAGTATGTCTTACAAAATGACATGACTTTTCATTTGTATAACCTTGACAATAAAATTTAAATTTAAAAAATTACTGTGAATTACAAAGATTAAAAAATAGCCCTGAAATCAAATTGAAAAATAATTTGTAGATTATTCACGTGCAAGTCACTATCCCGTCTGGGTCCTAAGAAAATGCAAAAAGATGAACGAGGAACAGTTTTCTCTGCATTCAGTGAGAGAGGACACACTCTGTGTATGCATGTGTGATCATGGGTGTTACAATAAGGGTCCACACAACCAAATATATCACTTCAGAAAGTTCCAAAATTCTTCATGGATTAGCTGAAGAATGCATGTGGGTTTTAGTCTGGCCTTATTTAACAGTTTTTGGACACCCCAACCAACCAACCTTCAGAGTATGGCAAACTATTTAATATAAAGTGGGTGCTGCTACTCAGTTTTTAGTAAATTACATTTCCTGCATTTGGGGCCCTGAGGTTACTTTTCACAAAGGACCCACTTTAAAAAAGTTCTAATAAATAAATAATATCACTCCTCCCTGGTAATTACAGCAAATTATTTACCTTTGGTACTCTTGGAAACATGACCTGGTGACATTAATTATTGAAACAATGAATTATATCACACAAAAGGTATCACCACCATCGTGTAATATTTATCAAGGCTGGGGTGTGCCAGCACTTTGGGACTCCACAGCCTTGGAGTCCTAACTCCTTTACTCTCGAAGCTCCTTGCCACTCCCTGAAACTTTGCCATAACACGAATGAATATGGACAAATACACTTGTTCAGAACAATGAGCTCTATGTGCCAGTATTTGTCCCACTTTTTTTTTCATAGTGGTTTGCTTAGCAACCTAACCATTTTAATAACCCAAATTCAAACTGCTCCTCCTACAGTGCAGTTTACATGCACAGCTGTATTTCCTATATCTAAATACAACATAAGGCAATTCAACTGAACCTATGGTTTTTATAGAAAGAGTCTGAATTAGTAGCTTCATTTTCAAGCTACCTGTCTCTGAACACATATTTCTACAGACTAGTGTTTACTTAAAACTGAAATGGAAGTTGTAAAGAAACAATTATGAATTTCAAAGCATTCTGACATGTTATCGTGCATGGCACCCAGTACCAACAAAAAGCTTTTTCTCCCTTTGATTAGTGAACAGACATTTAAAATGATAAACAGAGTACCACACATGATGACAGAGAAGATGAACTAGAGTTGGCTCTTAAGTTTCACACAACATATAGGGCTGTTCCCAGGGTGTAATGGAAAAGCTTTGCTCTGAAGTTGACTCTGACTTGGATTTGAAAATTGTCTTTGTCACTTGTCAATGGGGAACACTTCTTTCCCAGACTGTTTTCCATTTTGGAAAGGCAATTCCATTGTGTAAGCTTGGGCTTCTCCTTGTCCCTTTACATTCACTTTGGCCCTGGAAATGAGGAGTGATTTATCTAAGTGGTAGATTTGGGAAAGGTAGCGGGGTGGACACTGCTCAGATCCAGTTTTCCCTCTCCAGGTTCTGAGCTTGGTCAGTGAGAGCAGACAACCTCCTCTGCTCCCCGAAGCCTCCCTCCATGAGGGGTCTGCCCGACCTGGCCGGGGATGCTGGCCCTGTGTAGGGGGTCTATTCAGAGGCCCCATGAACAGGCCCATTTGGCTCAGACACTAAGCCCATCTCAACTTGGTCTCCATCAGGAACAAAGGAAATACTTGCCTTTTGGAGATGCCCCAACATTACTTGCTGGATTTATGATCCTTAGCATGTTTCTCAACTTTTTTCAGTCTCATTTTCCTCATTTTCAAATTGAGGATTGGTTGATATGGAGATGAAATAAAAACACGTGTCCAAAATCGCTCACCAAGGCCAGTGTTGTCAAGAAATTTTAATAATGTCTTTTTATATGTGTAGTCATTTCTACTTTTCAAAGAACTTTCCTTCATATTCACTCATTTATTAAAATCTGATTATTTATGGGAAACACACAGGAAAAATACATTCCTGTGCCAGCAGGAGTCCTTTATGGTTTTTACACAGGATGCCTGTATCCAATCAATGGGCTCAGTTGGTTAGAAGAATGAGCCTTATAAATGGCAGGTCTTATTTATTGACTCAGAGTGACTCAAAAATGTGTAAATTCCTACATTAGTATCAATACCACAATTTACTCTTTATCAGCTCAATGTCAGGACTGTCCTAGGCCTTGCCATTCATTCGTTCTGTGAATCCTCAGAAGCTAGTACCCCAGGGAGGTAACATTATACCCATTGACAGATGCATAAACTGAGGTTCAGTGAGAGATACTTAAAAAATTTGACAACTCAGGCTACACCGAGCACCAGGTGGGTTTGGTAGAACACTGTGTTAAGGAAAAATTCATACTGACTTAAGACTTTTACTCCCATGTCAAAAATATGAATAAGCACCTCATTTTTCACCTTGGAAGGGATGTTAAAGATACTACTAAAATAAAAATGCACATTGTTCAATAGAGGCCAATGCCTGACTAGTGAGGGTATCACTGCCTCCAGGAGCTTAATCCTTTCCCCAAAAAGCTTCTCACTAGCCCTATGCATCAGGGGAAAGAGGAGAGCAAGTGCGCACCCAACTGCCAAGGCCTGGAAAGAACTGTCCAGGGGCAGGGAAGAATGAGAAATCCCATTAACCCCACATCAGCTAGTCCCAGGCTGCCAACTGTGAGCCTGCAGTGCTGGATGACACCAGGTGAGGTCCTCCCCTGCCACCCTGGGGAGCCAGCAGGAGGTGGCTCTGCAGATGAACTGGCGGCCTGGATGTGCTGATGTTAACGGCAGCAGGCAGACCTCACATAACAGGTCATGTGTAAAACCCAATGCATCTAATCTGGGAAACTGCAAATATGATTTAGTTGAGAAATGGCTGCATGATGTAACCAGAGAGGGAGCCCAGGAAAGGCAAGGCTTGTCCAGGATAACTTCACCTTGTGGCCGCTGCAGACAGGATCAGAGCAGAGGGCACGTGGGGGCCAGTTTCCTGACACAAAAAACAGAGGGCTTGGTTTGACTTGGGCTGCATCACCTCATAACAGTGAACGGCAAGTCAAAAACCTCACCGAACCTCCATTTCTGTATTAGGGTAATGGGTGGATAATAGTAATTGTCCCAATTCACTGTGAGAATGGAATGATCCAAGTAATGTGAGAGTGATTTGGAAATTCTAAATTGCTATGCAAACAAAAACACAGATCATAATAAACCCTAATACTTCCAATTTTTTTTATAATTGAAGATAGTTTACTTCTCAAATTTATGTAACACTGCAGCCCTCTATGTAGCTTTTTTAGGATCGCCTTTATCATAACAGACTATAGGGAGAGCAGCCTGCTGCATTCACGAGCAGCTGCGGTGTTTTGGCTGTGATAAACACTGGTCTAAATACCGACTTTTCCCATGGGGAATATGCTTTATCAGGCTGCCGCCCTGCACTTGCTAGTGGCGCTGTGGACTAGTGGTCAGCGGCAGAATGGGCTCCAGCTCCTCTCAGCCCCACTCTTTGTGAACTGGTAATGATAAAACCTAATCCATAAGGTGGCTGAAAACATGAAGTGAGATGATCCATTTAATAAAACGTGGCAGGCACTGCACTAAATATTGTAAATACTGTGATCTACAGTGGACATTGAGTGAAACTTCACTCCAAAATAGACCTGTTTGGTCATTCAATACGACGAGTTGGAAATACTCATTTAAGAAATGAATTCCATCTCTGTTCACAGTAACAGAAGAGAGTGGAGGCTGGCAGGTGGAGGAAAAGGGGAGATATTGGTCACAAGGCACGGAATTTCAGTTATAATATGAATAAATTCTGGGAACTTAATGTGCAACATGGTGATTGCAGTTAATAATGATGTGAAATTTGCTAAAGAACAGAGTTCTCAAGTGTTCTCACTACACACATACACACACACAAATGTTAACTATGGGAGGTGATGGTGTGTTAATTATCTTGGGGAAATCACTTCACAATGTATATAGATATCAAAGCATCGTGTTGTATGACTTAAAAAAATGGATTCCATAAAAGAAAGCCTGATTCAAGCAGCAAAATAAAAATTAAAGGCTTACTAAATTAAAGCAGGTGTTTCTCTTTTCCTGAAGTATTTCTTGTCATGAAGGTAACTATTATAACTCCTAAGACTGATTTGAGACTAGAATATAAATCACGATGAAGCTGGTTTCTTTGGAATTTCCAAATCTGGCTGACTCAACATAATTTAGCTACCGATTTCAATAAAAGGAGGTGAATCAAGGTCACTGGGAAGCTGAGAGTGTCCACACGTCAACATCCAGCTCAAGACTTCTAAACAAACTGTACTACCTTAAGTCAGTCTCCACACCAACTCCTCTGCCTTAAAAAAAAATCTGTAATCTTGCTGACCGATCTGTGAAAGGTGTTGAATGCATCATCCAAGTACTGCTGGCAAAGCACTTTGAAGAGAAAAAGCAGCATATTAAATGTCACTAGTCAAAGGTGCTTATCTGCCAGGGGACTATCTCTAGCAAATCTTTAATCCCAGGCTGGCTACCTTCTGCCACCATGCATATTTCTAAGAACCCCTTAGAAACTGGCTTAAACGAAAAAAATAGAAAAGTTGATCTGCTGATGTGGGAAAAGGGGTGTGTGGGGGTGGGGCTGAGAGGTAGACAAACTATTAGCATAACCAGCCTTTTGGATTAGGCATTTTCTCCTTTTCCTTTACTAAGAGCACTGAGAATTGCCTAGGTCTTGAAAAAATAAACATGTAATTTCTCCTGAAGAATCCACCAATCTGCACATTACTTGCCAGTGTAGCAAGTAGTACATAGCACAATGTATGACCAAATATACATGAGATCACCCTTAGCCTCATAAAGACCAGGTCTAACCTAACAGATCTGAAATCCTAGGCTGTGAAATAACTGAGAAGTGTTACAGGTGAAAGATGGACAGCTGCCTCCAGTCATGTGCACGCTAGACTGAAGTCTCCTATCTTGACTAGGGAATGATCTCCACAGTTTCTGTTTAAACAGCCACATGCAACGTCTTAAACACTAGTTAAACCCGAACTGGTCACTGAAGCCCTGCCACTCGTTCCTTTAGATATAAATAAACCCTGTGGACAAATCTGGTCTGAAAGTGGGAAGCCTGCAAAATGAAGGCCATCTATTCAGAGAGGGACAGGGCTCTCAGCTGCCCTATTTCTCTGCATACACAGACCGCCCCTATACCAGCAGAACAGAGAGGAGATGGAAGGTGCTCATTCCTTTGCAATAAGCTAGCAAAGAATGCCTTTCTAAAAGTTTCTGCTATGAAACACCCAAGTTTATAGCTACTCTCTTAAAACATAGATTATTTTCTTTTTATTTGGTTAAAATGAGATTTATTTATTCCTAGAGAGAAAGCATAATAGAATCTCAAGGTTGAATGACACTTTAAGATGCTAGAAGACTTTCTACAGTGCCCCTGATATGTGGCTGTTCACGCCAAGTGTGACCGCCACCAACAGCAAGCATGTTGGTGAGGACAGAAACCCACATTAAATTGGCTTAAGACACCTGAGTCCCAGGCAAAAGGGAGACCGAGGTTAATATACTTGCTTATATGGCATGGAAATTTTGGGTGGTACTAACTTCAGGCTTGGCTGAATCCAGCCATGGCTCAAAAGATGGTGGGAATCATCTGTCTTCATGCTTCCATACCCAGCAGCTCTGGGTTGACATCACTTTTATAGCTTAGCAACTTCCAAAGGCCAAAGTCTCAAATTTGGGTCTCATTGGACCAGCTTAGATTTTACGTTTCACGCAAAAGTCATCTCTGTAATCAGGAAAAGGAATGCCCTAAGTGGGCAGGTTTGGGGCCCATACTCAGAGAAGAGGAGGGATTTCAGCTCCTTAACAACACTCAGAAATGGAGGGGACAGAGGTCTGATCATCAGATCCTATCACTGCCGTCTGAAGAAAGTGGAATGCGTGTACGCAGGCAGAAACAACACATTTCCCTAAGCGATTTCTGTTTTTCTCCCATCTTTGAATAACTATCAGAGGTCATGCTGAATCAAATGTTTCTGCCTACAGCATACATCCCTTGGTCTTACAACTACTTCTAAGATTATTCATTCAAAGAAGTGTAATTAACTGGTAAGCCTGCAGATACTTTTAGAGCATTATCATGACTTGTACCTCATATGATGTAAAGGACAAATATTTCCATTCCTTTAATGATGCTTTATAGGTCATAATTTTTAGCATAATTTTCTCCCTAACATTTTGGTGAATATGCTGCCAGTTCCTTTTAAAGCACATTAAATAAGAATTTGTTAACAGAATTAAAAGCATAATGAAAAATACTTGTATAAATACAATCCTTCATGCTAAGAAAAAGTGGATAAAGATGATGTTGGCACACCCATATTAAGAACACTACCAAGCACGAGGTCTCAGAGAGCAGAGTATAATGTCCTTGGGCCCTCCACAAGCTTCCTTCTCACACTGAGCAACGCAGGGGTCTAGCGCAGTATGGTGTTAAAAGGAGACAACCCGGAACCATACGGCCAGTGATTCTGCCATTTGCCAGCTGTGTCCCTTGGAATAAATCACCTACCCTGTCTTTGCCTCAGTTTCTTCATCTTTTTAATGGAGCTAAGAAATAATCTCAAAGGGTTTTTGTGAAATGCAAATGAGTTAATACTGGTAAAACAGCTAGACGATGCCTGACACATAGTAGGAGCTCAAAATGAGCTGTTTTCACCACCATCACCATAAACCCCTCCACCAAATCTTCTGGTGCTTATAGTGTCTACTGAATTGGATTCTCTTTATGTAATGAGGACTGGCTGATTTGGATTGTACAAAGCCAATTACATAGCCATACCAGACACCTGCTTTCAGGAATTATGTCAGAAGAAATGAAAGAACCAGCCTATTATATTCACCCTAGACAACCAGGCTTCAGTTCAGAGTCATCTCTTTTCTTCACTTCTTACTTCCCACTTGGAAAGGAATGTTTCTAACCACAGATGTTGCTCCAGAGAACCTGACACACACAAACCTGAGCTTATAACACAAATATATTAGATATTGATGACCAATATACAAAAAGATCCCAGCCAGAGTTGCTTTATATCAGTGGTTCCTAACTAAATGTGTGTCCAGAATCACCTGTGTGGCTTCAAAAAAACACACATGCCCAGGAACCAAGCCGAGGAGATTCCAATTCCATAAGCATGTTTTCCAAAGAGCCACCAGGGATTCCAATGTGTGACCCCAATTAAGAACTGTGACTAGAAATCAGTGGCTTTCAACTCTGGGGGCACTAAAAATCCCATGCCCAGGCACCCCCCAGGCCCACTGACTCAGGCACTTAGCAAAAGCCTTCTCAATAGTTTTCAAGTGCTTCTCAGGAGTGGCTGAGAGCCACCATTTTCAACAAAAAGCCTTCTCTGACAAACGCAAGACATGATTTACATACACATTTTTCGAAGTGTATCTGCAAGTTACTCTTGATTATCAGGTAAAGGAGTTCATGGATAACCCAGTATCACAGTAAAAAAGAGTCCATTCTTGATTATCCAGGGAACGAAGTGGTTCACAGGCTGATTATAATTAAGGCCCAGCCAGGAATGGGGATGGGCTTAGCTCTGCCAACCCCCTTCCCCAGCTCTGACCTCCACACCCGCCTTCAGCCAGCAGAGGTTCTCAGGAACATGGGAGTGGGTGGGGGGCAGGCCTGTGCTAATTATCCTGTGTCTCAACTGTACTTTAACTGTGGTTAATGTGCAAACTGATTATTCAGCAGAAAAATGACAGGGCAGCTCTACTTTGTGTGGGTGAGGGCTGCTGTTGAAAAAGGAAGCACATGGGAAGTTAATTTTTATTTATTTCCCACCATTCCTTGTCAAAGCAACTTTAACCGAGCAATGACAGGGCAGTTCACAATCTGACAGTAAGTCATGTACCGTTGCTTTAGGAATTTTAAATATTTAAAACTTCTTGCATGCTTTCAGACAAAATCAATACAGTGGAGAAAGTCCACTTCAAAATTTATAAATACTGACTTAGAGGCATGAGAGCCAAAAGCTAATACTTTCTTTGTCACTTAATTCTTAAATAAAGTGTTGAAATGTACTTCTGAAGTAAATGCTTTTCACTACCTTTGCACATAACTGGACTCTTTTATAGCCTCTTTTGAGGAATTAGCTTTTTTTTTTCTATAAGAAATGAGACATTAGTGACCAAATAAGTTAATACCCCTCTCTCAGAATGTTTTCCCCTTTCCTCCAAGTTTTTATTTTGAAGGTGCTCATATAAATAAAAAAGTTGATAAAACTGTATAAGGAATACTCTATACATCCCACCTAGACTCAACATTTAGTATCCTGCTGTACTTGCTTCCTCTATAACCCCATCTCTCTCCACACATACAGACTTTTTGCCTGAACTATTTGAAAATAAATAGCTTACTTACTGATTATCTCATTCCTAAGAGCTTCAGCATGCACACCCTGCAACAGAGACAGACCCCTGTACAGCTTCAATACTGTTATCACTGCTCAGAACATTAATGATAATTTCCTAACATTTTCAAATGCCCCCAGTTGTCCTTAAAATGTCTTTACACCTTTCATATTTTTTCACATCTCTACTAAATTTATCATGGCACTGTGTGGCCCGTGAGTAATGCTACGTGCTCTTTAAACATGTGAGTTTCACAGGAATGCCTGCCAGGCCATTGGATTCTCTGTGGTCATTAAAGAAAGCAACTTCCTGCTTCTTTACTTACCAACGTAAAGTTTATTTGTGATGGTTTGAAGGTGTCCTAAGCTCATCTGTCCTCTGACTGGTCTACAGAAGTGTTTGTGACGCCCACAGAGGGGCTTTTGAAATTGAAGCAGCCATAAGCTGAACCAAAGAATGTCAGCTTTACCTCGGAAGTTCTCTTTACCCTTTATTTTTATTTTCATAAATCTTTCATTCTGCGTAAATACTGCCCTTCCATTCTATGAGTAAGGGGGTCTCAGTAGTAGCTAATAGGTAGTGGTGTGCGAATCCTCAGAAGACTGTTTGCAGCCTTGTGGCATCACACTTTTACTTTACGGTTGACGTGCAGAAATTGAGAGGCAGTGTTACCACAGCAGTACTGGGCGTGCTGATGGCGGTGGAGGAAATGGGGGCAGTGATGCAGTCATGGTGGTGAGATCATGGTGATGGTGGTGGTGGTCCCAATTTCAGGCCCCCCAAAGCATATATATTCAGAAATATAAACCATAGCTAGGTTCAATCAATAATTTGCTATTCCATTATACAACTAGGCACATGTTTTATATATGAGCAAAGTGTCCTGGATACCCAAGGAATTTCCTTCCACTTGCGATTTTGGCAGTTTGGGGGGTTTCCTTAGGGTATGGAGAATAGCAGGCATTTCTATATTTGTGCTATCAATATATCCCCTAGCATTTCATGTCAACTGGGGACATGAAGAAATCAGGACGGTCCAACCAGGATAATGACCACAGCAAGCCAAGCAGAGAGCTCTTCAGAAAATCCCAACCAACGCCGGGGCAACAGCTTACAGCAGAGAACTGAGCTGCATCACTGGAGACAAGGACTAACACCCACATAGACCAAGGCACGCTCTCATACCTATAATCATTCTACAAAGGGTTTTTTTGTCCAACCAAATGCTGAATAGACACTGTATTCACCTCTGTAAGGCCTGATTGCTAAGAAGGTTCTAGAGAACATAAGGTAGTAAAATATTTATTTTAGGTCCTTGTGAAGTTCAATGTATACCTCTGTGTCTGGAAGTCAGCACCGCTAGACATGTGGGAGTTCCAAAGGTCTGACTCTCAACCAGCTTAACCTCTAACTTGGTGATTACTGAAAAGAGACAATCACTTATTCACCTGCTCCAATTTACCTTCATTGTGCAACGAATAAATAGATCCAGGACAATTTCATCAATTATTTACATTATTTAAATATCCTATGCCACCTTCAAAATTAGTCTTACGGTCCAAAGAGTTTCATCTATCATGAACTCATGACTGTGCATATTTAAAACCAGGTATTGTGTTTACCTAGTATAAAGCGCCATCCTGAGCCTATGTACAACAGGACTATATTGCTGCAACTTCTTATATTTAGCCAGTATCTATTCAACCACAATCATTGAAAGAAATTGCACAAATAGCAAATGAACACAGGAAACATCATGGCAGAAAGCAATGTTTTATCACATCTTGAGAAAGCCCAGCACAGGCAGCTCTGAAACTAAGGGATCAAACACATGGCTAATCTAATCTTTAACTACTTGCTACGAACAATTCTAGCAAATTCCAACATGCATAGTTTGTTGAGCAAAATCAAACATTCATGTGTATGATATCAGCAACCAATTATTATTTTTTAAAATTGAAATTGATTTGACCAAGAGATAAGAAAGGTATCCATGCCTTTTTGAGGCCTTCCTGCATTCCTCTCTGGTTTTTTAGGTGCCTTTCAGCAGAAGAAAGGGCTACGGTTTATGGGGCTATGGTACAATTGCTTTTTTTCTCAACTGGCAGTACAAGAAGATTTACAAATGCAAGTTTGACAACCAAGGAATATTTTTAAAAGAATGCATACCTGCTCTTTAGATGGCACAAGGAGTTCTTCAATCATCATGCTGTCCCGTGCGTAGGAGCTTCTGTTCAAGGTGTAAGACCTATCCGAACTGAAGGAGCGGAGGCTGTTGTATTTACAGTTAACCATTCAAGAGTGGGGAATGATGATGAGATGAACAAAAGAAAATTAATGCATGCAACTTTAAGAACAGGCAATATGGCTAAAAATATCAACAAAAATTGTTTTCAAGGACATATCATCAAAAATAAAATTCCTTATATTTGAGGAGATCTCTTAAGCTTAGACAATCTCGTGATCTGGTTTTATTTAAAATTTAGGCCAGTTGGTGTTAAATCTGTGAGAAGATGAAATGCATGAAAACTATGGATGTTTCAGTATGACACCTGAACCAACGTAACAATTGTGAAGAACCAGAGACTCTAGATAATTTGATAATTTGAGAGATTTTCCTACGGTAAGACCTTATGTTAAGAGTCTCCTCTCTTTCTGGTCCTTGCGTGTCTAGCTCACACTATCAGATAGAATTATGTGTGTGCTATAAATGAGTCTGTTTATAGTCTTTGGGAACTAGATATGGGTTTGACCTACTGAGAGCTCTGGTTATAGCTGCCACTCGTGGGAAACATCAGCAAGGAAGTAGTGTTATGAGTGCAGCTTACACGATCTTTGCCACCTTTCTTGGCTTGAAAAATTCAAATTCCACATGTCCTTTTTGTTTTGTGTCCTTTTGTCCTTCCTTGCTCTTTCTAGCCTCTCCCAAATCCTCTACACAGACCCTGAAGTTCCCAGACTGTAAGCCTCCTGAAGCACCACTCACCACACTGACCTCTCAACTAAAAACCTATAGGATGTCCAGGGGTGGGCGAAATGGGTGCAAGAGGTCCAAAGGTACGAACCTCCAGTTATAAAATAAACTGTAATGTACGGCATGGTGATTGTAGTTAATAATACTGGATTGCATATTTGGAAGTTGCTGAGAGAGTTACAAGTTCTTATCACAGGAAAAAAATTTTGTAACTGTGTAGTGATGGTAACTAGATTTATTGTGATGATTTTGTAATATATAGATATATTGGATTGTTATATTAAATACCTGAAACTAATATGTCAATTATGTCTCAAAAACATAAACCCAGTAGAGTAAGGGACCCTGGGAGCCCTGCAAGCACCCACGAGGGACTGCGGACAATCTGAGCCTTGGCAGGCTGCCTTGGGATCGCGCCTCCAAGGACACAGAGGATAGGGGCTTGTGAGGAGCTGCTTCGGGCCGTCTCCCCTGCCAGGGCCAGCTGTCCTGCGGCGGCTTGGCATGGCCCCGTTTCAAAGGAGGCCGGCTGCCCCGCCCTCCTTGGACTAGAACTGCAGAACGTGAGACCTCATCGCTGCAGTCTCGACTGGGCTCCACAGCAGTGGGGCAGCCCACGAGTGTGGTAGACAGGTCCTTCTGTTTGGTGTCATTTTTGGGGGGTGGGGTGTGGGGGACAAGGACCATGGAAAGTTAGCATCTGTCATCACATAGGGTAAATAATAAACTGTGAACTAAAGTAGCTGCTCGAATCCAGCAGCATCAGACTTTGGCCTTGTGTGTGCTGGACAGAGAAAAGGGGAAAGAAGAGGGAAATCAGGAGTATTTTTTACTTTGCCCCAGTTTCTCTTCTCCAATACCTACTGAAGATGACTCAACAGTGGGAACTTTCATACCAAGATGCAGAGGCCCCTGAACCACAGGTGTTAGTCTCAGCATCTACACAAATGGCTAGGAATGCTTTCTAGACGTTGGCTTTCACCAGAATCTCAGGGGCATCTATGAGCCCAAAAAGACCATTCTACAGAATCATTATTAGCGTATTCAGCAAATATTGACTTAGTATTATGAGCAAGGCATAATATTAGAGACTAGACATAGAAACAGAAAGAAAGAAAAAGGAAGCATGTGCCTGCACAGAGGAGCGTACCTAGTAAGCCACGTGCCTCTCCCCCTTGCACAGTCAGGCCTTCTGTGCCCAGTCATCGGATCCAGAACTCTTGCTTTTTCCCCTCCTGTTTCGGTTGCAACCATTGTTTTCTCTTACTCCTGTTTCCAGCCCCTTACCTTCTCTCAAATGCAACATAAGCTTATTGTGTCCTAAAAACAGCAATTCTCTTTCTACTCTGTCCCACAGAACTTTTTGCAACGATGGACGTATTCTAAATCTTCACTGTCTAGTTCAGTGGTCACTGGCCACATGTAGCTACTGAGCACCTGAAATGGGGCTAGTGTGACTAAAGAACTGAATTTAAGTTTACTTAATTTTAACTAATTTTAAATAGTCTTACCTAGCTAGGGGCTATACTATTAGTGCCACTTGTAAGCTTTTGTAGCCAGGTTCCAGTTTGCCCAATTGATTTGAGAGGCACTGAGAACTTCCCCTCTCTCCTTGGACATTCGTTTCTTTAAATTATGACTTCCGTGGTATGTGTTAACATCAGTGGTACGTGAGAACAGTTTTATTGTATATGTGAACAAACACTTAAAAGTTTAAAAGAATTATTACACATTTATTTTAACTTGTTTTTAAATATATCTAAGATTTGTTGATATTTTTTTAAACATCCTCTTTTAACTTGTACATGAATGCCAACTAAAGAACAGAGCCTAGAATTGGGAGGTCTCAATGGAAAAGCCTAAAGACGTCTTCATTTTACATAATGTTTAAAGTTCCTACTCCTGATCATTCCAGACCAAAGTAAACTCAACAGATGGAGCCCATTAGATCCATCAAGCTTCATTCTGAATCTTTAATCCACTGAAGTACTTTCAGCTACTAAAATTAGAGATTATTTGCATGGGGGTCTGGAAAGCATTTTATTGTTTTTAACTAAGGTCAACTATATTATTTGTAGCCATCACTATACCCTAACTGTTAAACACAGGAAGTGTTACACATGCCTCATGTAAAATTATACTAACGTAACTACCACAACTCAAATAAAACAGCAACCAGAAAACAGCCTTCAAGTCAAGACTTTTTCTTTAAACCCATGAGATTTCTCTAGTTACTTCATGCACTATACAAACTTTGTTAAGGGAAAGAAATTTCTTAAGTATTCAGTCAATTTTTTGCATAAGTAAATTCTTATACATTTAGTTACTTGGTAGTTTTCTCAGAATCACAAAACTTGATTTTCTAAAGCCAAGCAGAAAAAAGAAAAAAAAAAGCGCAATGCAGCACACAGCACAGTCCAATGCTTTAGAAAATAAAAATGAGAAAATGAGTCAGGAAAGGGCAGAGAAACACTGCAAAAGTGCTGTAATTCTTACCTGATCTTGGGACTATTTTAAATATTTTTAGAGAAAAACAGGAGAAGTGGAAAGCAAAAAGATCAGACAGGGAAAAAAGAAAAAGATGTTATGGTTGAATGAGTTACACATTTAATGTATTCCTTTTTAAATGTTACACTCAGAATATTATATCTGTGATACTCTACCAGAGCTTTAAAAAAATACATCAACTTTACAGATTTTTAAAGTATTTGCCTCTGAGCATAACATGAGTTGCCAATGTCAAAAAAATGAGTCACATATAATAGCAGCAGACAATACTGGTGCATTCAAACCCAGAAGTGTGAAAGCTTAGCACTGCCTTGCAAAAAAAAATGATACGAGACAATATGCTGGTTTCATCTCTCACTGGATGTCTGTCAGCTGCTAAGAGTTTTCTATATATAAATGACTGAGTCACAAAATGCATCATTTATATAGTACCTAAGGAAGAGAATCAGCTCATTATTGGTTTACAAAAGCCACTAAATCTCTACATAGAATCTTTGAGATCCTTAAGATTCTGTATATATTCAGCTGTAACTTGTTGCTCTCTGTAATTACCTGAAATTACATATTTTTTAAAAGTTATTTTCCTTTTCTTAAGGACATCTTCTACAGTAAGATTTTTAAGACCTTTTATAAATACATTCATAACACAAACATTCTTCTGAGTTGCATGAGGTTCCCAATGCTATTTAAAAAAAAGACCAGGATGAAGAAAAATCGATCCAGTATCTAAACTGGCCACATCAAGGACACTGAGACCAACTCCCAGGTTTACTTTGTGGGAAGTGCCATTCACTACTAGACAATGAAACTTTTTACAACAGATTCTTAAACCATAGGAAAATGTCCTCAGGGCTCTGGCTTAGAAGGTTTAATTATTAGCTTTAAAATAACCGACTGTCAGCAAACATGCTGTTAATCCAACCAGGGTAAAGAAGTTCCCAACTTCTGGACAAGGTCCTGTTTCTTTCAGTCAGTGTCAGATAAGTTCGAACCAAGGTTTTCCACATATAAAAGGTTTAAGCATCGGGTTAGGCCTGAATTTGCCACCATTCCTGCATGTGGCTTTTTTTTTTTTAATGTTTATTACACTCATAACATGCCCCTTGTAAACAAACTCCTGGCATAGTTTTAGAAGAGACACTCAAACACTTGGTAGACAATTCTAATAAATAATATGTAATTATTTTTACACAAGTGCTCTCTTTTAAGTCTCAATCATGAATTAGTCTTCCAGTAAGAAAGAGAACAGTGAATCATCAACACAAATATTTCTAATTTACTGGAAAATAAGATCTTTCTTTCAGTATTGAACAAATTTAATTTTGAAATGTGCATCCCAGATTGGTTCTCCCAGTTTTGCCAGTGAGCTCTTCCACTACTATGCTTGAAGCATGACTACTTGGGAAGGAGCATGACTGCAAGGTGGGAAAAGAAGAACAGATGATTAATACTTCCAATCACATAAAATTAAGGACTGAAAACCATGAGAGCCAATAGTGGAGCATGTACAATGGAGTTGAGAACATTTCACCAAATCCACATTCTCATCCACAGAGCACACTTGGGGATAATGTGAACGATGAAAATGATTTTGGTTTATGACAAATCATGGTTGGCTGAAATGAACTATGAAAAAACAGCAAAAATAAAAATACCTGGCAGAACGGGCCCCAAGACTGAAGCCCATATAGCCTTCTGCAGGCAGAGAATCATCGCCCAGCTCCTTAAGGTCCTGTGGCCCAAGATATTTGTCAGTGTCCCCAGTCATTGCATCTTCACCTGTGGATGTACAAAGCAAGCCCAAATCAGAAGCTTCCCTTTTGAAAAGGTATCCCTTGTGGAGAAAACCACTCCTCTGGTCATCAGCAAATCACCCATTTTCTCATATGCATCTTCCCCTAGTGCCCTGGATAAGGTTTAGAAGTTAATAGTATAGGCAGAGGTTAGTTCACAATTTCAAGAGGGAATTTAGTAGAAGAGCTCCTAGTGTTAAATACCAATGTTAAAAAATGAAAACACTTCCCCATCTCCTTCCTCTCCTTCAAACCCTGGCTGAGTAGAAAGGTGGACCTTTTGTGTCACTCAGTTTTCCTGGCCTCACCAGGATGAGGGCAGCTTGTTTGAATGGACATGGCAGCAAAATAAGAGCCACCTCTTCATTACTGTTCTGGAAATTTTATGTGTGGGAAGGGAAGAGACTTTTTGTCTAATGGTCTCACACACAGGATTTCAGTGTGGAGCTTATGTAAAAAACTAGCAAAAAATTTAACCTGAACTCTGCTTAACTGGGGAACCTTGAAACAACAGTTTTGAACTATTTCTAAGTCTATCAAATTAACAACTGAGTCCAGCTGCCCCCTGCTCAAACCCAAACGAGCTTTACCTTCTACAGAGATCAAACGAGGTCAGCAGTTTGGAAGGACTACTATATAAATTGCTCTTTACCCATCAATATAGAGTTAACTATGTAAAATACTTTTACTAGCTACCTATGTATAACATGACCTCACACGGAAAAACCACATTCCTAGAGTGACAGGGCAGGTTTCTTAGCTGCCTTTTGCCCTCTGGGATGTTTCCCATCGTTCTCAAAATGTAGCACAGACTGTGGAAAAGTTCCTTTTGCAAACAGGCAAACTTATCTCCTTTCTATGACTCTCATTCTCTTTCTGGACACAAGCTTGGCTGGCTGAGATTTCAAAAGTGTGTATGTTATGTTTTCTCAAAGGTAAGTGATTCATCCACTCCAGCTATATTTTCCAATTCCTTCATTCAGTACCGTTTATAATTTCCATTCATTTAAACACAGAAACCACAAGACCTCAGTTTTTAAACTACCAATCAAGTCTAAAAATACACTGTCAACTACTGTTTTTGCAAATGTAAAAACTAAACAGATTAACTGTCTACAGCTAACCAGTACCAAGAGATTATTTTAAGTAACTATTTACAGCTGGGCTATTTGCACATTCACTGCCTCTGAAACAAAGACAGCACACACCAAGTATAACTTAAGGAGAGCGCTTACTCTGTGGGACAGCCATTTCCAGCAGGCGGGGCTGATCAAATGTTTTCCTGACGTTTCCAGGAATTCCTTAAGCAGTGATTTAGCAACTACCTCCAAATCAGCCCAAACACGCCAATCCCTGGGTGGTATCCACCTCTTCACCACCACCGCCAAGCTCCTCTCAGCATCTCCGGCTTCTCGCAGGCGGCTGGGGAGTCACACATCTTTTCCTACTCATCAAAGACCTTCAAATATTTCGGACCAAAAAAAAAACAAAAAACCGGGAACACAAACTAGCGACACTTGAGATGAAGATCCTTTTGATCACTCCGCAGACATCCTTTTAAAACTCCTTCTGATTGGATTAAAAACTCTTCTGGCAAGCCTCTAGCAGGACCGAATGGTGACAGAGATGCAAGCCCTTGAGTTATTTGCATGTAAATATCAGGGCTGCTCCAGTGTAGACTTTCGGTAACCTGATACCAGGGCTCGGCGCCCACCCCGGGTAACTCAGATGGCCTTAAATCTAGGGAGACCAAGCGGGCGAGGTGCTGCGCTTAATTAGGAGGCGCCTCTTCTCCAACAGGAATGAAGAAATGGCCAGCCCAGGTAGAGAAAAAACAGGAGGAGAAAACAAAGAAGTGGCCCAGGCGGGGAGTGGCAGGAGCTCCAGGCAAACTTTCAACTTTGTTCTCTGCTGGGAACGCGGGAGCCTCGGTTATTTATGGTCCCTGTCAGGTGGAAGGAGGGGGGAAAAGAGTGAGCGAGGGCCTGCCCTGGAGCTGAGGTTGTGAAACTGTGGGGCAGAGGGAAGCCGCAGAGATTCTCTGACTCTCCAAGAAGCGCTGGAGAGTACACTGACCTCTGTTCCTTTTTATTAAGCGTTGTTGGAGGAAAGGAGAAGTGAGACCAGCTGACAAAGGCGAGGGGATATCTGTTTCGTTTTGGGGATAAGTTCTTTCAGGGCTTTAACACACTCAAAGGAGCTGGTTCTCCCGCCTTCTGAGGTCCCTGGAGAGAGAGAGCAGGCGAGGGGCGCTGGGGCTGGGCGGGAGCTCCTGCCCTCCAGGGGAGAGGCCGCCTGGGCTGGGGCTTCTGTCACTTTGCTGTTACACTGTTTCCCTCTCTGGGACTCCTGGCCTCTCCTCTCCCCACTCCACCGATGTATATTGGCAGTGGCGGAAAAAACTAGTCAGACTTCTGCATCCTTCATCCGGCTGCGCTGGAGGGGCAATTTCAATAGATTTTTCTCAGAATAGCCAGAGAATAAGGCTAGAAAGTAAGTAAAGGGTTTTGAAACTGTTCTGCCGAAGTGATGTGAGGCACTGTTTCAGGATGGTGCATCTATCTCTTGGATTGTTACCTAAATATACAGAATTTGAATCTGTAGAACTGATAAAGTGGGAAACAGATTTGTTTTTCCTGGAAAAATGTGTAAATAAGTGAATAAATAAACGACTCATTCCATATTAAGATGATATGATGCCTGGTGCTTTAATTTGACCAGCAGGCCATAATCAACATTGTAAACATGCAGACATAGACAGGGAGCCATTTATAATTCCTCGAACATATTGAAAAATATTCCCAAGCAAAACAGTGATTTTCAACTCTGTAAAGAATGGAAGGGGAGGTCATGGTGAAAATGGAGAAAATACCTGAACCTTAACCTGTTTTCCGTACCTGCACTTAAATTCCAAATTACTGAGCAAAGCCTTACTCAGTGACAGTTGTCACTCAAACTTTCTCACAAGGACTGCAATGAGAAGGTTCCTTCCTGAATCTTGGTCGGCCTCTCTCTCTGGCCACTGCTCTCCACATCCATCCTACCCTTCTGTTATACAGAATTGTTTCTGTCTCTAGAATTCCTGAAACTCCTTAGACTTTGAACCATTACCCAGGGTGCACTCTCCTGATGGAACCTTTACCCCTCTTCTTCACCTGAGTGATTTCTCCAATCTGACTCTCTCCAGGACTCCTCCCAGCTTAGACTCACTGTCTTGTTAGGTGTCCCTCACATGAGCTTCCCTTATCTGCGTGAATTGCCAGTAAAAACATCTGCTTAGTTTCTCCCACTGGATAGTGAGATCCCCTAGATTAGGAACCAACATTTTTCTGGGCCTGGCCTATTGTAAGTGCCCCATAAATACTTTGGGGATTCATGATTGCTTTAACTAAGGGAGAGGGTGGTGGTGTGCTTTTGCTCCTACCTATATGCCACAGCAACTTAGCACTCTTTCGGCATGTCAAGCCTGAAGACTGGTATACAGTAAAATGCCAATAAAATTAAGTTTCTGTTCTTTATCCATCCTTCTTAGACTTAAGAAATGGTCACTATGAAACCAAAAGAATCTTGGAGTTGGGATGGGAGTGGGAGCTGTCAATACATTTGGCCAAAGACTAATAAAAACAGCCTTATGACATTAAAAAATTAGGCATTTACCATTTTATCATGGTCAAAACATTTCTTAAAAGGCACAGAATTTAGAAATAAAAGCAATGGTATTATTCTAATGCAGTTTTTGCATAGTAGGTACTCTGGATTCAAATCCAAGCTTCATCTTCTACTGATGAGGTGACCTTTGGAACAATGTTTACTCTGAGTCACAATTTAAACCTCTACAAAACTGGGATAGTAACTCTGCCTCTATCCTAAGATTTCTTAGGGTAATTAAATGAAATAATGCACTAAGTAAGAGCTCAATTAGGACTAACTGTTATTTTTAGTCAGTAACACAACTTTCAGTGCCTCAAAATAAACTCATATAGTTAGCATTTAAATTTGCTATTACTGATACTTGTAAGAGCAAACATGCAACCGCAGCGGCATGCCCCTGCTCTCCCTGGCCTGACCCAGAGCCTGGTTCATCACTCAACACATATTTGCTGATTGAATGAATGAATGATAATAAGAAAACTCATTTTCCTTTCAATAAGCAAAATATTCTATAATTATCGTACAGCACATCACACTACTATACCAAAGCTTAGAAAGGAATGAGGTGAATTATACTGAGTGACTTGTGAACTGCCTTTAAACCATTCTATAATCCCTAAAGATCTGATGAATAGCAGCTTCTGACCAACAGGTACAAATGTGTGTAAGCCAACAAAGGAAATTCTATGAATCACAACACTCATACAATATCAGATATATTAAGTTAAAAAATGTATACATACACACACACACACACACACACACACACACACACATATATATAAAACCAAGAACCACAAATTTTCACTTACTAAGAAGTACTTGTGTGGGTTTATGTTTCTTAGTATTTTGCGTAGTCGTTTAACAGTTGTATTATAGGTAAACTTGGCTATTTTCTGGCAAAGAGGGTGTGGTATCTAGTGTTTAAAGATGTTGTCGCTACCCTTTCCAGTGAACCACGTTTCCTTGTATTCATGGCCCTAAGTACTACCCTTATTTGAATCTGGGTGGCTCAATTTTTGAACAATAAAATATAGGGGAAGTGATTTGCATGACTTTTGAGTTCGATTTCAACGAAACTTTGCTGTTTCTCCCTAAGTCTCTTTGGAACACTTATTTGGGGGAAGCCAATTCCGATGTTAAGAAATTTCACTGCCATGAGACCACCATGCTGTAAAGAATGTCCAGGTAGCCATATGGAGAGGTGGCACGGAAAGAGCGAGAATCTTCATCAGTCCTCGGCTGTTCCAGCCATTCTAGTGGAGGCGACAGACCTTGGAACATCCTGACACATTACTCCCGCCTCCACTGCCATCTGACTGTAATCTTATGAAAGAGCTCAAGAACCCACCTGAGCCCAGTTAACTCACACAACCATGGGAGATGATGGCAATAAATTACACCACTGAGTTCAGAGGTGGGTACAATAAGTAGTGGAAACAGAAAGGAATGAGAAAGGACAAGGTCTAAAGGTAAGTCAAAGAGGTCACATGCTGGGTGCCTAATGCATCCTGAATAAATTAGAGTTAGTTCCATAGTGCATTATATGATTAGTATAGACAAAAGTCCAGGAGAAGTACACTGGTCAATGCCACTAGAAGAGGCCTCATCTATTTAGTATTGACTTTATACCTTTCAAAATAATGAGTACTGATGTACTGATGTTATTGTTAACCTATTTCTGACAATAAAATAACAGAGGCTGGAAAAGTTTAAAGAACAACACAAAACACCCCAAATCTACCTTGATCCCATTACTAACCAAATAGTAAAAGCCATTCAGAGGCATTCACCTCATTTCCCAGCTATTCCCCCTTCTTAGTCCTCCTATCATGCCTAAGTTAGGAGAAGAGGTTTCCTGTACCACAATCAACCTTTCAAAGATCTATACACTTTGTCTACCAGAAAATAATACAAAACAGAATCAGAAATAAAGGAGAGAAAGAAAAAGAACATATTACATGATTATCAGGACTATGGTTGGTCAAAAAGGTGTGCTCTCATTCTTTTTCAGGTTCTAAGTCAACGGTCCATGTCAGTGCATGGTGGAATATACCTGAACCAACTTCTTGCAACCTTACATTATGCCCACTAATAATTCTTTTTATGCTGAATAAAGGAAACAGTTCTTGGCCTAATATTTAAAAGTGTTTTCATGCTCTAGGAGTTCTTTTCTTTCCTTCTTTCCTTGCGTGTAATTTTTTCTAATCTCTTCCCCCTTTAGACCATCATCAACAAATACTTTTGTTGCTTTTCTAGGAGTTGAGAGCTGTTTTCCCATCTGGCTGAAAACTAGAATCATAAAGAAAGTTCCTTAAGGTAACTATGCCAAATTATACTGTCAGAAACTTTGCCCAGAAGTGCTTAATTCCTCTGCTGTGAAATGCAGAATCTCCCCAAGTTATGTATTTTATAACGTTATAAAGCTGAAATTAACAATACAAAACACCTCCAGGTGAATTAATGGAAACCCTCCAAATTACACAGGATTAAAAAAAAAGAAAAACTAGATTAGAAAGAATAAAGAGGAACAGTCTCTACACACTAGTGATTTATTAGGAGTTGGTTTCTTAATAGAACTCAGCAAATCATCTTACAGACAAGCAGTTAATGATTAGAATTTAAAAGAATTAAATTAACTGTGCTTGTTCTGAAAAAAGTGATTTTTTTGATTATGACATAGCTGAGAGGAAGTGAAAACTATTGGGAAAATATATCCTTCAACCACTTATAGCTTACATTATAGACTAGTAGAATGAGATCCCATCATTATAATCAATACTAATATTTATTGAGCATTTACTATGTTCTAGGCACTGTTTGGTGCTTTATAAGTATTACTTGATGTAATTCTCACAATTACCTAATTCTCAGTTACCTAACGGTAGTATCAATAATAATGTTATTAAACAGAACTGTTATCTCCATTTGAAGATAAAAGAAAACCCAGTTCACAGTGGTAAATAAGCCAGGATCACTTCGAATATGGGGAAAACTGGATTCAAAATCAGTTGACTTGACTACAGAACACCACTTTTAACTACTGCAAAATGCTGTGCTATTGAAAAAATACTACAAGAAATTGGGAATCAAAATGTAAACTGACGACAGGGATTTTTGTCTGTTTTGTTCCTTGTCCACTGCCCAGAACAGCACCTGGCACATAGCAGCTGCTCAATCAATGTGTGCAAGAAAGTCCAGTGATTGCCTTTGGAGATGGCTGTTATATTATGGAGTGAGGAAAGAGAGGGAAACTTACTTTTCACTGTAAACTCTTGTACTTTGGGAATTTTATACCATGTGCATCTATCACCTATTCAAAAAATGAATAAAATTAACAAGATAAAACAAAAACAAAGCAAAACACAGGGACTGAGATAACTCACATAAGCTGCATGTTCCATACCCCAGAACAGATATTTTGACATACTCAGGTCTGCCAGGCAGATATTACGATGTATATTTGTACCAACAAACATCCGGAAAATATGGAAAGGAAACTCAATACTCCACAGTATTTGACCATACTTCCCACTTTAAGAAATGGGACAGAAGAAATGAAATAACAAAGCAGGAAGAAGGAGACACACATTTTTAATTTGGTACTTCTGGCATCTTCCCAATGTTCCAAAGAAGTTATTCTCAACCTATAGGATGCAGTCAAATCTCCTGAAAATTTGCATTTCTAACAAGTTCCCAAATGACTCTGATGCTGTTGGTTCAGGGACCACACTTTGATGACCAAGGATTTAAAGAATCCTTGCAAATCAAGGTCAGTTACCTAATGGCAGTATTGAGTCTACAGAACTAAATATCTATTTTCCTGGAGGGAATTACTCGAATAATTAAAATATCAGCTTCAGCAACTGAATTCACTGAGTCAAGAGCAATGTAGGACCTTGCTAAAATGCAGATGCTGATGCCATAGGTCTAGGGTAGGCCCTGGGGTTCTGCGTGTGTAACAGCTCCCAGGTGGCTGCAAACCACATTGAGTAGCGAGACAGTAGGGCCCTGGGTTAGGACCTCTGTTATGAGTAAAGCTAACTATTGCCTTTGAGGCATTTAGTCTCCAAAGAGGTTAAGACCAGGATACAAACAGAAATAATGTACTACTACTTCTGCTTGCTACGATTTATTTAGTGCTTCGTATGTGCTAGACATCGCGCTAACTGAGCACATCTCATTTAATCCTCAGCCCTATGAAGCTGGTACTATTATTTCCCTAATAGAGATGAAGAAACATATTCAGAGAGGTTCAGTTTTCAAAACTCACACATTAGTTAGTGGTAGAGTCTGGATTAGAACCCACAAAGTCAGGTTGCAGAACACAAACTTTTAACCATGGTGCCACAGTGACAAAAGATGTGTTAGAGAATATACAAAGTATCCTAAAAGCTCAAAAGAATTCAAAGGAGCTAGGCAACTCCCTGTTGAGTTATTAACCCCTTTAGAGATGAGACAGATCAAACAGCATATTTTATTTTTTCGAAGGTTCAAAAAAGGGACATAAAAATGCAGAGAACCTTGAAAATATATTACATCAATTCATAACTATACAAAAGATACATAGTTCCCCTAATAGACAATAAATTTTTATCATGGAGAATCCAAGTGACTGTATTTGCTCACATGTCTTTTTCCTCAATCCTCCAGTGTTTTCATTCTCAGGAAAGTAAGGAAGTGAGAGCAGAAAGGAACAGGAGTATGGTAGTGTTTGGACCCTGATCCACACAAACTTTACTTTTTAAAGTCTTATTCTCTCCTAGGATTACACAATAAATCATGAGAAAAAATAACTTCAATTCTAGATCTGCATATATTTCACCTTTCATTTTGCAGTTTGGAGCAAGAGTTTGTATCAAGCCAGGTACCCTGTGAATATCCTGAGAGGCTGATGAAAGGCAGTGACGTGGTAATGTGTCTACTTCAAGGGGTTCATGCATATAGTACAGCATTCCTGTGTCCAGCTGGGGGACCAGGGCGGCGCTCATGACTTCACTATCTTCTGGGATAGTTGGAGGCTCAGAGAGAGGCTGAGATTCCCAACACCAAGGAGAAGAATGGAGGGAACTAGCTCTCTCCCAGCCCTGGGCTCTCCATTGGCCCTGCAGGCAAGAAGCAGCAGAAGCTGGGCCTGAACTATAACCCTTTGTTTTCCTGCATTTCCTGGTGGCAGTGGTTGTTCTTGCAAAAAATGAGTTTTGGAATACAATATTTTCTTGCTTTCCTTCTGAAGAGAACAATAGGATGAGTTGAGAAAATGGTTAGATGTGCAATGTATGAAACAGGTGGTTTTAGGAAGGCTAAAGAAGTGTGCATCATTTTAAGGGATTCATGCAGCTCTGGTGGGAGAGCCTTTGCTGTGTTCTTTCTTCCTTTCTCTAGGTCTAGGTGCTCATAAGATCCTTGCTTCATAAGGGGCCAAAAAAGGAATCAGGCTTGAATGGCAAAGTCTGCACATCTCTTAACCACCAACAAGAGCAAGTTGCTGTTATCCCACAGAACAAAAGACTCTTTCTGCTCAGGCTGATTGTTTTTTTTAAAGAGAACAAAGTCAATTTGATTCTTTACTCATATATACATTCTGTTCTTCATGATCGGAGGTGCTTCTTTTTAAAAACTGGATAGCAGTTTACTGCTCCTCAATTCAGGTTACATATAGTTTCTAAAGTAAGCATGTATGACTCAGTGTTGGAACTTTTCCAGATGCAGCAATGAAAAACGTCCCCTGTGATCTCAGTTGGGTTAATAAACAAACCCATCCCAGAAAGGAAAAGAATTCAATGTCTTTCCTGTAAAAGGTAGAAAAAGACAACACTGAGACAGACACTATAACTTTTTCATGTTTTTATCAATCTTAATCCTAATCCAGAAATTACCATTAAATCATCTAAGTAAGATTGGGCATGACACTGACTTGGTCAAATGAACACCTAAGATTAACAGAATGCAGGTAGAAAGGAGTACAAGGTTACTTACACTGTTTGCATTATCTAAAATCTATGGCACTTACAAAGACTAGACAATGAAAAAATTACTACCCCTGTGAAATCAGGTAGTAAAATATTGGTTCTTAGAGAAATCAGGTAGCTCAATGCAAGGCGGCAGTGCCGTGCCAACTGGTTCTATTCATTCTTTCCTACCTATTCATCTAGCCTCATCCCCATACCCAGACCTCATTAGTCTGCGCTCTTCATTACTTAAGTATAAAAGGACTGAGTGTACGAAACAGGAGCAGGCTCACTGCGCTCAGACCGTGTGCACTTGGTGGGCGGGATCTGACCTTTTCCTCCTTCCTTCTCTCCAACGCCTTTCCTTGTGCAGGGCCAAAAAAAACACCCGCCTGTTGGTTTGCTCTGTATTTCCCATCTCTGCCTAAAAGATGTGTACACACCAGGTGCAGATGGGCAGAGCCTGGGTCAGTTCACTCTCACCGTGCTCCTCGTCCAGGTGGTCAGACCACTCTTCCCATTTGTGACTTCCCTGGCTCTCTGCCCACCCACTGCCCACCCACTGCCCACCCGTTCTCCATGCTGACACTCCACTTTCCTCCTCATGTGTGTATAAGGGTCCCAGTGTGCAGTGGGGGAGGCTATGGTGGTCAGATTAGGTCCCACTTCCACGTGAAGCAGGTCAGACTTTCCAGGTAGATGGGCAGGGACTAAAATAATTTGGGGATGAGGGAGCATATTCAAAATTATAACATGTTTTAAGCAAATGAAAAAGCAGCCTATTGTTCTTAGTCAATAGGCATGCTTATCACTCCGGGCCATCTCTTAAAGTAATCCCTGTTCCCATTCCTTCACAGGCTACTCCAGCTACTCGTTCTACCACAGCTTCTGGGAAAAACAAAAAAACCCACTACATTTGAGCTACTCTATTCTGTGCCTACAGCCATGAGGCCATGGGGTCCCACGCTGCCTGGGCCCGTGTGCCTGGGCTTTTACTGGGAAGTTCTCGGGGGCCTCCACTAGAACCTCTTCTGGTTTTCGCCCTCCACTGCTCACCAGATCCTTTGACATTTCTCTTCCTCTTTAAATGCCACGGTGCCCAAAGCTTTCTAAAACTGCTTCTCTTCCTTGCCCTTCTTGGGTCCTCACCCAGCAGCTCCCAGCTTCCCCGCCCCATGCAATGATCGCTCCCGCGACTCCTCAGCTTTGCTGTCTCTGACACTTTCACCAGAAAGTTTTCTGAACTTGCAACACTTGTTTCCAGTGTCTATACTTCTAGTCCCTCCAAAACTGTCCACTTGTCCACATTGTATCTATTAATTTGCTTCCTCTGGAGGCCTTCTTTTGAATTTCCTTGTCACTTTTACCTCTCACAGAGAAGAAAGTTGAAGCAAAAAACTAAATTCAAATTCCAATTTCCTTGGCTCTGAGAACCTGAACAGATGTCTTAAACTCTTTGAGCTCAGATTCCTTAATGCAAATTAGGACTAATAGTACTTTGGAGTGTGAAATTAGGACTAAGTATAAATTAGGAATGATAGTAATAGTAATGCTCTCAGCTACTTTGAGGAAAGTAAGAAGCTGGGGTACCTTGTAACTAACATTTATTGAGATCTCTGGGCTAAATCCTTTATACATGATCTCTTTTAAAACTTACAATAACCCAACAGTTGTGGGACAGTTATCTAAATTACCATGTACCATTGATGCTAGAGTACAGGTTAAGGTCAGAGAGTTGAGAATAAGCCCCTGCACTGACTTTTAGTTTTTATTTCAACTTTTTGGGGGTATCTGTATTAGTTAGAGGCAGTGACTACTTTTAGCATGAAATGTAGCAACCATGCAGATGAATACATAAAATGCAAATGCACATTTTAACAAATGATTATAAAATAAACATCATCTAGGTTAAGAACTAGATCAACACCTCAGAAGCCTCCCAGCTCCCCACCGTCCTAACCACAGCCTCTGCTTCCCTCCTCATGGTAATCGCTTTCTTTTTGATATTCTTTTCCTTGCTTTAAAAAAAAATAGCTCCACTATCTAATTTTATAAATCCTAGTGAATTTAATTTTATAAATCTTTAGTGAATTCTGTTGTCATTGCATAACATGCAACAACAGCCACTATAATGCTAGGTCTCCACCCTACAGAAACACATGCATGTGAGTACCAGGAGTCAGACATAAGAAGGTTCCTAGCAGCTTTGTTTGCAAGAGCCCCAAACCAGAAACAACCCCTATCTCTATCAGCAGAATGGATAACTTAATTATGGTACAGGCATACTATGGAATATTATATAGAAAAGAAAATTAATGCACTACAGTTATATGCAATAACTTGAAGGAATCTTAAAAATGTAACTATAAGCTTTGGAAGGTTTTAAACTGGAGAATGGAATTAACATGATCCAGTTTATATTTTTAATAGATTGCCAAGGATGCTGTGCAGAAAGCTGAGTCTATGGGGAAAGAGAAGTGGAGATGTGTGAAGAGGCTCCTGCAGTATACCAACGGAGGAATGTTGGTGGGTGGCATTAGGCTGGTGGCAGTGAGGATGTGGAGAAGAGAGAAGTAAGATGTATTCTGGAAGTGGAACTGACATGACTTGCTGATGGAGAGGATATGAGTGGTAAGAAAAGGGAGATCACACTTAGCGGCCAGTTTTGGCTTGGGTGATTTACTGAGATGGAAGGGTGGGAACAGACTGTTTTGGAAGGGTTTTAGGGCATGACAAGTTAAGATATCTGTGAGGATCTACATGGAGACATCATGTACATGGTTGAGTAAGTGGACAGTATGGGTGAAAATCTCTAGACAATTCCAATTCCAAAGATAGGATGCCGAAGATAGCACAGGCTCTGTTTTAGAATAAAGTTCTCTGTCCCAGTCCACAGATCTTTTTCTTTAGCTGGAAATTCTTTTAAATTCATTAATTATTCCTTAAGATGCAGATATACCTTGAGAGAATCAGTATAAAGCTGTTTATTATTCAGTACATGGCCTAGGACTGCCTCAGTGAGATGGGGTTTAAATGGAAGGAAAAGGGAGCACGGCAGGCAAATTTTCTCTATCCTTCCTGTTCTCAGAAATCTGTCAAACTGTCTTTCCTTGAGTCTCCCTCCACTTGAATGCAACTGTTCAAACATGCATTGAAGATCTTCTGTGTGCCAGGCAGTGTACTAGGATCTGGGCATATAACAGAGAATAATATTTGATCTCTGCTTCTCATATTTCATTTTGACTTCAGTGCTGAGAGTAGCATGCAATTACATAATATCTATTTGAAAGGTTAATTGTAAGCAGACAAATGTCAGGCAAAGGCCAAATGTTATGATTTTAACAGGTATTTGTAAAATAATAAAATTTCAGGTGAAGAACGACTCCTGCATAACAACCATGACCATCTGGGGCAAGCTATTTCTCTAAGGCTTATTCAGATCTACAGAGCTAAAAACACAATAGTCTTATTTATCAGGATGACGAGGAGATTAGGACAGCAGGAGAGTCATTTGGTGAGAAGAGGTCTTCAGAGGCATTTATTTGCCTAGTGGTTTTCTTGATATTCAGCTTTATGTTTCTCATAGTAATTTCTCCTACTTTTTCTGAGTTTCAGATTGTGGCAAATCAAATTCTACTTATCCACTCCTAATTGAGAATACTCAAGATATGTTTACTACAACTATTTGCTTGTAATTCTTAAAACCTATTCTAAATTATGTTCACATTTATTTTACTTGAAGTTGCACCTTTGACTGCATATTTCTTTTGCCAAGATGATCTGAGGAAGGTATATTATTTCTACTGTAGTCTTACCAAGGTCTTTAAAACATAGTATTACCTTGTGATAATTTCTAAGAGTATGATTTGTTCCTTTTCCTAAGCACATATTTTTTAGAAGCTTTAAAGAAAACATTCTTTGGTTCTTTATATAAGAAAACACATCATGTTAGTGTAGCAATAAAAGACATGAGCTAAGACCACAGACTGTCAGATCTGCCTTCTTGTCCGGCTCTACGACTAACCCGGTTGGGGAAGCCCCTCCACATGTATCTGGGCTTTGCTTCCTTGTCTACATAGTGGAGAACATGGGCTACATGACGCTGACCTGCCCTTTCCATTCTTTGAAATCTGTGGATTTTAATTTGCTGTGGCTTCCAAGGGCACTGGACTTGGCACACAGGTGAGCTAAGCAGGTCTCTCTTCATCCCTTACATCTCTGTAATATCTGATGAAATTTTATTGCTTCATTATATCTCAAATCTATATCTATCTGATAATCATGTGTCCTTCTGCCACATGTGTCCTTAGCCTCTTACTTTTTTTCTTTTAATATTTAGTGTCTGCATTTGAACCTGAAAGAGATTTTACAGCCCTACAAAAATTTATAAGTGGCTAAGAATTAAATAGTTCTTCCCAGCAAGGGTTTGCCTCATCCCATTGGGTCACAGACCTGTAGAGTTGAGTCCTATTTCACAGAGCTGCCCTTTTGGTTTTTACTCTCCATGCCTTAATGCCATTTCTCATTATGTCCTGTCTATACTTATTTAAATCTGTTACTATAACCCAACCCACTAGAACTCTGCAAGCTAAAATAGCATATTACAGAACTCTTAAAATTTACAAAATACAGTCTGTAGGAATTTGAACTTTGAAAATCGGCATTGAACCAGTCAACTGTGAAATCTCCTGGAAGAGGGACCCCAAACTAGAAGACATCTTGAACCTTAATCTCTATTTTCTTCTTTCTTTCTTTCCCTCCTCTTCTTTCCTTTTCTATCTTTTCTTTGTCTCTCTTTCTTCCTTCCCTCCCTCTTCTTTTCTTCCTTTTTAATTACAAACTGAATTGTAAAATATTAAGAATCTAACTGGCACTAGAATCAATGTTAAGATTGTATATATATTCATTTTACATGTGTGCAACTTATTTTCTGGTTAAGAAGGCAGATCACTAAGATACTTGTGAAATCAGCTCTGCTTACCCCTTACCTGTATAATGTGTGGGCTTAAAAAGCTGCCTTAGGTAAGGTTGTTTTACCTCCTTTCCTTCTTCCGCTCTGCTTTGCTGATTCTTTGACCTTCCCTCTACTCTGTAACTTGGCCCCACTGTTCCCATGGGTCCTTAATGGATAACTGGATAACACTGTCTACATTTGCTTTCCTTACATTTTTTGTGTGGAAGTAATCCAAACATTCTTTCACCTGTACTGATTTCTTATAGTGGACCAAAGAAGGAGGTGAAAGCAAAGAAGAAAAAGGAAAAGAGAAAGACAGGGAAGGAAAAGAGAGACCACTCTTGGCATTGCTCTCTTAATATTTACTTGATTTTCATAATTTAAGATTATATCTTCCCATATTCAAACTCATTTTTCTTTTTTCTTGAGAAAAGCTGGCAGCATATGTTGCTTATTATTTTTGTTTTCTTTTAAAAGCTGCTGATATCCTCGACAGTGCAATAATCTCTTACCAGTTCTTATAGAGATATTCAAAACATCCTTGTGTTTCATGGAAGTAAACATTTGCCATTATTTCATGAAAATAAACAGTTTTATTGTCCATTAGGGCTTACTAAAACAGCAGCACCAAATTCAACTAAAGTAGCAAAAGCTCAGGCAAATGAGTCAGAAGTAAAAACTATCATTAAAGTTGCAGGGGTCCCTTTAGAATTAAAATTTCAAAATGATTTGTTGTGGGATTTGGAGTAATATAGAAATGCTAGTTTATGCACAGAGAATGATGCAAATAGATAATAGGGCAATGTGGCTTTTTATGAGAGCTCACATAATCAAAATTTAGAGACAAATTAAGTGGGTTTCATAACCTCAAAAATATCTTGATCTTTAATAGATTTTTTAATGTCTTTCTTGGACAAGCAACAGCCCGACAACACTCTGCTTTGATCAGACTATCCCTGGAGTTCTGTGTTCAGCTCTGGTCACCTCTATCTAAGGTGGATATGGGCACACTGAGAGGAGCATAGGAGCCGGCAGTGATGGCAAGGGAACAGTGGTAATCATATAGCTTGAGATTTTAAAAAACATGAAGAAGATAAATGAAAGATGTTTTTAAAGATCAGAAGGATTTTCACATGAAGAGGCAGATTTTGTTCTAAATATTGCCAACTACATCAGAGCTTTAATCAAAGAAAAGAAGACTGAATCAGTGAAAAGGAGACTTAATAAAATAAAGAATTCTTAAGGTCATTGCAGTTCACGATGGCATAGGCAGTCTGGGAATTCCCATCATTTGGACAAAGGGCCTCCCGTCAGCAGAGGATTTTACAGAGGCAACTCCAGCACCGGACGGCTGTTGTCCATGCCGAGTGGCCTTTAAGCAATCCCTTTTGACATTAAAGTCTACAACATTATGAGATCAAATGCCATGCGATTCCAAAAGCCCATGAACACACCCGCAAAGCAAGGGCCAAAGAGTTTAGAGAAAGATGGGTAAAATGAGAATTAAGTTTGCTGTTTAATTTCAAATTCCCAAACTGAGATTAATCTAAAGGACACGATTGTCATTTCTAGTTAAACAGCTAGATTAATTATCTTCAAATGAAGGGATTCAAAATTTTTCCTATTTTGAATTTTTTTTCAAAGTATTGATTTGGTTACTTGATGACTACATATATAAGGCTGTTACACAGTCCATTCAAACTTGGCCTCTCATCCATGCTGCAGTTTTGGGATATTTTGTTAAAAACTAGGATAGTTTTAGGTCTGTATTTATTATATTTCACAATAATTTCCTTTGAAAAATGTACTATTGATGTGTTTTGGGTTTGTACATATCTATGTGAGAACATCAGTTTTCTTTTACCTTCTACACAAAAGAAATTGGTCTGAAAATGTTGCATAAGAAAGCACTGAAATCAAATGACAGTAAGGCATGTTATTCTTAAAATCCTAGAGATGATACAAATATCCAACTGGAGACAGGACAGAGGTAAATATACAGCTGATGTTTTAGAAGAAAAGAAAGAAAAATGAGTAAAAGTCTTTAACATTTATCATAACAACATTTACAAACAATGAGACAGGTGCTTCAAGAATCTAGCTCTTTCTGGCACGCAGTCTTCAGCCACAAGGCCCTTACAATAAGCAGTCACTGAATTAACTAAAAAAAAATAAAGTGACTGGATCAGATACACTTTCTCACTATGTAGGTTTGCAATGAAATTTGTGCAAATCAAAGAAGGAACCAGTAATTAAAATAGGGAAGATTGCCTGAAAGTAGAGAAAAACTGGCAGCACTAAGACTGATGCAAGAGGAAAATACTACATGAGAAATGGCTAAGGAGGCGGAAATAAGATAGAATGTGGTTCTAGAGAGACCAATGATGCAAGAAAGAAACAGAATTATAAATACTACTGTAAGTAAACATTTCATTATTTCAGTAAAACTCCAAAATTTGCCATCTTTATGGTATTTATGCACTATGAAAATGCTAGCTTTCCAATAAATCTTTTAAAGATGTCACTCTTTAATATATCTGTCTGTCATGATGTGGTCAAATGCATTGATTTTTAAGTAGGGCAGAAAACAAACACTTTCTTTTAAGCACATGAAATATAGCTACAATCATTTCTATTTTGATCTCTTATGAAATCAATGTTGAAAGTTTTCTTCAGGTTGAGTTTTCATTTTTCAGGTTCAAAAGCTGCTTTTACTACAAAGCTCAGAGTAAATTTTAGAATGGGCATTTAATACCTTATCTATAAGGCTACCTTTTTTTACTTATTTTAAAAAATACTTCAGCTATAAACATTAATCTGATTTCCCTTTCTAAAAATGTAAACAATAAAAACATCAATTTTCTGCTTAACAGAAACAAAGAGGAAGAAAATAATCCAGATAATTAGTGACACTTGTATTTTCAAGCTGGAAATGGTTTCAAGGAGGAGGATTCAAAGAAGCGAAAAGAAGACAGTATTACCAAATACATGTTATTTAAATGATAGCTCAATTAATAATTGCAAGATAAAATGAAAAGTTAGTAACTCAAGGAAGTGTTACATTTCAAAGATAAGAAATAGAAGATAAAGCTGGTAAAGTTTTCACCACAATAAAAATTCACAAATACCTTCTTCAACATCTGAGGTATAATCGCCATCACTGAGCATTTCAGGGGCATTGGCTTTACGAACTGCATGATTTAAGTGAACAATGTGAGTGTATGAAAAATGCGTACTCTTGATACTACAACAAAACACATCAATGTTTCTAAAAACATGTTTGCAATGAACTTTCTTTAGGAAACAAATACACAGTCACTCAATTATTATGAATTCAAAGCACGTTTTCATACCTTCATCGTCGGACATATCAAGCACTTCATTCATTGTTTCTGGAACATTCATTTTGTGCTTCTCAATGATAGTCTAGTAACAAAAAAAGCAGGCATTTTAGTGTGAGCATACTGCACATTTTAATGAGACTATTAATTTCTTTCTAATTTAATCAGTTGGCTCATTGTAGGATTTCTGTGTTAAAGACCCTTAAGTTCCCACATACAAAATGATATCAAAATTGTAGCTCTAATGTCCTTACCATGTACACAGCACAGAATGAATACAAGACGAAAGAATTCTAACAGTAAAGCACACCAGCTTAAAATATTTTGGGCCCTCATAAGGCTTTTTCAAAGGAAAAAAGGAGTTACTGCCTCTCCTAGTCCACTGGTATATTTTTTTCATGGTCTGATGATCCTGCCACCGCATCCCATTAAAAGTCGGGGCTGAAGATAAGCCACATGAACGGAAGAACTGTTTTCATTGCTTGTTGTCAAGCCAGTCACTAATCTGTCTTCCCCTCCAATGTGTACATTTGAATTCCCAGAATAAATCAAAACATTAAGACAGCATAAATTCTGTAATTGTTAAAAGTATGTGTGTGAAGAAAGAATTTTAGAGATAATGCATTTGCAATATCATTTTAACCACAACATTTAAAGCATGGTTTATCACAAAGGCCTTACTGAATCTCACTTGCTCTTTCATCTATACTGACTACATCCATCCCAAAGACACTGATGGCATTACTTATTAGAAAATATTAATGACTTAATGTTTTAGTTTTAAAATATGTTCTCTTTTAATCCAAAGCATATGAAAGGTTAATGGTAAAAGGAAGATACACATTTAAATAAGCCAATTGAAAACAAGCTAGGCTCTTAAAACTAAGATACGGCAAAAACTCATTGTTTCTCAGGGACAGTACTTGGTAAATGTGATTTACATGCCCTGTCCTCAATTCTTGTGTTGTAATAAAGCATTATTTGGTATCCCTTCCAGCATGTAGTAATGCAATTGAGTATTAAAAAATTTTTGTATTTCATATTAGAACAGATTTAGATTTACAGAAAAATTGTGAGTACAATATAGCATGCTCACCAAGTTTCCCCTATACACCATTAATTACATTTACATTAATTATATACCTAATATAGTTACACTTACATTAGTATAGCATATTTTCATAATTAACGAACCAATATTGATAAGTTATTATTAATTAAAGTCTATATTTTATTTCAATTTCCTTAGTTTTTACTGAATGTTTTTTCTGTTCTAGGATCCCATCCAGGATGTCAGGCCTCCTCAGCCTTCTAGCACTGCGACAGTTTCTCAGACTCCCCTTGTTTTTAGTGACCTTAACAGCTTTTAGGTGAGCTGACCAGGTATTTTGTAGGAAGGTCCCTCACTTGGGATTTGTCTCACATTTTTCTCAAGATTATACTGGGGTTGTATGTTTCCAGGAGGATGACCACAGAGGTCAAGTTCATTTGCACAATATTATATCAAAGGTACATACTATCACCATGATTTATCGGCGCTGATGTTGAGCTTGGTCACCTGGGTGACACAGTTTGTCAGCTTTCTCCATTGTAAGGTTCCTCCAGTTCCCCCTCTTCCAGACTGTTCCCTTTGGAGGGAAGTCAGTATCCTCAGCCCACACTTCTGCAGTGGGGAATTATGTTCTACCTCCTTGAGGCTGAAGTATTCCACAAATTATGTGGAATTCTTTTGCCTCAGAAATCTATGTCATTTTCCCTATTTATTCAATCATTTCTCTATATCCGTATGTATGCATGGATATTTATCTTACATTTTGTACTATACCCTAATACTATTTTATTTCATTTATTCCAATCGGTCCAGCTTTGGCCATTGGGAACTCTCTCTGTTGATTCCTGTGTCCCTTTGACAAGTTCCTTTTATTCTGTGTATGCGTGGTTTTTTATTTACGTATTTGGTGGCGGGGAAACTTTCTTGCTCTTTGGCATTAAGAGATGTCCCAGGCTCATCCTGTATGTCTAGATTCAGCCATTTCTCCAAGAAGTCTGGGCTCCCTTTATTAGACAGTGGACTAGAAACCAGTATCTGGGTGACAGATGTGCTCTGCTCATTGCTACCGGGGGAATTAAATCTTTTAAACAATGCAATCTAAATAGCTTAATTCATATCTATTGAATATCAGCTTCCAACCTTTCAGTTTCCAACTCTGCTGTGATTGTAATGTAATGAGCAAAAGCATCTTTCTCAGAATTGCCACATCACACATTTATATATATATATGGAAGACACAGTCTTCTTTTTAGGGTTTTTGTTAAATGCCTGTCTGACTTATGGAGACAACAGCTGCTGGGGCTTTTGTAACTGTCCATGCAAAGATCCACCTGTGGTGGAGG
The DNA here is from genome assembly GCA_032199065.1 of Smutsia gigantea. Classification (NCBI taxonomy): domain Eukaryota; kingdom Metazoa; phylum Chordata; class Mammalia; order Pholidota; family Manidae; genus Smutsia; species Smutsia gigantea. The sequence continues at coordinate 207,336 of JAVSCE010012020.1, read as the reverse complement.
CTGTGCTGTTTACTTAGCTTAAAATCAAGGACTCCACCCTGAATTGCATCATCCTCATCTAAGCTAGACCACATGGTACTGCTAAAGCAGAGCTGACCAGGTGGCGTCTCAGCTTGAAATGAAGTCCCAAATGCCACACTGCTGGGCAAGTCTTAGGAACTCTGAGGGACTCTTTTCTAATCAACGTGAGCACTTCATTTGGTGGAAGTCTCATTTACTTCACTCGGCAAACTGGACCTTTCCTGTTAACATGAGCCCTGATTTCTCTATCTTGCAGAAAGTCACCTGACCGAGTCAGCAATGACACTGAGAATGAAACGACATGACCCCTGTACATATTCTATCTTTTCCGGGGAACAGAAGCCTTAAAACCCTTCTCTCTCAGTAGATCTGCGGCTATAACTTTACTTTCTCTGTCTGTAATCTTATTTTCTCCTAGAGCTTTTTTGATATCAAAGAATTATTTTGAATTTTCCTAATAGGTGACAAAGTTGTTCACATTCAAACAAGAAGTAAGATTTATATTTTGAACTAGTAGACAAGTTTTAATTCTCCAACATGAAACAAAAGTTTTACGTATTTATTGCAGTGAATTCAAATCCTTCATAGCATTGTGACCCTTGACCATTGCTTTAATAGCCTGTCCTTCTTCCCCTCCTTCCCACCCCAAAGTGAGCTACACGGGGTAGCTATAAAATTAATGGTAATGAACATTGTTTTAAGTCTTTTCTCGAGAATAATAGATTTTAAGATAATGAAATAGTCAAGAAGTATATGAAAGCAATATGTGGGAATTTATCTCTATACAAACTATAACTTGAAGTTAGAAATGTGCTCTGTTGATAACCATTGCTCTAGTCCATTAAAGCTACTGTCTTTTGCAAATTATAAATTTTCTCTCTTGTGATCAGCAGGCTTATTTTTTAGATTCTGAAGACTGTACATAAGCAAATAATTCAACTGGTAGGTAGTTACAGAGTCCCTCAGCCCATGTTTTTTAATATGAAGCACTGTGTGTACAAACTGTTTTCAGACGCTAAGCCTTCCTTCATGCTGGAGGGTGGCTGACAAAAAAGGAGGCAGAGCTGGTAATTCCAAATGTCCCACAGTCCTAAATTTACATTGTCGAGAGTCAATCTCCAGCCTGTGGGTTGAGTCATGGAGTCAGGAATAACCTGAATAAGCCTCTGATATGGTGCAATATCTGCTCTTGATTCCTAAGTTACCAAATCCCAATGCAGTTCAAAGGTGCCAGATGGGGTTCAAAAGAAATGACTTATCGTAGAGGCTGTAGCTTGTAAAAATGTTCTGATGCAATAAGGCCTCCTGGTAAAGATTTACTTTAAGTTTTAATAAAATGTCCTATTGTTTTTCCCATGAAAGTTCCAGGAGATAAATGGAAGAGAAGTAAGAGTAGTAGTAAAAATCAGTTTTAACCCTATCCCTAAGGTTTTATTTTTATAACAATGTAAAATGTTTTTTACAGTAATGATGATAATGTATCCATTATCACTTGTGAGTTAGAAAATTTTAAAGAACCAGTTTAGGCTTTTCAACTTTCTTACATTGCCAAAGAAGGACATTAAAGCATTTCTGCCTTCATTCATCAAAAACATTTTATATCAAAACAAGTAAGTACACACATTTAGCTTCAGATGAAACTAAAAACTGCAGCTACTAATACGTTAAAAAGGAATTTTTAGTGTTTTGAATTTTTCTTAATATCAGAAATGAGAGACTTTTGCTATGCTGTCAACAATGAGGCGACAGCATTTGGAAACAGGGTGCCTCATACATCAGTGGAGGAGAGCAAATTCATCTCCTAAAAGTTCTGCGAAATCTACAGTATTAGAACCGCTCTTAGCATAACGAGGTGCTTACTGTCGTGGTTGTGGTCTCCTCAGTCACCACCTTCAGGGTGTCAACCACTGAGATGTAGCCAAGCCGACGGGCAATGGCTAGGGCAGTGTTCCCATTCTAGGCAGGAGGGAAATGTGGACAAGGAATTAACGAGCCATTCCGCACATCTCAGTGCCCGTATGTTTCCACACATTTCACTATACAAAACAGAAGGTGAGCATCTCATCGGCCCCATCCCACTGTCACACACACAATGCTAGTTCACTAGAGACATACTTTGCACAAAAATCTGCCGAACCTGCTCCTACTCATACAGCAGAGTCTGGGCTGCTACAGATAGAATCCAAGAGGCTTTATAATAGTTTTAAGTAATCAAGGAAACAAATATGTATTTCTTCTTATGTATGTCCTCCCTACTAGGTGGAAATGGATTAGTAGTTTTCAAGTGTGAAACACTAATCACATCTCTCTCTCTGCACAGCCCACAATACAGCTTTGTCCTCCCCCCTTCTCCCTACTGAATGCTCTGTTTAGGCCTATCAAAGTAAAAAAGCAACATTGGTGCACAAGAAAAGATGCAGTAGGAAGACACCAGCACCCAGGCCACTTCCCCCTGCACCCCCCTCCCCCTTGGTTGGCCCATCGCTCTTACCACAGTGAGCTCATTGGGGGAAGCACCGTTCTGAAGCAGGACGTTTATTATGTGCGTGTGTCCCTGTTGGGCTGCTTGATGTAGTGGTGTATACCCATTCTGTCGAAGATGGAAGAAATGACTTACTTCCTTGGGCACAAAATCAATGATTTTGATGGATGCAAAGGAGAAACGAGTTTACCTTTGTTTTGGCATTAACTTTTGCTGAATGCTGGAGCAGGAAATTAACGATCTTGATGTTTCCATAGTGGCAGCCCACGTGGAGCGGTGTGTATCCCATCTGTAATTATGTTTTTTGAAAAAAAGAAACCTCATAAGTATATGTTTAGTCATAGCTGTCCTAAACAGGAGCACAGGTGTTATGTAACTTTTCTTTTTGAGCTGGCAAAAAGTTTTTTTCCCTCTGTTAAAAAAAAATGCCCTTCTCAGAGCTAGTCTTAGGGATAACAAACAATACCACATCAGCCATAAATTGTTATTTAACTTCCCAAAAGGCTCTCTTGCTTAAGCTCATACTTACTTTTCAAGGTATGAAGGAATGATGGAGCAATTGACAGCCTGGACAGACTGATTGAGAGGCTTCTTGCTGGTGGACATAAAGAGTGTTGTATGGACAGACTTAGACTAGAATTTATTGAATAGTCTACTCTCTAGAAGCATACAACTGAGGTAAAAAAAAATTGTAAGTTGCTAAATGAAAATGCCAGGTAGTAAATGATTATCAGAATGAATGAGAGAGAGACATGAAGCATGGCAACACTAAAGTAGGAGGCTGGTGTGAGCTCAGGAGGTTGAAGAAATTTGAACCTGCTCTCGGTATATATGCTATAGGTAAAGTCTTCTGCCTACCTAGCTGGAGCCTCACAATTTGAAAACCCCTGATTTAGACAGAGCAATGAAATGTTGCTCAAATTAATATCCACTGACTCCTGAGGGGCTGTAAGTTCTACCTATAAAGAATGTAAAAATATAAAACATATATGTTACATATATGTGTGTGTGTATACTCATTTTTAAAAATGAAGATATTTCATATACCAATGATTTATCTTCAATAAAAGAAAATAAAGATATTTCAGATACCTTTCTAGATGGCCACATTGTAACAGACACCACCATGCGACCTCAGTGTCCACGTTCAATCTCTGTTTATGACACTGGCAACACCGGAGGGACAGCACTGACTTTATAACATTTCTGAACTGTCGTGGGTCAGGGGGTTGGGGGGGCCTCATATTTTCAAGAGTCTGTATCCCATATCTGATGGCACTAATGTGTCTTTATGGTGACTCTATGCTGCAGACTGTTTGTGTCCCCCAAAATTCATACGCTGAAAACCTCATCCCCAGTGTGATGATATCTGGAAATGTGGTCTGTGGGGGGTAATTAGTTCATGAGGGTGGGACCCTCATTAATGGGATTAGTGCCCTTATAAGAATGGGATTAGAACTGCTGTCATGCGAGGATGCCATGAGAAGCTAGAAACTGGTCATCTGCAATCCAGAAAGAGCGCCTCACTGGGCACCAGATCTCCATGCACTTGCTCTTGGACTTCCCAACCTCCAGAACTGTGAGAAATGAAGGGTTGTCCCGTCTATGGTGAACCTGTCACAGTGGCCCACTGACGAAGATGCTCACACAAACAGATACAAATTTTAATTTGCAAAGAGGGTGACCCTAGACCTCAGCTGATTATGGAAGGTGATGCATCTCACCAGGGATGTGCTGCCCAAATAGAAAACTCTGGTCAGATTCTGTTCCACAAACTGAACTGTCAGTGCCCACCCTGCCCAGACTCCTGCTAGTAAGCTCACCAAAACCACGTGTACATGAGCTCAATTTACAACCTCTACAGCTACCTCATGCATGATGGGGCTATCTCTTTTTGGTAACCAGAATCCACTTGCCTACTTGGCAGAATTTTTTCTTGATGCCAGGGAACTCAAGATACTGTATTAGGAATCAGAACGCTGCTTATCAAGGGAAGTATGAACACAGTTTTCTCCAGTTTTCAGTACAATCAGCTTAACTGGTTGAAGTAGCATTATTCCAACTTCAGCAGTAGAGGATCGATCACAAGTCAAAAAAATACAGAAATATTTTTAAAATCTAAATATTAAAGAATTCAAGTTTTAAGTCAACATGCCTGAGCAAAAATGCAACAGTTTCCAATAGCAATTGTGCTAAATGCATTAGATTTTTAAAAATAAATTTAATCATTTTAAGTATCTTAATGTACAGTTTCTATTCATCCATGAAGCTTCCCACCTCATTCCTAGTAAAACCTTAAGCCATTATAATGGACTATTAGGACCTGCCTGATCTGGTCTCCACTCTACATCTCCCATCCATTAAATCTCTGAGCTTGTTTCCTACTAGTCTCTTCCTTGTTTATTAGGCTAGGAAGCTGGTCTTGCTGTTCCACAAACACTGAAGTATTTTATTAAAAATACATGTGCATGGCCCATAAGATTCAGTTTGCCTTTAGAGAAACCAAACAGGGGCTTCCATTCACTGAGGGGCACAAAATTCCCTTATTAAATGGCACTTGCACAAATATGCCCAAAGAGATGTGATTTGAGAAATTCTTTCCAAGTAGCAGTGATACATTTTGGAAAAACCAATCATTCTTTCTTGAATAGCTAAGAAACATAGTTCATATACTTTGCCTCCTTCACTGTTGTCCACTTATACCACCATTACAAGCTGAAGTTAAGTCTTTTCCTCCTTTAGGCAATATTGAAAAGTTCTATTTGTGTAGGAAGAGCAAACAGGTGCACATGGAATATTCAGGATGATGTTTCTTATCTATGTTGTCTTAGCAAGGTATATTATTGAGCAGTGGTTAGGTATCTTACCACATAACATGGTTTGAGGGAGAAAGAGTGGGAAATCCATACTTAATCCACCACCTCCTAAAATCTGTGGTTCTCTATGTACCTGGCATAGTCTTCCTTCATGAATACACCCACTCACAACTATAACTACTTCCTTATTTGGTTTATTTCAGTTAAACTTTTTTTTCAATTTTTATGTTAATGCTATTGTTTTAAGAACATTTCTCTACTGTTCACGTGTAACACTATTACTTGATAATATGGCAGGTAAAGATAGCCAGAAGACTAAGATATTTTTATAACCTTTTTAGTAATTTTAGTTTAGTATAGCTAATTGAGATAGAAAAAGTACATTAAGTAACAAACTAATTTTTTTCTTTATAAAATAAACCCTCAGTATTTAATACCCTAGAAGTAGTACGGTTGAAATTCTCAGCTCATTAAAAGGAGAAAAAGGTTGAAAAGTTTCTCCCATGGTTTTTTGCTTTATTGTTCACCTCCAAAATCAGAGTGGGGGAACAAATAACACCCTTCCCCCAGATATCATAGAAGAGTCAAAGAAAATGGAAAGAATATTTTTGACAGGAGAAAAGTAAGTAGATTGTGTCATCTCTATCTCTAGCCCAGGCCATCCCACTTCTGACACCCCTTATAATTTAACCTTTTTCTACTGGCACTGTTTTCTCAGTCTACAAACATATTTATATGTTTCCAGTCTTAGAAATAAAAAAGCACCCCTTTCAAATATTTGTCTTATTTCTAGGTCTGTCTCCTCCCAAAGCTAAGCGTCTTGAAAAAAAATCATCTTCATTTCCATTTTCCCCACATCTCATCAACTCCACTACTCCAGCAAAACTACTTTCAAATAACCCAAGTGTCAATCCAGTGCACATGTTTTAGTGTTTCTCTTACCTGACACTGCCTTCTGGACAGTCTTTCTTAACTTGGGGTCCATGACATAGTCTTTCCTTATTTCCTGCCTACCCTTGTTCCACCTTCTCCAACCACTTTAAAATATCATTGATCCCAGGGATTTTGTCTTTGATTTCTTGCACACTGTTTCTCAATGATCACAGTTATATTCACAATTTCAACTAATACATTTATTCTGATAATTCCAAAATAGAATTTTAGTCCAGACCTCCTTCCTATATCTCAGACCAAAACTTTAGTTACTAGATTTTTCTACCTGGGTGGCACCGAGATATTCTAAACTTCAACACATCCTATACAGGACTCATGGACCTCTTTCCCCAACCAGCCTCTTTATTTTCTGTGTCATTGTGATCATCAAGTTACAGAGGTCACATACTTAGGTTCATCCTGAATTTCTCACTTTCCCTCAGTCCCCATTTATACATGTTTTTTAGGTCTTGTTGTTTGTACTCCTTTAAGAATTTCTTAAATTTTCTCTTGGTCATCAACTTCCCATCTGCCATTTAGCTTAGGCCTTCTTTATTCTTTATCTGAATCTCAGTAAGAGCCTTCTAACTTCTTCAAACTCTTTCCAACTCATTCTTTGATTGTCTTCTAGGATCTCTCTAAACCAGAAGTCTGATCTTACCACTCTTCATTTTAAAACCTTCCAAGTTTTCTTAGTGCAAACAGGAAAAAACTGAACTTGCTTAGCCTGAAAGATTAAGAGCCTCTGAGTTCATCCTCATTTTCTAGCAGTATCTTGGGAAATGCCCCAATTTTTTTTCATGTTCCCATGATCCAGAACCAGCTATAGCTCCATTCTACACACCCCACCTTTGCAAAGAATTCAGTTAATGCCAATATTGCTAAAATTATTTTTTTATATATGGAGGTCAAAGTCAGGCTTTGAATTAATGAGCTATGTGAACTTATACAAGTAATTACTTTTCTATGCCTCACCTTATTCATCTGTAAAATAGGGACACTAATTTTACCAGCTACAGAGAATGGTTGCAAGGATTAAACATATTAATAAAGGCAAAGTGAAACAGTATCTGACACAGAGAAAATGGGTAATCAATTTTGCTTTTATTATTATTGTCACTATTTTATGTTATTGTTATTTTATTATCTTGTGTCTCCTTCAGTGAATTCTGTGAGGATAATAGTAATATATCACCCAGTTCAGAATTTTGCATCTAGTAGGAGAGCTGTAGAAATGTATGTGAAATGAGTAAGCATCAAACATTTTTTCATGATTTTACACACATTTAATGAAATCTAATGTAGTTATTAATTTGCTAATCAGTACCACTAAGAATCTCTGCTTCCATGTGTTTTGGGTGGTCTAAATAAAATGCTTCAGGACATTATCCTTTTAAAAAGTGATAGGAATGGCTTCATTTCAACTGAACAACACAGAACATTAAACCCTGTGGCCAGCAGCACAATTTAGTCTGAGCTTAATTGGTGGACTTCAAATACAAAGTGAGGAGGAGGTGCAGAGAGGCAGCAAGCCAGTGGGAAGGCTGCACAAGCTGTTACCAGGATTTTCTGGTCTTTTCCTTTCAAGAGGAAATAGTTCTGGATGTTTTTATTATTACTATTTTTTAATTTAAACCAATGAATTGAATGACAGCATATGTTCTACTCTAGGCTACTTGGAGATGTCACCTTTACCAGTGAGAGTTTAGAAATTCATAGAATACGATAAACTTCTTATTCACAAGGTTAAGAAACAAGTCCAAACAACCCATCTCTTTGCACTTCTGTTCTCTTCAGCTACAGGATGATCATAGCCTCACTTCCTTTTGGTGCTGTGATCTTCGCTGAGAAGAAAAAGAAGGGACAAGGATTTTTAAGAGGCAGAGAAGTGCTTTCTGAAGCCCACCACTTGTTAAGGGTAGGAAAAGGTACGTGCTTCAAAAATGTTACCCCAAACACAAAAGTGATGACTGACTGTGAGTTGAGCGGGGTTAGGAGGAAACCCTGGGAGAGACCTGAGACTCTTAAACCAAAAGGTCACGAGTGCCAATCAGGAGCAAAAGGTTCATGGCACCATTCCCTCTCCTCCCAACCTGCCCTTGACCCTTTCTGACTGAAATTCAGTGTATGCCTTGGCCATGTTGGGGCAAAAAAGTATTGACAAACTTAGACCTGCCCCTGCTTTCCAGAATTTCTTATCTATAAAGGAAAAGGTAAGTAAAAAGTGTATAAGTCTATGTGCATGTGTGTGTGTGTAAATAAAACAACACAAGTGAATGTTTACAATGAAGTTGCACATTTTTAAAGCACAGATTTCTTTTTTGATAAAAGTATTTAAGCAAAATAAAGAGTACAAGCTAAATCCAGCCTGATTTTTTTTTCAGGATTAAAAATGCTTTTATTTTCTAAATGAAAAGTAACAAGAAACCATTCAGCCACTACTATTGCCTTTATTGGTTTCTCTGTTATATACTCAGCTTCTGCAAGGCATTCAAGGCTCAGGACAATGAGATTTTTTTAGAATGAAAAGTCTGGGAGGGAAACAAAGTGAAGGGATTGCTGGGCAACCAGGTCACCAAACTAGGCTGGGTAGACTTCAAGGAAACAGTCATTTCAGAGGGGAAGTGGTCGTGCCTAGAATGCCTACTTCACAGGTCTCCTAGGGCTATTCTGGCCAGGGACCATTATATTTGCTTTATTATTTTAACACAGAGTTTAAAGAACATAAAGGATCTTGTCTGATCAGGTCCCTTTCAGGCAACTTCTTTTTAATAGAGAACACAGTTCGGGTGGAGTAGCCACGGCCGCAGAGAGCTGGAACAATGTCCAAAGGGTGTGGTCAACTCAGGGCTGCTCCTTCTGTGCTTGTCTGATAAATCCAGTCTGGTCTTCATGTCTGCAATACCTTTTTCCTTGGCTAATTCCTGCTGATACTTCTATTCTATTACTATCTCCATATCTGTCCATACACCTTACTATCTAGCTATATTATACACAAAAATGTCTGAATTAACAATATTTAATAAGCATTCATTTTTATGGCAAAAATGTCACACATAGAAAGGAGAGTTATATTTTAGAGTACATTCAACAAATTTGATATGAAGAGGTAACAAAGCTAAGTACCAAAAGAAAATGTTTAGAGAAGTTTAATATGAAGTCGCATCTTTGATGAAGACACAAAACATCCATTTTTCTTATCTGAGTTTGAAACTGTGGCATTAAATGACATTCATCAGTAATTATTTTTCCTCTTTAACAACAGAACATTTTGCCTCAGAGAGAGAGTGCATGTGAGCACACACACCAGAAGGAATTTAGAAATTGAGTAATAATTGAATAAAACTTAATTTACTCTCTTTTTATACACTATGCCTGAACAAAGAGGTCACAAATTACTGACACATTTTTCCATATGCACTTTTTTGTCAATCACAAAAACTAAGAAAGGTACAAGCTTCAACACTCTGCCCTGGAAGGACACATCTGTTCTAACAAGTGTCAACAGTGGAACACAGGAGGATCTCTACATGCAGTGAAGATAAAGCACCCAGGCCATTACAGAGAAAAGCATCTGGGACACTATAACCAGGCTCTGGCATCTCTTACACAGGTATGTGCTTGAAACATTGTGTATAATAGATATGATGGAAAATTTGTTTTTCCCAATAAAATTGTGCTTCCTTCCATACAGGAGTCACCAAGTGACACTTTGTATGGACACACTCTTTCTGTATACCTTTGTCTGGGCGTCCACGTGTGCCCCCTGGTTTACGAGGACTTCAGCCACATTCACTCTGTCTTCTTGAGCAGCCAAATGGAGCGGGGTCAGGCCATTCTGCAAAGATTCAATGTACAGTCACCTTATAGAAGGGAATGTAGTATACATAGGCATGCTTGAGAAACAGTTTATGAATTTTAGGACAGTAAACCTAGAATTTTTATGTCAAAAAAATAGTATCAGTTTATATACTAGCATTATAGCAACACTGTTATTTGCAGGCTTAGTGAAAAAATTAAATGTACCTAAAAGTGGAGGGAACAGACTGAACCTGTGACTTGATCAAGCATTTCCTATATTTGTTTCATCCAGCCCTTCTTCTCGTTCATTCTTTTCTTTGCAGAAGTACTTTAAAGCAAATCAGCCATCACACTGTTTTCTCCCTACATACTTCAGTGTTCATTTTTAAAAATAGACTTTTTCTTACAAAATCATGCAGAAGTCTTAATACATTACTAATGGCACTAACTTCAGCAGAAATTAGTAAAACAAAAATTGTTCATAAATTGAATGACCTATGATGATAACATTTTCTCCATTAAGTATTTATACTTTAGGCTGACAAATATTTTCTGTATGTTGCTCCTGGGTGGGAAACATGGCCTGGGAAATGTGTATGAATGCTGTATTAAGAGAATTTTTCCAGGTCATTTAGATGATGTATGGGTTTAATGAGACTGAGTATTTGAAACTGACTCTACCACAGAACATGCAGACTATGGGGTTGTTCTAATGGCCAAGAAAAAAAAAATCACTAAGACTGTACTCTGGTTTAAGAAAATCCTCTGTAGTTGTACATTTTCACAGATAATATTTAAGAGAAAATAAATTTGTGTATGTGCTTCCAGATTCTTTTCTTTCACCTACTATGAGCACAGAAGCTAGCATCTTGAGTCCTGGGGGCCTTTTTCCTCCTCCTTTAGCAGCTGTGCAATGGGAACACCAGCCTGCTTGTCGGAGGACAGGAGAGGGGCCAGAGTAGCATCAGGAAAGGGTGCAGAGCTCACTGGATGCTGAGCATGGTTGACTTAGGGATTGCTCTTCTGTCAAAAAAATTACAGGACTTGGGAAGAGTCATTTGCTCTTGACTCTTTAATAACATTTACAGAATTTTGGAGGAAGCTCAAACTGCATCACGAGGAAATATGGAAAGGAGGACTGATGTACTCATTTGAAATCTAAGAAAAACAAGCCAAAACAGGTGCCACCCAAACACTGACTTAACTGTGGAGCAATGTTCCAAGTTTTGCTTCAGAGGAAACATATTTTCAGCCATAACATTTTGTAAAAGTGTCATGATCACTTATTCAAAGTTTGAGATTTTTCAAAATTTCTGAAGATACTGTACAGAGTTGTTCCCAGCCGTTTGGGAAATGACTTCAGGCACGCGCCCACTCTTCTGGGTCCCCTGTCTGCACTCCTGCACCCCCATGACCTCTACCTCCAGCATGGAGCTGCACCAGCTCTCCTGCTTCCCCCTCCTGGTCTCACAAAGGGCCTCATTGCTACACTTATGTGCACACCCTCATGTGCTTATCTTTATTATGAGCACCACCATCCTGCCTTTAAACTGTTTTCTTGTCTGTGTTCCTCAAACCACTGTGAGTTTGCTGAGGAAAATACTGTATCTTCAATTTTTATTTAACCAGGTGACTGTCTAGCATTTCACTGAATCAGAGGAAAAAGCAAACACTTTTAGGTACAACAGGACAAATTAAATTAAGAAAACTTATTTTTATATTCACGATCTTGATGAAAAAGATCTTTAAAAAAAATAATGTGATATTATTAAAACAGCCCTGTTTGAATTCAAAAGTTATCTGTTAATCTCTTACGGCATTTCAACCATTGCTCATTTAAAAAAAGGCATTTATTTCAAACAGAGATAACACCACCAGCTCAGAATAGCAGCAGTTCTGTTTAATCTTCTGTTAGCTGCGCAAATGGTCTGCAAAATCTATGCAGGAGAGTAGGAACACCAAAATCAAAATCAAAATCAAATCAAATCAAACACTAGCCCTTCGGCAGTAACTTAGGTTCAAGGTCTCTTTTCCTTAAAGCTACTGGGAACTGCTGGTGCCTAGTGAGGAAAGAAGTGAAAACAAAAAATGTTTAGTTCAACATAAATTTTCATGAAAGTTAAATCTTTCTTGTAACATATATATATAAATGTTATTATTTTTTTTAACAAGGAAATAAAGTCTAGTGTTAAATGGTGGGAGAAGAGCAGAGGGACAATGACTGGTGTCTAAAAGGAAGTTCATGAAGAACTTACAGAAAAATTGTCAGTTCCTTATGAATAATAATGCCCAGCTGATTTTCTGTTTTCACATCAGGGCTTATTTAATACTTTATACACAATATGACAACGGAGAATGGAAGCAAAGATCTACAAATGGCTTCCTATTAGACTACTTCTAGGTTCTGTGAAGTTCTTGAGAGTTTCGTTAAGTACAGTGTGCTTATGGGAAGCCAGCTGATCTGCTTTTTAAAACCTCCTTGGAAGTGTCTCTGCTGACGTATCATTTATTCAGGAAGGTGGTTGGAAGTTTCCAAGTTTCCTTGGTTTACTATGTCTGGTGGTCCTCAGAATTCCTTTGGAAATGGCCAGGCTACCAAAGCAAACACTGGGAAATTCTTTCTAAAGTATTTTCAGCCAAAAAGTGTTCTATGATTTTAAGGTCGATCCAAGGCTGGATATATATTGCAACCAGTTGACTGAAGGATTTTAAAGAAAAAGAGAAAGTCACATTGTACTTTGGTACCTACTCAAAATGTTCATCTTTTTACTCGTTTTTAAGGTCTATTTGGCTCTGGGAGAATTAATGGGACACAATATTCTGGGCACATAAGAGCATATTTACTCTAATGGATTCCAGAATGTGCTTCAATTTTAGAAATCTAGGTCCTCTACCTCATTAAGACAAGTTGAATTTTGCAGCAAACTAAGTTTGCTCTCTCTATATATTAGTACATGAACTTTAGAAATTCGAAGCTCAAACAAATCCTAATTACAATGAATATTTGAAATTGCTTTGTGATTCCCATCGATGCCAAGACATGTACTCCTAAAAGGAGTGTTTAAAAAGAAAGATAGGAGAAAATCAAATAGGTACAGCAGAAACAAATGAAAAATGTGTTTGCTTGGCAAAGATCATAAAGGATTTTCAAGATACTAAAATTGAAAAAAGTTTTCCCTCGCTCTTTTGAGCATGTCTTTCGGTCTACAAAATTCTGTAAATTACAACCTTGGGAATTCACATTGGTACAGAGTAACCTTCTCCCAAAATAGTGAAAAGTCCAAAATTGAGACAACTATTCCTTTGCTACTTAAAATAAGGTGCTGAATGCTACCTCAGTTAGCCTTCATGACATCTCTCTGAAGTAAATGTTGTCTTCATTTACTAGAGGATGAAACTATGGCTCAGAGAGGTCACATAACTTGTCCAATCAAGTCACATATCAAATAAAAGTCACATATCAAATAAATCTCAGGAGATCCAGAGCCTCTGTGATTCCAAAACACAGGCCACATAAACTAAAAATATTTAAAGTACTTGTCTTTTGTCACCCTAAAACTATGGCTGTCATGAAACTCTACTCCAATATCTGAGCTATGGCTGAGAAATGCCGTGGCTGTACCACCCTTAACCGAGAGAGGAGAAGCTAGATGCGGGGGGGTGTGAGCCTCTTCAGCCATTTGGGAGTGCTCGCAGGCGTCGTGCTTTCTGCAGTGATGATTTACAAACATCCGTCCTGTGTTTTGAAGAGATCTTAGACTCAGACTCAGACTCAGATATTAATATGCAGCTCAGCAGACCCAAATTTCCTGCTGTAAGCCATGAGAGGCAGTTAACTACATTAACATGTATATCTCTGCTCAGCTATGGCTTGGACTTTCACTTTGCTTCACAAAACTCTTCACTAAAATAATGGAGATGTCAGATATGAGATCAAGGGAATCTGAAAAATTTTGGGAACAGAGACTTTACAAGTTCCTTGGAACTGTTAACTTACAAAGACTAGTCACCCAATCCATCGAATAAAATAGCTAGTTGAAATTACTGTTGTTAAAATGAACTCTCTGAGGGCAGAACTGTTTCTCTTTGGAACCAAGGACTTAAAACTGGGACAGGCAAGGAGAAGGTACCCCAAAAAAGTTTGTGGAATGAATGAATAGGCTAGAATGAACAACTTATTTCCTATGTTTTGGTGAAGTAACAATCTTTTTCTTTGAACTGAAACAAAACTTCATGTTACTAGAAAAACGTGGTGGACTTCATTTTTATGGCTATTTTATGGCTATATGTTACTCAGTTGTATGATTTTGCAATTATGGACTTTCCATTCTCTTACTGATTCAACATATTTTTTCCCCAGTTTTTGCTGTAATAACATTTTGATCAACATCTTTATGAAATGCTACACTTCCCACATTCTATTTGATCTGAATTTTTCATGACTTCTTAGTAGCCTTTCTGAGAGCTGAAGTTTTGTTGTGTTGTATGCTTTACATAGAGAAAAAAATTACCTTATTGCTCAGGTTCACATTAGCATTTCTGCTGAGAAGCAGTGACACCATGTCCACATGTCCTTCCTGAGCTGCAAGATGGACAGAAGCAATTCCTTGCCGGGTAACCGCATTTGCATCAGCCCCATATTCCAGCAGAGTTGTCGCTATGTCCATCTGGTTCTTTTTGGCAGCAATGTGCAGTGGTGTATAACCGTTCTGTCAACACGAATCACTTGGTCACATGCCCAGCAACAAGATAAAAATGTGTGCAGTACATTTTCAAAAGGTATGCTTCCCTTTCTAGTGATTTTCTTTGATGGTTTAAAAAATCATGATCAAGTAAGCCAACACTGATAAATCAAGCAGTATCACTAATGCAGTACCCTCACACCTCCCACATTCCTAAACAGGGAAAACACACTACACACAGGTCAGTGCAAGAGAGTCAGAGGACCACTAGTTTTATAAAAGGACTGCAGAGGTCCCTCTTATAAGTAGTTATGTTAGTAGGTGCTCAATAATACTTGCTTTATTAAATGTGGAATGACAGGAAACCCAACTAGGAAACAACACACAAAATGGTATGACGGGGGCATGTTCAGAGCCATTATACCACCTTCAAAACCCCTTTAATGGCCATCTGTTGCTTATAAGTACAACACTTAAACTCTCATGGTAGTCAAGATGCTTTAATCTACTCCCATTTGCCCCTCTGACTGCCCCTTTCATGAAACTCTAGTTTCTACATTACCCCTCAGCAGCACGGGTCCTCCAAACAACATATAACTCATGATTTTGCCTTGTCTCTCACCCTGCCAGGAACGCTTTTCTCCAACATGCTCGCAGGGCCAGCATCTTTCAGTGGAAGATGTAGCTCAAGGGTCAAACCCTCCTGAGACGTTTAATCTACCCTCTTCCTTTCTATACCTACCCCCAACTTGACTGCCTCCAACATCTTGGAGATATTTATACATCTGTCTCCTGGTACTAAAAGATAAATTTGCTGAGGGCTGGTACTGTATCGTATCTGTCTTTTTATCCCTAGTGCCTCCTAATGACCAGTGAGTCCTCAGATGTGAAGCAAGCTTCCTAGACCTTTCAGCACGCTGTGGGATGTTCCTGTCGGCTGGCCCTCGGTGCTGAGGTGGAGGGAGCCAAAACCCCAGTGGCAAGCTGCTAATTAGCTGCGCCCAGGAGCCTTCAGAGTCCTGTGCGGAAAAAAGATCCCCTGTTTTAGGAGACTGCGCTCTGACTCACAGTCACTTAAGGGAAAAGCATTGGGTTTTTTTTTAACAGACAAGAAGATGTAGAGAAAGAAAACAGAATCCAAGAATTACATGTGGGACCATGATACAGATGGAGACAACAGAGCAGCCATAGCCTTTCCGAGTCGTATGGGTGGGTCAGAAACACCGCAGAGGCAGCAGGGGCTATTGCGCCGCTCACCAGCCAGCCTACTGCAACTATCCTTATATTGAAGTCACTGGCATGTCCTAGTGTGATAGCATTTCTCACCTGACAGTTGCTTTAATCGATTGTAGAGGATTTAGGCTGTTGGATATAAACCCATGAAATGGGAAATGCCACTTCCAGACTCTTATGAAACCAGGCTCTGCCAAACAGGATGAGCCAGCTTAGAAGATTTTATATCCCTATTTTTAGTTTTGACCTATTACCATGTGGAAACCCCAGCTGACCTGGGAAGCATTTGGCCCTCTACTCAGACACACCCTGAAGAGATTGCCTTCAGAGCCAAGTGCAGAGCTCTGGACTGAGCCCAGCTCTACTGTGAGTAATGGGAGGGGGTGAGCTGTTTCACTAACATCCCCACCTCTGTGTAAAAGAAAATTCAGATAGCAGTGCAAAAATAGGAAATCTGATTAGGCGATATGTCTAATACTAGCTGATTAGAGTGGCAGAGGCCAGGGAAAGTCAGAGTTCAGCTTCTTATCATCCACCTTATCCTTTTCTGCTTTTACTACTTAACATAACCTTTGAGCTAGTCACTTCTCAACACCTAAAGGCAGGTCAGTATCCTCTGAGGTGTGAAAATCCTCTAATTTCCAATTCCACTAAAAAATCCGAGGTTCTAAAATACATGAATGAAGAAAAGCTCTAGCCTCCTGGTAGCGCATGTCAACTCCAGACATATTACTCATGATTACTGAGGGGTTTATCCTGAGCTCCTTACCTGAGATACAAAGGGAAGTCCAAAGCAAAGGAAAAAATTTATGGTATTAATTTAGAATGGAAAATTAATCTTAGAAAAACTTAAGAAGTATTCCAAATAATAAACAAATAGTTCATCTTGAGACCTATAATGAAATTTCCTAAGTTACCTAACTTCTTTCTAATGTCTGGCAAGTAAAATGATTCTTTTTTGTCATATTAGAGACAGATTAATTCATCAAAAGAGAAATAAAATAGTGAGAAATTTGACTGTAGTACAATCTTAATATTTCTGCCTCTTGATATAGAGGACAAAGTGCTTGCCATATGTGCTTTTGCATTTCAAGATGAAAAAAAAAGAGCAAATGTAATCTTAAATTATCAGAAGTAATCATACTTACATACCTTAAAATCTTTTCCAAAAACTTTCACAGTCTCTACTATTCGATATCAATAGTTACATTGCACACTTTATGGAGGAGAAATGTGACAAATGATAAGTTAAGGCTCACAATCCCTGCCATTATCAGTGCCCAGGTTATGCCTGAACTCAAGCCAATCCTCTTTCCAGCAGTGCCCTGCCTCAGGACATAGATCTGGCTCAAATGGATTAGAGAAGCCCATGTAATTTTTCAGTACCTTCTCTCCTCTCCCATTACCTTAAATCATATCATGTTTCTGGGACATGTATGAGCAAGAAAATATGCTTGCAATTCTACAAAAGAAAAGACAAAAACA
The DNA here is from genome assembly GCA_032199065.1 of Smutsia gigantea. Classification (NCBI taxonomy): domain Eukaryota; kingdom Metazoa; phylum Chordata; class Mammalia; order Pholidota; family Manidae; genus Smutsia; species Smutsia gigantea. The sequence continues at coordinate 189,883 of JAVSCE010012020.1, read as the reverse complement.
TCATGTACTCCAAGAACAAAGGATGTGAACTGAGAGTTAACACTGAAGTCACTGCTGTCACATCCATATGCTAATCATGCCCTATTGTCCCTCATTTCTGACCACTGCCATAATTAAAAAATGCTGGGGCTTCCCTGAAGTAAAGGAGACTTTACTCTGCCCATCCTACATGTATTTTCCTCCTTCCTTAATAAAAGAAGCCTTTGGCACTGTGTCCAGGTGAAAGTTACACTCCCCAGCTTCCTTTGCAGAAAGAAGTGGCTAATGAGTTGTAAGGAGAAATAGCTGGCTAGAGCTTCTGGGAATATACTAATATCTGACTTTCTTTCCTGTGTATTGCTTGAAAAAGGGGACCTGGAAGCCAGAGCAAAAACAATCTCTGGATAGAAAGTCCAAAAAAAATCACAAGGAACTCTCCTGAACATTCTGGAAACAGTGAACTGACATCAACAACTGTTTACCTCCAGACTGTTTATGACATGGGAAAAACAGCCTCATCAGTTGAAACCACTGTAGGTATGTCATTTTTCTGGAAGATGAAGCCAATCCTTAATGGACAGAACTGGCTTTGCTCAGTATCAGAGTCTAGAAAAAACTGACTAGGATCACTGCTTCAAAAAGTGGGGCTGGTTGGACATGTGGCAGAGATGGCACTTACAGGGGCTCTTCATGGAGGCCATTGCCCAATGGGAATGAAAAGTAATGTACCATTAGAAAAGCCCGTGTTCAACTGACTATATATGATATGCCTAAGGCTAAAAGACTGTTGCAAGTCTTTTCAATTCTTTGTCAAAAATGTTTTGCTGATATGGAACCATGAAGCCTTGTTTGACAAATATAAAGCTGGAAATGAACTGCAATGTACCAACTATTAACCTCTTTTAAAGAGTTATTTGTGGATGGAAAGGTGAATTGGACTCATTTTGCTTCACTTATTATTTTGTAACTCTTGTCAATTCAAACTGCTTGACACTAGTTGTGTCAAAATTATTATTCTCAGGTCAGGAAGGAACAGTTCACTAATTAATTATTTACCAGTTGTCTAGCAAAAACCTGGGCTTATTGATAATGTAAGGCTCAAAAGGGTAATGAAATGGACAATCATTATATTCCATTATAATTTTTTTTCTCATTTTTAAAATTGTAAAAAATGCATTATATAAAACTTGTCATTGTAACCATTTTTAAGAGGATAGTCAATTGTGTTAAGTACATTCACACTGTTCTCAAACAGTTACCACCATCTATCTCCAAACTGTTAAACTCTAACTTCCCATTCCTTCCTCCCCTCAGGCCCTAGCAAACAGCATTCTATTTCCTGTCTCTGTATAAGTGAAATCATAACAATTTTTGTCCTTTTGTGTGACTGGCTTGTTTCATTTAGTGTAATGTCTTTGAGGTTCATCTGTGTTGTAGCATGTGTCAGAATGTCCTTCTTTCTTAAGGCTGAGTAATATTCCATTGCTTGTACAGACCACACTTAATCTGTTCATCCATCAGTGGACACTGAGGTTGCTTCTACCTTCTGGCTATCGTGAGTAATGCTATTCTTCTTCTTCCTTTTAAGATAAAGTTTTATTGAAAGTCAAGGCATTGCTTTATGATAGAAATAATGTATGTCAGAGTCAGAAATTACAGGGGGAAAGTCACAATTAGATGACAAGCAAATTTGGGGGTTTGATTTGCAATTATAGATTCATTGGGTACAATTCTGGAGAGGATGGGAAAGGAAATGATTGAGAAATATAGGAAAAGAGGTTCTGAGGAGAAATTCCTGCCAAAGATAATACACTTTCTAAATGGAGGAAGTACCTTAAAACGTTACCTCTTAAAATACCCTAAGTCATCTAGAACAGCCCAAGTTTATTGATCTGTGTGTACGAGAAATTTGATTTAAACACTAAGTTTAAAAGAGAGCACTGTAGCTGCTCCAAAATGGAAGGGTAAAACAAAGAGGTAAAAAGCCTTAGGAATGCTAAAAGTTCTTTCAGCCAATAGTATTTAGTGAAAAAATTAGACAGCATTTAAGTTGGGGTTATATCATTACAGTGTTTCTCATCATAGCCACCTGCTCAACAAGAGATCTTATTAAACCAATGGCACTCTTTTAACCTACCTTTAAAAAAAACTCTTCTTTATGATTTGCCTCTCAAATCAGAATACCAGAGTATTAACAAAGACATACACTCCATGCATCTCTTTCCTGAGAAATCTAGATTGTCTACTGGTCAAAAATGCCTTAACAATAAGAATAGAGTTTCTCCTTAGCAATGATAAAAACATATAAGCAAAACCTCCCAACCTATTTTATGAAGCACAAATAAACAACTCAAAGGCAATGTTTTGTGGCCAGGAAAATGGAACACACATTTTATAACTGACAAATCAGAACTTTCTTATTCGCCCAGGCAGTGCTTATGTTTTTAACCTGTCTAAAGAGTACTTCAATTTTTTTCCTCCTGAGGCTCCAGGATGTTTTTCAAGGAAAACCAATTGAGAAATAAAAATTTATTGAGCATCTACCACATTATTTGACTTAATAGCTGAAGGCACAGATTTCCTAAGGAGCTTATACTTCTCTCATTTTTAAGAGATGCCTAAAAAAGGAGGGTGCTACAGATGAAACAAAAGTAACTGTACATATGGAGACTGCTGGACACTGCCTGCTACTCTCCTCAAGTTGTTGAATTACAGGTACCTTTGCAGCCGCATGAGGTGAGGCTCCTTGGTCCAAAAGCAGAAGAGCCACTTTCTGATTATCGTAATGTGCAGCTACATGCAGTGGAGTTAGCCCGCTCTGAAAACACGTGCAGAAACAACAAAAAAGTGTCTTAACATCAGAGGCCTAGATTTAGGAGATGGCATTAGATCGGATACAACATAAAGCGTAAATTAAATTCGAGTTTGTACAATACTTGGATCCCAGCATTCACCTCCTTTTTCCAAAGTGATCTTCATCCTACAAGACTTAACTATGGGTTAGTTACCATTTTGGTGGCTGCTGGTGCATTAAGAAGTGCTTGTTTTGTTACCATGGAGTGGCCTCTTACAGGGTGGCCCATGACCTCATACCTTCCCAGCAGCATCTGGAGATGCACTTTTCTGTAGCAGCAGATTGGCTACTTCAAGCTTCCCATATTTTGCTGCCACATGAAGGGGAGTAAATCCTTTCTGAAAAAAGAAACATAAAAGTAATGAATGGTAGAAATGACACAAAGGCATTGCTTTTTTTGAAACTGATAAACTATTCTAATGATGAAGAAGTTAAGCCTGAATTTAAAGACCAAGATTGGTAGATAACAGAATTCCCTTATCAATAAGGATGAGCAGGATATTTAATCTTTCTCATCCTGCTGACTGAGCTACAATACACCACTAATTCTGGGACTAATCAGGTATCTGACCAAGATAAAGTTAGAGAGCTGGATATAGGGCTTATTCTAGGGCCATTTTGGGATTTTACACTGTGGGAAGAATTGGTTACACAGTCTCAGATCCAATTTGGATTTGGAGGCCTTGGGAAAATTGAGGGCTAGTCTGGCCCCCTCATTATCTCCCATCACCAGACTGGTGCCTTTCTTTTCCCCTTTCCCTATTTCTGCATGTGTACACATACCTTTATATATGCTCTAGCCATCTCAGGTAAGCTGAATAATAAGTCATGGTTCTAGTCCAGTCAGTATGCAGGAGTTGGATATTCAGAGTTAAGTAGCTGCTTCCCCTTGCTACCTAGTCCTGCAAGGGTCTGGGTATCAGCCAGTCAATCAACATGCACTCTTAGGGGAGGGTCCTAAGCGTGAGTCAGGCACTGGCCGGTCATCAACGTATTTGACCTCGTGAGACTATAGCCAGCTAGAGCCAGCAGGCAGCTGGCATGATGCAGGGACCAGGACACTCAAAATCGCATCTCCACTACCCATTTCACACATTAAATGAGATTCAGGAATTTGCAATTTAACTATATGGGAGAGCCTAAAGAAACACGGGGGGAAGTTTGAGTTAGTCACCATTTACTCACATAGTTTTCTAAGTATTTGTCATTACTGCAATTATTTTGTGCATTGATTGCACATCAATGCCTCTATTCTGCATCCAAAAAAAGAGGGATGCAACACCACTTTCGAGCTTTCCAGAGCATACCACAGCCCATCTTTCTATCACACATGCTAGGTTTACATGATATCACAGGAAAATGAACTCTGAATGTTGCATTCTGCACCTAGAGACCAACTGTGTGGTAGGTTATTACTCTAAGGCATCAGAGTTGAGATTTTAAAAAATGAAACCATTAATCAGGGAAGACAATAGCAATGAAAGAACAACAACAAACAAAAATAACCCAAGAAACATTCAACTCCTGATTTGCAAGTATTATAAAAGCATCGACCAACTGAGCTTTGACAATGTGGTTGGTACACTTGGCCTCAGCAAAAGAAATCTAGGGTTCTGTTTTTAAACCATCATTTAGTTCTATCAAATAACTTGTAAGAAACATCTGGCTCTAGATATCAATAAGGTTTCCTTAGAAGATAACGTACAGAGAAACTGAAGATAAACACACATGTGCACACCAAACTAGCCTGTTGCCCCAGGACTCTGCTGGCCATGCTGACGACAACCCTGGGGTCCCATGTACAGATGCTGTCATACAACTTCTGTGCCTATCAGGATGTATTTCCGGGGGACACAGCAGGATTCCGAGACTCTCCTTCATACCTTTGTTGTTATTGATAGAGATGCACCGTGATCCAAAAGGAATGCGGCTACATCCTCATGGCCCTCTCGGGCCGACAGATGGAGTGGGGTGTACCCAGAAGTCGTGGCTGCATTGGGAGATGCTCCTTGCTGCAACAGCTGTTGTACTATATCTGCCTTCCCAAGTCGGGCAGAAATGTGCAGTGGGGTCTGGTCATCCTAAACGACAAGGTAGAAGTGCAAGGCTGATGAGCTGAGAAAACAGTGGTGTCATCAGCACACTGCTTAGTATCAAAGGCTGCATTCAACTTTTTGATTCAACGCTATAAGGAATCTCATTTATCTCTTTCTTTAAGGTCCACAAAAGTAGAGACAGTGGATCCAAGTGCCTTCAATACCTTTAGAGTAAACTGTTAGTATGAAAAGCGAAAGGCAGGTCTACGTATAAATTATCCCTACTACTGCCTGCCATACTTCACTAATTTTTAACCTCTAATGACTCCTTTTTTGGGAGATAAGGGGATGTATCCTTGTAGAAGTCAAATAACTTGGAGGGCTACTACACCTCCCCAGTCATTATGCTCTCATGTGGGCAAGCAGAGGCAGAGCCGGCAGTACAGGGTTGTACAGGTATCCCTGGACAAAGGCCCCCCACCAAGAGGGCTGACTGGGCTGGAAGCCAGCCTACCCTCTGCTTGTCAAGTTACACATCCTGGCATGGTCTGCACCTGCCTGGAGTGGACGGACTCTTCATCACAGCTCACCCAAAGGCATGAGCCATTCTCTAAGGCCTGCACCCTTAGGGTCTTATTCCCCAGTGGGAGGGGCATCTTTTCCTAAGTTACCCAAAGAAGCCCTATGGTGGTCCTCCAAAAAGAAATCCCCCACCAGAATGTGATAAAGTTCAGGCAAGTACTTCACATTGGGAAGGCAGAGAGAGAGAGGCTAGAGCACAGGACACTACTTTGGAAAGCTAAGTAGGCTGATGGTCAAGGTCAAAGCAAGGGGGGTCTATATAACTGGCAGGAAGCAGAAGAGGAATTAGGGGAGATGCCACAAGGATAAATGCATATTTTGAAGACAGAAGAAGCTGCCAAAGTAAAACGTCATATAACTCTACTATTGCCACCACCACCATGTGGCATTTCCCGAGCACCTCCGTGGCCCAGGCTCTAACTACTCCACCTACATTAATTCATCAGTCATCAGAACAATCCTATGAATTGCAAGCACCATTATTCCTATTTTATATGAGGAAACTAGAAAAGGAAGTATGGCAGAGATATTAGTTAACTGGCCAGTGTTATACAGCTAGTAAATGGTGGAGGAGGGGACAAACCCAGGCAGTCTGGCTGAGAAAGGGAGACTTGACCATGACACATACTGCCCCGTTAGTGAATCCTATCCTCAACTTCAGCCTGTGGGTGAAACACAAGGCTTGATACGTAACTAACACCACTCATAATGTCAGGTTTCTTGTAGTCTGTGTAGAATACAGCATCTCTTAACCACAATTCAGGGGCCAAATCCAGCTGTCACCTGTATTTGCAAATAAAGCTTTATTAAAACACAGACATACCCACTTGCTCACGGATTGCCTGGTGCCGCTTTTACTCTAGAATGGCAGAGTTGAGAAACTGTGACAGAGATGGCGCATCAGGCAAAGCCTGAAATATTTACTATCAGGCCCCTTACAGAAAAGGTTTGCTGGCTTCTGTTTCTGGACCCTCCGTGAAATCCACCACCTGGTACTGGGGCACACTGAGCACCCGAGGCTTGTGGTCTGCTGAGCAGAACGGCACGACCTCTGTGCCCATCTGTGAATTTTATGTCATCAAAGCTCTAGATGTGCTTGTTCACACACAAGTATGTTTGTACTAGCTACTTCACACTTGTACTGTATTTGCACTGATTATAATATAATGACACAGTGTGTTAACCGGTAAAATATGAATGTGAAAGGAAAGGCTTTACTTTCCCAAAGTTGAATGCTTTGGAGAGCCTTGAAGAAGTTGATAAACAAACAATTATGGTCAAATTAGATATGGTGAGATAGCTAAACACATTGGGGAAATTTATAAAAGCCTAGAAATACTCTATTGTCAAACTGCTTCACAAATGTCCCTTTTCTATTTAACATGAAACTAGAAATTGCAGACCATGTAAACCGATGGCAAATCAATGTACATTTATATACTACAGGTTAAAGTTAAATGACTGAGGCATTTATGTATTTATTTATGGTTCCTGACCTGTACTGCCATTTTGATAACGAGACCAGTTATCCATCCTGATAGTGACAGGTAAGCACGTTTCTTCTGGAGGCTTAAAGTCCAGCAGAGAATGAAGCATTCAAACTCAACCCTGACATTCTTCTTCCACATAAAGGCAAATCCCTGAAACAACTTCAGTCTGTGTCTCAGGGTTTATAGTTTCACAACTTGTAGAGAAAAAGTAAAAACTTCCTTTTTTCTTTTGTGGCTGTGACAGGTGACATGTAAGTCAAACAAACGGGCTCAATTATGCTTCCAAACTGTGCTTGTTCTAGAAGCTTTGTGCATAAGCCCTTCTCCATAGAGTGTGAACAACACTGGACCAAGTCTAGGTTCTGTTCCTAATCTGTTAGGAACTAACAATGTGCCAAGGACAGTTGTTGTTCTTAATTTTGTTAAATAATTGAATGGACAAATGTGCAGGGAAGGGGTGTTTAATATCACTTGGGTAGAGACTTCTGTGATTGGAGATTGTTCATTACTCAAAGAGTGTTTCTTAAAGATAGAATGCATGTGTTGAAAAATTTTATTAAGATCAAGGGATTTCTCCCTCAATAGCAAATGCTGCCATCTACTACACATACCTTAGCTTTAGCTTCTACCTGAGCTCCATCTTGCACCAGATACCGCACGACTTCAGCTTGGCCGGACCGGGCTGCCATGTGTAGCGCAGTTTCTCCTCTCTGGGGAACATGAGCCAAAGGTGATTAACTGCAGCTCTGAGAAGAGTGGTGCATTTTATTTGCATAAAGCTTATGATGTAGGTTTTTTTTTTAATGAAAAGTAGTCCTAAGCACTTCCTTATTGAAAACTAGTAAAGACAGAAAATTAAATACACAAGAATTTCACAGACTTGTGGTTCGTGATGGAAGAACTGGTGTAGCCCTAGGGAGTTAGTTACCAGCAGTGTCAGCCGTGTTCCTTACTAATCTACAATGTGGCCTCCTCAGGGACTGAAAGGCTAGTGCTCACAGGGGCCAGGCAAAGGAGAGAGCAGGGCAGGTGGGACGTGCTGGACAAGATGCCCTGCCCATGAGAGGCAGCTGCTTGCTGGCCTCTGCGTACTGCTGTGTTGGCTGTGCTGGGTGCTAGCCACATCATGCCACACAGCCTTATTTGTGAAAAGTGGGGCAGTCTGGATATTTGTGTACACTTCTTAAAGGTTGACCACAAAATCAGAAATGAAGACAAAACAAAAACTCTTGCAAGGGCAACACAGACACACCCGAGAGCCAGGCTTGGCTTACCAGCTTTGGTCTGCATTCCCTGCTTTATCCCAACAGGTCAGTGCATCCCAGTCTTGGGGCTTTATCCCAGGGGGTCATTTTCTTTGCCACTGGACTCTTCCAGCACCCACCCCACCCCCTGCCCAGTTTACCAAGGAGAATTTAATTCATATTATTCATTTATTTAATAAAAATGAAAGCAATATAGGAGACACAGATAAAAACATAAAAAGTCATAAAACTCAAATACATTCTCTCACACAAGTGATACCCACCTCAACACTGGTTTTATAAACTGAACTTTGTTTTATGGGTCACCCACCTCCACGGAAGGATGTACAAAGACACATTCCACATGAACTTTTTACTGTGTTTCCTGGAAAGATGTTGAGGATGTAGTTTACAGTATTATCAAATGTTCTCTTTATGAGGGAAAACATTCTCTTTCTGGTGTTAGTATCAGGGGACAGTGTATTTCAGTGGAGAGGCTGGTCTGTGTCTGTCTCATGGATGTGCTGACTCAGACACACAGAAGTCACAGGGCCTTCCTGGAGGCCCAGCTCTGGGTGAGCGTGCAGGACCTTACGGCTTACACTTTCTGTGCTTATTTTATTTTTAATTCTTTGGTGCTCATGAGCGCAGCTAGTGTTTCTATCCTTGTGGCCTGATGTCTTATTATTATGATGATGTACAACTCAGAACCTTGTAAAGTACGTCGAATGCCACATGCAGATCTGGGATGATAAGTTAACTCCTTTGATATTTACTCTGAAGCGAGTCTCATGGTTCTGTAGAGCGATGCTTAGTGTGGGAAAACAGTATCATCCAATAATCTGCGAACTGGGTTCCATGGGTTTGCTATAACATGGTCAAGCACACTAAAAAAAAATTACTTTTGAATTTACTTGAGATTACAATAATGATAGAGTTTGAATCACCTCCTCAACATGCAGCACTTCTTAAATCTTCCATTGTAAAAAACTTCTTCCCTCCACAACTATTTTTAAAGCATAATATCCAGTAGTAATGTACCTATAAAGTTGATGGACACAGTCCATATGTCCTAACAATTTATGGATCTTCCCTTTGAAATAGAGGAAATCACAGGTACTCTCAAATTCTGTCCTTTTCAGTAGTCACATTAATAGTAATTAATTATAACAAAAAATAAGTAGGTTAGAGCAATCTTTACCAATTTCTTAAATACTCACCATTAAACCTGTGTTGGAAGGATACTTACCACATTGGTGGTATTTGGTGAGGCCCCATGATGCATTAGCTGCGACACGATATTTACATGCCCCATGAAGGCAGCAACATGGATTGGAGTAAGGCCCGACTGCCAGGGTGGGGGGAAGAGGGAAGGGTGATCTGTGAGCTTATGATAAGAAGGGTTTGTCTGCCTGCCTGCCCTCCATCTCTCTCTCCTACCCTTTCCCTCCCTCCCTCCATTTATTTTAACATAACTGTTGAGTGAGCACATCAGGAGACCACTTACCACTGTCACAGATGTTATAGGCAAAATGTATCGCTACATAATAATCATTTTCCTAAAGCAAGTTTTGCATTATGAAAGGCTTATGTCATATTAATTAAAGATTTATTTCATACATTTTGTATAGATCCATAAAAAAAATTTAGAGAGAAATAACTTGAAGGTCTCTTTTTTTCACTTTGCTACTAAGCCTTCCTTATCCATATGACTGTGTGTGTGTGGTTCTGGGACATGTGATTATATACAAGTTAGTAAAACATCAGCTTTTATTTCAGATCCTACTTTGGGCTTTAAAAATGATTCCTATGCACTCAGAACAAACTGATCACATTACACATGAGAGAACATGGTACCTAACACAAAACCATCCTTCCAACAGATGAGCAAATCAGCATTAATTTCATTTAATTATTTAACTTTATATTATAAATTAAGGTGAAGTAATTAATGTAAACATGGTCACAAGAGTAGAACTTAATTTTTATGTCTGCTTCAAATCCCCCACCACACACTCCCATAACACCTATACTTTTGATATGAAATGATTCCATGTTTAATTTTTCAGAATTTAATTCTGTTTATCACACAAACATAACTTGGTAAAAATATTGAACGTGGCTTAGAAAAGCTCACCTGTTTCTTAAAAAGAGAGTGAGAAGGAGATAACTGACCTCAACAGAAATTTGAGAAATGTCAAAACGTATGTGAAAGGAACTCTACACAAAAAAGTAAGGTAAAAGACAGAAGACGAAGAATTTGAGTGGCCCACACTTCAAAGAAAGGGAACTGAGGAAAATGAGGAAAAGGAGAATCACATTATAATTTGGCACCATCTTCGATCAGCAGGGGAAGTCATTAGAGCAAGTGCAAAGCAAAGCCCTAGTCTAGATCTGCACTGCTTTTAACGCTCTTAGAGAGTACAGGGCTGGCAGTGGGACCTTCTCCTCACTGGCAGACCTCTCTGGACATTTATTCAAACATCAGTCAAAATCTTTTATTTCAGAGCCCATTCTGATCTTTAAAAACGTTGCCATCTGCTGAGAATAAATTTATTATTTCAACTAATGGGTTGCCTACCATGAAGCCTTAAGACTGATAAAAGAGCAAATCAGTCTTTTTAAGCATTTAATAGTTTAAAAATTGTGTTACAAATCAAGGCAAAAACTCATTTGCAGGTAAGAATTTGAGCCAAAGCAACAATCACTAGAGGGGAATCTCAATTTTTATGTTTGCTGCAAATCCTACAGTCTTTATTGATGCATCCAGCAAGGCTTTATCGAACAATCAACAGGATATACTATGTGGTGGGCACATAAAGACCAGTAAGAATCAGGCCTGTCTTCACAGAGCCTAGAGTTTCTGAGGAACAGCTGGGTAATAAGTAAACCAGCTGGCTAAGTGCTTTGATGGAAAAATGCCCATGAAGAGGAGAGGGTCCTGATGAGGAGCTGCTAGACCAGGCCAACAGTGAGGGGAGGCTTCCTGAAGGAGGCCCCAGCATGTGCCTGGTCCTGAAGGATATGCCCTGTGAAGAAGGTGAGCCACATGAAGGGTGCAGAGATACAGAGGTGAATGCAAGGGCGCCCGCTCTAGGGTAGTGCCAGTGGCTAGAATCCAGAGGCTGGGGTGCTTTTGGTGAGGTAAGGCTGGGATGAGTCTGAAGGGTAGATGTCAGGCTTGGTTTGCTGCGTTGAAGGTTCACCCTGATCCTTATGCAGTGTTTCTCTGTGTCGTTTGTTCACCAAGAAACCTAGAGCTAGTGCTTTACTAACTCAGCAATAATGTGGTTCATTAATTCTGAATTTTTATAGAGTGTAATCCTCAGTTTACAAATACCCACAAGTTGTGTTATGCAGGGTTTCTCAACCTTGGCACATTGGACATTCTGAGCCAGATAATTCGGTGCTGTGGGAGACTGTTTTACACTGGAACATTTTCAGTAGCACCTCGGGCCTCTATCCCCTGGTGGCACCATATACTTATGACAAATAAAAATACCTGCAGACATTAACAAATGCCCCTTGGGGGGCAAAATGGCCCCAGGTGAGAAATACTGCATTATAGGAGTTCATATAACTTAAGCTTTGAGTAATGGTCCCCCCAGCCCTTGAGCATGAAACATGTATTTTGGGTTATGCTTCCAGGCATGGTGATGTATTTGGAACTCACCCACCCATATTCCTGTCTGTTCTCCTTTGGACTCACAGCCTCTTGGGTGAAGGGCTCAGAAAGCAGTTGGTGACAATCACACACAGAGCAACACTAGCAGCCTGTTGGGGATGGGACTGGGGCACTGGCCAGTGAGAGTGACTATACTCTCAGCACCCTGGAGCGCCCAGCATCCTCCTCCTCTCACCTCGGTCACAGCTTGGATGGACGCACCATGTTTCAGAAGGAGCTCCATTACTTTAATTCGATTCTTCTTGCAGGCAATATGCAGGGGGGTAAAGCCATTCTGAAAGGGACAGAGACATACAGCTACATGACTACATTCCACTTCCACTGAAATCCAATTCCACTGTATAGTAAAATATTTTTGCTGAAGTGATGTACTGTAGGGATTTGGGGATGAGCAGAAACAATGAAAGGTTAAGCAGAATGTAGATTCTTTTCTGGAAGGATAGTTGTCTGGCTGCTCTTAGTAACCCAAGGTACCCTGGTAATTGAACAGGAAGTGAATGTTTGTCACTATCTCCTGGTAGCTAAGGCAAAATGGGCATACATTCCCTCATGTTATTTTATTTTGGAACTCACTCTTCCAAATATGTCCAACCTTCCACCTCATTTCAAACACAGACTAAAACCATCTGGACCCAAGTATTTGTCCTCACAGCCAAAACTTCACCAACACCCATTCTGACTTCTCAGCGGCATTTTAGGGCAACTACAAGATCAGGTCTAGAATGTTTTGATACCTTCCAGCTTTAAGATGCAAGTAGGTGCTTACTCCAAGGAAGCAGAAAGTCAAAAACCCAATGTTATTTGTATCATTTAGTTTAATATTTAACCTATTACAAGAACCTGCTTTTTAACAAATTGCCTGCTAACTTGTGCTGCCGGATAATTGAGACCACAGAGCACATTTCAGTTGCCATACTGAACTGTATCCAGGTCCACTATAAAAGCTCAGGTTGAAGTCACTGTAGGTGTTTCCATGGATGTTCTCAGACGAGTTACCTGGCGATAGTCCATCCTATGACAGACTGGCTACAAACTCCGTATGTTGTGAAATCTTCAGAGTCAGTGGAAAATGAGAGTGAGAAGCCACACCCTGTTTTAAGGCTTTTTTTTTCTTGTATGGAAAAATGAGTCATGATTGCTAATTTCTTCTCCTCTTTCCTCAGAATTCAAAGAAATGTTTGATATACTGGGCAGGTCAACACTCCATGAAATGCTGCTCTGATAAAAGCGTTTAGAACCACAATGGCAGCAGAGCTGCTGGGGTCTGGAGAGCTCCTCTCTCCTCTTTCCTGCCCGCTCCCAGTCCCCTGCCCTCGGAGCACCGGGGGTCTGTGGGTCCACTCTGACAGGGCAAGCGCACCAGCTGCGTGGGAGCAGAGACCGTTCCTAAAACGGCTCATCAGATGACAGACTTTACCTCAAAACTGCCAGTAAACTCACATGCTTTCCCTCACATTTGGTGACTTATTTTTTTCCTAACCCTGAGTGTTTATTCTGAACCAAATTTAAACAGCTTACTAAATTGGAACCATCTATTTTTTGAAAGACAACAAACACCATCTTGTTAAGAAAACCAAACTATACATAGTGTACCTAAAGGGTTAAAATAGCAAATCATTTTAGGAGTAAAAACTATAAGGAGATCAAAATTTTGTTTTGAACCAGTAGGAAAAGGAAATGACAGGCAGTATTTCATTAACTGATATGGTTAACATAAAATTTCAGTTCACAAATTCCTAGACTTCTCATATTTAATTAAGATCAAGTTTTTTGATCCTTTGCCGCATGCTTTTAGAACTCAGAAAAAACTTTTAGTTCACAGAACTATAACTTTATCTACAGTAAGATAAGGTTTACCACCTCAGTCTTTTTATACTTGCATAATCCTTGGGTTTCATTTTTAGAAGAAAATTAGTGACATGGCCATAAAGAGGTTAATGATTTAGCCACATCAACCTTGCTCATGTCAGAAATAGGTACTACAGATTTCTCAGAGGGATATTTGAGAAAGTTGGCAGAATTCACTTTACTTAACTAGAACTTCCATTTTTACCTCCTCTAAAGTAATCCCTTCCCATGCAGAGGTAGTAGGCTGTCAGCAAGATGACACAGGCTGGCCTTGCTGGCTCAGCCACTCACCAGGGCTTTGGCATTGGGGTTAGCTTTCTTGTCCAAGAGCACCTTGGCGACTTTGTAATGACCACAGTGGGCAGCCACATGCAGGGCGGTCAGGTAGTCGTTGGTGACATCGTCCACGGGCACGTTATGCTGGAGGAGAAGCTGGACGCAGTTTAAGTGATCCCCTTGTGTGGCCATGTGCAGTGGAGACAGGCCGTTCTGTAACACATCAGAAAACCAGAATTTATTGTTTTACCTTTTAAACGCAAATGTGCCAAAGATGGCAGCGTGAGAGATGAAACAGAGGCTTCCTCCTAAAACCGCATATAATACGAAAATATAATTAATACAACTAATCCTGAAAGAGCAACAGGAAAGAGGACTGCGCCAGACTGCATACACCTGGAGAAAAGAGCAGACCTCACAGAACAGGGTAACGTACCACAGCTGTGGCCTGGTGAGACCCAAGCCCTTCACCCACCAAAGCTCACTGGTGGGAGGAAGAGAAATGGAGTGGGGAGGGACTGGAGGCCAGGGACTGCTGAATACCTAACTCTGGAGATCTACTCTGGGAGCATAAACCTACATTTCATGGTGCTTGCATGGTAATCTCATGATTAGCGGGTTGGAAAGGTAAAACAGGCAGAATTCCTGAAGAGACTGAGATTTCAGCTGCTTGTGGAAAGCAGGGATCCATATCCAGCTGCTCCGGGACAAAAGAAAGGCAGGCAGTCTGAGACACTTCCTAACAAGGAAGCCCTTGGCAATAGGGCTGCTAAAGGGGAAAGAATTGCACACAGCTTACTGCCAGGAGAAAGGACAGGTAGACAAAATTTTCTGGGAGCACTCTGCCCTGCAGGTTGGGAGCTTTTACATTCTTCAGGTGCTCCTCCAGTTCCCTGCCTGTCTACACAGCTCCAAGGACACCCTCCATGATACGCAGCCTGCTGCGCCTTTCTCCCGGCCAGCCCCACCTGGCTCGCAAACTGGCAAACCCTACCCTGGCATTAGGCCAGCCAGAGGAAAGATCTGTCTACAGCAACTACAAACACAAAGCATAGAGGCTTATACCTGTGTGCTTGGCCTACTGGTATAGGCAGTGGAGTCAGGCATAGTAGCCGGGAAGCAGGAAACAGCTCTTTCCTTGCCCCAGGCAGCAATATGACTCCCCTGTGACCCCGGACATTGCTTCAGGGGCTGGGAAGCTCCAGAGAGTAGAGCTTCTGGGTACTAGAGGGTGCCATATACAAATATGAAATGCCAACGGAACCTGGTTCAAAGTAAAATTATCAATACAACTCCTGGGAAATATTTAAATGACATCGACCTCATGAATCTTCCTGAAAGGGAGTTCAAAGTAAAAATCATTAACATGCTCATGGATGTATGGAAAGATATTCAAGAACTCAGGAATAAATTCCGGTTGGAGATCCCATCGTTGAAGAGCACAATGGACGGTACTAAAAGCAGATTAGATATGGTGGAGGAGACAATAAATGAAATAGAAATTAGAGAAGAGGAATAAAAAGAAGCTGAGGCACAGAAAGAAAAAAGGATCTCTAAGAATGAAAGAATATTGAGAGAACTGTGTGACCAATCCAAACAGAACAATATTCGCATTATAGGAGTACCAGAAGAAGACTAGAGAGAAAAAGGGATAGAAAGTGTCTTTGAGGTGGTAATTGCTGAAAACGTCCCCAATCTGGGGAAGGGGACAGTCTCTCAGGCCATGGAGACGCACAGATCTCCCAACACAAGGGACCCAAGGAAGACAACACAAAGACATATAGTAATTAAAATCACAATGATCAAGGATAAGGACAGACCATTAAAAGCAGCCAGAGACAAAAATAAGATCACATACAAAGGAAAGCCCATCAGGCTATCATCACACTGCTCAGCAGAAACCTTACAGGCCAGAAGGGAGTGGCATAATATATTTAATGCAATCAAGCAGAAGGGGCTCAAACCAAGGTTACTTTATCCTGCAAGATTATCATTTAAATTTGAAGGAGGGATTAAACAATTTACAGATAAGCAAAAGCTGAGAGAATTTACCTCCTACAAACCATCTCTACAGTGTATTTTGGAGGGACTGCTATAGATGGAAATGTTCCTATGGTTTAATAGCTGTCACCAGAGGTAATAAAACCACAGTAAGGAAAGTAGAACAGCTAATTACTAAGCAAATGCAAAATTAAATTAACTATCCCCAAAGACAATCAAGGGATAGACAAAGAGTACAGAATATGTTACCTAATATATAAAGAATGGAGGGGAAGAAAAAGGAGGAAGAAAAAAAAGGACATTCAGATTGTGCTTATAATAGCATATTAAGTGAATTAAGTTAGACTCTTAGATAGAAAGGAAGTTAACCTTGAACCTTTGGTAACCACGAATCTAAAGCCTGCAATGGCAATAAGTACATACCTATTGATAATCACCCTAAATGTAAATGGACTGAATGCACCAATCAAAAGACATAGAGTCACTGAATGGATAAAAAAAGCAAGACCCATCTATATGCTGCCTGTAAGAGAATCACTTTAAACCCAAAGACATACAAAAAATAAAAGTGAAGGGATGGAAAAAGATATTTCATGCAACTAATAGGGAGAAAAAAGCAGGAGTTGCAGTACTTGTATCAGACAAAATCGACTTCAAAACAAAGAAAGTCAAGAGAGAAAAAGAAGGACATTACATAATGATAAAAGGGTCAATCCAACAAGAGGATATAACCATTATAAATATCTATGCACCCAACACAGGAGTACCTACATATGTGAAACAAATACTAACTGAATTAAAAGGGGAAACAGAATGCAATGCATTCATTCTAGGAGACTTCAACACTCCACTCACTCTGAAGGACAGATCAACCAGACAGAAAATAAGTAAGGAGACAGAGGTACTGAACAACACATTAGAACAGATGGACCTAACAGACATCTACAGAACTCTACACCCAAAAGCAGCAGAATACACATTCTTCTCAAGTGCACATGGAACATTTTCAAGAATAGGTCATATACAAGGCCACAAAAAGAGCCTTGGTAAATTCAAAAAGACTGAAATTGTGCCAACCAGTTTCTCAGACCACAAACATATGAAACTAGAAATAAACTACGCAAAGAAAATGAAAAATCCCACAAACACATGGAAGCTTCACAACATGCTCCTGAATAACCAATGGATCAATGACCAAATAAAAACAGAGATCAAGCAATATATGGAGACAAATGACAACAATAATTCAACACTGCAAAATCTGTGGGACGCAGTGACAGCCATGCTAAGAGGAAAGTGTACTGCAATACAGGACTACCTCAGGAAAGAAGAACAATCCCATATGAGCAGTCTAAACTCACAATGAATGAAACTAGAAAAAGAAGAATAAATGAGACACAAAGTCAGTAGAAGGAGGGACATAATAAAGATTAGAGCAGAAATAAATAAAATCGAGAAGAATAAAACAATAGAATCAATGAAAGCAGGAGCTGGTTCTTCAAGAAAATAAACAAAATAGATAAACCCCTAGCCAGACTTATCAAGAAAAAAAAGAGAGTCTACTCACATAAACAGAATCAGAAATGAGAAAGAAAAAATCACTACAGATACCACAGAAATACAAAAAATTATTAGAGAATACTATGAAAAATTATATGCTAGCAAACTGGATAAACTAGAAGAAATGGACAACTTTCTAGAAAAACACAACCTTCCAAGGCTGACCTAGAAAGAAACAGAAAATCTCAACAGACCAATTACCAGCCACGAACTTAAACTGTTAATAAAAAACCTACCTAAGAACAAAATCCCTGAACCAGATGGCTTCACTGCTCAATTTTATCAACATTTAGTGAGAACCTAATACCCATCCTTCTTAAAGTTTTCCAAAGAGTAGAAGAAGAGAGAATACTTCCAAACTCATTCTGTGAGGCCAGCATCACTCTAATACCAAAACTGGGGAAAGACACGACAAAAAAAGAAAATTACAGACCAATATCCCTGATGAACATAGATGCAAAAATTATCAACAAAATATTAGGAAACCAAATTCAAAAATACATCAAAAAGATCATCCATCATGATCAAGTGGGATTTATTCCTGGGATGCAAGGATGGTACAACATTCGAAAATCCATCAACATCATCCACCACATCAACAAGAAGAAGGACAAAAACCACATGATCATCTCCATAGATGCTGAAGAAGCATTTGACAAAATTCAACATCCATTCATGATAAAAACTCTCAACAAAATGGGTATAGAGGGCAAGTACCTCAACATAATAAAGGCCATATATGACAAACCCACAGTCAACATTAGACTTAACAGCAGGAAGCTGAAAGCTTTTCACCTAAGATAGGGAACAAGACAGGGATACCCACTCTCCCCACTTTTATTCAACAGAGTACTGGAGGTCCTAGCCACGGCAATCAGACAACACAAAGAAATAAAAGGCATCCAGATTGGCAAGGAAGAAGTTAAACTGTCCCTGTTTGCAGATGACATGATATTGTACATAAAAAACCCTAAAGAATCCACTCCAAAACTACTAGTTTCAATATCTGAATTCAGCAAAGTTACGGGATACAAAATTAATACACAGAAATCTGTTGCATTCCAAACACTAACAATGAACTAGCAGAGAGAGAAATCAGGAAAACAATTCCATTCACAGTTGCATCAAGAAGAATAAAATACCTAGGAATAAACCTAACCAAGGAAGTGAAAGACCTATACTCTGAAAACTAAAAGACACTCATGAGAGAAATTAAAGAAGATAACAATAAATGGAAACACATCCTGTGCTCATGGATAGGAAGAATTAATATTGTCAAAATGGCCATCCTGCCTAAAGCAATCTACAGATTCAATGCAATTCCTATCACAATACCAACAGCATCCTTCAACGAACTAGAGAAAATTGTTTTAAAATTCATATGGAACCAAAAAAGCCCCTGAATAGCCAAAGCAATCCTGAGAAGGAAGAATGAAGCTGGGGAGATTATGCTCCCCAACTTCAAGCTCTACTACAAAGCCACAGTAATCAAGACAATTTGGTACTGGCACAAGAATAGACCCACAGACCAATGGAACAGACTAGAGAACTCTGATATAAACCCAACCATGTATGGTCAATTAATATATGATAAAGGAGCCATGGACATACAATGGGGAAATGACAGCCTCTTCAACAGCTGGTGTTGGCAAAACTGGACAGCTACATGCAAGAGAATGAAACTGGATTATTGTTTAACCCCATACACAAAAGTAAACTCGAAATGGATCAAAGACCTGAATGTAAGTCATGAAACCATAAAACTCGTAGAAGACAAAGTGGGCAAAAATCTCCTGAATATAAGCATAAGCAACTTCTTCCTGAATGCATCTCCTTGAGCAAGGGAAAGAAAAGCAAAAATGAATTCATGGGACTATATCAAACTAAAAAGTTTCTGTACAGCAAAGGACACCATTAACAGAACAAAAGGGCACCCTACAGTATGGGAGAATATACTTGTAAATGACATAACCAACAAGGGGTTAACATCCAAAATATATAAAGAATTTACATGCCTCAACTCCCAAAATGCAAATAACCCAATTAAAAAAATGGGCAGAGGATATGAAGAGACAGTTCTCCAAAGAAGAAATTCAGATGGCCAACAGACCCATGAAAAGATGCTCCATATCACTAATCATCAGGGAAATGCAAATTAAAACCACAATGAGATATCACCTCACACCAGTAAGGATGACCAACATCAAAAAGACTAAGAACAACAAATAGTGGAGAGGATGCAGAGAAGGGGGAACCCTCCTACACTGCTGGTGGGAATGTAAGCTAGTTCAACCATTGTGGAAAGCAATATGGAGGTTCCTCAAAAAACTAAAAATGGAAATACCATTTGACCCGGGAATCCCACTCCTTGGAATTTACCCAAGGAATACAACTTCTCAAATTCAAAAAGACATATGCACCCCTATGTTTACTGCAGCACTTTTTATAATAGCCAAGATATGGAAGCAACCTAAGTGTCCATCAGTAGATGAATGGATAAAGAAGAAGTGGTATATATACACAATGGAATAGTATTCAGCCTTAAAAAGAAACAAATCCTACCATTTGCAACAACATGGATGGAGCTGGAGGATATTATGCTCAGTGAAATAAGCCAGGAGGAGAAAGACAAGTGCCAAATGATTTCCCTCATTTGTGGAGTGTAATAACGAAGCAAAACTGAAGGAACAAAATAGCAGCAGACTCAGAGACTCCAAGAAGGAAGTAGTGGTTACCAAAGGGGAGGGGTGTGGGAAGGCAGATGGGAAGGGTGGGAGAAGGGGATTGAGGGGTATGTTTAGTACACATGGCGTGGGGTATCATGGGGAAAACAGTTTAGCACAGAGAAGGCAGTGAATCTGTGTCATCTTACTACACTGAAGGACAGTGACTGCATTGGGTATGGATGGGGACTTGATAATATGAGTAAATGTAGTAACCACATTGTTTTTTCATGTGAAACCTTCATAAGAGTGTATATCAATCATACCTTAATGAAACAAACAAAACAAAACAAAACAAAAAACCCGCAAATGGGCCAAACTCAAAATACAGCACAGATACGAACAGATGAAAACTCTCATTTTTCATATGGAAATACCCTCTTTTTGAAAGATTCTGACAATATGTTTTGAACTTCAGCTGCTTTTAAAACTAGTCCTTCCGCTCCTTATAGCAATCAAAAACCAGTTTGCAAGATAATTCTTTTTTTAATTTAAAAATAGTGTGAGTTGCATTAAGGTCCATTATTTATTGCACTCCCAGTGAATTGGAATTCTTAATATTTAAGTCTGAAAAGGATAAAAATAAAGGCAAGAACAGACTGATATTCGTTAGGTTGTTTTTTTATTTGTCCTTATGCATTACTAATATTTGAGATTGAATACTGTATTGACTCATTTAAAAAAGAAAAGTTCTGAATACAACACATTTCATTTTACATCAGTGTGTAAAGAAAACTTTTCCTTGTCCGCCAATCTGGTGCCCCCTTGTGTCTAAAATGAGGGAAGGCGAGGCTTTGACCAACTCAACTAAAAGTTTGCTTCAGTTAGTTTAAATCAGCTGGGAACAGTGACGTGGTTAATCACGTGCAATACAAATGAGTTAAAAGATCATTTAGACAGATGAGAGAAGATATGAATGGGGTCAGAGGGAAATAAAACTTTTAAAAAGGTTAGAGTGACATTTAGCATTCAGTGTATGTTTCCTAATGAAGGCAAGACCAAGCCTATGAACGATGTTAGTCTATTCAAGCATGCTCCTTTAAATATGGAGGAAAGGTGGAGGAGCCTGGGAAATTCCTAGAGAATCCAATTATCCAAAGAGGCTCTTTTAATTACCGTAACATGTTTTGGGAGAAAAAAGTGATAGCAAATTCAGTTTCCAAAAAAGCTGTCATCAGTGAACTTTGGAAATAATGATATATTAAATATGCACTGACGATCCAAGTGTTTCTGAATCCTCCGAGCCACCTTCTTTCCCCTAATTAATCTATGAATGATTTAAACCTGATTTCAAGATAAGAAAAATCGTGCAAGCCTCCCTTTCGCTACTCTCATGGCTTCATTCACTCACTGTCATACGTTCCAATTATCTGTGTTCCTTGAGAGCAAGAGATTCATGGGTTATAATTTGGTGCCCAGCAGAGAGCCTTGCGTGTATAGAAAGAGGTCAATAAATATTTATGTAAATTTAAAGACTTCATACACTGTCAGTCAGGATATTTCTGCCTAGAAAATTCTGCTCAAACGTTCTGAACTGAAGTAAAAACTAAAGTGCAACAAAAGATGGGAATATTTCTCATTTGAGATACTGCCACCCACCAGCATATGTACTTTTTATTTCCTGCCAAAACATCCCTTTGCTTTATGTTTTGATAGTCCTAGAGGAAAACACGAAGTAAACAAGGAAACAAAATCTGAAAGGACAAATGACAGTAGAAACGGGAGGCAGTGTCAACAAAAGAAGGAACTTCCCTAACGACACACACAACAACCAGTCTATGAGTGGGTAACTGTTAGGTCCCTGGGAAGGAGTAAGAAGAGCGTGATGCTCAGCGGCCCTGTAGAGAGGGGTCGTGTTCACATGGCTCCCTCATCAGGCTAAAAATATGGACCAATGTGATGGGTTTTCTTAGCCCAGAAGAATAAAAGGCTTGAAGAATTAGTTGGTCTTAACGTTAGAAATGTATTTGTTCACTTAGTATTCATTCAACAAATATTTATTGAAGGTCTACTAGGTGCCAGCCTCCGCTTTAGGTGCTGGGGGTACTGTACTAAATAAGGCAAAATTCTTGTTTTTTTTTACTGAAGAGAGAGATAGCACACAGGTACATAAACCAAGGAGAAGGCCTCTCTGAGAGAAAGACATTTGAGTGGACAAATGTGCAGAGATTGTGAAGATCTAGGGCAAGCTGAGGGAACACAATCTGAGGGATAGGAAATGAGAACAAACAGTATATTTGAGAAAGTGAAAGAAGGCTGATTGGCTGGAAGATGGGAAGAAGAATGAGAGATGAGGCAGGGAGGCAGTCAGATCTTGGTAAGGAATTTATTCTCAGTGCAGGAGGAAATTCCAGATAAACGTGGTGGACATGATGTGTGTGTGTATCCATCCCTTCCCAAACCACTATAAAGCACTGAAGAAATTTAACAGGTAAAGTCCATGAGGCCCACACGTGTGTGCATGTACACCCACACGCCCACATACACACATGGGAAAAAAATTAAACAAAAACAGATGTGTGATGTCTACAAATTTTAGGAAATGAAAAGAGGATTCCCTCACCTAGCAGAAGAAAAAAGGCTGAGACTTCAGTGTCTCTGGAGGGATATAATCAGCAGTGTGCTGGTAAATGCTGAACAAGAGCTCTCGGGCAAGAAAACCTCAGAGACGTACCTTCTGTCAATTTCTATGGTGTAAAGACGCCTACTATGACCAATTCCAAGCTATCAATATGAAGTTACTGAATATGGGAAGAGAGGCTCACAATAAACTCACCGATCTGGCTCCAGCATACTGCTGGGAGTACTAAAGACAACTGGTTTACCTCTCAAATGCCCAGCATGGAAACAGTACTTTGAAAGATAAAGATGAGGTTTGGGGTTGAAAACAGGATTGGTTCACCTGCAATATGGAGCTGTCAGGTTTCCAGGCCCTGCTGACCTGGCAAAGCCAGGTGACTGCTCCTTTATACCTTGCAGGAAACCAGGAGTTTAGCTTCTGGAGAAAGTGAACCAGAGAAATCCTGGATGAAGGCAGTCAGGGCAAAGCAGAGGGCATTGGTGAGGTTCTGGACTGAGAACAGGTGCTCATGGAAAAAGGGAGGGCATTTTAGGTGCCAAGAGTATAGTCTCTAGAGTTAGACTGCTTGGGTTCAAATCCTTGTTCTGCAACTAGCGGATGTATCTTGAGAAAGTTACTTTCCTTCTTTGGGTCTTAGTTTCCTCATCTATAAAAAGTGTATAATAGTAATACTAGTACCTCGTAGAGTTATTCTAAGGAGTAAATGGATGAATATATGAAAAGTGCTTAGGACTTGGTATGTGGGTAATCATTATGTAAATATTAGTTAACATACTTCTGATTAAAGTATGCATAGAGGACAGGGAGACCGATAGCCCCATTTCCTTTTTCTTACCCTAAATATATTCACACATGTGTACACTGCAAAAGATGGGAGGATTCATTGCTAAAAAACCTGAACTTTCCAGAGACATTAGAGGACCCCTCCGACCCTCTGTCAACTGATACATGAGTGGAGCCCTGCCTACACAGCTATAGAGCTTCCACTCAAATGTTAGTGTCTGACACCTACAGTCAGATACAGACATTGCTGGGAAGCCTCCAGTATGAAAGAGAGAGCCAAATCCAACAAAGGGAAAAAAGGAACTCTGATGAATTAGGGACAGATGAGAGGCAGAATAAAATTAAAGAAAAGGTATCTTGAATGTTCTCAGAAAGGCAATAGAGTCTATTGTATCTATAAAACAAGGATTGGATATTTTAAGAAAAGAAGCTATCAAAGAACAATAAAGTGTTCTTGCATATTAAAAGCACAGAGGAAAAAAAATCAATACTTCTTAGGAAAAAAACAAAATAATGAAATGAACAATAGGAGACAAGGATGGGAAAACAACCTGACTTCTAACTGTGCCTGTACTGTTTGGATTTAATGAGAATTAATTTTCAAGAGAACAATGGGAATTCACTGGTGGATGTTTAGGAAGGAGGCTGACATGATTTGGTGGACAATTATATGGCCAATCTGACTCAAAATGGATTAGAACGGGATTGGAATGGGGCCAGGGGGAAGTGGATGACCAGTAAGGAAGCTCTGCCAGTGGTTTGGGAGAGATGACGTGGCTCCGGAGATGCAAGTGGGGTGAGAAGATGGCTATAGGCTGTGTGAAAGGGAAAAAGAGCAAATAGAGTGGTTTAGATGAGAAGTGCTCAAAAGGCCAGGATGTCACCACATACAAGGAAAAACTTTGGCTGTTTAATTCTGTTGGGTAACACTTGCCAAGGCTCAATCTGAACCCTGGATTTCAAATGAGGGATGGAATTGTTCAGAGTGGCTCAATTCCATCCAGCTTCATTCAGTAGGGTTGTTGAGTCAACACTGACCTGAGTGTAACAGGAGTAACATGTACTTCTATCACATTGATCATGTCTAGGAAGTAAAGCTCTTTATAAAGCTTAATACAGCTTCCAAACATCATGGGTTTGATTAATAAAAATAGTAGTGACTCTGAGGTAGTTCATATGTCCCAAGTTGTTTACAAGTATTCTCTTTCAAATGGTGTCAAATGGTTTTACCATTAAAGAACTTAGTAGAACATTAATTTTTTCAGGCAACCATCATATATGTTCCTTTCAGATTATGTCAACAAGGCCCAAACAAAGTGCAATCTTTCCAGCTATAAATCTTGGAGGTTTTCCTTCCCTGATATCAGCAATCATATCTGAGCTACGAAAATATCGGAGAGTAAAATCAAGCAGTAAGTGTTGCTGAAACAAACAAAAATAACCTAAGAAATGACTCTGTGGTAGTCCATTCCATCTAAAGCCTTCATAAAGCCAAGCTTAACTTGAGGGTCTCCAAAGCTTTGGTGAAGCAGCCACTCTAATTGTTAAATTGAGACTCTGTCATTTTTCTACGTGATTCAAAAGGCTGGGCTAGATAACCAGTACAGGGATGCAAAGCTAAATCCTGTCAATGTCCAAAAACTTGGAAGAAATTACCTTGGTTTTTGAAAGAATGGGGGCAGCGCGATCGAGCAGCATTTCCAGCACCTGCTCGTGGCCACTCCTTGCTCCACAGTGCAGCGGCGTCAGGCCGTCCTGTTGGACAAAGACATCCTTCAGTTAGAGACGTCGGGAAATTCTGTAACGGTGGCTGGCGTCCAGCCTTCTGTGGGCCAGTGGGTTTCAAACATTTGCTCACTTATCCCATAAAATGATTTCATATTTTCAACTAAAATTTTAACATTTTTCGTAAGTGTAAGCAATTGTAAGTTTCTACATTATTAGAATTATTGATATTTAAAAATATAACTGTTCCATGACTCTTTTGACTATCCCATGGAATCTAATGCTATAAGTAATTTGGTATCCACCATTAAAAATAACACAAACTTAAAATAGGAAAATGTGTAGTAGGCGTTTTGCCTTGGCCCTTTTTCCTTCTGCATTTTTATTGCCATTCCACTTTCCCCACGTAATTTCATTTTAATATCATGTAATTTTACCTGGGTGTTTTTCATTGATTACCATATATTTCTCTGCTATGAAAATATATAAATTTAAACTTAAAAAAGGTTTAAGGATTTTCTAAGAACATAAGACTTCAAATATCAAGAATATACGCCTAATTGGAGTTATCATTATAATTATTCAAACACGATCAAAACGAAAATACACATTTTATGATTAAATAAGAACAATTTATAAAGAATTCCTCTTCTAATGAGATGTATTTTCTCACAACCAGTCCATGTATCTGCTAATGCATTATTATTAGAATTCATCAGCATCACTATTCCAATTTTTATTTTTATAAATGTTAGTACTGAGACATTCTGTCTGTATAACAAAGTGGTTGGACTTTTGTTATAGCAGTATCACTAATTCTTCAAACTCCTAGGTTACATGCCAAAAATCATATAATATTTGACCAATGATTTTTTTTTTCAATGATCCCTTAGAAGGCAACGCCATTAGGTCCATCATTTTTACTGGCAGCAATAGAATTCCTAACCATCCAATATGCCAAAGAATTTGTTGTTCGATCATTAGAGTCAGGCAGTTCTTAACATGACACCAATATTTTAAGTTCCTCTCCTTACCCCCTCCTCACCTTCCCTTCCTGCTCAGAGGTTTTGCACCCTGGAGCTGGTGGGTGAGAGTGAGTTAGAGCTAGGAAGAAAGACATTGTATTACAGGTAAGGTGGGAAAGGAGAATCAGTAGGGAGTTAAGGAGTGGAATGTTATTCACCTGACCTATCCAAGCCGCCCCAAACCCTATGGGGAGGCTATCTCACACCCCAGTGTCTGTATTGCCCAACTTGAAGATTCCTCCACTGGACACTTAACACCCACCCTAAGGATAGTCACATTTTTAAATACATCAAAATGTGGTTCAGTGTGCTCAAATCACTTTCTAGATTATGTGAGATCTTGAAAGTGAGCCTAATTATCATAATGTATAATTTAAAGGTACAACCCTATTTCTGAAGTACCAGCCAAATCTCAGAATTAAAATGCCTTAAAAATGAAATTCGAATTGCAAACAATACATATGTTGATCTGAATATTCTTTGAGCATATTTAAATATTTTGCCTTTTATGCTTATTTAAAACATTAGCTCTTCCAAACCAGAGTAAATCAATATAATAATACTTGAAGTTGGAAATAACATTTTGCTAATAAAATAGAATAAAATAAAATCAGAGAATAAAAAACACCATTAAGTCCAAATGTTCTCCCAGTAATACGAAACCTGAAAATATTTTTAGGATAAATAACACAACAACCACATCTATTTTCCACCACACACACACCCCCCACAGCATTTCACACAGGCCCTGCAGTATAGTGATTGTCTTCTATGAACCAAAGGTCAAATTTGTCTCTTTCATTTTTCTCCTACCTACTCTAAGATATAAGAGGTGACAGTATGTGTAGACATTTCCAACAGAACTATATAGACAGAAAAAATAATTATTTCAGCCCAACTCATTTATTCTTGAAAATTAACTTTCCCAAAGCAAAATGCTACATACTGAATGCAACATGTTTGGCTGTCTAAGAACAAAATCCATCTTAAACCCTTATTCCTTTGGTGTATATGTTCTTAACAGATGCACGTTTTCACTGATTTCATCTTTTTAAAAAAAGCTTTAGTTATGAAAAATTTGAAACGTATTCAGACGAAAGTAGACTGAATGGTGTAGTAAGCGTCTAGGTTACCTGATAAATCTTGATTCATCTACATCCTAACCTTTTCTCCTTTCTTTTATTACTCTGAAGCAAATCCAAGAGATGATATCATTTTATCCTCATGACTACCCCAGTGTGGAAGGTATAATTGTTCATTTTATAAATGAAGACACTAAGGTTCAGAGACGTTGAATTACTCGTCCTAGGCTGCACAGGTTGAATTCCGACTGTGTAAGACCACCAAGCAGGTCTTGGGAAATGACACTAAGACAAAGCCTCTCTGCTCAAACTTCCAGCCACTCTTAGCCTTCATCTACACACTGCAGCTGCTATCTCTGATCTCTGGTGTTTAATTTATTAAAAACGTAAAGAATCTAAAGGCAGAGCTAGGAAAGGTGATTTTTTTTCTTCTTCAGTGCAAGAGCTGTGAAGAGCCATTGTTGTGGCCATTATTCCTTTTATTACCTTGATTAAGTCGGCTAGTTCTCCAAGGTAGGGCCCAGCAGTTCTAGATCACCTGCAAAGGGCTATCTAAAAAAACACAGCTCTTCCAGCTCTAGTTCTACTTGTAGTAGTTTCAACATTGATTACAAGTGGCTGACTCCTTTGGAACTTCTGCAAACTAGCTCTGCAACTTTTAAAAAATGCATGGCTCTTCAAACAGCCAGAATCCCGGCAGGAGAGATGCCTCATTAGGAAGCTGTACGAGCTCTCATGACGGCCTGGCTGTACAGGCAGTGCCTGCCTGGCGGCTGGGACTTTCACAGGTCAGTGGAAAGCTAGTGCCTAGAGTTAATGTAAGATCTTTAATTAGTTTAGCATCACAGTTTTTACAGTCACAAAGGAGACCGAGACAAGACAAGCTGATCCATAGAGAAACTGAAAAATAACTCCTATGTAGTGATTCACACTTCATTCAGTTAAAAATTTTAAAAAAAGAGGAAAATGGACAGGCATTGATTTAATACCTATGTTTTGGACAAAAATATTAAACATTTAAATTTGGAACTAATTTCTTTGGGTTTGAAATAGGTATGGCTTTCCTGAAGCACTGCTCTGATTAGGATATCCCCGTGCTCAGGAAGATCTTTAATAACTATTATTCATTCTTCAGTCAAGTCTAAAGTCCTCAGATTAGCATTGGGTCTTCCAAAATCAATCGCTGCTGTATTGGCCTTCTCATTCCTTTCACTTCTCCCCCAGTTAACAAATGGCAGCTCTGGACCAAAGCCTCTCGCTTTATTGTTCCCTTGCTTTGCCCACAGTCCTGAAAGTTCCCTCTCCACTTCCTCCTAGACCCAAACCCTTAATGTTTTAAAAGTACAATTGGCCCTTGAACAATAGGGTTTGAACAGCACAGGTCCTCTTACATGCCGATTTTCAAATAAATATACAGGAAAAATTTTTGGAGATCTGTGACAATTTGAAAAACCCTGCAGGCGGGCCACATAGCCCAGAAATACCAAATATTTATGTCATGAATGTATGAAGCAGATGTAGATACTAGCTTATTTAATCATTCACTACCATAAAACAAACAGGAGGCTATTAGTAAAGTTTTTGGGGAGTCCAAATTCATAGGCTGATTTTCCACTGCATGGGGTTTGGCACCCCTAAGCCCCATGTTATTCAAGGATCAACTATAGTGTTTCTCTGAAGTCTTGTCCAGACGTAACCATTCTACCTTCAGGACTCCTGCCTTATTTTATCTGAACCCCTTTTGGGGAACCTATAACTTTTTCCCTGGTATTTGTTATTTATAGGCATGCATTATCATTTCAACTAGTCTGCTTCAGAGGACAAGGTTATTAGTTTAAGGGATATTTGAATCTCAGAGAGACAGTAACCCAGTACCATGTCCATAAAAGTCACTTAATACAAATGACTGAGTAAGTGAACGGGACTTTTAAAAATGTTTGCTAATTAGTTGGTTTAAAATTTCGTTCCTTTTTATCCTATTTAAGTCTAATTTTGTACTTCAGAAGTGCTACTGAAATAGCTTGTCTTTTCTTCCAGAAGGAACAAAATTCTCAATAGGTAACTGACTTGTATATTGGAATTAGAATAAAGAACATGACTTGGTCTTTTTAGCTCTCAGGATAGTAGAATAAGAAATATCAGAATAGTTGCTCTATGTAAGATTTTTTTCCCTCTAGTTCAGAATAATATAAGCTTAAAAAAAGAGCTATTTTGGTCATTGTGCTTTACAACATGGGAGTGAACTCTGGAATACAATTTCCTTAAAATTAAAGCAATGCCTATTCCAGCACAAAATAAGGATTCCTACCTACTCCCAACCTCTAGGAATTCACAGTATATGCTGTCACTTAGAATGGGTCCTGGACTAAAGGCAGTTTCTTTAGCTCCAGCCTCCAACTAAAAAATAATTGTGTCAACCTCCAGTTGCAAAATACTGGACAAAGGCAATATTGTGGGCTCAAGGGAAGGTGCCTCTAGAGGCAGCATATGCACTTGGACAGGAGAGAGGAAGAGAAGGATGCTGGGTTGCCATAGTAACATTATGGGAGGGAAATGAAATTGCACCAGGTTAGCAATTTTTTTTCCAATGCCCCCGGATTTTTAAAGTACCAACATAATGAACAAGTATTCCCCTGGGCAGAATTCTGAAGCAACGCAAACCAGCTAGTCCAGATCTCATATTTCCTTTCAGTGACAGTAATCTTATTAGTGCAGTGGGGAGCTGCACTTTACTGGCTGGACAAAATGCTCTCTTGTGTTAGCCTAAGAACAAAATC
This sequence comes from Smutsia gigantea, assembly GCA_032199065.1. Classification (NCBI taxonomy): domain Eukaryota; kingdom Metazoa; phylum Chordata; class Mammalia; order Pholidota; family Manidae; genus Smutsia; species Smutsia gigantea. The sequence continues at coordinate 159,632 of JAVSCE010012020.1, read as the reverse complement.
TCACACACCCAAAGGTCAAAAAGACTTTCTTTCATGTCTGGTTTTTCTGAAAAGCATGCAACAGAACATTAAGGTATCATACCTAAGAATATTGAACCCAAAATATGTCTTTAACAGGTCAAATTTGCTCAAAGCCAATACTGAAATGACACAAATTCTTGACCTGCAAGGTACATTAATAAAAATACTTATTTTGATTTGTATCCTCTAAGCTTCTTTCTTTTTTTCCCCCTATATCATAGATGTAAACCAGAATGTGATACTGAATTGAAAACTGAAAATTTTAAAAAGGTAGGTAGAGCTCAAGGGGGTTTTAATATAGCCAGAGATAAATTAAAGGGCATCAATTACAGTTTAACAGAAAAGCTATTCTCAGTTCTGTATTTTTCACTGAACATTCTGACTGTATCCTCATTTTGTGCATCATAGGCAGTTTTAGATTTGGCCTAAAAGTAATTGAAATAACATTTTTTGAAACCCCTCTATTGTCACAGGCACTTTATATTTATGCTCTTACTGATTCTCTACAACTCATGAGAAAAGCATGAGAAGTTCCACTGACAGATGAGAAAGCTGCTCCAGAGGATTACCATACTTACCCAAGATCACATGGGAGTAACTGGTTAGAATTAGAATTTACATTTAGGCTTGCCTCCATCAGAGGCACTGGATTCTTTCTATTATACAAGCAGTCTCCTTTTATTGTCAAGAATTCATTTCTGCCATTTATATATAGAGACAGAAATATCTCCTTCTAATTCCCTTCCCTGGTGTCCTGCCATGCATTCTGTATATTTAAAGTCAAACTAAACCAAGGTAAAATCCTTCTGTTCTCTCTGCTTGGAAAACTACAGCTTTCCTGGAATCTAGAACAAACCACCTTATGCTATTTGTTGTGCATTTTTCCACTCTGTTGTTTGTGTTTTTTGTCCCTAATATCTTGTCTTCTTTTAGGTTGAGTATTTAGTATTCTAACCATTGAACATCATAAATATCATTAGCTATCTCTTCCTTTGGCTTTTAACTAAAAATTTTTTTTAGTGGTTGCCATTAGGGATTACGATATATATTCTTGTCAGTCTAAATAATATTACATTATTAATTATATTGTTATATAGTAATAATATTAATATATTATGTATTGAGTTACTACTATGTAACTTCATGTGTAATATGAGAATTCTGCAATATTATAATTCCATTTACAGTATTGTTTTATCTTTGGGTTTTTTTTTTTACAATGCATCTTTTTCTCTGGTTGCTTAAAATTTTTTAACCTGACATCCAGCGGTTTCAGTACCATGTGCGTCCGTGTGTGTGGTTTTCTTTTTATTTATCATCCTTGGGGTGTGCTAAGTTGTAAGCTGGGTCAGGGGGTTGCAGTTTATGATTGAATTTGCAAATAAATATAGCCTTCTTTCCTACCCCATAGCCTCTCGAACTCCACTGTATGTACTTAGCTTGCTATTATTCCACAGGCTGTTGCCATGGTGTTAATTTGATTTTTAATCTTCTTGCTTTCTGTTCTTCAGATTGGATGATTTTTATAACATCTTCAAGTTTACCAATTCTTTCTTCCTTTGTATTCTTTTATTCTGCTGTTTATTGCATCCAGTGAATTTTTCTAAAAATTTCAGATATTGTGTTTTGCAACAGTAGGATTTCTACCTATTTTTTTTAAGGTTTCCTTATTCCTCCTGAAATTCTTTTCTTCACCCATTATAATCTATCTTTTCCTTCAGATTGACATTTATCTTAAAGTCAGTTAATTCAAACATCTGAGTTATCTGTGGGTCTCTATTATCTAACTTTTGACTTTAAAAGTCACATTTTCTTGTTTTCTCTATTTTAAAAGTAATTTTAAAACTAATCTTAAAATTATGTGCTAGATACTGTTAATAATATGTTGTTAAAAATTCTAGAATGTATAGGGAGTTGGTTTTAAGCTTCCAAGAATAATTATTTTTCAGTTTTGTCCTTATTCCTACAGAGATTCCTTTAGTCCTGGGGTCTAGGTAAAACTCCTAAAATACAAAAATCCTTCTAGAGTTCCAGTAAAAAGCCAAAGATGTTGCCCAGAGTCTCTCTGACATGCTAATTCTGTGTCTCCTGCAGGCGGTAGCTGCTGCACTTCCTTTTCAACTTTCAATCTCTGTCATTTCTCTCTGGCTTCCTTCCAGTTTTATTGTGCACACACATAGTTCAAGGGTCAGCCAAGGATTGTGTGGAGTTTCTATGTTGATTTCAGCACCCCTCTTTGTGGTTCCCTACTTGCAGTTTTTTGCCTCTAAATATCCAGCCATTCTCACAGCCCCACACTCAATGTTCTGTCCTCAAGACAAAGAACCTATGACTTTCTGCATGAGTTTCTATCCCAATTCACTGTGCTGCTAGGGAGTGCCCGCCATATAAATATAGATTTCATCCTGTGGTTTTTAATTCTTTCAAAAGTTGAATTAAAACTTACGCCTGCTTTTGATGGCTTTTCAGGGCCTCCAAACAAATTAAAAAAAATATTTTCCAGAGTTTATGATTTTTCTCAGCAGGCTTAATTCACTATAAGCTATGCAACACTACTTGAAGCCAAAACTCTCAAACATTTGAGGGAAAAAAATGAACATGCAGCTTCTGCACACTACACCATCATAGTTTGTGTTTAGTAATATTCCTTTTATGAATAGATAACAGAATTCTTATTTCCAGCAGGTAGAAACTGAATAACCTATTATAAAATACAATTTCAAATATATAGAGTTGCTTTTTATGTAGTTCTTAGAAGATGTTACGTGGAGAAAAAAAAACAATTCAAATTGAGGTTTACAATTAAAATAACAATAATGACTTATTTATTGTGTCTTTGGGAAGGAAGATAAAGATGTTTATGGTTGATAACTATAGAGTACTTGACTACTTTATGGATGTAGAGTTATTTAAAAGAAATGGGATGTGAGCATTACCAACATACATCACGTTAGAAAATAGGAAAAAGGTAGATTACTTTCTGAGTACCAGCACTTGGAACCACACAGTAATTAACTAAAAAACTGCTGTCCTGAGCCTGCTTTGTAGATTCTTTAAGAGAACCAGGCTTCAGTGACATATGAAGTTTACCCAGTACATTTAGATGTCTAGTTTGGAAAGGAAAATGAGGTTTCTAATCAGTAGGAGAAAGAGAGAAAAAAAATCTCCTGTCATCTTGTCAGAACTCTTTGCAACTCTCAAAAACATTCTTTCCTTCAAAGAGACTTTCGAACTGTTTGGAAAGCAAAGGGCGTTTCATGATTGCTCTTCCTTTGTTTTTTCTTACTAAGACTTAATTTTTTAGAGAAGTGAAGGGCAAAATTGAGGGGAAGGTGTCCCTGGCCTTTTCCTTCGAATCCAAATAAATACTTTCAATTAACTTTTAACATTTGTGACATGAAATTAAAAATTAATATGTATTTGAATGACAAAGGAATATTTTTAAATTAGTCTTGATGTAGAAACTGAGTGTTCTGCATTATTTCAAATGCTCTTGTCAACATGTCTACATTAGAACTCTAAAGAGGAAGTATTGTATTAGACTGCTTGATGGAGACTATTTTATGACCAAAAAATTTAATATTTTCTTCAAGGATTTACTTTTAACCAAGGCAATCACACTTGTAGAACTAGAATGGAAAGCAAAATATTTCTTTTCCCTTTATGTTTAATCTGAGTACTATATAACCAGTTGCATTTATGGGAAAGAATAGGCTAAAATTACAGGACATCCAAGTAAGTATCTTCTGACACCGTGCCAGAACAGTAAGAATTTAACAACTGATAGGCTTGAGGTATTCTGAAAACTCATTATCTACCTGAGCGTAAACAGCTCCTCATACTTATAAATCAATTAGATGCCATTAACTTCAGGAGGCAAAATTACATTACCACAGGACCATTACAAAGTCAAATACATTAAGACATTTTGGCAAATGTAACATTAAGGAGTTTATCTCATTTCCTTATTATTAGCAAATACTTATGAAACACCTAGTATGTGCCAGGAAGTGTGCTAAGTGATACAGATGCCAACTAAGATGAAAGTGGGCATCTGAGGGTCAATGTGTGACATTGGCTGTAATGTTGTTACAGATTGTATGAGGACATGGGCAGTGGCACCTTGCTACAAAGGCTGGAAGCAGGGAGACACATGATTAGGGCCCTGTTCTGGGAATTACAGCATTGTTCTTTCTGACTCTACCTGGAACTTCTGAGTCTTCTTTGAAGCACTAAATATAAGCATGGTTGCCTCTAGTATTGCATGGAGAAGAGTCAGTAAAAAGATATGGAGAACTTGGAAGATGCCACAAAGGCTTAAAATGGTTCTGACTTAGGGTCCATATTGAGCCTCTGATTTGGCTGTGAACTGAGGCAAAGGAGAATGAAAGTGACAGGACACTGCATTATTTCTACTGGTTCCAAAGTATTTTCCTCAGTAAGTATACAAATACACATGCTAGCTGTGTCCGGAGAGTTAAATGAAAAGAAACAGCAGGCATCATAAGTAGCTTCATATCAAAGCATTTCAGCCCACACAGGAACAAATAAAGTCATTCAGATATTGTTGAAAAAATAAATTTCATAAATCATTTTAAAATAAGGATGCTACATAGAGGCTAGATTGAAAAATTTGCCTTGATATGTGTTCATATCTCAGCACATTTATATCATTGTTAGAAATACTCTACATACTTTTGTCTGTTCTGCAGGAGAATAAAATAATAAGCCAGTTGATGTTAGTCAGCATTATAGGGCTAGGAAAATAGGAAAAGTTTTTTTGAAATGAGCTAAATGGACACAGAACCAGAAGCCTCTGGTTCATCAGATCCTAGCTAAACTGGTTTAGGAAGATTCACGTATAATCATCTTCCCCTGCCCCCCAGCCTTACTAAGATGTAAGTGACATATAACATTGTCTAAGTTTAAGATGTACAATGTGATGAATTGATACATGCATATATATTATTAGCTCACACACCTCATATAAATTTTGTTGTTAGGGTGAGAACATTAAAGTTCTACTCTCGTAACAACTTTTAGGTATATACTACAATGTAGTTAACTAACAGTCGCCATGATGTACTTTAGACCCCTCCATGTATTCATCTTATAATTGAAAGTTTATATCCTCTGGCTAATATCTCTCCATTGCCCCTCAGCTCTCAGCCCCTGGTAATCACTATTCTACTCTCTGTTTCTATGAGTTTGATGTTTTTAGATACCACAACTAAGAGATATCATATAGTATTTATCTTTCTCTGATTTATTTCACTTAGTATAATACCCTCAAGGTTCATCCATGTTGTCACAGATGGCAGGATTTCCTTTTACTTTTATGGCTGAATAATATTCCATGTACATGAATATGGTCCATGTAATTTATGATGGTTCAACTTATGAAGATACAAAAGCAATATGCATTCAGTAGACATGTACTTTGAATTCTGAGTTTTGATCTTTTCCCAGGCTAGTGATATGCATTAGATGTTCTCTTGTGATGCGGGGCAGCCCCAAGCTGCAGCGCCAGTCAGCCACGTGATCATGAGGGTAAACAACCAGTACACTTACACCCATTCTCTTTTTTCAATTTCTGCATTCAATAAATTAGAGGAGACATTCAGTACTTTATTATAAAATAGGCTTTGTGTTACATGATTCCATCCACCTGCAGGCTAATGTTAGTGTTCTGAGCATGTTTAAGGTGAGCTAGGCCAAGCTATGATGCTCAGTAAGTTAGGTGCAGTAAATGTATTTTCGATTTACAGTATTTTCAATTTACAATGGGTTATCAGGACATAACCCCATCATACATCGAGAAAGATCTGTATACATATTGATATCAGTATGGATAGTATAGATATCACACCTTCTTTATCCATTCAACTGTCAACGGTCACTGAGGCTGTTTCCATGGCTTGGCCAAGGTGAATAATGCTGCAGTGAACACAGGAATGCAAATATCTTTTTGAGACAGTGATTTCATTTCCTTTGGATATACACCCAGAAGGGGGATTGCTGGCCTTCATTGAAATGTTACAAAACGTCTTTTGGAAATGAAGTTTAAATGCTATATTAAAGTGTTACTAATTAATGAACTTCTATTGTTTGTTTTTGCAAAAAGCCAGCAGGTGCTTTTTAATAATTTTTTCTTAAAAACCTCCAATTCCTGTTCTCCAGGGGCACCCACTCTTTTGTTTAGTCTCCTGCCCATGTTGATCCTAACAACTCCCCACATTGGGGTGGTGTCATCAATCCAATTTATTATGTCCTCAGTGAGTTTTTTTTTCTGGGACTTCAGTGATGGGGAGATTGTTTTCATTCAATTGTCCTATAAGTCTTGTAGGTTTTCTTCATTCTTTTCATTCTTTTTCCTTTTGCTCCTCTGACTGGATAATTTCAAATGCTCTTTTTTCTGCTTGGTCTAGTCTACTATTAACACTCTCTATTGAGTGCTTCAGTTTAGTCATTGTATGCTTTAAAGAAAAAACTTCTGTTTCTCTCTTAGTGTTTTCTCTTTGTTGAGCTTTTCATTTAGTTCTCCCATTTTTTCCTGGTTTAGTTAAATTGTTTGTGGATTTTTTTGTAGCTCTCTGAGCATCTTTAGGACAATTATTCTGAATCTGTTGTTGAGCAATTCCCATGTCTGCATTTCTTTGGGGTGAGTTGCCAGAAGTTTACTATGTTCCTCGAGTCCTGTTTCCCCTAATTCTTCATAATCCCTGTACCATTTTATAGATGTGTGCATATTTAAAGAAACAGTCACTTCTTCCAGACTTTAAGGGTTGTCTTTGCAACTTTGAAGGTGGAAAGACCTTCACCTGAAGGTGGGGACATGCTGTAACCTCAGGTCTACTGGTGCAGGGTGCCAAATGCAGGTGCAAAGTGGTTCTGGATTTGAGGGGGTGTGATGTCTCATCTGCTCAGGCCATGGGAGGCCAAGGCACTGACAACTGCATGTTCCTTGGCAAGCCCCACGGGAGTCCACAGTGGCACCTCAAAGTCCAGTGGTTAGGGAATTTGGCAGGCAGTAGTGGAGTCCTCAACTGGGGGTGTGCACTCCCCTGGCTGCGGGACCAGCTGCACGTGCCTGTGTAGTGGCAGGAGCTGGTTTCAGACATACATGCCACCGTGGGGCCAGGGACAGCTGCAGGGCCCTGGGCTGACTGGGAACAGTGGCAGCTGTGGGGGCTCTGGCTGCCAGAGGGCATTACCATGGCTGTAGGGTCTTGCCATGATGCACTGCAGTGGAGGCTGCTGCCGGGAATCAGGCTGCGGGCATGCAGTGCCAGCTGCAGATGAGCCCAGCAGTGCAGGCCAGGGATAGGAAACAGGCAGATCTAGCTCACAAGGAGCTGTGGGGGCCCTGGCTATTGGCATGTATTCCTGTGGCTGTAGGGCCTCCCCGTGGGTGTGCTCATGGCAGTGGAGGCCTGTTCTAAGGGTCTGGCTGGGCGTGTGCAGAAGCACAGCTGGGGATTGTGCTGAGTGGTGGAGCCAGTGGCTGGAGACAGAGCCCAATCAAGCCCACAAGCAGCTGTGAAGGCCTGGCTGCTGGTGTTTGCTCCTGGGGTAGCAGGACATGGCCATGCACACACACATACATGGTGGAGGCTGGGGATGACGACCAGGCCGGGGCACACAGGCGCATGGCTGGAGCGACTAGCCCCAAGCACAGGCACAGTGGTGGGCATCAGCCATGGGGTCCAGCTGGTGTCTTGTACTCGTGCAGCCACAGAAAGCGGGGCTGGCTGCTGGTGTGGCTGGCTCCTGGGCTCCAGCAGCGGAGTGGTGGGTAGGGAGCAGGAAGGACTTCAGGTGGCTGGGGTCCCCAAATGTGAGTATCTGTGGGGCAAAAAGCCAGTGAAATATGCAGGAGGCCCACGGCAGCTGTACTGCCCCCTGGGACTTCAGTGGTGAAAGGTGCTGGGGTCTTCTGCAGAGCGGGTCCCTGGGAAGCAGTCACTCCCACTGCATGGCTGATACAGGTAGCCCCTGCCTCTCTTCCTTATTCCTTCCCACCTCTATTGATCTCAGCTTTGCCCGTCCCTGGGTGGGGTAAAACTGAAGCGGGTTCTTCATGCGGTGTCCTGAAAGGCTGGGGAAGCTGGCTGCTCCCTGCACTCTGTTTCATGGCCAGGGGAACTCCCCCGAGATGGAGAATTCCCTCGGCACTCAGCATGGCCAGCCAGGAGACCGGATGATGTGGGCAAACTGAGGCTGCTCTTCCCTTCCTTTTTGTGCAGCTACTCTCAGGGTTTTTCCCACTAGGTCATTGAAGATCCTTAAGTGGACTTCTGAGCTCTCCCAGAGATATGTTCGTTCGCAGATAGCTGTCTAATTGTTGAACTTTTTGGAGGGATGGAAGCTGAGATCTCCTGCCTTGCCATCTTGGTGACGTCTCCCTGACATATATAACCCTCTTAACTTTTACAGTACCTAATTATTCTTAAAGTTACAATATCCAATGCCTTCCTATCTGGGAAAGCTTGTGAAGTCATCTAGAAAACTCCTTATCCATACTGGGACAAAAACTAAGACTCAGGAGGGTGAGCTTTCCTAAGGTCACAGTTTCACTTGCTAGTCACACTTCAGACTAGAGACCAGGCAGTGGGGTAAAATGAAATTTACTCTCATCCTGCTTTTCCAGCTGGTAAGATCTTACTCAGATCCTACCTAAGTTACCCTGACTACAATTCAAGTTTACTTTCTTGCACGCATGGGCTCTTAGAGTCTGCTTTTTAAACTGAATCCTTTATTTTATTAGGTCAGCAGTCCATGCAGGGAACAGAGTAAGCCAATGAGGTCCCTGTGTGTGGTCTGCTGAGGTGAAGTCCAGAGATATCTTCCTGTCTCCAAATGTGGGTGACTGGAGAGCACCAGGTCAGACTGCTGATGCAACGAGGTAGCCACAACAGTAGTACATACTTGGTAGGAGGCGGACAATATCTATTTTGGCAAGAGCTACTGGATTGAGCAGTTAAAACTTTATGAGCAATTTTGCATTCTGTTTTTAGGCTTGTCCCATGGCTTTCTGACATTTTAGCTGGCTTTCTCCCTTTCACCCACATACCCAGTTGCTACTCAGTCATTTCAGCAAGAGAGAAGGAAAGCTTTGATGAGAACACAAAATAGTTTACATATTTTGGATCTGTACTGCACTGTCTTCCATTTTCCTGCCAGGAATTCAGTCTGTGCCAAACTGACATCCCCATCCCCACTCCAGGCAAGACTGTGATGGAAGAATGACAGGCTTTCTGTTCTCTGTCTCTCTGTCTCCTCCTTCACATTCACACGACACTCACGTAACGCAGGAGAAAAGGAAATCATGTTAAAACTGAATGGATGGTAAAAAGCAGTCTACATATTGTTTGGAGTAAGAGAACCCTTCAGAACAGGGAGGAAAAGTGCCACAGAAACCATTCTGCATGCTGCATTTGCGTAGGTACAGTATCCATATCTTTGAAACTTCTATCCAGAAGAATTTTTGTGCTTTCATTTTGGCTCTCCCCTGTGACATGAGAAGCCCCAAAAGGACGGGGCATGGATTTCCTAGGTACCCTTTTGTCCTCCCATTGTACCAAATACAGCAAGTGTTTAATAAATAAATGATGCAAAATGCCTGACAAGCAATTTTGCTGTTTTGGTGGCTGATGATTGTATCAAGAGAGGGAGAAATATGTTCATCTCTAATCCACACACCCTCTAAACACCCAGTTGGATACCCAGGTGTATCTCCTCAGCTTCTCTTTCCCACTTGGCTGCAATATCTCTCATTTCTCTTCACAGAAATTCTCCCTATTCACAAAGGATCCTTTAGCTCTACATGGCAATCAGTGGCATAAGTGATAATTCTCTTTTAGTCCTCACAACCTCTTTAAATAGCCCATACTTAGCCAAAGTTGCTATGTAAAGAAACACTTCTAGCATCCTGGTAATTATTAGTTAGTATAATTAATGATATATTAACAATCAACATATTAATAATACAAAGTCAATTCAGTAAGACCGATATACAATTGACTTCCCCTGTGAGGCAGTCCCTTAAGGGTTGACCTTCATCTTCCTTCGCTCTTCCTTTCTGGAAAGCTTGCTTCTTCTGAGGTACATACATGGTTTTCAGATTCAATAGTTATCAGGAAAAAGAAGTCTGGGTCTCCTGCCAAATACCCATGGCTGGGATGTCTTTGGGTCAGACTACAGGGGACGAACTACCCGTCAGCTTCAGGAGGGCAGGGTAAGTATCTTGCAGCCTCGCTCTATCACCTAGCTGGGTCTGGCCCCGCGTAGGCATGAAGTCATCGACTGGATGAGTGAATATTGTAGTGAGTTATAAATAAAGTAGGTCAAGGAGCTATAAGAATTGATTTCTGGTGAACAGGCCAGTTTTAGAAACATGGAGATCAGTATTCTGGGAAGGAGGAAGCACAGAATTATAGGAAGTACAATTATGAGACAAGGAAAACTATACCAAACCCTTAGGTAGGTGGATACTTGTGGCAAGACCACCTTTTTACCAGCCTTCCTCTTGCTCACACTTCATGACACACACACAGAATGTTGAAAAAGAAAGTCCCTTAGCTGGAAGTTTAATGCTGATTGGACCTCTGAGTAATACTAGTAACAGCTAGGATTTATTTCTGGTCTACTTTATCCCTACAGTTTACAAACAGTAGCTTGATCATAACAACAGCCCTTCAAAATAGCCATTACTGTTCTTTATTTTCAGATAGAGAAACTACATGCAGAAGGTTAAACAGCCACCAAAGTCAACTAGCTAAGCCCAGCATCTGGGATTCAAACTTGATTATAAGTCTGTTCTTTTTCTTACCCACAAAGCATCAGACCAAATAAGTAACATGCAAACACCTAGCTAGACAGATTGGGCTTTTTAAAAAAAAACTGTTTGTGGTAAAAACACATACTATAAAATGACTCTCTTAACCATTTTTAAGTATATAGCTCAGTATTGTTAAATATATTCACATTGTTGTGTAACATCTCTAGAACTTTTTCATCTTGCAAAATTGAAACTCTGTACTACTGAACAAAAACTCCCATCTCTGTCCCACATGGCCCAGCAAAGCACCGTCCTACTTCTGTTTCTATGAATTTGTCCAATCCAGATACCTCATGTATGCAGAATCACGGTATTTGTACTTCTGTGACTGGTTTCTTTCACCCAGCATGTCCTCAAGATTTATTCATGTTGCAGCATGTGACAGGATTTCCTTCCTTTTTAAGGCTGAATGGTATTCCATTGTATGTACAGATCACACTTTCCTTATCCATTTCGCCTGTTAATGGGTATTTGGGCTGCTTCCACTTCTTGGCCATTGTGAATAACGCTGCAGTGAACACGGGTGTGCAAATAATCGCACCAAGATTCTGCTTTCAATTTTTTTGAAATTGAAAACCCAGAAGTGGAATTGTTGGATCATATGGTAGTTTTATTTTTAGCTTTCTGAGGAACCTCCATACCGCTTTCCGTAGCAGCTGTGCCATTTTACGTTCCCACCAGCAGCATGCCAATGCAGAGGGATCAGTTACTAAACAGAATAACTCTCAGGTCAAGTACAAAAGACCAAGTAGCTCCGCGTGCAGTGGCAGTGTGATCGAATTCTTAAAACTTCACTCAACGAAAACTCCAGATCTTAGGCCTTAGCTTCTATAATTAAAGCCATACACTATTTAAACATGTATTAAAGATTTATAACTATGGATTGTCATCCCGTTTTTAGGAGAACAAACCTACCAGTAATTTTCTAAGATACTACAGCAAATGAAACAAAAATAGAGGCAGTGCTGAGACAATGAAAAGGTATTAGAAGAATTCCCATTTCCTGAAAATGAGTAGAAGCCGGTATATGAACTGCAGGCTTACCCTTGTTTTGGCATCGATTTTAGCTCCTCGATCAAGCAATAGTTTTACCATATTGGCATTTCCTCTTTTTGATGCAACATGTAAAGGAGTGATGTCATTCTGTGAAAGAATAGAAAAAAAAATAGTAGTTTTTTTTATCTTCAGTTCAACCAAAACCTTGCTTCCTAAACCTCACCCACATGTCCTCATTCTTTTTCTTTTTTTAAACATCCATGGTGAACAGAATACTTCCCCACATTTCTCTCTGGCAGTAAGTTTGCCCAGAAGGAGACCCCAAAATGGATGACTTTTAAGGACCACACTCTGTGGGGTGAGGCCCATGCTTCTTTCATTTGATTGAGGTGGTGGATGGATGAGAAGATGGTTTTCCTTTGCTCTGAAATGCTGCACCTGCAACTCACTGTGTTTCCCTACAAATTTGTGTGGTGCATACAGGCTGACTGGTTGACGAAGAAGTGGCTGATGAAGTCAGATGAGACTCGGTTCAAGGAATATCACGTTACTCAGAGCCTGCTCTGCGTTCATCTGAGCACAAGTTGTCAAGGAGAGAGAATTCCTGTCAGTACATACTTAGTCACAGGACTTCCCATGTGTCGTGGGCTAAAATGTGTTCACAGGCATTTATTATCAATCTCACAGGAAACTGTGCTTTTTTTTTAAACTGCCGTTGCAGAACAGACATATTGTTAGGACATCTGGAATTGCGATCATGATCCCCTGGATACCACGATTCTTTTTCCCATGCATCTTACAGATGCCCCCATTGTTGTCAGACTGACAAGGAAATACGTGTATACAGTGAAAACATTCTTTATTTTGGCTCCTTAACCCTGAATAGCGACAATATGCATTTAAGGTCTGTTGTTCACAAAAGCCAAATGTGTGATAAATGAACTAGGCTCATTTTGTCATTTGATGGCAAATACAATATAACAGCTCCCAGGTATCAAACATTTCCTATGTGTTAGGCACTGTGTTAAATTCTTCACTATCTCATTTAATTTTCATAATCTTTATAATGCTACATACAATCTGAATTACAATGCCCATTTTACAGATGTAGAGACAGTTAGCAAAACCAGGATTCAAGTTAAAATATGTTTCAAACTTGTTTTTTTAAAAAACACGATATAATCAAAAATTTCAAACATACAAAGTTTAAGAGAAAGGCATGATGAGCTTTATCTACTCATTAATCTGGTTCAATAACCTTTTGTCAATATTATTTTGTCTATACTCCCTACTATATCTTTCTTGCTGAAGGAGTTTAAGGAGGAGAATAGGCTTTACTTCACCCACAAATATTGCAATTTAATTATCTCTAACAGGTAAGGATATTTTTAAACAAATAATGACAATACCATTATCATATCTAACAAAGTAAAAATAATTCTTTCATAACACCAAGACCCTGTCAGTGTTCCAATTCTCCCATTAACTCCAATTCTCCCAGTGGGGTTGTTGAAAGTAGAAGATCCAGGTCTTGCATTAGGTTGAAACATCCCTTAAGTCTCTTTTAAGCTCCACAGTTGCTCTACTCTACCTTCTGTCTTCCAAACCTATATATTTATTGAAAAAAAATAAGCAATTTATTTCTGCAGAATTTTCTATATTCTGGATTTGGCTGATGGCATCCTCATGGAGTACCATTATCATGTTCTTTTTGCCTTGTATTTTTATAAACTTTCTCAGTTTCCAATGCTTTTAAGCCATTATACATTCTCCCATCTGAACAACTCTTTATCTCATTATTCTTAGGTGTGGAAGTGTAAATCAGTAATTAACTCATCAAATGAAAGAAAAAGAAAGAGACCTGAGTAAAACAGATTTGTGTTGGCAATGCTGGTGTAGAGTAGACAGAGTAGTATCATTGCTGTGGGCCAAGAATAAGCAAACTTTTTGTGCAAAGGGTCAGATAGCAAGTATTTCTGTCTTTTTAGGTCATTTTATCTATGTTGCAACTACTGAACTCCGCCAGTGTAGTGTTAAATCAGCCATATGCACTATGAAAACAAATGGGAATGGTTACATTCCAATAAAATGTTATTTACAAAAACAGATGTTGGGCCAGACTTGGCCTGGGTGCAGTAGGTTACTGACCCCTGCTCAACACCTGCCAGCTTATGGCTGAAGGTTTCAACCGTGAGTAACAAGTTACAACAGATGAAGTAAAATTATATATGCTGTGTATTGGGTATGCTTTGGTCCTTTTGATGTGGACTATTTTTTGGTGTGAATGAAGTAAACTTTCTGATGACTTGTTATTGTCTTGCTTATCTCTGTTGCCTGAGTAGAAGTGTGGGTGACTCTAATGACCCCAGCAGGATGAGTGAATTCTAGACCTGAGACAGTGTGGGGAGTGTCAGGGCAGGTTTATAGGAAAACCAGTCTAACAGGAGAGCTCACTGGCCAGAGTGGGACATGACACAAAGACCTCATCACTTCCCAGCGTGAGTCAGGGCTTACATGCTATTTCCCTTTAAAAATGTGCCCTAGTCTGGTTGAGAAGAACCTAATTAACCTTTATCACAAGTAGGCAAATTTTAGTGAGAAGAACTCTATTTCTAATTTTGCTCTCTTCCATATTCATGTACTCTCTCATACGGTGATGTGTAGAAATCAAAAAGGTGCCATGAAATTCTGACTCCCACATTTTACTACACCTCTCTGACCCTTCCTAGAGAAAACTTTGTATTTCTATAGCACTTAAAAAGTGTTGTAAAGTGTAAAAAAATTATACTTATGTAATTTCATTTTCTCTTCACAACAATCTACTCAAGTAATGTAAGTAACATTAACCCTATCTGACAAATAAATTGAGGAATAGAACTGGTCAGTCATTTTATATTACTAGACAGCTAATTAGAGGCAGAATGAGGATCAGAATTCAGTTTTCTCAACCCTTGGGCAGTGGTATTTTCAGTCAAGGATCATACTGCCTCTGTCTAAAGAACATTGTTTCTTATTTCTGCCGACTGGAGCTTTGGAAGGAAATACATGCTTCTGCATTCCTGAATCACATCGTGACTGTTTCTGTCAACTAGGAATAAATAAAAATGAAAGTTGTACCTTTGGACCACTCATAGCACATTCATATTCCAATTCCTCAGCAAACCAATAAAAGCGTTTTCTGCCCTCAGAGGCCTTGTGCTGCATTCTCACTGTTGACCCAGCAACAGAATTACAGGGTCCCGAACCACCAAAGGACACCAGTGCGGTTCCAGACAGAAAGTCTTGTTTAAGTGGCTCCTCATCTGCTGCTTGTGAAATGTAACTTCATACGTGTTTCTGGGATGCAATTTGACAGCATATAAATCTACAGCCACTGAAAGAGGACAGAGGCTGGCTGCCATAGCAGAAAGGGCAAGGAATGCTGAGACAGACCCAGCCCTAAGGCCTAGACACACTCCCAATGACTGAAGCGGGAGCCGAATGAAAGACACCTCGGCCCTGCCTGAGCCTAACATAAGGTAACAAGGAAGCACAGTCACTTGCTGGGTCAGGCAGAGGCTGGGCGAGGGTCGTTCTCCATGCTGCAGGCGAGCAGGGCCGGCTGAGCCAGGAGCAGTAACACCAAGTCCCGATCCGGGCCCCCTCCCCCACCCTCAGCAAAAGGAAAATCACCCTCCTCTGGAAGATTTTTCAGTCTGTGGTGAAAACAAAATGTGAACTCAGTGCAACTAACTCAACTCTTAACTAAACTGTATTATAACCCTCTACATGTACTGCCTGACGGAAGAAGAGGCATGCCGGTTTCCAGACAAAGATACTGTTTACCTCAGTCTCTCCTACTTTACATACAATATTCAGCATTCTGTCTAGTAGAACAGGTAAACTACCAGCATCAAAATTTAGGGAGTTTCAATCAAATATGAACACTTGATATGAAAAACCCTAATATCAGAAATGAAGAATTCTTTTGGTGGACTCATCAGCATCCTTCACAAAGCTAAGGAAAGAATAGTGAACTTAAAGAAATGTCAGTATAAAGATCCCAAAAGAGAAAAAAAGGGTGGAAAAGAAAGAACATCCCAGACCCGTGGGATGATATGAAACAGCACAGGAAAGAGAGAATGGGGCAGAAGAAATATCTGAAGAGATAATAGTCAAGAATTCTCACAAAGTAATGGAGTATATTAAACCACATATCTAAGAAGCTTAAAGATATAGAGCAAGATAATAAACAAGCAAACTCCACAATTAAACACATTAGTTCAACTGCTGGAAATGAAAGACAAAGCAAAAATCTTAAAGAAAGGCAGAGGAAAAAAGGGCATAGCTCATAGAGATAACAAATACAATAATTATAGCATCAGAAATTACGCAATGCAGAAAACAAAGTCACATCTTTCAGTAGAGAAAATTAACACCTGATAAATGAGAATTCTATACTCAGTGAAAATTCTTTTAAAAATCAAGGAGAAATAAACTTTTAAAGAAAAACAGGAGCAAAGAGAATTCATTACCAACAGATTTGCAATATGAAAAATGTTAAAGGAAGTTCTTCAGGCAGTAGGAATATGATACCAGACAGAAACTTAGACCTACACAAAGAAATACAGAAAGGGCAAAAGAGAAGGTAAATATAAAAGATAATCGATTATCTAGAATGAAACTAGTAACAATAGATTATGGGATTTATAATAAATGCAAGAGTAAAATGCGCGACACCAACCACACATAGATGGGAGGGAAGAATTACCACTTTCCTGTTGTCAGGCTCTCATATTCCATGTAAAGTGATATAACATTTGAGGGTAGACTGTGATAAACAATAACAAAGGAAATCTATTATTAAATAAATGCTCTCATTTTAGTACGTAAGTCTCTCTCTCTCTCTCTCTCTCTCTATACATATATATGTACATTCAAAAAGCTGTGGAGATCTTGACCCCCAATGCTAGCCATCTATCTCTTGGTGGTGAAATTAGATGATTTTGCTTCTTCATGCTCTTCTAAAAAGTTTCTACTATGTGCATTTGTACACTATACAGTGAAAAAATGGTTTTATTTCTTTGTTATCAGTACCTAATCTGCAGCCTATCACCACCTCTGTCCCAGCTCCTACCACTTGCATTCTTCACTCTGATAGCCACAGAAAGGTTTTGCCTACTCATTAACTTTCCTAATATTTGAATTGTGAAGGAATCTGTTGGAATCTGTTAAGCCTGGAAATATCCTGAAGGTAAACATGTACTACTAATTTTTTCCCATTAATGTAGAAAATTAAGTATGGCTAGAGCTAAATATCTGTGTGTTCTAAGAAGAAACCTGAATTAAAGCTTGGATAAAAGCAAATTCGACCTAAAGTTTTGAAGTTTTGAATGTAATAAAAACAAAAGTAATACTACTCTAATTTTGTATAAATTAGCTTATTAATTGAATATTTTTCTTATACCAAAGACATAATATTCAATGGAATAGGATACATTAGCATTTTGGAAATTTTAATTTTTTTAATGTATGAGAACTCTGATTCAGTCTAATCACCTATTTTATAGACAAGAAGGAGACCAGGGGGGTTAGGAGAATGCCTGAATAACAGAGCTTGAGGCTTGGTCGACACTGAGGGTTTGCCAGTTCCTAGGTATTTCCCCTTCGCTTTCACTAAGCTGTTTGGACTTACTTAAAAATTACTATTTTCATCTCCAGCACAATAACATCTTATTTCATTTAATTTTTCCATTAATCTGATGTGATAATTATTCACGGTAAAAAACTTGTAAGTGCAAATCTGACTAACCAAGGCCTTTCTCTCGTATTTACTTTTCCTCAACCTTTTCTGGAAGATGGTGCATAAAAATAAAAAAGCAATCCCATACGTACATACACACACACACAACTGATAAACAAGAAGGAAAGAAACTGGCTGTAAAAATATTTATATAAAACATTAACAGGATTTGGATATTCAGAATTCTGACAGAACAAAGTTACAGTGCTCAGCAGGTTTAATTCTCTCAAATTTCTGGGCCAGTACCCTAATCAAGTACTTTACAAAACAACCCAGATCCTGCCGTATCCCCTATGTGTGGGTCTGTGTTCGCAATACCATGTGACTTCCTGTGCTCTCTTCTTTAACAGTTTATTCATGTTCTGCTGTGCTATTCTCCTTCTATCATAATTTTCCAATAAGATTTTTCAGCTACATCCTACACTTCTTGAAGATACCAACCACTGAAGTTAGGGAACAAAAATCTCAATTCAGAAGAACAGGTTTTGCCTTCTACTTTTAGGAAAAAAAAAAGAAGTAAATCACCCAGAGAAGCTAAGATCTGTCAGGATTTCTACAAATTTAGTATATTCCATCATACTCTTCTATATAATATATATTGTGGTATGTTATATAGTACCCTTATAGTATATAACTATAGTACATATAATAACTTACCTCTAGAAAGAGGTACTTTTTATTTTATAGGTGAGAAAACCAAAACTCAAAAAAATCACACTAAGTTGCCTAAGATCACAAAGCTGCAGTAATTTGACCCCAAAGTTCACATTTCTTTCTCTGGACGAGAGCATGCTGTCCCTGAACTTCTAAGCCATGCAAACATATCACCAATTCTTACTATTAGTGCATTCTTGGAGCCCCTAATAGTGTGCTAAGAGATAAAGAGAGTTCTGTGGTCAGGTAGTAACAGTTAAAAGCTAACACTGTGGAGCCAGACTGTTTAGGTTCAAATCCCAGGTGGGCCCCATCCTAGCTGCATTTCTCTGAATCACAGATTTCTTATCTCCAAAATAGACTAATAATAATATCTATGTTACAGAATGGTCATGAGGATTAAATGAGTTAATAAGGGTAGAGTCCTAAGAATGGTGGTTGGCATTTAGTAAACACTATAAAAGCATTAGCTATTATCATTTTTTATTATTTATCATCTGAACATTTAAAAATGTTTAAAATACAGGAATGGAAGTATAGCATAGGGAATATAGCTCATAATATTGTAATATCTTTGTATGGTGACAGATGGTAACTACCTTACCATGGTGAGCATTTAATAATGTATATAATTGACAGACTTCTAAGTTGTTCATCTGAAACTAATATTATATTATATATAAACTATATTTCAATAAAAATGATAAAAGATAAATATAAAAATGTGTAAAATGATCGCATTTCACAATGACATTATAAAACTGGGGAGAAAAGACATGCAGATCTGAGATAATTAGTGGACTCTAAAAAAGGTGCTAAAGTGGGCAGTTCACAGGATGGATGCAAAAGGTGCAAGAGAAATGTTGGGTCAGCACAGCTAACAGCTAAATCAGTGGAAAGTTCAGAAGGCCTGTGGCTGGCGTAAGAGGAAGGGGAAGAAGGGGCAGAGCTGTGGCTGATTAACATGAGAGATACATGTGGTATATAGCAGGATATATGTGATAGACCATGATGGTGGAACATGATGGAATATGTGAATGCCATACTTTAAAAAACTTCCAGGGCCCTGGAAGAAACAACTACCTCTGCTGGGAAATGGAATTGCTGGCCGATTTCCTCCCTCTTAGTTGTTTCTGTAAACCCTAGCTGAGGTAGTAGCCAAGGTCCTTTGTGAAATCATTGCCAAAGCACGATCATTTCTGCACCTCCCCGAAGTAAAATCAGGGCCACTTTCTACCTTACATGTGGCAAATGGCATACTTTTCATTCCACTTAAATATATAAAGGACAGTTGATTTCTTATTTCCTGAACCTCCTCATCTCTCTTCCTTAAAAATGGGAAAGTTATCATTAAGTAAAGGAGTAGGTGGATGATAGCATTCAAAATCTTCTAGATAATGAAAAAGCAAACAATATGATTATTTTTGTTTAGATGCTTGATACTATCTCAATTGAATACAAATTCTAAAGTAATTCAATGTTGAGAGAGAGTCTTGTACCTTCTGTTAATTCTTAATACTTGTATGCAATATTCTTCCCTCTAAATTACTACTATGATTTAAAAAGAGTTAGTCAAAGTGGCAAAACAAGATGCCTGAAGAGGGAAATTTCAATGTGTTAATGATTTGCATTTAAAACACAC
Organism: Smutsia gigantea; assembly: GCA_032199065.1. Taxonomy (NCBI): domain Eukaryota; kingdom Metazoa; phylum Chordata; class Mammalia; order Pholidota; family Manidae; genus Smutsia; species Smutsia gigantea. The sequence goes on along the minus strand of JAVSCE010012020.1, from coordinate 139,697 downwards.
ACATATTATAAGGTTTGTATGTTTTCTCATTCTAGTTTCATACTTTATCACTATCCCTAGTATAAGCAGAAAAAATGACTAGTAAACAAGTTCATAGAAAGAGAGTACAGGGAAAATGTTTAAGCAAGGCTTATTAAAATCTTTGTTTATCCTAGAGATATATATCTTTTGAAAAGTCTTACAGTCTCTGAGAAAAGTGGTTGAAGATCTGAGTATGCCACCCAGTAATATGCCACTTTGACATAAAGATTGTTTTGAGTTCTGTTCTCTCCCGCTTCCTGTCTAAAAGCTGGGCATACATTTCCCTTTGTAAAGATGTCTCCCTCTCCCTTGCCACATAGAGGATGACGACATTTAATGACTTATCAAGAGAGATGGCAAGACTTTAATCTGCATAACAAGCCTTGCTAAATAACACTTATCTTGTTAGTAACCCACCCATCCTATATTTGTCTTCCCATAATTTACCATTCCTAGAAGCCCAAACTCCCTTGGTATATGAGCCCCTAGGGTCTAACTGGGTTTTCACTTCTTTTCTATTAAGACCTCTGTATGCATACAAAAACCTTTCCTCTGTTAATCTTAGTCAGTTTAATTTGCAGCATCCCACAGGAGAACCTAAGAGGATAGAGGGAAAAGTTTAGATTTTCCCCTACAAGATCATATCTGCCAATCTTCAGGCACAGAGCAGTTACTCTATAAACATTTGATAATAATATTTAACAGTCATATAGATTTTGAGACAATGTAGACAAATACAGAATTTATGTCCCCTTTAATTTCTTTGAGAGTACAAAAGCTTTTTTCTGTAAATTTTACTGTTTTCCGCTGCAAATCTTCAGATAGTTTGAGATATAATTCACATGGCAAAATTGATCATTTTAATGTACAATTCAGTGGTTTTTAGTATATTTACAAAGCTGTGCAGCTATCACCAGTATCTTTTTAGAACATTTTCATCATGCCTCAAAGAAATCCCACACCATTCAACAGTCACTTCCCAGTCTTCTGTCTCCCCAGCTCCTGGCAACCACTAATCTACTTTCTGTCTCTGATTTGCTTATTCTGGCCATTTCATATAAATGGAATCATACAATATTGGTCCTTTTGTGTCTGGCTTCTTTCACTTAGCATAATGTTTTTGAGGCTTACCCATGCTCTAGTATGTATCAGTACCTTGTTTCTTTTTATGAGAATGCCCAATTTTTTAATGCCTTAAAAAAATCCATGAAACATATGCAAATAAATGATTCTTAATGATAAGGATTTCAGATTTCTAGGTTATACCCAGAAAAATTTCAAACAATGGAACACTCCAGCCTTCAGTCTGACATGTATTAAGCTTTTCTAAAAAAAAAAAAAAAAAAAAGTTCAACCTTAGGTCGTCTATTATTAATAATACAAGTACAAAATAGACTCAGATTTCCCTTACAACAACTATTATTAATATATCCACCATTGTTAGTAAACATCTCTTTTCTTCTTACTTCATGAGGCTTTAATTAAATGAAATTGGTCTTTTTAGACAAAGTCTGTTTTCCTTCTGTAGTTTCATTAACTGCTGGCTTATTACATGCCAGCTTTTCTCTCTCTGTACTTCTTCTGGATAAGGAGATTAAGTCCACACAGGTCTTGCAGAAACTGACACTGAAGATATTGATGACTGTGACATGTCCTCAGCCTCACTCCTCCCAGAGAGACCAACCAAGTCCCCCTGGACTGGGGACCCGACAGGGCTGGGCTCCCCAAGAAGCAGCAGCAAATGTGCAGATATTTGATGTCTGTGGTGAAATCAGGTTCTGAATATCTGTATCTGCTCTGCTGTAAACACCTCAAATGATTTATTTATTTTAAGGTTAATATGAGGTTACTTATCATTTATCCTGTCAGAGGCTTTCACTTCGGACTAATAGACACTCACCAACAATTTAGATAAGGCCCTGTCAGGCTTCCCATTAGCTGCTGAAAGTGATTTAGCAGTGGGAGAAGAGAGCATATTTAGAGAAAATATTCTCCCCCCAGATGCCCTCAGCTGTACACATAGCCCCAAGGGTTGCTAGAGGCGCAGGAAAACCGGGACTGAGGCTGGTCTTGGATCTCTTGCCTCAATTACAAACTCCTCTTCTACCTCTGCAGCATAGGAAGTTACAGCTCACTGGGTTTTTGAGACATCAAGGGGTTTTCAATATGCTTTAAATTAAGAGTTTTTAAAAAATTGTGGTGAAACGTATACACCATACAATTTCCATTTAGTCATTTTTAAGCACACAGCTCAGTAGTGTTAAGGACATTCACACGGTTATGGAACCAGCCTCCAGACCTCCTCTCATCTTGCAACATGGAAGCTCTGTACCCATTAAACAGCTCACAGTTCCCCTCTTCCCCAGCCTCTGGCAGCCACCATTCTACTTTCTCCTCTATGAATTTGACTGATCAAGGTACTTCAATATAGATGGAATCACACACTATTTGTCTTTTTGTGACTGGCTTATTTTACTTAGCGTAATGTCCTCAAGGTTCATGCATGTAGCAGCATGTGTCAGAATTTCCTATCTTTTTAAAGCTGGGTAATATCCCATTATGTATTTACAACATCTGGTCATTCATTGTCAACAGACACGTGGGTTCCCTCCACTCTTCTGGCTGTTATGAATGATGCTATGAACGTGGCTGTACAACTGTAACTTTGAGACTCTGCTTTCCATTTTTTTGTACACAGACCCAGCACAAAGTTGCTGGATCATATGGTAACTCTATATTTAACTTCTTGAGTAACCTCCACACTGTTTCCTACAGGGGCTGTACCATTTTACATGCCCACAAACAGAGCAATTTCTCTAAATCCTCACCAACCCATTTTTGTTACTGTTGACAGTAGCCATCCTTAAGGGGTATTCAGTATGTGCTTTTTCAATAATTTTTCAGTATACATTTTAGGTTTTCCATAATCCAATAAGCAATGGGAAATTTTTGGCCATTGAAGACTGAAACAATTAACTCCTTTTTAACCTGTAAGGATTTGTTAGGGGAAAAAAAAAGAGTTCTGCTAAGATAAAAAACAAACCCGACATCTACTGATTTATAACAAACAACTGTTTTACATGAGAACAAATGTAATTAAAATGAGAAAAAAGCCCTACAAATTATTAGGTTCTTACTTTGTACAGGCTCTATGAGACATATATCATCTCAGTGTCCACAGCGACAAATGAAATAGATGCTCTTAACTCAAATTCACAGAAAGTGAACCTGGAAGGCATCTTAGGTCACATGGTTAGAAATACCTGCGCTGGGATTTGAACCTAGGCTGTCTCATTCCAAAAGTTGTGCTGGCTCTTCCCAGTGGGTCAGGTAGGAGGAAATGAATACATACAGTGAGTCTCTTCTTAACTTCAGCCAGCATTTGCTCTAGCTCTAAATCCAAGTAGCATAGTCTCTATACTGAAAATGCTGTGATAGCCAGTATCCAACCAAAACGAAACAGTGTATTTTAAAGCTAATAAAAATATTCAGGATCTAAACAAGAGGCTAGTTCAACTGTCAATTTAAATAAAAACTCATGGCTTTCACATTTCTTTCAAATTGTCACTAAAAACGCTCATTCAAAAGGAGACTGTGCTCAGTGTTACAGGGAAGAAAGCCCTTCCCAGCTACAAATAATCTGAGAAACAGAGCAACTGACCTGAAAGGGGTATATTAAACATTCAATTATAATCAATTTCTTTCTGTATACTTAGGAAAGTTGTTTACAATTTTTTTAATTCTTTAAAATGAGTTAATCTAATGATATTATATTTCCTGTAATGTTTCTAATGAATGCCATAACTTTAATTAAAAAAAAAATCCATCCCTCTTTCTAATCCTCAAAAATCTGTAAAAACAAAAACATTAAGTGGCTTTCCAATTGTAAATTTCCCATTCCTATATTATTTCTGATAAATCTGGAACTAAATTCACTTTTGTGTTGCATATATTTCCTTCCCATCCCCAAAATAAATTACTCTTACAGGCTTTTCAGATGTCAAGTGAACTTGAAACTGTTAGTTTCTCACATATCCTGCCCTCATTTGGTCTTTGGGTAAATTGGATTCTTGAAGTATCAAAGATGTTAAGGAAAGAAAACAATGCTTTGGAGTTTCTAAAGAAAAATGGCTTGGAAAAAAGTCTGGTCGAAACTGCCTTATCCTGTGCAGTGCATGTGTGCTAAGGAGATGGAGCTGCTCTTCCCCGAACCATGAAGACCCCCCTTTTCAGGGGCCAGCAACCCACACCCTCAGTTTCCATCGGGGCACTGCTGCCACTGGCTAATGGTCATGTGCTGAAGCATAATAACATGAGACAAAAGGTCTAAATTCAAATAACCTGTTCTTCCATTTTCTTCTCAGCAGGGTTTGGGACAAAAAAACTTCCTGGGATCATAGTTTGTTCATCTGTAAAAATGTCTATTCTCGTGGGTCTCAAATGATCACTATGCATAAAAGTATTTTGTAAGCTGTAAAATACGATGTAAAGTCAAGTTTATATTAAGGAGTTATAAACATAGAGACAGTTGCTGGTTAGCTTTGGACAATCTGTATAGAGAGAAATTTTCATAGCATTGCCGGCCTCAGTCAGAATTTTCTAATTGGGACTGAAAAGAAGGGTCACCTGAGGGACTTGTTAAAAACACGGATTGCAAGTCTCCACTAAAGATGTACTAAATCTGAATCTAGGGGAATGCGAGTATGCTGGCCAGCTGGGGAAAACTGGTGGCAAGGCTCCTATTTGAAGGCTATGAAAAATTGGTTTTTAATTTTCAAACTCAGACAGATTCACTCCTTGTAGAGACAAGCCTGCCTTGTATTTCTTACCTGAAAATGAATATCATACATTTTTGTCATAAAGCCACTAAGTAAATATCAAGAGTCCATTTCAAAGCATGACCATTAGGGATTCCAAAATACAGAACTGATAGAGACGAATAAAAGGTGGTGGAAATGCAAATGCACTGTATTTTGGAATAAATTTGATGATGCGTCAGTTTTTAGGTTTACTGATCTTTTAAAATATTCTTAAATGTGTAATGGGATTTCTTGGAGAATTAAAAAAAAACTTTGAAATCTTTTTAAAAGTATATATTTAATTCATTTTACAACTTCAGCACAGGCAGAGAATGAATCGCCGGCTGGTACAGAGTCTGCTGTCTGTTCTGGTTTTCCTGTGATGACCCTGGATTAAGTCTAAAGCACAGTACACATTGCCTCAAGCATTAAACTATTATGAACTACCCAGTCCAAGTGTAGTTTATTATTTCTTATTGTCTGATTTTACTCTATTTACCTACTTTACTGCTTCTTAGCTCAAGCTCCACCATCTTAAAGCTGTATGGCTTTGCACAAGTCATTTAACTTCTTGCTTCCCAGTCTAAAATGGAAATCATACCCACACCTTGCAGGGTTACCATGAGGAATAAATGAAATAACGTATAGGAAAATTGCTATAGTACCTAGTAATCCATGAACACTATTATCAAATTAGCCTGGTGTAAATATGTCCACCTCATATTTGAAAGTTTCAGTAATAAGAACTAAAAGGAACTTCAGGTTCTTCTGGCCCAACTACTCTTAGGGGACATCTCTGGGGGAAAGCTCGATGCCTCCGAAGAGCAACCCCAGACTGAGCATGTACTTCAGGGCCCTCCATCCCCATCCTGGGATATCCCACCACTCCATCTCTTTGCTGTTCGATCCAGCATGTCTCAGCGGGGGCACTACTGGCATTTCCGTTGAGACATTGTTACTGACTTCAGACTGCCTCACACACAGAAGACAGTTTAGCATCTGGCCCTCTCCTACTACATGCCAGGCATGGAGGCAACCAAAAATGCCTCTACAAATTCCCCGATCATTTGAGTGGTGCTCCCCTTCTCCTGTTGAGACTAGTGGACCTAGTAAGACTCCGGAGGGGCCATCTCTAAGGAGAGGCGCATCACACCAGGTGTGGGACATGCTTCTCCTCATCTACAGTTCTTTTTCACACATAACTGGGGCCTGCCACAGTTTCATACGTAACTGCTCAAGGCCAAGTCTCCTTATTTCTCCTTCATACCCGTGTCATAATGCATCTTAAATATTACTGCCATCATCCCACATCTCCATTTAAGGACCTGAAATGATGACTTATAAACACAGAGTAGATCAGTGGTAACCAGCAGTTGGTGGGTGGAGGAAGTGGGCAGATGTTTAAGGGCAAAAACTTGCACCTAGTAGATAAATATGCTCTGGAGATCTAATGCACAGTATAGTGATTACAGTCAACAATGCTGTATTATAAACTTTGAAGTTGCTAAGAGACTGCTCTCAACACCAAAAAGGAAAGATAATTATGTGACACGATAGATGTGTTAGTTAATACTATTATAGTAATCACATTATAATATAAATGTATCAAATTAACATGTTGCACACCTCAGCTTGTGCCATGTTACATGTCAACTATATCTAGAAACAAAACAAAACAAACAAAACAAACCATCCACCTACAGGATGGAGGCCAGTGCCCTCAGCTCTGCCTCAGATTCAGGGAACCATGTCCCTCTGGGTGGACTAACATTTCGTCTCCAGTCTCATTTCACATTTGCAAGTGGGCTGCAGCCTGCATTCCTTGGAGTTGCTTCTACTCCCTATAGTTTGATTGCAGCTTAGCTTTAAAAATTTTTTTCATACTATTGTAGTCCACGCTCCTCCTACCTGAACTTGTTTTCTTGGAACTGCCCGCGTTGGTTTGGGAGAGAGCAGGTAAATGGCTGGGCAGGTGTCCCTAGTGCACCCCTTTACAACACCCTTTTGGTTCTGCTAAGTCCTAACCTCATCCCTCTCGGTACCCCTTCACCCTTCCAGAATATTCTCCTAACCACCTGAGGAAGAAGAGCACTGCTTTCTCACGGCAGAACCTGCAGTGTTCAGGAGAGTATCAGGGTGCATCTGAGCTGGTTCAAATGCTCCGTCTGCTGACTGTGAGGGTGAACAGTATTCTGAATGTCCAGCAGAGGGGCACAGTAGCCCTTTGCTGCTCTGGCTCTGTGCAGTCCCTGGAAGAACTGAACATTCTACAGCTAATGAACAATTCTCTTTTAAAGTGCAAATGAATAAAGCAAGCTCTGCCAACTCCTACCTTAATAGAACTTAATTTCACAGGATTTCAAAATAGGATTTATTCGGGTCATTTAAAAATGTTCTAGAGCAACAATTCCAGAGCAGCACAGTAGGAAGCAGGGCACATATTCAAAGAGGAAAAGTGAAACAGAGAGAAATATGTATCTTCCAATTTCTATGATTTTTTAATTAGAGTCCCTACTGTCTCAAACAATGTCATACTGATGATTTCTTTAAGGCTGACCTCACGCTGACAAACACCACTGCAAACAATGATGCTCTGGCATTCCGGGAAGGAGCCTTTCTGACTACCTCCAGAGGTACTCTACAGAGCTGCCAGGACGCTACTTGCTCGACACGTGTCACGTTTTGCGGGAATCTGTGTCTTACAGGGATGAGTCTCCTGCTGGATGAAAGCGATAATCACCACCACCACCACCAGCTAGGGTCCCTGCCATGTGTTCTGGGCCAAACACTATGCTAAGCAGTTTATGTAGATTATTCTATCCAGTCGCAATGATGCTATGCATTGGGTCCTATCGCTGGGTCAATTTTGTGGTTGATAAAGCTGAAGCATAAATAACTCACCCAGGAGATCACAAAGCGAGCCACAGGGCCCATGATGGACTCCAGCAGTCTGGCTGTGACGCCGTTTCCTTTGGCGCCGCACTGAAGTGACTCTCCATTGTGAAAGGGGAAGGGGGGCAAAGGCTGCCTCTGTCACTGTCAGACCCGGTGGTGGGGCAGAGGGCAAGGGCGTGTGCTTTGCTGTGCTCTCATCTGGCTGTTAAGAAAACGGTAGGCTGTGTGGTGGAGGGACCTGCCCCGGATCACAAAACTGGCTGATGATGCAGCCAGAGCAAGAGCCAGAGGTCCAGCATGAATCTGCATACCCTTCTTCTCACACCATGCTGCTGCAACTTGGAAACATCACCTCTTCAGATAAGAGCACAGCTCCCATACCACATAGTAAGATGTTCATAATATCAAAAAGAATGGATTTTAAATAAAAATGTTCCTTTAAAAATTATATGGGAGATTCTCCTTTGATGGGACATCCAGGAATTAAATAGAAAAGGCAGGAATAATATTGTATAGACCAATTCTTTATAAAGGGTGCATTCTCCCCCACACTGCCCTCCACTTGCTGGTTTTGTTTGTTCCTCCTGAGAGGTTAATATCACCATGGATACAAGAATATGGTTAACACAGAAGACACATGCTACTTTCCCATAACTCACATTCTTGTGCTAAGGCTTCCAAATCCTGAAAGGTTAATATAACCCATTTAAATAATGCCTTTGTTTTTAATGCTGCTGACCCTACACTAGGAGATAAAACTAATTTACTCTATATTTGAGAATATGTGTTGATAAAAATGAATGTGCCTATGTGTATGTGTTGGTCTTTGTATGGATAGATATCTAAATGTTAAAAATATAATAGGATCGTTTTGAGTGGTTTTTCTTTTTTGTTTGCTTTATCCTATTTTATTATAAAAATAAATTGTAAAATGCAGGAAAATATATTTAAAAAATATATTTGCAATGACACCATCATACAAGCCAAAGTTTCCAGAAGCCCTGCACCCTTATAAAACCATCACAAAGGTCTCACACATACTGAAGTGATGCTCACCTCGTCATGTTTGAGTATCTGACGTCCTTTCTAGCACCATCTGGGGCCTGGATTGGGCCTTCACAGCCTAGAACCTAAGGCCCTAAGCAAAACACCTTTATTGAGCAAAGCATGGCAGTGGCCTTTTGTTCTGGGCTTGTCTTCCAAGGCCGGCTACACCACTGAACAACAAGGCTCCCTGCTGCTCAAGCAGACTTGCCCCTCAGCATCTGACAGTCAATACTTGGGTCTGGTGCACTTGCCTAAAATCCTACCATTCGAATCCTATGGATTTCCCATCTCCTCTAATGCAGCTGATATCTGTGTGGAAGGGGTTCCCTAACACCAGGGGAGAACCAGCCTGAAATTCTAATAGGTCAGGAAGGGAACTGAGGCTGAAGAAAGCAGGCTTAAATAGGTGCTGGTGCTGAGGAGTAGTGGATAAGGAGGCTGGAAGTTGTTGTTCGCTCATCCATTCTTGAATTCAATACATATATATTGAGTCTTTCTTAGTGGTAGGGCTATACCCTAGGGATTCCTAAATGTGTAATAATACACAGGTTGGTGCTTGAGGAATTCAGTTTTGCAATTGAGGTGAAGAAAAGGATTGGGAGATGTATTTCCAATCACATCCCTACTTCAGCTGTTAAGAAAATACATGCAAAATGCTTAACAAAGAAGCTGGAACTTCATCAATACTCAATAAATCAAAGCTATCTTAAAAAGCATTATTACTATAAATTTCACCTACAGAAGAAAGGAAGAAAATAAACATCTACTGAGCACTTTTTCAGTTACAGGCAGGTTCTCTGATGTTTCCACACTGTAGCGCTCTGGTTGAATGGGATACAGTTGAACATTCGTGGTTCCCCTGGTATGTCAAAGGCACATCACTTCATGACATTGGTATGTCAAAGGTACCTTCACTTTTCATTTCATGAAAGACAAAAGGTTGTCAGGCAACAAAAACAAAGGTCCTATGTTTGTGTAATACAGTTGGGACTTGTTCTCTAAAATAAAATGCCTACCTCTTCTAAAAAAATCTAAATGGCAAGGAACACATTTTCTGCTGCTGAGTCCTTCACTCAAAGACTGAAAGATTATGTTGTTAAAGTCATGTCACAGAGCCAAGCACATGGTGAGCACTTGGGAGAGGTTATTTACTAGGTGAGGAGAGTATGTTCCCAGGGAGGAGCTGGAGCCAGGGACTGAAGGAGGCATCTCAGCCTCAAGGCATTTGGGGGACAAAGTGTGCAAGGCAAACAATACCATGTAAATAATATTCACCGCCGACCATGAGAGAGGAAGCGCAGGGTGCGGCAAACACATATAGTGGGGTTGGGGCAGCAACCTATTATAGGGGATAGGAACCTATGATGCAGATTAAAAAACTGAGGTTCAAAGAAGTTAAGTCCCTGTGGCATAATCTCTGCCAACTGGAGAGCTGTCTTGAGATTTATCTCAATTTCTGGTATTTCCAAAGTCTTCATAGCAGGAACTGGGGTGAAATTACTGTTTTAAAGTTTCCAGTAGTGTTTTTATTCCTCTTGGGAAGGTTTCGGTTTTTGGATGGTGGTGATGATAGTGGTTTCTGGTTACATAATGGGAAAGACAAAAATCTTCTTTTGGCAAGTCTATTAGGAGTAAAGTTGCTCTGTGCATATTTAAAGAATTATTTTCCTTAGAAGGAAAGTTACATTCAGAGATAGTTATTATATTGATGGGGAGGACAGTCTGAGACTGGTGGTATCTCAGTTTTGTTCAAAAGAACTTTCTGTGATGATGGAAATGTCATGTACACTATGCTAAGACAGTAGTCACTGGCCACATGCAGCTACTGAGCACCCAACATGTGGTTCTCAAGAATGAGGAACAGAATTTAAAATTTAATTTAAATTGAAGTTAGTGTTCAGTAGGGAGTGGCTACTAAACTGAGATAGCCCAGGTATAGAGGAAACAGGGCTTCCCCTCTCACTGGGGCCAAAGACTAGGTTAAGGGGCTTGGACTCTGGCTAGAAGGGACATAATAAAACAGGTTCCCACTGGTGGGAAAAGAAAGAACAGCCTCTGCAACACGATGGCCTCTGGGGGCTCAGGAGAGTAGTACCCAACGGCACCAGAAGGAGGGGGTCACAGTCTATGGGCTTTGGGGACAATGTTGCCCAGAACCGGTTATTCAGCTTTGCCTTTCTGATATGAATTCCCTTTCTAAATCCTTAAATTTTTAGAAAAGTCAGGTTTGATATTACAGCCTAGACTTAGTTGTGCTTTGAGGAATTCAAGGAGAGATGGGGTTGTGTGGGTTAGCACTCGGGGGCCTCAACAAATAAGCAGAATAAGGACAGTAGGTAATGCAAGCCTGAATTTCCAGGTCTAGCCCAGAGAAGCTCTTTACTATTTTCTAGATAAGTGGACTAATTTAGAACAGAAACCTCCAGATAATGTTTATTCACATTCACTGGTTTGCTCAGGCACTGGCTGAACCATACTGGCCTCTTGTTTGGGCAAAATACTAAGTCTGACATGTTCATTTTTCTATCAACAGGTTTAGTAGTTCAACTATCTGAAAATACTGCTCTCACTTTAACAAAAAGTTAAAATATTTTAAATAAAGTAACCTTTTGTGTAACTTGAGTTCTGACTATGGCCCAGCACATGGCAGTACCTTGTTCAAAACACCCGACACTTGAGAAAAGCAGTCCAATGGACTTGTTGACTAGTCACTGATCTGTAACACACACATGCCAGGTTCTGCCAGACACCATCAGAGCATCATAAAGCCAAGGACCTGGGCCACAGTCCCTCAGCTCCCTGGGCAAGGAGCCTTCACAGATGGAGATTTAGCGTCAACAGGCAGTACGGGGCAGTAGGACCTGAGTCTTTTGAAGTGTAGTGACTGAAGATATTATCAACTATGAAAACTCACTGTTCTTAATAGAAGGATTCACATGACAAAAATCATATTTGAATTATTACATACATACATTAAATTGTCTCTATAGTTAATTATAGGATTTCCTTTGTCAAAAAATGGAAACTGTATAACCTGTGATTTCCTTTCCACTACATACATCAAAGCCCTTAAGGCCTAACTTTATTCTCTAGTTATATTCACTGGTTCATTCATTCAATATTTACTTTTTCTGTTTCATCCTTGCATGTCTTCCTTTGTGTATTAGTCTGTAATCCTTTTGGAAACAAATGAGACCTGGCACTCAAACACATAAATCCCTCATCCTTTCAGAGCTCAAAACCAAAAAGGACTAAATAAAAAGACCAATAAAAGGATATTTTATTCAATTGTCTTCCCCAAATAGAAAGCTGAATAATAGACAAGAGAAAAGCCAGTGACAAACGTGAAGATTAAGTTAGGTGGCCCGTTACAGTTGAAGAAAAAATGCTTAGCCAGCAAAGTATTAACCTATCTTCTTCAATTAATACAAGGAACTTTGCAGGCATCCACAGAATACAATTAGGCCCCTAGTCACTCCAGGTCATCAATGATCTTACTGGAATGATCATCACAAGCAGCTCTGGTGTGTCTTTCATTGTCTTCAAGAGAGTCAGAGTGATTGGCTGGGAAAGCAAGGGTCACCCATAAATTCTACAGTGTCAACACCACCTCAGCAGACTCAATTCAAAGAATGAGGAATGTGGATGCCGCAGGGCAGCCTTCAGTAGCTACTCCCTGCGGTAGACCTGTGAGGCTGAGCAGGTCTTCAGGGAGAATCCGAAAGGAAATATTTAAGATGTCAGGATATTTCATATAGACACTGCAAAATTAGACCACACAAAAGTCAAAATTGACATCATAATAAAAACCTAAGGAAAGGTGTTAATAACACAGGGAAATATGCTGTAGATCAATTACCATAACTGCAACTCGGGGGTATATAATCGCCACCGGCTAGGATCTGCTTCATGGTTGCATAAATTAGCTAGCCCTGCAGAGACGCAGAGGAAGCAATCCATTCTACTGTGCACTCCCTGTAGGCACCCTGTGTTTTTCCTGCCTTGGCTCGGCTTCAGACACGCACATCTACTTCACACGCAGGAAACCATACCAGTATGTTTTCCTTGCTCCTGTTCCCCAGCTCTCTTTGCTAGCAGGTCACCATTCTCTAGGTCATGTCCTCAGCCCATCAAGAACTACAGGACTGTATCTAACTTTCTTTAAGGATTTGTCACAGCCAGGAAACAGAAATCACAGCCCCCTAAGACAAAGGTGGCTGCTCTTGTTTTTTCCAAGTTACCTCTAACCATCTAATCAATATCTCAATCTAAACCCGGTCCCTGAGGCATATGATTTACGGTGATAATTTGCAGCTAGTTTTTAGCAAACGTGGCTTAATGATCCTTCCTTTATTGTTCTGACCAGGTAAAATCTGGTCCTACCTGTGTTCCAGGGCATCTTTGAACTGCCATTTCGGCTACATTCCTGACCTGGGAAGACCCCACTGAAGTTGGGAAGGGAGAGACCTCTTTGGTACAGGAGCATAGATGCGGGATTGTTATATAATGGAATTACTAGAGATTTGAAACATGAAATGGGTTTCTTGGACAATTAGCAGTTGCCTCAGGTTAAGCTCTTTATGAAGACCAGTTCTATTCAGATACCCTACAGCAAGTCATCAGTCACCACCAACGCAGGTTGCCGTGTGTAAGTGTGGGTAAAACTGCAATAATTCCAGAATCTCTTGCCTGGTCTTAGTGCATCTCCGTATCAATAGGTGTTTCTAAGGGGTGGAGAGAAGTAGTCCATCTCTATACCAACAGGTGATTACAAGTGCAAGTTGGCTGGGGTCCCTTTTCCTGCAGCTGGGTGGTGAGAGACATGGAAGAACAGAAGTGGAAGACTGCTTGTAAGAAATAAACGGCTTTCTCCCACTTTATCTCTCCCTTTGACTTTGATTTCAAAAGTATTTTGTCCCGGGATTTTCCCCCAGAGTTACAGTAAGCTACAGCACAGGCCTCCTGTAAAGTGATTAAATGCCACCACAGCCTTCAGCTCTGGATGCTACCAGGCCTCATTAATTAGGAATTGCTGGAGGAAATGCTCTTGAGGAAAAGTCTGAATTTTAACATATTTTAAACATAAGCACAATATGACTATTTTAAATCATATATGGTACCTCAGGTAAGGTTAACAACATGGGTTTGAGGTCGCCACTGATCTTTAATAGATAAATCAGCATCACTTGTAATCACCACAGTCATTGTTTTAATGTAAATGGATGCTTCAGAATTGCTTGAAGGAGTCTGAAAATATTATAATTTGTCCACTTAAATTGTTTTTCAATCCAATCTTTGTTTTTCAGCAGCATCAGGAAATTTCTGAACAATGGCCCAAACTTCAAACACTACCCTGACATGAATTTTCCAAATGCCCTAATTTAGAAGACGTGACTTAATGAGGTTTTCACTATATTATAAATTACAGAAGGAAAACCAGACGACTGCATCTTAAAGACAAGAACTTCAGTTTTAATACTGACATGCCCTGTTTATACTTGACTTAAAGAGGTGCTTAACTTTGTCCTTGAAAATACCAAACTAGGCCTCTGGTCTGCCGTTACTGAATCCTAAGGATGCAGTTAATGCAGTAAGAGCAAAGCTCTAGGGTGACATGAGCTGACTGGCATTCTTGAGTCATTTAAACCGATAAAGGCTTTTAGCAAGCTGATGACAATAGGGTAGGAAATAGCTTTTATATGAGTACAATCTGAGCTCTTATTAATTTTTATAGAACTAATGAATTATTAGAAGGAAGTGAAAAATGAGCCCCTAAAGTTACCTCAGGGAGACAGAATACTGGAGCAGTTAAGAGTGTGAGGACTGAAATCCTGCCTTTTTTAATTTGCTAGCTCTGTGATCCTGGACCAGCTACTTCTTATTTCTAGACCTTGGTTCCCTCTTCGGTAAAACAGGGATAAATAACACTTTTCTTCATAGAAGAATAAACAAGCTAAAAATGGGCCACCCTGCTATGGGCCACCCACTAACTACTTCACAGATGGGTCACTTTACTGCTACCGTTAGGACTAGTATTATGCCCTATCGCCTTACACAATCTAGTCTCATTTTTTTCCTCCAAAAAGTTAGGTTTCAGCAAAAATAACTTCAAATGCTATGTCTAAAGCCCAGTGCCAAGGCTGCCACTGCTCCTGCTCTGCGGGGCCCAGTGCTCAGTGCTCAGTGCTTTACACACACCCTCTCTCTGAATTCTCACAGTGACCCAGTGAGGGAGGTATTATTTCATTATTATTTAATTTGACAACTCACATCGTTTCACCATATGAATGAGGAAACTGATGGGCACAGAAAGAAAAGTTAAGGCCAGTGTTTGAACCCAGGGAGTGTAAATCATGAGTGCACACTTTCTAGCTACTCCTCTGCTCTGCTTCCTACTTCATTTCTGCTTCTGATGAGGATGTTTCTGACAAACAAGCCTAGCACTAGACTGGTTTTTACATTAAGAGCAGTAACTCAGAGACTCTAGGCATCTGAGTTGCTGTCCAATGGTATACACGATACTGTAATTCCTGTCTTCATGAATATGACCTTAATAAGGTTATAGACCCTAATGCTCATTAGGAAAGGCTGTATGCACAGAGAATAAAAGCAAAAGATGGTCTCCGTTATTTGGGTTCTGAAGTTTGGGCCTCATCCAGATATTCTAGCACTTTCCCACCTGTAAGGTCAAGACCCTGCTGTCCAGAGCACCATTAGTGCTATCTGACCCACTTCCAGCAGTCTCAGATATTTCAATTTGGGGAACAGTTTGTAGTTTCCAGTCATGATTACTTAAATATATAAGTGAATATATAGAAGATGCAATTACCCTGATCGTAGGTTACTTTTTCTACTAGGAAACAGGCACACCTATAGAAAAGCAAGAAAACGCACTCGGATAAGGAGCAAAGCCACAGTCTTCACCGACGGACGGCCTCTTGGAGGTCCCTGGTCTCAGCCTCCTCCTCATGCTGGGAAAGTAGGGCTAGGAATTGTTTGCAATGCTTTACAGGCATGTCGAATGGCAGCGCTCTTACCCTTGCAGTGAAGTCCACAGCAGCCGCTCGGTTTAACAGCAACGTGGCTACATTGATATTTCCATAGTGAGCAGCTATGTGAAGCGGAGTGAAGCCACTCTGTAAAGAAAACACAGCGGATGTTCAACGGATTCCTGCTGGCCCCTTGTCTGACATGTTAATACCATGAGCCTGCCCAAATACAAATGAGGAAGCAAAATATGCTGAGGTCCACATTCCATTCTGTACTAGGTTTCTTTCAGTTAGTGCCAATTGCTCATAGGGTTTCAAATAAATGCCAAACTCACAGGCAGAGGAATAGCCAGGAAGGAACCAAGGGTGGAGATTGAACAATTTTAGTAATCCAGTACCAGAACCATACAGAAGCCAAAAGTTAAAATAGGAATGATAAGAAAAATCTTTGTAGCTCATAGAAACTTCTACTAGCACCAGTTTCATTATTGATGACAGAATTGCCCATTAAAACTCTGTCAAAATTCAATTAGCTTTAAATATTCAATATAGAGTAAAATTAACGGCAGTAAATGCCAATTTTAATGACAAAAGCAATTTGGGGGGAAGAGGTACTACTATAATTGGTCTTGTTTAACGGGTGATTGCAACCTATAATCCCCAAGGTGGTCTCTTTATCAGCAGATGTCTTATTCAATAACACATTTTTCTGCATTATTCGTACCAAGGTAATTTTACTTCCTTAGAAAAATGCTAAAACATGCAGCAATTCACTTAGTCCCCAAAGATTGAAACCTTAGGAACTAGATGCATTTCTAAGATGTTAGCAAGCTTCTTAGCCATGCTAGCTGTCTCACTGACTCTAGTGGAAGGGTGGCTCATATTGGTACCATTCTGAGGTGCCTTTTCATTTTGCTGACACCACTGAGGTGAAGTGTCATGCAGAACTCTAAAGAATCAGTCCTGGATGAGTAGAATGACAGGGTTGTCTGCAGCTTTAGGTATAGCTGATAAGCATCTAAAGTACCCAAAGTCATCTCACACACTCTATTGCAAAACCCTTAAGCTTCAAGAACTCCTCATTCTTCCTTTCAAACACCAGGTTCAGCTGCAGAAAGCCCTGGTAATCAAACTACTGTCTTCTCTGGCACATGCTACTTTGGGGGCGGGGGAAAAAGCAGGTATATCTAGCCTACGGAAGGCAATGCAAAGAAGAAAGGAAAGAAGTGAGGAGGCAGCACTAAGAAATGGGGAAATGATGATGCAGATACAGATTACATGTATATGTATTTATATATATACCTCTGTTGTTCTATTCACCACCATCTAGGTTAACACATTTGGAAGCAAAGAAGAGGAAAAAATGAACGGTTAGTTCACTATTGGTGATATGAATGCAGAAAGCTCATGACAGCTAAGTAATGAGGATGATGGTTCTGATGGAAGCACAAGAGGCACAGAAAGAAAGCTAGACTGAATGAAGGGCTGCACCAATCATCTATTCCAAATGCACGTTTTCCTTTGTGGAGACTTTCAAGTAATACATGTCAAGACAATGGGAATTTTTCACTGGGACTCTGGCTGCCCGCACGCTCTCTGCAGCTGATCAATATTCAGTGCACTGCCTGTCGTCTTAAACATCAACCAAAGGTTTATTTGTGCTCATTATTGCTAGCATTTTGTCATTTTTCACCCTGCTTGAGCTGAAGTGTTAAATACATTAAAATGCATGCTAAAAGGAATGAAACTATCAGGTGCAGACACTGATTTCTGGAGGTGGCCTCCCTGTTTGCACGCATAGGGCAGCAGCCACATGTACCCACTAGCTTTGTATGCTCAGGGGATTGTGCCTTCAAATGGCTGACAAGGACATGTATTCTTATTCCTTCTAGTGAATTTACATGTTTGGCATATGCTTGCCAAAAGGGAGACCAGGCATTCTTAAAATTTGGGCACCTGACACGGGACAGTTGTGCGGCAGGCTCACTTCCCGGGGCGCACCTTTGATTCCACATCGGCGTTGCTGTCGTTCTGTAGCAGAAGGGCAGCGGCCTTTGTATCGTCTTTTCGGGCGGCGATATGAAGAGCTGGAAGACGCACTTTTCCTTTAGTGTCATTTTCCAGCAGGAGTGAAACCACTTGATCATGACCTTGTTGCAAAGCTACTGCCAATGGTGTGAAGCCATCCTGCAAATAAACAGATGGGTCATGATTGGTCACAGTGGATATTTTCTTTTTGATTAACGAATAATGTGACTAAGTGTCAATTTTTGTTTGGGGTTATTAAAGCTAACATACGCAGGTAGACACATATGTGAAAAGATAGTAAGCATATATGTGTATGTGTGTGTGTGTGTGTGTGTGTGTGTGTGTGTGTGTGTGTGTGTATATATACACAAAAGCAGAAAGTAATAAGAAATTTGTAGTAAGTATATGGTTTTTTTTCTGTTAAAAAATGATATGTATTCACTGGGTAAATTTTGGAAATGCACAAAAGTACTACATAAAGAAGAAACAGATGCCATAATTTCAATATCCATAAAATAATCTGAGTGAAAACAGTAACATTTCAGGTTAAATCCAGGAATTTTTTTCAAAGAGGCTCATTTAAATAAGCAGTACAAATTACCACTGACTTTTGGAATTAGGAGTACACCCGTCTGGCTCATCACTGTGTCCTGTTGCCTAGCCTAAGTCTGGTGCTCATTCTGTATATGTGAATTAGCGAACTGTAGTCATTGCTATTCTAATTCATTATTTTTCTTAAAATGAAGAACACCGAAACATTGGTTCTTTTATCATTAGCAACAGATTTCTAGTGATGCGCTTCACAAGGGATTTCAGTCTTCCATCCAGATTAGTTTAAAGAATAACTATATTATGTAAGATAGTACCAATGGTTAAAATAACTTTTAATTTTTTAACTGTTCCAGACCGCATAGGCTTTTTCACGAACCACTTTTACCTAATACTTAAAAACATATACTAGGTTTTGCTTAGATGTGTGAAATAAATTTAATTAGTTAACTTGAGAAATACATAAATGCAATCATTATAATTCTGCTAACATATTTGGAAAGAAAAGATTTGAAATTTATGTTTTATCACAAAAATATTTCAAGAGTGGGTGTCTTTGAGGCAAAATTATAAGAAACAGAAAAGTGTTCTCAAGCAAAAATGTAAATATTAAATAAACAGTTCAATTATAGGGTACAGCTAGACATTTAAGAGCAGAAAGGATATCTGCAATGGAAGATTCTTTAAAAACAGACTTTCTAATGTACTTCATAAAAACTTATTAACCCCCACATTAAAATATGACTGCAACTGAAATACCAGTAGGACAAATTTTTAACATCACTATTCCAGATTTACAAAATGCCCTTATAAACATGCTAACTTCCCCATGGAAAGAACCAGTGTCTTACCTCTGTGGCTAGGCTCTGGCTTGCACCGTTGTCAAGAAGAAACTTGACAACTTCCAGGTGGTTTTCCTGGGCTGCCATATACAATGGTGTGAAACCATTCTGCAAAATAAGTAAAATGTTTGCCTGTAGCTTTAGAGAATATTTTTCCATTGTACTGATATTGCATGTTCCAGAAAATACTCATATATAATTTTAATAATACTGTAATGTAGATGTTCATATTTATTTGAAAACTCATGTACAAGTTTACGCAGAATTTTTAAGAATAATTCACAATTAAACTTAGTTTGAGTCTAATGCCTTTTAATGGTCTAAGTATAATTCATACCAATATATCCACTTTAGATAAGCATATTCATTTAGTCATAAGCCGTTTATTGAGCACCTTTCATGAATAAAGGATTTTGCTAGATGATATGAGGATATGAAAAAAAATGCATTTGGTTGTTGTCCCAGTGAATTTTTTTTATCCCAAGCAGTAACTATTTTAAATAAAAGATGTAATACTTTCACATAAAATCAAGCATCTGAAATAGGTCTGACTTTAGAAAGAATTTATATTAATTTCAAATACCTTCAGATACGTCACAAATTGGGTGACTTACAGTTTATAATTTATAAGCACCAATTTATAAAAGAGTATACTTCAATTTCAAAGTAGAATTCACTTAGTGGTCTCTTTTTTTGTAAGTTTCCTTCCTTGCATTTTTTTTTTACAAAAACATGGTGTTTTCATATTCAGAATACACACACATATTTATACATACATATACATGCATACACATGTTCTGTGTTTGTCTGAAATGTGTCCAATTGCCAAAGAATTTGGATTTAAGCAGATGAATGTGTACATTACATCTTAAGCTCTTATGTTGCATATATGTCTTTGTTCTCTAGAACAGTGCATTTCATATATATGAAATACATAATACTTTAAATCTTATTGCACAATATACACACCAAAACAGGTATTTTTCAAAATATAATAATTTTTCTGTGAAAATATTTTTCAGAATGCAGTTTGGTTTAACTGAATATTCTGGAAATTTTATTGAGGCATTGTATACTTTCAAAGAATGAAAGTGTAAATATATTCTAAATAAAATATTACCAAATATTACTTAAACTTTTATGATTCAAGATTAGCTTCATCATCATAAATTTTAATTAGTATATGATTACCTTAATCATTCATAATTCAGAATCTGATGACTTCACATTTTTGGCTTAAAGTTGATAATCAGAAAGTAAATTAAAAGAGCCTTGAGCAGATAAAAGTGATGTCACGTAACAAATCTACCATAGTGTATATACTGTAGCCATCAGAGATTTCCTCTATTTACTAACTCTATTTTACACATAATTGTAACAACCTAGAGTATCTGGTTGCCAAGCACAAGATTAGAGACCCAAAATTAGAGAGAGTAGAATATGACACATTTTAGCTTCTTCCTTTTATATTATCTACCGAGTAACATCCCTGAATTTCACTGTTACTGTTTTATCATGAAAAGTTTTATCAACATTAAAAATGGAATCACTGCAACACAATGTGTGTATGCATGTGTGTGTGTGTGTTTCCTCTTTGTCATTCTTCCTAGAGAAACAGAAAGGTAGTTCAGAATGGCCCTACTGTATTGCTATTTTCTCATTTGACCAAAACAAAAGATGGTTTAATCCTTGGTTGATTTAAATATCCCTTAAAAACCAAGACAGAAGAAAAAACAACAATCAAACATATTAGAAAAGAAAGGTGAAAACGAGTGTGGACTTTCTTATAGCTTAGTGAACCAGGAGTATCTATCTTTCCTCATCAGCTCAAATTTCCAGATGGAAGGTTCAGATTTTAGAAGTTCTTAAGGAAAAATTCCAGAAAAGATGTTACTCCCTCAAACATAAATATCAACTAGACAGTTTACGTCAGTGGATTCTCTAAACCTCAGGGAAGAAGTGTGCTGTAGTTTGATTACCTGTGAAACACTGGTTTACCTACAAATGTCTACCTTCTATGCCATGTATGTTCACTGTTCCTAAGGTTGCCTTCCAGAATCAGAGTTCATGACCCAGGAAGAAAATACAAAAATCAGGCCCTGAGATATAGAGGACACTGTTTTTATAGATCTGAAACTTCCAAAGAATGATGCACAGAAGTACAACTTTTAAATCATTCCACAATGGCAGAGAGTGAAAAGTGCAGAACTGGAATTACTCAGAAATAACATGTAGACAATAGTCACAGCAAGATGGAGCAATCTAGTTGTTCTCCACATGGCTTTTCTTCTTTTTTTGAGTGCTTGCTATCCTCTGACCATTACCTGAAAGTAGGCATTTTCTGAAGTCATATTCTTTCATATTTTTTCACTTTTATTTTTATTGATATGTAATTCATACGCCATAAAACTCAACCTTTTAAAGTGAGCAATTTAGAGGTTTTTTTCAGTATATTCAAGAAGTCAGGCAACTCTCCCCACTTTCTAATTCCAGAACATTGTCATCACTCAAAATTACTCTCAGCACAAAGAGGTTAAACGCACAAGTAATTCAATGTATTGTCATTGAACAACATACAGCTGGAATGATTTTCTATGAAAAACTACCTGGATTGGGAGAATGGTCAGATTTCAGAATGTTATATTTCTCTTAAGAGTAAAAAGCATGCCACTGTTTTTCTATTAATTTTCTAACTTGGGAAATTTCCAAAGCAAATACCTGGCCAAAAAGGAACGTATGTGTGTACCCAATTTACATTTTCTTTTCTGTAGCAACAATAGACTCAATTCTCAAAAGGCAGAGCAGCTCAAGATTGAGCCAGTAAGCTCTCTGATGTCTGATTTTATCCAAAATATTCAATACCTTGCTCTGAATGTTTATTGTAGTGTTATTATAAGAATGCAAATCTGCAGACTTACAATTTTACAGATAGTACTGAGGCATGCTAATATCCACCAAAATAAATTAAAACAAGATAAAATAAGTCCTCCTGTTGTTTCACTAAAGGGCTTAAATTTCATCCAGGAAATTTTCTTATCCATCCTAGCGTCCTATGGCCAGCTTTAGTACAGCTGCTCTTAATTAAACTGTTAAGGGCATGGTGATAGATTTGCACTGATTTACATAAAATACTAATTTCTGTGAAGGTCTCTTAGATTAGAGGTATGCTGTAAGGTCAAAGGTCAGAGAGACTTTATCTGGAACACATCCCAAACCGGCTGTCTGACTTCATTAGGGTCTGAGCTCCCCACCACAGTAAACATTAAAAATACAGAAAGACCAAGGAGACCCTGGTTTTTAATCAAAGGGTCTTGTCTTTGTTAACACCACTATGAAAACCTGTCCATTTAGAATACTTTGATAATAAAAATATTATTCGAAACATGCTTTGCTTCTTTATAAACATAGTGCCTTACATTATAAAGACAGAGAAGGAGAAAGAGTGCTATCATTAGATGTGGCATTTTGAGATTTCCAATTGGAAACACTGTTAATCATTGTTGCTGTATTTAGCACCAAGGATTAAGCTCTTAATCTTAGTAGAGTTCTTTAATATCACAATTTAATTATTGAACCTGATTTTTTTCTCAGTGTAGGCCTAAACGATTCCTGGAATTGAACCTGATTTTTTTCTCAGTGTAGGCCTAAACGATTCCTGGAATGTTAAATAATAAAAGAAAGTTACTAACTTAGGAAGATATAAGATCAAGGCAGTGACAGGAATCAATTTAAAATAATATCTACAAATTCATAGTTTACAGACCCTCAGTTTTTAAGATTAGAATTTGGTTTTGCTCCATTTCATTTTTATTTTCAAGATAGGGAGAATTTTTATATTTAAGGAGGGTAAGGGACTCTCTCTACACTACCTCCTGATTGGCTATTGGCTAACATATTGCCTATAGGCTAAAATTTCACTTAGACAGGTATGCTACCCTTCCTGATTATTTTTATCCCTGTGATGTTGTATGTGCTGATGTCTAAATGGAATATAAACTCATTTATGGCATTTCGTTTGTTGTCCTTTGTAAGAGTTCTGTTGAAAGTTGCCATCAGGAGTTAGCATGGAAACTCCATGCCTCTGCATGGCACTCAGGAGGCACATGGGGCAGGCGTCCTGATGTCCAGGACACGCTTTACTGTGAATCGTGTGGCAGGGCATGCCATGTGCAGCTATGACAAACAGGGACTCCCACTGCCTATGTTCTTCTTCCTCACTTCACTGTCAGGAGGGAATGTGTATAATGGAAATCATATCCGATTGGGGGTTTATTTCAATTCAGCTTCTCCCAGACACTGCCAAGAAGGTTTAAAACCATGGCTGCTCTAAACGTTAGTCAAGAATGTGTGCAACGTTTAAGAGAAGGGGGTTTATTTTTTTTCTTCCTTGGGCGGAAAAAAAATGGAAATGAAAATGGATTAAAGGGTTTTCTTACTATATCAGAGCTTAACACTAGTCATTTTCCAGTAAAAAGTTACAGGGGCTTTAAAAAATTAGTTTGAACGTGTGATACTTCTCTTATAGTCAGCTGGTGTGTAACTCTCTCAAAGTACTATACTTGTCAATATCCAACCTTATATCATTCCTTTCTGGAAAAGCATTATTACTCCAAGTGAACTCTCACAGAGAACCAGAATGTAACAAAGGTCCAACCACAGAGAACGAGAAAAAATTAGAACAGATATACAAGAAATCATATGGTTGGAAACACTGTACAGTTTCTTTTTCACGACTGATATGTACTGGCCTCAGAGGGATCACTGCTACGGCTATAGTAATGAGGGAGAAGTCACTGCACTTCTGTGGACCCATAATATTAGGAGGCTCCTGTTATCCAAAGCTAACCAGTACTAAAAAGGCTGAGGAAATCAAATGCACTTAAAATGGAGATCAAAAGGCAATAGTCAATAATGCAAAACATTGGGCTAAGACTTCACCTTGGAAGGCAAAAATAGAAAGTGCAGAAGCAAGTTGATATGATTTAACTAAATGAAAGTTATAACTGCATTCACATAGGAGTTCTCAGAATGAACAGCTATACCAAATATGATTTTTGTGGAGGAAAAGTAAACTTTTTCAGCAAAAGCATGTAACAGCTTGACATCCTTCACTTCACCTTTTATTTTTATGGCATCAGCAAAAACACAATCTCCTTTGCAAAAAAAGTATTTGAGAACCCAAGGCCTTACCTAATTATTATTATTTTTTTGCTCATTTAATCTTTTGATTTTTAAATCATTCTCATTTGAAACACTTATCAGGAAATCATCCTAATTCTTCACACGCTGTCTGGTCTAATGTGGCCAGAAAGCCACATACCCACAGCTTAGCTGTGTGCCCAGCGGTTCTCCAATATCACGTTCTCTGACTTCGTGAAATCCTGTGTCTTTTGGAAAACTTACAGTTTTGTTCTATGATCAATTTGTTCAATATCCAACACCGTGGGGGGTAGACACAGGCGAACAGGGGTGGGTGAAAGCACTCAGTCAGGAGAAATGTTTGAGCAGGGGCCAGTTTTAAATGTGGTTGGGTCCATAGCAGATATTTGTGTGTTATGATGATATTGGCTTTCCTATAAAACTTCATTCTGTAGGGACTCAAATAATAAAAAGTTTAGATAAGGAGGACCTATATTTTTAAGCCACTAAAGTGAAGTTAATGCTTTTAGACTCAAAGTCTACCAAATGATAATCTATGGGTGCCCTTAGAACTTCATGCAAGACTCTGAGAACTTACAGGAGGACCCACTGAATGAATAATTTGTGTATATCCATTACAAAGAACCTGGAAATTTTAAAGTTTGGGGACTTTTAAAATTTATTCTACTTGGTTTTTTCCTTATTAATCTGTTTCATGGAACAATAATGTCTTACTAAGCAGGAACTAAGCAGTGTATTTCCTTTTCAAACAGATAAAAGCACTGTATACTCCGAACTTCTAAGAGCATTTCCTCATTTCCAGACATTCCCAGTTCTTTTATAGGTTAACAAATACTGAGACTAGACCTGACACAGCATCATAAAATAGTGTAAGATTCTGCATTACAGATATCCCCTAGACATCTGCGTCTACAACTACCAGTCAGACAGTTTCATAGACAGACAACTAGAAAATCTTTCCCTCTCACACACATACATTGCAAATGAGGAGATCTATGAATTTAAATAATCTACAACAATGTAACTATTAATTGAATATAGCTCTTAAGTATTACATTCTTAGAGGATATATGAACCAAGAAAGCACCTGACCCAAAGAACATTATTTGTAAAGAATAAAAACAAAATTTCTTTGCAATAGAATTGGTAGTTTACCTGAGATTGTGCATTGACATTGGCTCCATTTGTAACCAAGACCTTAACCACCTCTGCTTGCCCAGCCAAAGATGCTATATGCAACGCTGTGTTTCCTTTCTATAAAGTGAAAAACAAGATACTTCAACTCACGCATCTTTCTCCATTTCCACATTTTCCAAACATCAAATCCTTTTATGTTTTTAAGTTCCCCAAAGAGAACCAAGTTGACAAGTATCTCATGAGAAGCATGTCCTGATTCTTACTGAAGCCTGAAAACTCCTCGAATTTGTCAAGTGATATAAAAGGCATTAATTGTGTGATACTGGCCTTTGTCGCTGCATCCACATTGGCTTCTCTCTGTAGCAGTTCAGAAACAACTTCTACATGGCCTTCTTTGGAAGCAAGATGGAGAGCGTTCAACCCATTCTGATTAAAAGTAAAGGGAAAAGCTTTACTAATCAGGTTGAAAATAGAGCAATAAACAGCCTATCAAGGACTCTGAAGATAATATCCCGCCAACAGTCACTTGCATGTGTGCAGTGCAGAAACTTGAATTAGGAATAAAAGTACTTGAAAAATCAGGTGGGTTGTTCTGCTATCGTTACCTACTAAGTTTTAGGACTCATTAAAAGATGCATACCTCCATTTCTGGATGTTCCTCTGACAAAGCAGAAAATAATTTGATAATTCAAGTTGGTGAAATTTAACAGAAAAAAAAACTGGCAGCACAGGAAAAGTCTTAGTAATATCTAACAAAAGATTTCAGGAGTTTAAAGTCTAGATTTTTAAACTTTTAACTAAAAAATTAAACAACAACAATAACCACAACTAACCTGATTGCAAATGTTGATGTCAACTCCATTTTTTATGTAGTCAAGAGCCTTTTCTAAATGTCCAGCTCGAGCTGCTCTTAAGTAACTTGCGTTGGCATCAGACTGAAAGAAAAAAGAAAAATGTTTTGATGATCAATGAAACTAATATGTATGTTTCTAACTACTCAGTTTATAGTCCAAACTGGAATGAAAGTAAAACTGAGTTTTTAAAATTAAACTATTGTATTTTTAACATGAAAATCCTAATAAAAGGTCTTTGTAAAGTCACCAGGAAATGGAGAAACTCTTTAGAAGTTAGTTTTAAGCATATAAAATTACCCCTTATGTGATGTCATAACTGGTTCTGAACTGTAAGAGAGAATTTCCCACAATGTTTTGGCACCCTAAGTCAACATACAATTTCCTAAAAGTAAAGAGAAATGCCACAACTTCCTGGTGGTTACATTATGAAAAGCTCACTCTTCTATTTTACCAGAATTGTAACGTCTACTGCATTCTTTTCTATTTAACTATCATGACCAATTTTTCAGTTAATAGCTTCACAAATACATTTACTGTTGTTAATGCTAGTTTAACAGGAATTCGTGGGTCATGATATTCCCAGTTATGGGTTAGAACACAGATTGCATTTGAAAAGCATTTATAAATGTCTACACAGATTGTGAAGTGTGCTTTCCATATATTCCAGCTAAGGCCACAACCTGGAGAAAACTATTAGGGTCATCTGCAAGAGCAAATAAATATATACATATAAATTTTAAAACAAGAAACACCAAATCTGCAATTCATTCACTGAAAGCTGAACTACTGCTAAACTCTAATGCCTACAGTTGCATAGTTGAAACCACCCACTTTTGAAATCTTTAATAGAAAGAAGAGAGATGAAAGACTGCAAAGTTAGGTCTGCACAATTTGTAAAGGAGGCTCACTCAGTTTAGAACAATACAGAAGCAGGTTTTCCTCAAAGGGCAGCCCAAACATCTCTTCACTAGTTATAAGTGCAATCATGCAGGGTATGGCTTAAAAGAGGAAAGGGTCTTTCAGCCACTTTGCAAATACCTACCTCAAAGCCCCTGTTCACATGCCCCCTCGTGTATAAGGCCTTCCTGACCTCCCAGGCAGAGATTAATTCCTTCGTGCTCCCAAAGTATTAATTCCATCCTTGAGCTCTCTTGGTATTTATTACACACATCATAGTTTTGGTATACCTGTCCTTCCTCCCTAAATGATAAGCCCCTTAAGAACAAACAAGCAGAAGCAG
This sequence comes from Smutsia gigantea, assembly GCA_032199065.1. Lineage (NCBI taxonomy): Eukaryota > Metazoa > Chordata > Mammalia > Pholidota > Manidae > Smutsia > Smutsia gigantea. Next base: position 112,136 of record JAVSCE010012020.1, on the reverse strand, counting down.
ATTAAGGGGAAGGCCACTGGGAAGCTGCCAAGATGCCAGCCTTTGAGGAATGCTAATTCATCTCTGGACATGTAATCAAGAGGAAGGAAATCCCATCCCTCAGAAGGGTCTTTGGTTCTGGGGTGGGTCATTTCGGTTAAGAGCTGACTTGCTCAAAGGAGAAGGAGAAGGCACTGCCTCTAGGGTCTCCGCCCTCCCAGGTACTGCAATATGCCTCTCTTTAAAGGAATACTGCTTCCTCTAAACCAGGGCTTCTCAATCTCAGCTCTATCAGCATTTTGATCCTGTTAATTTTTTGATGTGGGGGATAGTCCTACTCAGTGTAAATATATACCAGCATCCCTGGCTTCTAACTAGGTGCCAGCAGTATCCCCCAATTTATGGCAACCAAAAATGTCTCCAGAATTGCCAAATTTCCCTTGGGGTAGGGACAAAATTTCCCCAGTTGAGAACCACTGATCCAAATAAATAGCAAACCAATTTATTTAAAGATTGTAGGCTTGAGTAGGCACAAATCTTTGGCCTGCCTGACTTGCCACGTGCCTTGACTTAGCACAGGCAGTGACTACATGTATAACATTCACCTTTCCATTTCCCCTGCAACTGGAAGCATCTTTAGCATACAGCAGGTGCCTATAACTGTTCTGTGAGTGAATCAATAAATAAGTAAATCATGTGGAAATTATTGTATTAATTAACATATTGCTTGGAACAATAACAGGAAGTTTTATTAACGACAACAGCTATTTAAGTTGAGAATCGACTAAGATGCAAAGCTAAATACCACAGATCATAAACTAAGCCACTGAGTCAGGTATCTGGAAACATATGTAGGCACTGCTAAAATAAAATTGGGATTTGAGTCAAGCATGCAAATCATTTAATCAGTTCAGAGCATTAAGTAAGAGGAGGAAAAGAGATACAAGTTCAAATCTAAGGACAAACTCATTCCCAGGAATTTAAAGAGAAATAAAATAAAGTCTTTACAGAGGTTTGCTACTTTGAAAAGGTTAGTTTTTTGTTTAGTTAAGTATATTATAAATAAATCAGCCATGCAAGGATGCTTATTGTACCATAAAACATCATCTTTGTGCCTGTGCAGTGACTTATCAGTGAGCTTGCTCAGAGGGCCTCTGATCTGTTTTGAATAAGTGACATCAGCCTGATTGGATAGTTCAACTGCCAGATATAACAACTGTGAGTTAAGCATCCCAAACTCTAACTTTGAGTACATAAAACAGCAGCTAAATAAGATGAAAAAGAGGTGACATAATTCAAGGAAAGCCTCTGTATTGATTCCAGATCTGGAAAGGTGGAAATTTTATATACTGTCCATTTTCCTCCAAAATCTAATAATTTTTCCACCAGAAACTCTAAAGCAAAACAGAATACAAACAGTATAAACCAAATCTTCTATTACAGTGGTTCTCTATTTGGAGTTGAGATTCTTTTGAGGCATACAAAAATTAAGAATAAATTATTTTCCTTCAGCAACTGCACATATATGCACACACACACCCACCCCAAATCTGCACAGACACATCAAATATGCTTATGCAGACATAATTTGCACACTATTTCATGTGGCTCAGGAATGCTAAGCCTGCTCCTGGATTCATATTTAAGAACACCTGATCTAATGGTAAAGCATTCTCTGGTGAATGCCTTCACTATATCTACTTCACCCACTTACCCTGGCATCAAATAATTCTCTGAGGTGGCTTATCACCTGTTTTATCTAGTTTATCACCCAAGAACTTTAGGAGGAAGAGAAGGGACAAAAATTTATTTTCTTCACTTTTCTCAGTGCTCTGTTACATACAGACATAATTAATACAACATGACATAGGTCACTTTATACCGCAAAGAAAAGCATGGGGGATAAAGGGCGAAGAAAATACAAAGGAAAAGAAAGCAAGGAGAGGGGAATGAAGACTGCCTTGCAGAAAAACAACAACTTAGGAGGTGAAGTTATTAACGACCACAGAAGAACCAAGAAATCCCTCCTTTTATTCTCAATATATATATAACATTTTGTATTAGGCTCCATATCAGTGTGCTGCACCTCTTGGCTGTCTTTTCATCAAATAACTAGGGGCTACTCTTACTACAGGCTACAGCCTGTTTTGTAAATCTTGAGCATTCTGTCTAAACAATGGCTTTTTAAAGCCAGCTGTAGACAAATTACTATGGAAGGAAATTAGGTCCCACAAAAAGCTGAGCTTTGCCCAGGGGAGAGTCATACAGAAGAGGTTACAGCCTCAGAAGCCGGTTGGCACAAAATTAAAGCACGCAGGTTGACCAGTGTTTTTTTCCCCCCCTAGATGATCAAAATCTGAAGGAAGAATTTGGAAAATAAAGGTGTCTTTCATCACCATTTAATGTTTTGCCTACTTAGTCATTTTACTAGACAGGAAAGAAATATGAACCATGTGTGTTTTTAAAAGAAATAGCTTCAAGGGCACAGTCAAGCATTATTATGCATTAATCTAATAACTCAGCATTTCCACCTGTACTGGAATATGGACACTATTCAGCAGAAAGCAGTGATTAGAAAGAATCATTTCCTGAGTTGCAACCTCAGTAATAACTAATGCTTCATACCCCTGATCATATGCTAGACACTATTACAAGTACTTATATTAATAATATCAGTCACTTAATGTAACATCTATTAATTGTATAAGTCCTAAAATTAACTTTGGCCTTATAATATTTCCATGAAGTATTGTAGGGGTTGACAGTGTCCCCCCAAAATTCACATCCACTTGGAACCTTAGAACATAACCTTATTTGGAAATAGGATCTTTGTAGATATTAGCTGAAGCCAAAGTGGATTAGAATGGGCCCCAAACCCAATGCATAATGTCTTTATGAAAGGATGAGAAGACATATAAATATCAAATCACTAGGTTGTACACTTGAACCTAATGTTGTATGTCAATCATATCTGATTTTGAAAACAAAAGAGACACCTAGACACGTGAGAGAACATGTGAAGATGGAGGAAGAGATTGCAGTTATATTGCCACAAGACAAGGAATGCCGGGACCCACCAGAAGGTGGAAGCAGAAAGGAAGAATGATCCCCTGAGCCCTCTGAAAGGAATGTGACACTGGGGACACCTTCATTTTGGACTTCTGGCCTCCAGACTCATGAGAGAATAAATTTCTATTGTTTTAAGCCACACCACCTATGGCAGCCCTTGGAAACTGATGCATGTTAAGTACTATTGCTAGTTCTATTTTACAGATGAGGAAACTGAGTTACAGAAGGGATGAATGACTTTCCCAGGGACACATAGCTTGTGAGTGGCAGGGATATAAACCCAGACAGTCTGACTCCAGAGTCTAGGCTGTTAATCACTACTTTAAGAAAGGGTTCATTAAATGTTTGGTTTGTAGTTTATGCTCAGTAACTGTTGGTTCATTCATTCATTCATCTTCCATTGATTATTCCATCCATTTATCTACCCATTTGTTAATCTGCCAAACCATTGAATTAACCATGTATGTACTTTCAGATATATCCTTTCTGGGCCACAATTCCTTCACTGAATTTATTTCAAGGCTCACGATCAGGCTATAACAGTGAATTTCTAGGAGAAATGCAGATTGAAGACAGTGAGTAACAGAGCTTTGCTCCATTGCTCCCAAGCCTCTGGGAATAATCTCTGGAGCCTATTAATACTTATCTACCAGTTCCTTTATCTCATCTTCCTGACTATCTGGGAACCCCAGGAAGGGTAAGACGATCCTTCCTAAAAGCTTCAGGTTCCTTTCTCTGTCTACCAATATACTCAGGTGTTTCTTAAACTTAAAACACAAATGAGAACAAAACAACCACCTCCCACTTGCTCCCTGCTCCAATTTTCCTTCCACTTTTTTTACCTAGCCCTGTTTGCAAATGATGATCTCTATTTTTCAGTGTAGTGAACTGGTAAGTTGCTCTGTATCCCAGTTATGCCACGTACTAGCACTGTAACCTTTGGCAAGTCCCTTAACATGATATGCCTCAGTTTTCTCAGCTGTCAAATGGGCATAAAATAATATACTATTAGATAGTTAATTTAAGGTGCTTATCTGTGAGTGCACTGCAAGCAGTCAATAAATATTTTTATTTTGTTTTAAAATTACCGTGTAAAAATTAAACATTTTGAAGGATCAGTTTAGGTTAGTCTCACTGCTTCTGTATTCTTAATACTAATTCATATTTGGGCCCCTGGCAATATGGCTTTTTCACTAAGCAGTAACGCCTCTCTGTACAAAATCTCCGATGACCCTCCACCAAACCCCATCACTTAATTCTGTCCCCTCCTAATGCTGCACCGTTCGACAGCACTGACGACCTCTTTCTTGCAGACCCTTTCACTTCTCTCATCTGCCCGCTCCTTTTTGTTCCATCACTGAAAAATGGGCCTTTCCCACTTTCAGACCTCACATTTCTTTCCTTCCTGTCCTCATTCCCAAAGTGACCACACAGCTACATGGTTTCCACTGCCCTCTCAGCCTGTCACTCTACAGTGCCAGTACCTACCTGTGTCCCACAACATGGCTACTGCCACATCCCACAATCCCTGCACCTCAACAGCAACAATGAACATTTCCTGAGAACACGTGACGTGTCTGCCACTGCAACTAGGACTCGGATGTACTAATGCGAGGGATGTGAACAACAAATTCCCTTGTTTTTCTTATTTTGATTTAAAGGTCCCAACATTTCCTAGCCACTCAGGCATAAGTGTGAACCTTTTTTTTTTTTACTGAGGTGTAAGTCATTATAATTACAAAACATTGCATTAGCTTCATGTATACTACATGATTCGGTATTTGTATATACTGCAAAGTGATCACCACACTAAATCTAGTTAACCTCTGTTACATACATACTCGCAGATTTTTTTTCATGTGATGAGAGGTGTGAGTCATGGATTACTTCTTTCACCTTCATTCTTTTCCTCAAACCATCCTTCGGAAAGTTACATGTATGCATCCTATCAAATATTATATCTCTGGGGGCTTTTAATAACTCCCATTTCTTTAAAAAGTATTTATTATAATGCACACAGTATGTACAAAAGAGTGCATAAAACATATATGAACAGTTTAAAGAAAAATCATAAAAGAAACACCCACACACCCAGTCAGCTCAAGAATGGATGTTACAGGTAGCTCTGCAGACTTACAATGAGCCCTTCTTTGGAAAGCTGGTCAAGATCCTAACGTCTTAGCTTCTCTTACAGCTGGAAGTATGCTTAATCTTTAAAAAAAAATTTCCCCTCAATCCTACTGGCCCAGCTCAGGCTCTAGCCATGTTCTGAAAACCTCCAGGAGGTTGAAGTCAGCACACTGTCCCTGGCTGAGTATTGCAGAAGCACTGAGCACTGTTCAGGAGCTCATGAGGGACCACTGAGGGTCCTCAGAAAATTAGGACCAGGACAACAGCTGCAATGTAGTGAGTGCCTGCTACACATAGGTCAGGGCCCTCACTAATAAGCCTTTTATGTATATTATTATGTATTATTAGAAAGGTACTTGTGTTCCCTTCTTAAAAATTCAATAAGGATAAGAACCTTCATTATTCACTGAGTGTCATGAAAGTTAAGTGGCTTGCTTGAGGTCACACAGCTAATAAGTAAGCAGCAGGGATTGAAACCTGTAACTGCTTGATAACCAGCCAACGCCTTTTCCTTGACACCAGTGGTTCCGTGGAGCCCGAGGGTTCATGAATACTGACAGGGAAAGCCAGGTTGATGAAGCAGAGCTCCATATATCTGTCTTTGGTTTCACCCCAAAGAGATCTATTTTACTATTTTTTTGTATTGATGTTTGATGACATACTTCATTTGTAAAAAATGTCTGTTTTTAAACCATAATATTCAATAAATTTCTATGGCATAGCCTCTGAGGCTCTTTAAATCCTGCCCCAACACACACTTTCAGACTGACACAAAACACAAATGCTGCTATTGAAGGCAATACAGACAACTTTTTATTTCCCAAAGGCTTATTATTTCTTGACAGGCCCCATAATTTCCAGGCACTGTGACTTCACCCAGCATATTCCTTTGCCAGCAATGCTCACTGCCACCTCTCACTCCCCTTCTCATATCAGAAGATTCACCTACTCGAGTCCACGTCCAGCTCAAATGTCACTTCATCTCTGCTTATACTCCCTGATGAACACTAGACATGACCCCTTCCCTCTCTGGACTCCTATAGCACTTGGGTTGTTCTATTTATGTGCCAGCTATTCCATCAAGATGGACTGGCCTCTTCCAGGGTAGGTCCGTGTCCTGCTCGGGGCTTAGTTCTATTTAACAGACTCTCGGTAAGTGCTGAACAAAGGAATACTGAGCCCTTTCCTAGCCCAATGTTCTAACTATTCCTGAGAGAAGCTAAAACCCTACACCAACTTAATTGGGAGCAAGAAAGCCTGCTTTGTATCTTCCCCAGTCTCTTGCTCTCTCTCCATTTCATCAAAGAAAGATGAGCGTCTAGTGACAGACTCGGAGGTTCTTTCAAACCTCAAGAGAAGATAAAGGAGGGGCTCAGTGGGTCTGGGTTTATTTCGGTTTTCTAATTTGCCGTGGGCACACTGCCTAATTTCTGTTGCGCCCACTAGGACCACCTATAGAGTGCACACTTGCTTTAGTGGTACCTATCAAAGAGAATGTGCAGGTACAGCCTGTATTCTCTTGCATTTAATGAGCCATAAGGCACTTAAGCGCCCTAAAACTATGTTAACATAACTAGTAATTATTGGGCATTCCTAATATGAGGCATTTTCCCATAGATTGCCACAAACTCATTTTCACAGATCTGAGAAGTCTGTTTTATTACCATCTGCATCTTACAGATCAGAAAAGTCAAGTTCGATAACTTGCCCAAGGGCATTTTCCTAGAAACTGGCAGAGCCAGGATTAAAATTCACATCGGTTTTAGACCTCTGCCCTTAATCCCCACTCTCTAAAGCCTCCCTTGGCTAAATGTTCCGTTTAACACATCAAGTGACATAAAGGACGAAACATGACTCGTATTTGTTGAGTAAAGAAGGAAAGAAACAGCAGCAACATTTGTTTAGAGTCACCAGAGTGGCAGGTAGCCTGCTAGTACTTTACACACACCGCCGGATATGGTCACTGCTCTTTAACCAATGTCTCCCCTCACCCACCACTCCTGACAGGACGATGACCAAACGCAGACAACGTTTCCCCAGCATTCCTAGACCCACCTGCTCCTGCTAGCAGTCAGCTGAGCTTTTGTTCTGACATAGTTATGCCAGTGGTCCAGGTTGTTGTGATTATGCACTTTAATTAGGTATCATTTAAACTCTAAAGTGGCACATAGGGAGAGCGTATTGTTCTGCAAACTAAATTAAATGCTTTGGAAAGACCTGTTAAAGAAGTTCTTAAAAATGTTGCTGCTGAATCAGAAAAGGATGAGATGACTGGAAAGGACTAAAAATCAGAAAAATCCAGAACAATTCTATACTCAGAACACTTCACAGATTAATTTCTAGCTTTCCTTTAAAGATACTGAAACTAGGACTCTCAGAAAAAGCATTTACGGTGTGGAAGGACAAAAACCACAGTAAGAGGAATCCATGCTCAGAGAAAAAGGTCTCATCTTTACAACCCATGTTTGGCAAATGGATGCACATTTATGTGACTTAAGGTAAAAATCAGATATTTAATGAATTTATGTCCCTATTATGACTCCTGGCTGTTAACCATTTAAAAAATTTATGAATTGCTGATATAAACTTTGCTATATAAAAGATTTTCTATTAACCATGCTTTCTACTTCTTAAGAAGTTAATTTAAAGAAGATTCTAAGACACCTCAAATAAAGCTTCTAATAAGAATCTCCAGAAGCATTATCTATGTAGCCCAAAAGAACACACCACATGGCCCGGTTTTCAGGTCACAGTTCATAAAATACAGCCCAGGAAGGGCACTCATTTTCTAGCTTTGCACCGAGTGTGCTAATGTAAACGTGAACGGCAGAACCAGTGTATCTCTGCTGATACAACCAGAAAGCAAATAAATCTGTGCTCTTAGATCTACATTCTTCACTTCGCTGTGGGATATGCTGAAGGTGAAATCACAAGCCTGGGTCTTGAAGTAATAAATATCTTTTCTAACTGTTAAATTAAAACAAATCTTCAAAGCAGATGTTACATTATTTATTCCATCACCAGGATTATGGCTTCATTATTTAGCCACTGAGTGGCAGTGCCCACCTGGCTTCAACTCTGAGGATGCAGTCACAGCTTTCAATGACTTTATCACCTAGCTGTGCGGACGGGAGCCAGCACTGGGGATGAGAATTCATAGTACAAGGACCCCTGGAGGATGACAAAGCCCATAGACGCTCAGTGAGAAAAGCCATTTCCGCATCCTGGATACAGCGGAGGAAACAGCTAAAAGGAAGAGGCAGGACTTAAAGAAGGGACTCGGTCAGTGGAAAGAAGAGAGAAGGGAAAGTGGCAGAGACGTAGAAATGGAAAGTGTTGAGGAACGGCAAAGATAATCTCCACTGAAAAAGAGAACCCAGGGGCAGTGGCAGGGGCCAGGAGTGGGAGGGCGCGGAAAGGGTTAGTACAGGATCACAGAAGGTTTGGAATGGCAGGTATGTCTGATTTAACTTCATCACAGGGATACCAGGAGACAGTGAGGGTTTCAAGGAGAGAAAAAAAATCATTAACCTGTATTTTAGGCCAGTTAATTGACAGATTTGTGTGGAGAAAATGAAGACAAAAAGATCTGGAGGTCAATGGTTGCCAATCTGCTATGTCTCAAGGATCTCCAGGACAAGATTAAAAAAGAAAAAAAAAAAAGACAAACACCCAGGCCCCAGCCTCAGAGAGATTCATTGAGTCTGAGATGGAGCATTTGGGTAAACACAGCTTAAGCGATTCTGGTGCACACATCAGGGCTGAGAGCCACTGAATCAGGCGAACTGCCTCTCTTCCCACTTTCTCTTACTCTTCTGTGACCTCACTTTTTAAAGAAAACTTTTATAGCCAGAAACTACAAATATGAGGCTTTTCTTGGTAATACCAGGAAGTAACTTTTAGTGAAGTAGAACAGATTTATAAATTATTCTCCATCAGGAAGGGGACTTACACTTATGGGAGCCTCCTTATCAAAATCCCAAAGTCCTCTATGACATTGCTCCTTAATTAGTGATTTCAAACAGTTTTGAAATATAAATGGAGCTTCTTTGCAGAACTTCTCAAAATCCAAGACTGTTGTGTTTATCTGGAATAAAACAATTTTCAAAAAAAAAAAAAGTCAAGTGACATTAGAGTCACATTCTTCTGAGTTTAGGCTTTGAGATAGGACACATGGGGCCATGTGCTGCCCAAGCCTATGAGAGGAGAAACAGTGACAAAGGAGGGATGTTTTTTCCCACCAGAATCATTGCTTATACCCTGGGACATGTCTATTTAGACAGTGCCAGCTCAGAGTTTCCAGATATTTTCGAGTAAGATATTATGTGCTATTTTATAGATATCTTGCACAGTGATCTAACTTCTGACCAATTTCAAAAGAATGAGACCAACTGTACAACCTAAACAAACTGTGACATTCATGCAACAATCTGCCTCCTGTCAATAAAAACCTCAGATCTTTAGGGGACTGGGCTTTTCTCTTTTGCATTTCCTCAAAGGCAGATTGAGTCTTTATTTTAGCAAATAAATTCCTTTATTTTGTGTGTGTGTGTGCTTGTGTGTGTCTTTAGCATAGCAAGAACTTGAAAATACTTGAATCCTTTTAGTGAGAGAAGATCTTGAATTTAAAAGATTCCATTCTTTTCTTACTTGCTACCTAGTTATTGGAAAGATATCAGTGTTTCCCCATCTATAAACCAGTAAGAGAAGGAGAAGAGGCAGGTGGGGACTTAACCAGTAAGGAAAATGCTTCTCTGCTATCTTTATTTGTAATCATTCATCACTATCAAAACCACTCCAAGCACAAGGGGCTGCCTCCACAGATTCTTTCCAATTGCAACAAGGCTGCCTTTGTTTGTAAGGATTTTGTTTGGAAGTAACCTCGGTTCATCCCTGAAAATGAGGTCACTGTCCTCTAACACATGTTAGGCATGGTTCGAATCTGTGCCCTGGGACTTGAGCCAGAAGGCGCCTGCTGTTGCACATTTCAAACCTGCCAGAGTGTCTGCGCAGTGGCCCCTCTAGAGCTGAAGGCAAAACAACATTCCCATTTTTATCTTCAAGTAGAGGCGAGTGGGAACCCATTAAAAAAATAAACAGTGCTGGCAGGCCTTTATTTTATTAAAGGCATTGTTTTTAAGAGATTTACCTTGCTATGCTGATAAATCCCACTCTCATCAAGTCCGTCTACTATGATCTGGTTTGCATCAAAAGGAAGATCCAGAACCCAGGCCCCTTGCAATATCTTCCCCCACCCAGAGTTCAGAGACCCCAAAACACTACTGAAGACTGGTTAGAAATAAAAGTAAATAGAAGAAAGATGTCCACTCCACCCCATCTCCAAGAAAACACATGTCAGGTGTTAGCAGTGAGTGGGTCTGTCTGATATTCCTCAAAGTTGATTCTGTTCAGCTCCACAACAGGATTTGAGTTTGTCTGAAATTTTCTGAAAACATAAAGTTTGATTTTAAAGAACCAGTTTTACCTGTTTCTCGGGGATATAAAACCATATGTATCAGGGGAGAAGAGTTTTGTATGTCTTAATGATATAAAGTCAATATAGGAATCTTTGTCCTGATCCGTATTAGCCAGGGGCAGAATTTCAAATTATTTTGATTTAAAATTTTAAGAACTTTGTTGACATCATAGACATTTCAGGGCATCTTAGTGTGCCTTGGACGCAGCTTATGTCCTGATAATATCACATGTTAGTTAGAAAGCTGTAAACGATGCTAGGAATTGATAGATTACAGTGATTTGAATAAATGATAGGTGAGATCCTCCCTCCCTAAAAACTCCCTGGTATGGTGCAAAGGCAGAGTACCCTTACAGCTAATGGTAAATGGTTTGTTTCCCAAGTGAGCAAAAATGGAAAACGGTTAATAACAGTTCTGTTGTAGCCAGGGTGCCTAACACAGGCTGTAGAAAGAGGTGCACAGCTCTTTATCCAAAATATTTTTCAAGTTTAAAATGAAAACAAAATGAACTCTATTCCATTTGAGGACATTTCAGGACAGGGTGTGTTTGTGAAATTATCCAACAAGGACATGCTGACCTCAAAATTCATCTAGTATTTATCTTTGCTTATTCTGAAACATAAAGATCCAAATAAGTAAGCCTGGAAAATAGTCACAGATGGAGCAACCATTTCTAAGAAGTATGTTTAGCAAGTATATTCGTTACCAGGCATGTCTGAAACCTCTGCTGTGCTCAGACATGTTTCGGGTTATCTCTTGGGACAAAGACACACAAGAGAAATGGTAATACGCCACTTTGGGAAAAAAACAAGTGTGTTTGCAGCCCTCTCCGTGCTCAGCAATTCAGAACATATGACAGCCCTGGAGAATTTTCTATTTGTTTTCTATCTTAATCCACAAGATGGAATATTAATAATGAGGAAGATTTAGTCTTTTGGGAAGTTTTAATCATCTTTATTTCAGGGAACTCTTTTCCCCATTGAGTTAAGACAAGAATGCAATCGAAGGCTGCATAACATAGCAGTTAACGTTGGTTTGTAAAGTGTACATTTCGTGGATGACGGCCTCTCCAAAACAAGACTGAAAGCCTTTTTCTATTTGTTAGGCAGAAGGGGAGCACTGAACAAAAAAATATAGAGCCACTGGAGTCCTAAACTACCTTATTATCAGTCATTCCTTTCTCTTCTGCTGTGCTCCGTCTAGTTCATCTGTCTCAATTATTTCCCACTGTGTTTTAAGATATTCTCTTTTGCTCTCCCATGAGCAAGTCTGTCTATAAAATACCTGATGCATGTTCCGGACTCCATTATTTACCTAAGGAAGCAGCTTATCCTAAGCCATCAGGCTCTCCCACCCCTGGAAAGATCACCGACATGTACCTCATCGCACCTTCATTTACGTGTGTTAGAGCATGAGAGTCATTTATGTACAAGCCCTAGGCTTACCTCAACAGTATGTACTAAATAATCCCAGGATACATAGCCTTGAACTAGTAAACTGGTAAGTGATCAAATATTAGTCTTAATAAAAGGCATTGCTTTGTATTAACAAAAAAATGTAATTTCTTTTTTGGCACATTTTTTGAGGCAGGTAGATTGCATAAACAGGAAACTGAAACAAAGGCAGGTATGATTTGCTTAACTAGTTAGGAAATTGCTGAAAGTAGAATATGGGATTCCTGAATTTAATGTTTTTCCCATTACCTCATGTTACAAGAACAAGAATGGATTAGTCCACAATGTTATGGTTTGAACTAGAAAAAGGAGCTTGATGAAGATTTCCGTGACAGATCTCCAGAGACAACTGGTCCAAACTCTTTCCCCAGACTACCACCCATGTTGTAACTCTACATAGCTATCCTATCCACGAATCCTGTGGGTCATAATGCATCTAAACACTGTGACCCATGCCTCACAGGTGAAGAAAGCTAAAAATGACAGTTTTGTCTCTTTAGACATCAAATGAAGTGGCTCTGAGCTCCCAGTGGGATAGTATTATACAGCCAAAATTTGGGAGCCTGTGGGCACCTTTGTTTATAAAACAAATACCAGGCTGTTGCATAGCTTGGTTAAACAACAAATTGCAGAATCCCTTAGAAATACACCTTGTAATACTAAGACATTGTTATTTATAACTTAGGAGATATACCACAGTTCCTTCTAGCATTATATACATGGAAGATTATATAAAACACATCAACCATTTGGGATTTTTCCATTTATTTTGTATGTTATGAATCAGAACAAGGATGTCAAGGCTTCATGCCTAAAGATCCTTATTATGTAGGAGGTATTGGCATGAGTCCTAAAATATTTAATCCAGGGAACTGTTCACATTTTAAATATAGCAACTGAAAACAGTGATAAGCTAAAATTGTTCTAGGTATCAGGAGAAAAGAGAGAGTATTTACTTGAGTAGATGAACACTTTCCCAACAGATTATTTTTTTTTAAGATCAGGAAATAAATAGTGTGGTTCTTAATGTGGATAGACTTAACATCTATTTTCTTTCAGTGAATAAATATACTTTATATGGTGGGGATGAGCCAGGAAATCACAGTATGCTGGACTTAGATACCTGGTCAGATAGAGGCCTGGGGTTGAAAGCCCAGAGGAACTGAAGGGGGAGGCCCACGGCAACAGAGGGAGAGGAGGTGGAAGCTAGTGAGAGGAAGGGCTCTTGAATTTATCATCCTAAAATGTGTGCCAGCTGGTGCCACTGGAGCCTGGCTGTATATGAAACTATTTGCCTTTTGGGGGGGCTGTGGGGAGGATGCTTTCATACTGACTCTTTTTAAAACCAATATACCAAAATGCTATTGCTCTTTCCATTTTTCATTTTTATTTCTGTCTGTCATCAACAAAGGGATCTTATGAGCCCTTGGTGAAAAAATATAGCTAAATGAGTTATTTGAGTGAATAAAAAATGTATTTTAAAATAAGGTTAGGTCACTGGTAAAGTCAGAGATAGACAGGTAAACAGATAGACTGGGGAATCTTAAATAATCTTCAAGTGACATTTAATTTTTTGAGGGCAAGATTTGTAATTAGAAGACTTAACATTTTTACACTGAATACAGTAAAACGGAAGAGAGAAAGAGCAAGTAGTGTCCAGATGTGCAAGAGATCATTTAAAAAGTACAATGAAAATATACTTTGTAAAGATAAAGAAGGATGTTATTTTTTATTACATAATGTGAAACATATAACAGTAGACTTTATACTGAAGTTAAGGTAAACACCGGAATGCACAGTTTTAAGTAGTTACAACATGATGGGTGACTTTGAAATGTCCAGCTCAATTAGAGTATAACAGCTAAGACCTACCATAAGCATATTGAGAGTGAAGACTCATATGTAAGAAGCTGCCCTTCATGTATGAACATGAAAGTGCTAACTCAGGGTTAGCATGTCATATGTGTTTTTTTTAAATGTCTGGACAGAGTAAGTGATGGATCAGTTTATATCCATCAGCAAGACAATATATTTTGATAATTGCCGAGTTCAGACTATGGAGCCAAAATGCTTCAGAAGTTCAAAACCTGGCTCTACAATTTACAAACCGTGTGACTTTGGACAAGATACTTAAACACACTGTAGCTCAGTTTCCTCTTCTGTAAAATGAGAATAGCAGTACAATTTAACTTGTAGGGCCTTTGATAAGATTAAGGGAGATAATACACACAAAGCAGTTAAAAATGGCCTAGCACACAGTGGGCCCTCAATTATCACTTAAAAATATTTTTTATTTTATTTTTAGCTTGCTTGGCTAAGGTATGACTGTGAGAGTCAAGTGCACATAACTGGTCACACAGGGACTGAATTCACGAATTTGACTTTGACCAATGTTTTCAGCAACTACACTAAGCATACAGACCAGGCCAGAGAATGCTCACATTGCATTCTGTCTAGAATAGTGGTTCAAGAATTTGTTCGCTTATACTCTTAAATATTACTGAGGATTCCCAAAGAGCTTTTGATTAAGAGAGTTATAACTATTCCTCCTTACCATTTAGAAGATAAAACAGAGAATTAAACAAATATTTGTTTTAAGATAATAATACACTCATTACATGGTAACATAAAGTATGTATCTTATGAAAAATGTATTTTCCAAAACAAACAGTAATGGTGAGAAGACTGGTATTGTTTTACAGTTTTGCAAATCTCTTCAGTGTCTGACAACAGAAGACAAATTCTCACATCTACTTTTGCATCCAGTCTTTGGCCATGTGTTGTTTTGGCTGAAGTGTGTGAAGGAAATCCAGCCTCAAATAGATAATGTAGTTAAAAAAGGAAGGACCTCATAGGGGAAGGACCTCACCTGGAAAGGCCTCAGGGACACCCAGGGGTTCTTGGGCCACACTTTGAGAGTGGATGGTCCACAGCAAGGCCGTCAAAGACATACTTTATGGTACCAAGGCCTACCGCCTTGTACCAGAATAATTTAGGCGAAGAGTCATGACTGAATAGGATGATAAAGTATGAATAAGTCCATTGTTGTTATTTTTGCAAAGTACAGACCAGGATCATTCTAATCACCATCTGGTTATTGTCTTTTCGCTTCCTTGCTTCAGCCCTCTTCCTAGATAGGATCTTTCCCATTCGTCATATCCACACACTCCAAACACTTTGACTCTACCACACTTTTCCAGTGGATAATTCTGTCTTCAGAATGTTCACTTAATGTTCTTGGAAATGACATGTGAGAAATAAACAACACATCCCATTGCAAGTGGTGCCTCCGTATCAGAAAGATAGCATGGAAATTCCTTACAGACCACTTGTCACTGTTGTGTAAACACAACTATAGATACAAATCCTGTATTCTGGGAAACTTCTAGTCTGGAAATAAGTCTCATTTTGTTCACTAAAATGGACTACTAACTAGTACATTTTTTCCTGTTTAAAGTATTTTAAAATACTGTCTATTATAAGACTAAATGGTGGTTAGAAGCCCAAACATTATTTTAAACCTAAACCACTAAACAGTTTTGGCTCCTTTTCAGCTATATAAGCAATACCAAGTTTACTTTCAATTTTATTCAAATGAGATGCTATACTCTTCAAAGATGAGGATTTGTTAAATAAAATTCTAACAAGTACATTCATGAGTGCTTAATATGTGCCAGACTCTGGGAATCAAAAGATGAATAAGGTACCTCAGTATTTAAAAAGGTATAGTACTCAAAGTATAATTTATCTTACTGATACAAGTCTTTTCAAAACATAGCAGAATCATCACTGAATTACAGAACTATGTAAATCAATAATATTAGAACAATGCTGAGTTAGAACAGAATATATTCAAGAATTCAAGACTAAATAACACTGCATACCCAGATTTTACAGGCTAATTTTTAACATTATTGAGTTTTTCTGCTTTTTAATTTGGTCGTATCACTCATCACTCAACCAAAGAAAAATGGCATTAATTTCCCAACATTAGTCTCTAGAAATAAGTATCTATCTTGAATATCTCTGCAGATCTTTCATATAAGAGGAAAAAGAGACTCCTAAAATTAAAGAATTAAATTCTTTATAGATTTTTGTGCTTAAGAAATGATTAATAAGTAACTATAGATATGTGCCTGATATTCTCTGAAATCTTATGTAATCTAATAATATATTTATCAGTAATTTAATTAGAAGACATAGTTTTAATTTTTAGTACTAGCTTTTGCAATAGATTCTGATGACCATAGCAAAAAATACATATAGCAAATACGTATTTATATTAGGTTTAAGAGCTGGCAAATATATTTTTATCTTGTGACTAAATATGCCTTAACATTACAAAGATAATGACTGTTCAAAAAGACATGACACTTACATTTTAAGTTCCTTTTGTCTTTTATTTATTGCTTCAACTTGATTTTTGCCCAAATTTATAACTGAGAGGAGGTAGTATCTGTGTATTTTCATCAGAAAACAAACGTAATTGATAAGTAAATATATTTACTACATAATCAAAAGTTTCCATTTCAAAACAAGAAACTGCATAGATAGTCTTCAGCAGCAAAATGATAGGTCTTATAATTCTTTTTTTGAGTCTAACTATATAAATTTCCCCACTTGCCCTAAGGTGAAAATCATCTACACTGAAATTAGGGATTCTTTTACCAATTGAATATGTATTTATTAATGGACTATTGAAAAACAAATATACAAAATAGAACACATCTGAGTTAGAAGATAGAAAATGAAATAATACCAAGAATTCTGTTTGGTATTACAGAGTTCTTTTATAGGATTTAAGAAACAGCTATTGAAAGATCTTATCATTAGCTGCCTCTAAAATGCATATTAAAATTGTACTAAATCTGAGCTCTGTTCAATAATAGAGTCCAGGTTTTTATGAGCAGTATTTAAAAGTTTAAGACTTAATTTTTCATCATTTTGGCAAAACTAGTTCTTATTATTAGCAACCCATGAAAGTTTCTAAAATTGGCAAAAGCACACACACATCTACCTTTCTAAAAGGTTTGAGCTGCAATTGTTTCACAATGACAAGTCGCAAAATCAAAGATTCTTCCAAAACACAGACCAAGCCATCCTGTAGAAAATCTCTAGACAATACTATAGAAACAACAAGCCAAACAGAAGTAGCAGGAGGTATTAACCATCATTTGTGAAAATGTAAGTATCTACTATACCCTTTTTGCAAGGATTTTATCCATAGTTCAGCTCATGCAGATAAACTGTTCGGTCTTCCATTCAAGTCGGAGATGAATGAATAATTTTTATTATTCCATTCTTATTAAATTATTCCAATTCTTGTTAAACCCAGTACAGCAACTGTATCTGCTACTCCATGGGATGGGACTTCTGTGTGACCTGTACTGGGTCAGTACCCTTCCAGAGTCACTGCTTAGGGCAGGATAAATTCAAATTCAGGCTGTCATTTTATTACATGTTTTTTAAACAGCATGCCCACCAAAATAGAAAACACTGCACATATGGGCTGAGATCAAATGCTTTCACCATTTAGTTGATATATTCTGACATGAGGCAGAAACAAGATGGTCTGCTTTTTGAGCCTTCCTTTTGGATCTCAGATCTTTTTTTTAAAAATTAACTCAGATAATAAAAGGCCAAAGTTTTTCAGGTACATTCTCTAAGATTTATTATATTTACACTTTGCTCAAAACTTCCTAGTAATTAGCATTTCTCAAGGCCAAATCTCACTAGGTAATCAGTGAATGTCATTATGATGATATATATGTGAAGTTTTCAGTTTCACAACTACCAGAATGGGATGTATGTTGGGAATTCAACCTTTAATACAGCTCATAATTGTTGATGGCAGAGTTGATTATTTTTAGAGTGACATAACCTGATTTTTAGGACTCATCTGCCAATATGCTTATTACTAGAAAATTACAATTAATGCTTGGAATGCATGAACAATACTTATATCTTTATTATGACTCTCAAAGTTTAATCTGAAAAGCCTTTCTCTGAGGTACACAGAATATTTGGCAAAGTCTCACTCAGATTACATTTGCATAAATGTATACACTAGCATATAGCAACATCCCATAAAGTCCATGAAATAATACTCTTTGCTAAAAGATTAACCTATCTCTAAGAACACAAAAATTAAAACTGAATCCATTTAAAATTAAGTTCAAAATTGTGAGAGTTCTCCAAACTGCCTTTTGTAACACTACAAAATGACAGCTCTTTTCCCAAAACCATTAGCATGTTTGTCTACCTGATGTTTGAAGTAGCACTGATGTCCTCATTTTTAAATGTCTTCTAGTCATTACAACTATTTCATACAAAGTGTTCATCTTCTGTTCAAGATTTAATATAGTAATAGAAAATACTACTCCCTTCAATTCCTAGTACACTTGTGTTCAGTTAGATAAACTGCTACTAACTGAACATAGGTAGAAACAAGAGATCACATGAAATGTTGAACTATGCCATTATTGAAATAGTATTTTATGAAACCCTCAGAATCAAAATACTCCAAATTTTATAAACATAAAGCAAATACTTACCTCCTTCTCCCATACAGTATCCCTTAAGGGGAAAATAGCTTACTGTGCTAATTCCTTCAAATTATTAAATGAGATGACATAGATATATCTATGTACAATTCTACTGAAACAAATAAAATTAATTTTTAACATCCAATTTCATCCCCCATCTACTATTTACATGAGTTTCAAAAACGAATTTTAACTCTATGATGTTTTCTCCCCCAACTATAAAATTTCACTTTCCCTTTGTGATTAGTAAACCAGAAAAGGCTGAGTTTTAGAGCCCCTCAGATTTCTCCTGAGAAAAGTGTGAACATTCAAATGTTCTTACATTCTTGGGTCCACTGGGCCCTTCCTGCACACCAAATCGCTCACCATCTTTTTGCATTTCATTAAGCATCCTCTTAAGCCAGACCTGAGCCAAGTACACTCCAAATTACATCAGAGGCAAAACGTACCTAGAGTCCAGATCCGAGCAAAATACAGAAAGGACAGCCCACTGTCCTACACACACTGAACTCAGGAAATCCATGGTACAGAAAGACTAGCTTCCCTCCTATCTGGCAACACACACTTTGTGAAAGGAAAAACTATTCAGACGAAACAGCAGTCCTATAAGAAAATGCATTTCATTCAGTAACTAAACACTTACTTGTTCTGGGAAGCTTTCTCCCTCTTCCACTGCCATTCTCTGCGGCCAAGTATGAAACCTGATAACTCAATTAGTTAACACTTTGGACAGAGCATTGTGTCTAAAAATATCCGCCTTGGGAAACGTAAATGTTTCCCCAACCTCCTAGGAACAGGATAGGAACTGGTCAGAATTTTCTTAACTTTCGAAGCAGAGGGTGGTTGGGGGGCAGAGTATGGAAGGTGTCTGGGTCCTTACAAATAATATAGTACCTCCCAGAGCTCCCCATGGACTCACCATATTTGTGGCCTCCAGTCAAGCTCTGTGTATTTAGTCATGATATGTGAACACCGAAAATAGCAGAGCAATCAGCTGGGAGTGAACCCTGGCTGTGTGGAACCACTCATGAAACCAGCTTTTGTCATTCTGCTTATCAGCACTTTCCTCCTAAGCAGGGTTACTGTGACTCCTTCCAAAGACAATGCCACCATTTTCTCCTCTGTCTCTGGAATTCAGTCAGCCCTGCCCTTTACTATTGGGCTCCTTAAACTTTTAATTTCTTTTGCTATGTTAGCTCTACTATTGGATATACGTATGCATATGCATGTGTACACACACACACACACACACACAGTAAAAGCATACATATTGTACTGCCAAGGAGAGTTATCTTACAAACCTAATTTCCTTCCATCTGAGAAATACAATCAATGAGATCTGTAAAAATACAGTATGATACAAAGCTCACATACAACCAGGAAAAAAAAAATACAAATGAATTCACTGAATGCTTCTGGTTATTATTTTTTAATTTAGCGGTTTTGTGTGTGTGTGTGTGTTTTAACTAGCTGATTGCGTTTTTCAGATTTGGGGCACATAATATACTTAGGCAACTTTTTACTGTTCTTACAGTTGAGCTCAAAGTCAAAGCCCTAAAGCACCTATCATCATAAGAACTTACATTTATGTTTTATTTACAACAGTTCTAGTCAATAGCTCCCTTGAACCTGTAAGGTTTGAAAGAAAGTGTCCACGGTGGCTGAATTCAACTTTAGGAAGGCCAATGTCTATTAATTCAACATATATCTACTGAGAGCATGACACTCTTCTAAGGTGCTGGGGTGGGATGGGCAGAAAAAGAGCAAGAACAAAATAGAGAAAATCCCTACCTTAATGAAGCTTATATATCAGCAGGGATGGGGCTGACAGACTATAAGCCATGAATGTAATAAGTTATTGAATACCACCAATTAGGGTAAGTGCTGTGGGAAAAACAGATAAGGGAGTGGGTAGGTAAGCTTAATATCATTAATAGTGTTAAATAACAATAATATATACAGGGTAGGATTTTATATTAATATTATGTTGGGCCACATGAAATTGCAATTTTTATAGGTCAAATCCATGTGTGTGTCAGGAATTTCATATGGTTCAATCTAATAATAATATAATCATAGCCATCACCATTATTATTTTTAATAGTTACTAAGCACTCTGCATGCAAGGCACTATATTAATTTCTTACATATGTTCTTTTAGTCCTCATAGCTATGTTATGAAGCAATCATTCTCTCTACATTTGTGAGAAACAAACTAGAGGTCGGAAAGTTTAAGTAACTGGCCAAAGTCACCAGCTAGTTAAGTAGCTGGGACTTGAATCTGTCACACCTGGTCTATCAGAACACTGGGCACCTGGGAGTCCAGGCCTGTGGATCTGTCCCTCAGGTCCTATAGGGTGTCCTTAGCATCCACAGAGGAAATCAGAGAGCAAGATGTCCAGATCTGGGTAGGGCATCAAAGCTCCCTATCCAAATATTCTAAACTACTACTGAGTTATCCCCCTCCAGTCCAGTCTTCTCTTCCCTAGCATAAATAATCCCAACTGATTCAACCTTTCTGTGGAGCTCTTCAGAGAAAAACACTCTATAATTATACTAAATAAGAAGAGTAATAATTCCCATAATTGTGTATTTCAACCCACCCTCTGGCCAGGACATTTTGTCTCCCAAACTATCGTTGCTCATCTCACAGATA
The DNA here is from genome assembly GCA_032199065.1 of Smutsia gigantea. Taxonomy (NCBI): domain Eukaryota; kingdom Metazoa; phylum Chordata; class Mammalia; order Pholidota; family Manidae; genus Smutsia; species Smutsia gigantea. The sequence continues at coordinate 90,826 of JAVSCE010012020.1, read as the reverse complement.
CTGCAGCTGCAAAAGGAGAAGCAGGGACAGAAGCTAAGATCCCCCAATGGTAAGCATAGGCTGACGTGGGAGGCTGATGTAGCCTGAACTGGGGCTCTGGTGGGTCTACTAAAAACACTGAAGGCTCCATAGTCGGATATGATGTTACCACCTTCTACCTCATTTTATGAGATCAATTGTGCCTGACGTTAAGGAAACCCAATATTTAAAAACATATTTTTTACACAAAAGATAGAGTGTATCACATAATCTCAGAGATCATTTTAAAGATGAAAAAGTGGAAGAGCAGAGTGGTTCCATGATGGTATGCAACAATGATATTGCTGTGCCTAGAATTCACAACAGGATTCCTTTAACAAGCATAAAGATTTAGGGTATAATTTACAAAATGAGATTCAACTTGTGATTTTCAAAGTGCACTAATACTGCTCAGTGAAGGATGTAATGCTCATGAAGAATGATGGTATGAGTGTCACTTCAGGTACTTATCATTTGGGGGCTCAGACTAAGGGACAGAAACTTGCATTGGGCAGTGTAAGAAGAGACACCAGCTCAAAGCAAAGCCTGGTAATAATTTTTCCGGATGGGTTTTTTAAATACAGAGCAGCTTAGATGTTATGGCCTTTCCCATCAATCCAGATTCCCAACGAGTAACCAAGGATTCAGTATCTGCTCATGTCAAGCCACCATGAATCATGAATCATCTGGCTGGGGCTGGCCAGCGAGCAGAGGATGAGCTCTGGCTGGTGTAGACCTTCCCTATGTGTGAGATCCTCCACGCGCTCTGCTGGCTTGGCCAGTAGGCTGTGAGGGCTCATGCACTGTCTGCATCTTTGCGTCACCAACCTCTAACCAAATACTCAGAATGTGGCCAGATGTTTCAGGAAGGTGGGAGAGGGCGGAGAGGAACTGAGAGAGAGACTGGTGGCATCTGCATATTCAGTGGATTTCAGAGATAATCCCAATGTCAAAAACCATTTCGGACAAGGGCAAGAGGATTTTTGTGCCTGCACTAGAAATTCCTAAAGTCCCATTTCTGCCTTAATCCTTTCAAGACCTAGCAGACAAACATCTGGAGAGGTGGCCCCCTTCCTACTGTGTCTGTTCTGAAAATGGAGAGCCCACAAACCAACTTCTTAATTACGAAGGTTTGTTTGTCTTGAGATGTCACTGATATCTAGACCAGGCGTCTTCCAACTATGATCCAAGAGCCATAACTGAGACATCACCTGTTTCTGTACAGCTCATGAATGAAAACAGACTTTTGCCTTCTTAAGTGGTTGAAATAAATTTAAAAAATAATAACATTCCAAATTAAGCACTCACTTCCATACAACCCAGCCATTCCACTTTAGGTGTTTACCCAAGAAAATCTAGAATACATACACTAAGGTGGGCAGAATGGCCTTCACAGATGTTCACACTCTAATCCCTGGAACCTGTGAAAATGGGGGGGGGTGCTTGAAGATGTAATTAAGGGAGAGTAGCCTGTATTAGGCAGGTGGTCCAAATCCAATCACACAAGCCCTTAAAAGCAGAGAACTCCCTCCAGCTGGGGGCAGAAGAGATGCAGCAGGAGAGAAGTCAGAGAGATTCTGAGCATTAAGAAAGGTTTAAAGTATCTTTGACACTTTGAGGTGTAGGTGGCCCTGTACAAGAATCTAAGACAATAGGCTGGTGTGGGCCGGGAGCTAGCAAGGAGATGAGGCCTCAAGGAAACAAATGCAAATGGGTGTCCCCACAGAGCATGATGCCCACTACCTTGATTTCAGCCTTATAAAACTCTAAGCAGAGGACCCAGTTGAGCCATGTTGTATCAAGACTTCTGACCTAAGAACTGTGAGGAAATAAGTGGGTGTGGGGAAGCTGGGGTTTCTGTGGACAGGATCCTCACTGAACTTAAACCACCTGATGATGTAACTGGCCTGTTGCTGGGCTACCGCTTCCACACCTTTAGGCAATAAGCTATTACTGTGCTATATAGAGAGCTCGGCCCAGTGCTCTGGGCGGAGGCAGAGATGCTAGTGCTCGACCTACTGCCGGGAGAACAAGCCAGGTAATAAACCCTTTCACCCCAAAGAATGTTCTGCTGTCATTTTCTTTGGTCGCATTGAATCCATAGTGAACTTGCCCGGGGCTGAAACCCATTGGCAAAACAGTGGGTATTGTTTTAAGCACTAAAAAAAATAATAACATTCCATGACATGTGGAGGTAATAAGCAATTCAAATTTCAGTGTTCACAAATCAAGTTTTACCGGAATATGTAGGAGACTGTATGGCACACAAATACTAAATACTAAAATAGTTATGATCTGCCCTTTTCAGAGAAAGTTTGCTAACCCCTAATCTAGAGCCAAGGGTTTGGAGGCTGTATCCCTATGACACATTTTTGAAAGGCCGTGAAGTATTCCGCTGTAGATAAAGTGAAGGCTCCTATGGCCAGGATTCTCACCTGGCCCTGGTTGGCTAGCTCACTACCCATGTGTGGGGAATATGCTGCTATTGACTCTATAAAAAGAGCTCCGCGCAGTGCTCTGGGTGACACAGTGGCATGGCTGCAGGGTTGCGGGAGAGCAGAGACGAGACTGGAGCGGTGGCAGCGCTGAGGACAGAGACTGAGACGGCTGTGGGGGCAGAGAGGCTAGAGGCAGAGACCGGCTTGCTGCATGCAGACTCCCTCTGAGTGGATGGGATTCTAATGATTGACCTGCCACCGTGGGAATAAAGTTGGGTATAAACACTTTCACCCCAAGAACATTCCATTGTCATTTTTTTCATCTCATTGAAACCATAGTGAACTTGCCTGGGGCTGAAACCCATCGGCGAGACACCCGCATACCTAGCATGCTGTCTTATCTTTGAGATTGAAACATGGCAGAAACCCCACAAAACCTCAGAAGAATGCATTTAGCCATTAGCTTTCCATGCAATAATTTAAAGTATTAATATGCTCTCTATCCTCTCTTTGTGTGTCACACACAAAATACTGAGCACTAGGACCTAGATTCTACGTAATTTTCTGTTTAATATTTGGCAAAAGCATAAAATGTTTTTAAAAAGAAAACAATAATGACAGCATTTACATCACCAATATGACTCCAAAAACTTGTAGTAACAAAGTGTGCTCTTTTTCTTGTTTTCCCCTTTCTTGCAAGCTGAGACCATGACATAGATATTATTCACAGAACACATGGAAAAAGCAGCTCATTGAGCTTTTAAGAAGGCCAATGATCTAATCTACAAGGGAGCTTTTAAACAGCAAAGTAATCTGGATGGGCTGTATTCAATATTTTCCATATCTTCATCAGGGCATAGTCTACCCTCCCTTTATCAGCAGAGAAACAGACAAAATAAAGGAAAAAAGAAAAGTTTTAGAGACCCATATTGCACAGGAGACTCTTGACTTTGGAGGGAGCCTGGTTCTGGATGACCCCTGTGGGACCCTGGGGTCAGGAACTCAACTTGATGAGGCAGCAAAGTGGTGAAGGGGGTGCTTCCACCTCCCCTTTCTCCTCATTCCCAGGGCCTCAAGCCTCCACCGTCCAAAACCCAGTGATACCCTGTCTAGGCGAGGACACACCCCAGCTGTCTTGGGGGTTACCTTTACTAAAACAACAGACTCTATGGTGGTTATGACCAATTCACTGAACCCTTGATAGGCTTGTAGCTACAGAAAGTAGCTACAAATTTCTCTCGCATTGGACGTCTGGGAGAATTTTCCTTCAGGGGCTGCTCCTGACTACCAAAGCTGTGTTCAGGATAGCCTGAAGAAACAGACCAGTAAGGCATTTCTGCATTATTTTGTGTGCTTTCAGACAGTAAAAACGGAGCGGGCACAATTCAGACCTGATTAGGAAATGACCACTTTTTTCTTCCCCTTCTCTGAGGGGCTCCCTTGAATGTAAATATTCTTAGCTAGATGAAATTGACTATGTTTCACTGCCATGCATAATCAGGGATTGATTTGAAAATATAATGAACTCCGGGGGGGTGGTGGTTTAACTGTCTAAGAAGGTGATGAGCTTACAGTTGTACATCTGGACACTGACACACGACTCCCAGTGGGTGTCCAGAAAGATGATGCCCATGCACATTTCTGAAGATGAATTAGAAGGCTGGAATAACAGGCATATGTAGTTTTCTCTGCATTTCGAACACTGACATACTCTTTTTTTTAAAATACTTTTAAGTAAATAAAAACACTTGCAGAAATATACTAACCCTTTACAATATTTAAATCATGAGAAAGGAAGACCAAAGATAAAAAAGAGGATTAGTGCTAGGTGTGCAAAATCAATCACCCCCACAATCCAGCATTTAGCAGCTTCCTAAATTGTGTTTTATTTGGCAGATATCAGTGTACTCAATTTCTCTAAAAATCTATGGCATAGAGTTAAAATGCACATATGTGTGCATACACACACACACACGCAAAATGATCTGGGTTTCCAGGAATCTTCTACTCTAATTGCAATGCTCTCCTTCTGGGTTTGACTTAGGGATGACAGATTTTCATCCACAAGCAAAAGGAAGAAACTAAGATCCTTTTTCCAGGCATTGCTTTTTTTTTAATATAATTAATTTTGGTATCATTAATCTACAATTACATGTGCAATATTATGGTTATTAAACTACCCCCTTCATCAGGTCCCCCCCACCAACCCCATTACAGTCACTGTCCATCAGCGTAGTGAGATGCTATAGAATCACTACTTGTCTTCTCTGAGTTGTACTGCCCTCCCCGTGCCCCCCCAACATTACATCTGCTAATCGTAATGCCCCTTTTTCCCTCTTATCCCTCCCTTCCCACCCATTTCCCCAGTCCCTTTCCCTTTGGTAACTATTAGTCCGTTCTTGGGTTCTGTGAGTCTGCTGCTGTTTTGTTCCTTCAGTTTTTTTCTTTGTTCTTATTCTCCACGTATGAGTGAAATCATTTGATACTTGTCTTTTTCGGCTTGGCTTATTTCACTGAGCATAATACCCTCTAGCTCCATCCATGTTGTTGCAAATGGTAGGATTTGTTTTCTTCTTATGGCTGAATAATATTCCATTGTGTATATGTACCACATCTTCTTTATCCATTCATCTACTGATGGACACTTAGGTTGCTTCCATTTCTTGGCTATTGTAAATAGTGCTGCGATAAACATAGGGGTGCATCTATCTTTTTCAAACTGGGCTGCTGTATTCTTAGGGTAAATTCCTAGGAGTGGAATTCCTGGGTCAAATGGTATTTCTATTTTGAGTTTTTTGAGGAACCTCCATACTGCTTTCCACAATGGTTGAACTAATTTGCAGTCCCACCAGCAGTGTAGGAGGGTTCCCTTTTCTCCACATCCTCGCCAACATTTGTTGTTGTTTGTGTTTTGGATGTTGGCCATCCTCACTGGTGTGAGGTGATATCTCATTGTGGTTTTAATCTGCATTTCTCTGATGATTAGCGATGTGGAGCATCTTTTCATGTGCCTGTTGGCCATCTGAATTTCTTCTTTGGAGAAGTGTCTATTCATGTCCTCTGCCCATTTCTTAATTGGATTATTTGCTTTTGTTTGTTAAGGTGCTTGAGTTCTTTATATATTTTGGATGTCAACCCTTTATCAGATACATCATTTATGAATATATTCTCCCATACTGTAGGATGTCTTTTTGTTCTACTGATGGTGTCCTTTGCTGTACAGAAGCTTTTCAGCTTGATATAGTCCCACTTGTTCATTTTTGCTTTTGTTTCCCTTGCCCGGGGAGATATGTTCATGAAGAAGTTGCTCATGTTTATGTCCAAGAGATTTTTGCCTATGTTTTTTTCTAAGAGTTTTATGGTTTCATGACTTACATTCAGGTCTTTGATCCACCTTGAGTTTACCTTTGTGTATGGGGCTAGACAGTAGTCCAGTTTCATTCTCTTACATGTAGCTGTCCAGTTTTTCCAACACCAGCTGCTGAAGAGGCTGTCATCTCCCCACTGTATATACAAGGCTCCTTTATCAAATATTAATTGACTGTATATGTTTGGGTTAATGTTTGGATTTTCTATTCTGTTCCACTGGTCTGTGGGTCTGTTTTTGTGCCAATACCAAATTGTCTTGATTATTGTGGCTTTGTAGTAGAGCTTGAAGTCAGGGAGCGTAATTCCCCCTGTTTTATTCCTCCTTCTCAGGATTGCTTTGGCTATTCAGGGTCTTTTGTGGTTCCATATGTATTTTAGAATTATTTGTTCCACCTCATTGAAGAAAGCTGTTGGTAGTTTGATAGGGATTGCGTTGAATCTGTAGATTGCTTTAGGTAGTATAGCTATTTTGACAATATTTATTCTTCCTAGCCAAGAGCATGGGATGCCAGGCATTGCTTTTTGTAATAAATGCACATATCACGTGAGACACAGTAAATGTGGATAATTCTTTAAAGACAACTGGCTGTCTTTTATGAATGAGAAACACTAACTATATTCTGGAAATTATTCTTTGAAAGAAATTATGTATGGTCTGGATAAGTTAGAGAAAAGATTAAATAGTAGTTTAATATTAGGGAAGCAAAAATGCATTCATCAATAAAAGTCCAGGAGATAGGAAGTGAACAATTTCATAAATCAGTGTGACAATGTTATTAAGAAGCCACTCCAGACTCAGGAGCCCCAGTGCCTGCTCTGACAGATGTGCAATCTGCTATCATGTCGAGTCCCAGATTCTAAAAGAAGGAATGCCCAGTGTCTAAAACATGTAGAAATGATAGAATTATCGATGTTATCTCCTTTCTCCTGAAAGTATTCTTTCCCCAGAAACTAAAAAAGGGGGTAGAACTAAATATCTTCACACAGCATCCTATCTGCAGTGTCCTTTTCCTCGGCTCTGGAACTCAAAATGTCAAGGGGAAACCAGTCACATGCTGGTCTGCTGCTCTGCAGAAACGACTGGTGTGTGTCATGGGCTCTGTCCTAAGGGGTGGGAACACTTAATGACCCAGCCTGCATTCCAATCACCTTTAATCTCTCAGACAGCAGAGGGCAAAGGGGGCTGGGAAGCAGCAGTCAGTAAGCAGAGATAGGAGTAAGAACTCCTCTCATCACACTGCCAGTCGCGGTAGAGAAAGGCCACCTTGTGGTGGTGGTGGAATATCAGACTGTGGAAACGTCCCCACTTCTTTATCTTCTAAACCAGATGAAGGTCTGTTGGCTAGTGGCTCAAAAGCAACATGCAGTCAAAAGAGGACATGCATGAATGAGGAAGAAAGGGAAGATCATTTGTTCTCATGTGGGTACTGCCCAACATAGCAACTGGACAAGAATGCACCCCTTCCAACCTCCTAAGCTGTTAGATGCACCTACTTTGAATATTCCTAAATCAGGCCACAATGAATGAAATGTGACTCTTCTTTGCCACACTAAACGGCATGTCAGTTCTTCATAGTCAGGCAATTAACTAAATATTAACTAAGCAACTAGGTACTGCAAAGTCCAAAAAAAAGATTAGTCCTAGTTCCCTTCTTTAAAGAAATTATACTCCAATTCAGGGAAAAGAAAACTTACTTGCATAAAATAGTTTTAAATAACCTACACCTAAGCAAATTATCCGATGTTGCCTATTATATCTTCCTCCTTCTCTCAATTTACACTCAGCCATGCAGACTTCTTTTATATCCCTCTAAATGCTAATTTCATTCCTGTCCCAGGGCCTTTGCACTCGCTGCTCCCTCTGCCTGGAATGCTCCCTTCCTCAAGATCTCCCATGGCTGATTCCTTCTTGTCAATGAGGCCAAAGAATAAACAGCATCTTCTCAGATGGGCCTTTCCTGGCCACTCAATCTAAAATAACTACCATGTCACCATTATTCTCTATGTAGCACTATTCGATAAGTTTCTCATTTACTAGTTCATAGTTTGTTTCTTCCTTTCCCCTCAAGCCCCCAATTTTATATTGTGAAAGTAGGGCTTTGTCTGTCTTTTTCACTGGTAGAACAAGACCAGGAATATAGCAGATGCTCAATTAATATTTTTAAAAGAATGAAACAACCAGAGTTCGGAGTCTGTGGGCAGAAATGAAAAAGGACAGACTTGAGCTAGCTTTTCAGGGGACTTAAAATTGTAAAGGAAGATGAGCATATCCTAGGCAGAGAGAAAAAGTCAAGCAAAATGACTTCTGGAATTATCCTCCATGGGGACAGCTTCAGAGAAGGAGGAGAGGAAAGCTAATGATTATTGAATCGTTATTCTGAGCCCAGCCCGGGCTAAGCACTCTGCATTTCAGGGTGGAAAGAATAAGTCTCTTTATCTACATAAGGAAGCCTAAAGGATGGTGCCTGGCACAGGGCTTGGCACAAAGCAAGCCCTCCATAAATGTCTGTTGAATGCTGGAAGGATCTGCTGCCTACTGATATATTTATTATTGGGCAAAAAAGGCAGGAGTGGTGCATGCTGTTCCCTCACTAACAGGAGCCTGTTTAGGCAAGGCAGGCACAGTTCCATTACCTACTGCCCTTGTCATGTCACAGCAGTTCAGTTGCGGTCTCGAAGTGGCAAACACTGAGTCTTAGACCTGGAAGGAGTCTAACAGATCCTGGGCCCCAACTTTCCTGAGAGAGCAAACCTGGACAGGAAAATGACCTGTCCAAAGGCACATTGCTTGTTAATGGGTTCCACATTTTCCTTCATTAACACCCTCATTCAAAAAATTTTTAATTAAAAAAATATTTTAATTCCAATTTATTGTCAATATTTACAAATAAGGAGATTTCACATAAAAAGCCAGATTTCTGCCTTTTTAAAAGCTGGATGCTTTGGCAAAACCAACCCCTTATTTCCATGTGGCAATAACCAGCTGCAGCTGAGCCAAAGCTGTGACCTTTAGCTGGGCCCTTCCTCTGCAGTTTGCTCCAGTTCCCTCGCCTGCCCTCAGCAGACAGTGGACTTTGCAGACAGTCAGGTCCATGACTGAGAGCCCTCAACGAGGCCCCACTGAAAGTACCTGTACTTCCCAAGGTGTAGAACAGCCCCCACGGGACTCCTTCAGGGAAGATCAGCCTCATGGGGGTTAATCTCCAGGGACAGACAGCCTAGTCCCCTTTGCACCTCTTTCCTGTAGCACAATGCCTAAACCTGTTTGCTGAACTGGCCAGAACAGAACCAAGCGTGCCCAGTTTGGAAATGGCACTCCCTCCCCGGGCCTGGCAACGAATGACACGCACAGTGGTTTGGTCGCGGTCAACACTATTGTTGGAAAAATATCCTCAAGAGATTTTGAAGTCTCAAAGTTACAGGAAGCCAGTGACCTTGGGTAAAATGTGAGTCACAGGAAAAGAAATAAGTGTATTTTGGTGTGACCATGTGCATACAGTAATACCCTAAAACATAGTCAGGACTGAAAAAGGAGAGCCTCACTTAGGTAACATTTGGGGCAAAGAGAAGGGAAAAGTGCTCACTTCCCTTTATCATTAGTTGTCTTTACTACAGGAAAGGATAAGCTGGGATATATAGGTTTTCTCCTGCTGTCCAAAGCTTATCTCTTCTCCTATCCTCTGGAGCCATTCATTTTCTCCTGAACTTCTTTAATGATCAATCACATGATTTTCTTGAATATTCAATTGCTCTTTCTTTGACCGTGGCTCTCCCAGGGCAATCCAGCACCTCCATAAAAATATTCCTTCCTCTAGTTTCAAACCATGCTCTTTAAACTCAGGTATCATAACATGTTCCATGTTTACAGAAATATTTCTACAAAAAGAAAGTCTCAAATAAACCCAAGAATAAATAATTCAACAGATGACACTGAACACAATTTATAAATCACTTCTAATTGATCACAGCATCTCAGATGTCACCTCAGAGACATCTATTCTCAAATTTTAGCTAAAAAATAGTAGTACCTCCAACCCATCCCACCCATTTCTCTGGGCCCTGACTCGGTGCTACTTTTCTTACTGGTTCTTATCTTTATGTGAATTAATATGTATCTCTATTAGTTTATTGTCTTTCTCCCTGCCAGGTGTGAACTCCTCCAGGACAAGAAGCTGCCTACTGGTTACTGCAGTATCCCTCATATCTAGAACAGTATTTGCTCTTCAGTAAATAGTTCTTGAATAATAAGTAACAACTACTTTGGAGGAGATTCTGGTTTAGAGGCTATCTTGAGAGAATCAAGTCAAAAAGCGAAATTTTTTTAATTACATACCTGTCATCAAGTAAATGTATTCAATACAGGCAGAAATATGTAATGCTAGTAGATATTAACTGAACACTTATGATGTATTTCAGGCACTGTGTAAGCATCGTGAAATATCGTTCATTTTCTCAATTTTGTAACGCTGTTAGAAGTTGCCATTATTCATCCTGTAAGTGCATTGTGCAAGGTTTCTATCCCTGTGTTATCCTGGAGAGAATCTGCAGAGCACTAACCCCAAAAGGAGTTACGTGAATTAACCCTTAAAAATAGCAATTTTTCAATTGTGTTACATAAAGACAGCCTGGTCTGGGCCAGGCAAGAAATGTAAAAGTGGGCACAGTCCTGGGAATGTGTGTCATATGAGTGATATGTGACTCACAGGAAAAGGAATAAGCACATTTCTGTGGAACAGTCACATGAACATAAAACTGTAAAAGCATAATCAGGCCTAAAAACATGAGCCGCACTTCCCTTGGGAGAATAACATCTCATACAGAAGTGGGTCCTGCTGGCAGAAGGCACAGGCTGCACCTGAACACAGAGGCCCCAGCTGGCTCGAGCTGACGGGTGGTGGCTGACAGACCACCGTGGAGCCACACATCTAACACTTCACGAAAGGCCGTGAATCTTTTCTCTGTTGGAAACTAATTTAGAAGTTGGAAGTACATGATGAAAGACAGATAGGAAAGGAAAACACTTACGTTCCAGATCTGAAGGGCATGTCAAAAAGGTTCATGACTTTAAGTCTAAAGGTAAATCTCTCCTGCTAGCTTTGACTTTCAATACCACTCAATTATAAAAATGTAAAGAAAGTGATATGATTCACATACTAATGGTTACTTACATTAATGCAGAATTTCCCAGTTTTCAAAACCCATTATCTATCCTTTTCTTATTTCCTTGCATGGCCTAACAATATATATGATGGTGAGGGCTGGGGGGAGGATGCAGAAAACTTTAAAATGTCACACCTGTTGGGGCCTGAGGACAAGGGAAGGCAAGACATTGGTGGAAGTTAAGTAGTAGTTACGGGTTCTTTGCTTGACAAACAGAGTGGGCTCCCGATATTGGTCTTATTTTTATAATATTTCCTAGAGTATAACATTTTTATTTAAATCCATCATGAAAATATTTGTATGTTATGGTGTTTTAAAATCTGTAAAATTTCACTAGGGTGTGCAAATAAAATACACAAGCAGGTTGCTTGTCTGACCTAGTAAACTGAAAAACCCTTCTAAGAACCCAAGAATTCTGGCACTGAGCCCCAGCTGGAGTCCAGTAAGAGAGCAAAAATTCAGATACATATTAATTAAAAAGTAAAAACAGGTACCAGAAACACTGTGATTTTGCCAAAATCACTGTTAGAAATGAGTCATTTGTAAAAATTCTAATCATTAAAATGGAAACGATCTAGGAAGTTGTCTAATCTAGCCACCTGTCACTATGGAGAAAAATGTTTGGTAAAATTTAATGTGGAGACTTAGTTCACTTGTTTAAATCTGATCCATTGGATTTGGGAAAGTTCTAAAATAAAAACAATAAACTGTTGCCTCCTCCTACCCCCTTCTGAACTCAGCAATGCATGCATGCCTGGTTTACTGAGACTGAAGTGAGCTGGCCCCATTTACCACCATTCTCTCCTTAACTAGCATGTTAAGGATTTATTTCAGGATTCCATCGAGATTCCACCAATGGATATTATGAACAAGAAAGTGATCATTCAGAATATGCTGATGGTTATATTTCAGGAGTGTTTGAAATCTCCCCAACTTTCATTCTAGTGCTGAGGGAGGCTAATTCTGATGGAAATGTTGAAGAAGAACTTGATTTTTCTAATGTACTCCAGGCAGCACAGCAGATAGGATTTCCAGAGACCAAGGGCTCCCTTAGCATCAAAAGATTGCTGGAGCCACGGTCCCCACGCCACTGCTTCTGCAGAGACACCGGGAGGACTTGAGAATCCTCATGTGATTCTCATGATCCTTGGTGGGCCATGAGGACACACTTATGAACCTTTGGATTCTTCTAAGCACGATCAAGACAGGCTCTGGGACAACCTGGTACTTAGTGAAAACTAACTTTGTTAGGTACTTTGCTAGCTATGAGGATGCTGAAACAGAACAAGAAAAGCAAGGTAAAGATATGATTCCTTAGCAGACTAGAAGTCCTCATAAAATGCAGTGGCAGCGAGTGCCATGGTTCAGTGTTCAGGTTCTAGGCACCAACTACCTGGTTTTAAAATGCACTCTGCCCCTTCCTGGCTCTTAACCTTGAGCAAATTAGAAGTTAGACACTTATTTCTTAGTCTCCTAATCTTTAAAATGAGGATCGCAATAATTTACTTTCATAGGGCTTTTACGAGGACTAAATTAGTGAATGTTAATATATGTAACATATGCAATGTTACATGTATTTTATATATGTGATATTAAGATATAAAATATAATTATATATAAAATATACAAATATGCATATAATATTAATCTATGTATAACAGGCATTCAACAAATATTAGTTGTAATTACCATTACTGCTTATAAAAAGAGAAAATGCTTTTATAATTATCCTATGAAAAACCATATAGCCCTGTCTCACATACATCTGTATCATATATATTACTTATCTACCCATCCATCCATCCCCATGTATTACAAGGGTTTTCAAATGACAAGGGCAAATTTCATCCATATATGTGCATGCCAACCTTTATTGAATACCTTGTATGTGCCAGATTCTTTGCATAGTCAGACAGTCCTAACCAAACAAACTTCTTTAACCACCCCCTGCCTAGCATCCCCCAACCTCCTTAGCCTGCTTAATTTTTTTTCCAGGGCACTTATCACCTTCTATCATGTTATATAACTTACTTTATAATATGTCTACTAAAAAGACCCATTCACTTGGTAAAAGAAATTTAACTTCATATTCACAGCATTTCTATAAAGTGGGTATTACTATCCCTATCTGATAAATAAGTAAACTGAGGTGAGAAAGGCTGCCTGAAATACCATTATCAGCTACATAACAGGCTGTAGTTATGGCCCCAAACATCAACTCATAAAAGAATTTTGACATAGTCATAAGGTCATAGAATCAGTATACAAAATCCTCAAAGAAATATCATTTACCATGTGAAACTTATGTAAATAATTTGCCTTGGATTATCTGAACCTATTTCATATTTTTAAAACCTAGTTTTCAAGTGATCTACTGAACACCCAATCTTAAAATATTTTTCAAAAGTACCTGTCTTTACAAATTAATATTGAATTATACCCTTTCACAAATTTAACAGCTTAAAATTTGAATTTCTAAAATCAGATTCTCAAGTCAATGATAACAGATAATGAAACTGACTTTAAAAGCATAAGCCAGCACAACCCTGATTACTATACACCTTTTATGGCAATACGCAAGTTGGCTCAAAGAAAAACTCTAGGGTAATATACCAGACCTGGAAGTCTTAATCTCACAGGTTTTTGTGGAGCTCTGAATGCTGGAAAACAAAATGCAGATTCTACTTTTGCATATGGGCATTGGGAAGGAGTTCAGACTCAGTAACTTAAGAACCACCATGCCAGAATGCCAGGAAGAAGGAAAGGTTGCCTAGCTGGCACCCCACCCCCACCCCCATCACACCCCCACTCCAGCCCCCTTTCAAAACACTCTCTCTTAATGCTAATAGTGATCTGATACTTAAATATCTGGTTTAGAAAATTACCAAATACCGATAATTTATGGAAGAAAATTTTCCTCAAACTAACAAACACTGACAATTGCGCCAAGTGCCTGTGGTATTTAAGATCAGCATGATCCTAAGTATAATGCCACTTAATGCCTCCAAGTTCTGAAGAACACTTCACTCATCAGCAACAGGGCCTCACAGAGCCTTAGGCACTTGGTAATCAAGGATTGCACTCTCCCTCATTCACTATGAGGGAAAGTAAGAGTGGTGAGCAGTGATCTTAATACAAATGATTACTGATTCTTGCAAAATATTACCATACTGTAAAGTAAATTCCTACCTTTGGGAAAAAAACATAGACTGTTAGAAGTTACACATTTGCAAAAGGATGTTTACAATTTGAGTCTTTGTTACATTTCTTGTTTCATTTGATTATCACTAGGACTTTAGGTATGACGTACTCTATGCATGTGCTATAATCCTTCTTTAACAGATGAGGAAACCAATGTTCAGAGACAGAGATTAAAAACCTCTCCCCAGATCAGGTGGTTGGACTGGATCTGGATGGACTAGAACTAGGCCTCTCAATTTCTAACATCTCCATGTTAACAATCTCCTATTATTACAAAGGAAACAATGCAATGAATGCCAGATGGGGAAAAACAATTGGATGCCACTGTAGTTTTGTTACAATGAAATCTGTCTTCTATTTCATACCTAATATGTAGAATATTAATGTATATTTTATTTAAGCCTTAACTTGCTTTAAAGTGTATTCATTTAATGGTTCAACAAGTACATAACAAGCACTTACCAGATGGCAGGCACTGTGCTCAATGCTGGGCTATCTGGTGAGTGAAGCCTTGCTCCCAAGGAGTTTATATTCTTGGGGAATATGTTCTACCCACAGTTAACTAGCAAAGTGTTTGGAGACATAGCTATGCTATGAAGAAATCTTTCTCTATTTGGCTACAAAAAACTATAATCTTCAGATTAAAAAATAATTATATATATGAGAAAGAGATAGAATACTGAGTAGCCTGAGAGTACTACTTCCATCTTGTCCATAAATCATGCCTATTCATTATTGCAGATGATTACTAATAACCTAAATCTTCTATATTCTCTCCCCCATTTGCACTAACTTCCCACGCTTTAGAGGAATTCCTGGAGAAAATAGACATTATTTTTCCTCAGCCTTCACTGCTTCCTCTTCCCATAGATCATGCCTATCTAAGCAAGGCTAACCTTGCGTAAATGCCTTCAAGTGAGTTTCTCTCCAGTTCCAATTGCTTTCTTTTCTGGACTAGTAAAGCAGCCAGCTCTTTGCCTGCCTTTGTGACAATGGCCCTACCACCATCTATAATTTCCCTTTGGAGAGGCCTAGAATTGTTTGCATGACTGCATCCCAAGTCTGTCCCACATGCTACCCACTGTCTGAGTCAACTCTTTAAGCAGAGAAACATAGGCTGGCTAAGGGACAGAAGCTCATGATCCAGCCCTCCCTGGGCTGGTACTCAAAGCACCAACCCGCCTGAAGGCTGTTTTGTGCACAGCATTACAGAGTCTCAGTGGTTACAAAGATCTGAAGGGAACAGACAGGATGTGGCAAAACCTGTCCATTCTTGGGGCAATGTGACTTGAGAGAGAAGGTTTATTTGTTGCACACAGCTGTGAAATACCACTGAACAGGATGTATTCGATCTTTGGACACAATCTGTCTCCACTTCTCTACCCTCCACCCCCATTTGTAGGAGTGGCCTCATGTGGCAGCGATCCAGAATCTCTGGTATGTGCAGAGTGACAAACTCCTCCTAGCAAGCTCCTCTGTAACGTCCCCAGCCATGCTATGACAAACCACAGGGAAACTTGCTGCAATTCCTAAATCAAGATAATAGAACATACTCTTCTGATTACAGAGATGCTATTTTGAACATTCAATGTGGAAAGCATTATAAAAACATAATAATGATGTGGTGTGAAAGCCCAGCTTAGATCTTGGAACTTACAGTGTTGACTGGGACACATAACAGGTAAATACATACACCAGACAAGGATATTAAACACTTTCTCAGGGCATACTTTGTGCCAGGCACCCTGCTCCAAACTCTGCAAGCATAGGGGCTGGGTCAATTCTGTCTAGGAGTACCCTTCAACCACTGACTAAAGGAGGTGGATAAATGCTCCAGCTCCCTCACTGTCAGGGGCCTCATTAGATAGGCACTGTGGTTAGCCCCCATTTTGCAAGTGCAGAAGCAGAAGCTAAAGAGGTCACGTAACCTCTCACAGTCATGCCGCTAGTGAGCTACAAAGCTGGGACTGAACCCGGCAGGCTGACTTCAGAGCCCAGGACCCTAACCTCCACAGCACTGTGCCTCAGTCGCCCCTTACGGATCATCAGGGTCATGAGGACAGTTCATTTACTGACCCTGGGAGTAATTCGCTTACTTAAAGTAATCCTGGCGATTGCAAATTTGTTCTCAAAATACCTACATGAATAGGGATGTTTCCATGGAGCTGAACAAACATGTAAACCTGCTTGGGCGATGGAGGGGGAGGAGGCAGACTTCATTATTAAAAAGGATTCATTAGTCATTTGATCTCCCTACCTTTGGAACATAGCACCTTACTGTCATAAGATCCCTATACTGTAAACCATGGGTACCTGAGATCCCCAGAGGATTTTTTTTCCTATCTGTACAAATATTTTAACAACAAAGATGTGTGGTTTAGAAAAAAACTGGTTTTCAAGTATTCTGTGTAGTGTCCTTTTACCCTTTTATCCCAAAAGCCTTTTCTAACTGTTTTTTTCAGCATCCATGTCAAAGTTTTTGAACAGTAACTGAGAGAACTACTCGATTACTGAGACAGGCAAGACCATGGCAACAGCAGGTCTGGAATGAAGATACTGAGCTTTAGTTTGGGACATATTAGAGCTGTCTGCCTTAGTTTGGGATTTCTCTACAAGCAGACCTTAAGCCTCAAGTAGGTTATGAGAATGCTAACTGGACCTACCCACAAAGGAGAGAAAAACTGTAACAGAAAGAGAAGGGAGAAATGCTGGAGCCAGGACCTAGAGCTGGCAAGAGCAGAAGGATCTGGTGTACATGTCAACAGCATGGCCTTAGACAGGAGTACGGACAGTTCTTGCCGGGACAAAGTGATGGTAGTGGGTGAGGAGATGTGGTGGCAGGGATCCCTGAGGATGGCATATCCTCAGAGGGCCCTATGGCTCTCCAGTTTAGAATTCTACTCCAGGTGACCTATGGAGTCCTCTATTACCAAGATGAAATGTCTGCTTCCTGATGACAATGTTGCTTAAATTCTCATTCCATGTCTGTTTCTCAAGAACGACTTTATTTTATTGGGCTCTCATTAATTCACTGAACTTTTGAGCTGGAAGGAACCTAAGTAAAGGTTGCTCTCAGCCGCCTTCTCTCATATCATCATGCAATCCCTCTATAATACTTGCAATAAATGGCCAGTCAGCTGCAGTTTGAAATCTTCCAGGAATGAGGAACACAAAGACCCTTAAGCCTTATAAAACCTGTTTGTTTTGCCCTCACTTTGGCTGCCTAGACCATGTAATATTTTCTTGTCCCCACAATAGCAGAATATTCTCCACACCCTCCAACAACCCACCACCCATGATCATTTGGCCATCACATAAGCTCAGTGAGAGGGAAGACCTTTTGCCTGTTGTGCTCCCTGCAAGATCCATTGTCCTTAGAAAGTACATGGTAGGTCCTCCATAAATATCCAGTGAACACTAAACCGAGTGGCCTCTCAACTGAGGTGGATATTTTTACTGTCTAAAAAACACCTCATAGTCACATGCTGGGCTGCTTTCTAATAGTATCTTGATTCTCTTTTGGTTTAACTTTGTTTACCAGTTGTACGGCCCATGATGCACCCTGCTTACCCAGGTGAAATGGTACACACTTCACACTAGCTAGGCCAACTGGACATCTCCTCCCTGGCATGTGAAAACCTCACAGACAGTGACAGAGTCTTGGGTATGTCAAGCTGCACCTCTTTCAGCAGAAGCACCAAAAGAAGACCAACCAAGACAAGACTCCTGGGTCTTGCTTCTGGCAGCCACAGAGCATCAGACACGCACCTGGATCTGGTTTTCTTTTCTTTATTTTATTTTATTATTTATTTACTTATTTTTACTTTGGTATCATTAATATACAATTACATGAGCAACATTGTGGTTACTAGATTCCCCCCATTATCAAATCCCCACCACATACCCTATTACAGTCACTGTCCATCAGCGTAGTGAGATGCTATAGAGTCACTACCTGTCTTCTCTGTACTATACTGCCTCCCCTGGGATCCCACCCCTACATTGTGTGTGCTAATCATAATGCCCCTTATTCCCCTTCTCCCTCCCTTCCCACCCATCCCCACCAGTCCCTTTCCCTTTGGTAACTGTTAGTCCATTCTTGGGTTCTGTGAGTCTCCTGCTGTTTTGTTCCTTCAGTTTTTGCTTTGTTCTTATACTCCACATATGAGTGAAATTATTTGATACCTGACTTTCTCCACCTGGCTTATTTCACTGAGCATAATACCCTCTAGCTCCATCCATGTTGTTGCAAATGGTAGGATTTGTTTTCTTCTTATGGCTGAATAATATTCCATTGTGTATATGTACCACCTCTTCTTTATCCATTCATCTACTTATGGACACTTAGGTTGCTTCCATTTCTTGGCTATTGTAAATAGTGCTGGTTTTCTTCTTTTTCTGTGCTTCTGGGAGGATCGCATCTCCTCGTTGCCTTTGAAGGACAGAAGACTAATTTTGGCCAATGGATTGTGGGTGAAAATTACACATTATTTTCTGGCTGGGGCACTTAATCACCAGGATGTGACCCTCCAAAGCTTTTTTCCTTGCTGCAGTGAACCATAACCATTGGTAACTTGTTTTGGGATAAACCTGAGGATTTTCACACTTGTCACTGCTAACATGTAGCAGGATAATATATTTTCACTGATTCTGTTCTCCAAGCCTGGTTCTCCAGTTCTCTCCTAGAAGAGAGCTCCAGGATCTTTCTTTTGCTTCAGAAAGCCCATGTTGGTGTGGGGCGGTTGCACTGCCAAAGCTTCCATACTTCGTCTCACTCAAGATCGAGGGTGAAGTTCTGATTACCACCTTGAGAAGTTTCCACCAGGAGTCTGTACTTAACCTACTTTTAATTCTAGATCCTTCGTCTATCATGTCTAAGTATCTGGACTTGATAAAGCAATTTTTCCTCCATTTTCTATTACCACATCCTCCTCTTCTCCTTCAATCACAGAGAGAGAGCCCCAGAAGCAGTCTCCTGCCACCACCACCTGTGCTCTGAGGATCAGCCAAATCACAGAACCACCTTCCCTCCCTTGACCCTCTTGCTGATGCTGTTCACTCATTCACAAGAACAGGCACAGGAAAACCTTGTTTCACTGTGCTTCACAGATACTGCGTTTTTCACAGATTGAAGGTGTGGGGCAACCCTGCATCAAGCAAGTCTACAGCCTAACTTTTTCAATAGCATTTGCTCACTTTGTGTCTCTATGTCACATTTTGGTAATCCTCTCAATATTTCAGACTTTTTAATCACTATTATATTTTTATGGTGCTCTGTGATCCTTGATGTTATATTGTAATTGTTTTGGGGCACCATGAACCACACCCGTATAAGATAGTAAACTTCATCAATAAATGTTGTGTGTGTTCTGACTGCTCCACTGATTGGCTATTCCCCCATCTCTCTTTCTCTCTCCTTGGGCCTCTCTATTCCCTGAGACAAACAATACTGAAATTAGGCAAATTAATAACCCTAAAATGGTCTCTAAGTGTTCAAGTGGAAAGAGTTGCACGGATCACTTTAAATCAAAAGCTAGAAATGATTAAGCTTAGTGAGGAAGGTATGTCAAAAGCTGAGATATGCTGAAAGCTAGGCTTCTTGTACCAGCTAAACAAGTTATGAAAGCAAAGGAAAAGCTCTTGATGGGAATTAAAAGTGCTACTCTGGTGAGCACATGAATGATAAAAAAGCATAATAGTCTTATTGCTGATATGGATAAAGCTTTAGAAGTCTGGATAGATCAGACCAGCCATAACATTCCCTTAAACAAAAGCCTGAACTGGGGCAAGACCCTAACTCTTCTATTCTGTGAAGGCTGAGAGAGGTGAGGAAGCTGAAGAAGAAGAGTTTGAAGTTTAGCAAAGCAGAGGTTTATTCATGAGATAAAAGGAAAGAATCCATAACGTAAAAGTGCAGGTAAAGCATCCAGTGCTGGCATAGAAGCTGCAGCAAGTGATCCAGAAGGTCTAGCTAAGATTAGTAATGAAGGTGGCTGCTCTAAACAACAGATTTTTAATGTAGACAAAAAAGCTTTATTTGGAAGAAGATGCCATTTAGGACTTTAATAGCTGTAGAGGAGAAGTCAATGTCTGGCTTCAAAGCTTCCAAGGACAGGCTGACTCTCTTGCCAGAGGCAAATACAGCTGGTGACTTTTAGTTGAAGACAATACTTATTTACTATTTAGAAAATCTTAAAGAATTATATGAACTCTACTCCGCCTGTGCTCAATAAAGAGAACAAGAAAGCCTGGATGACAGCACATCTGTTTACAACATGGTTTACTGAATATTTTAAGCCCACTGTTGAGACCCATTGCTCAGAAAAGGAAAATTCCTTTTAAAATATTGCTGCTCATTCACAATACACCTGGTCTCCCAAGAGCTCTAATGGAGACATGCAATAAGATTAACATTGTTTTCAAGCCTGATAAGACAATATCCATTCTGAAGCCTATGGATAAAGGAGTCATTTCAACTTTTAAGTCTTACTGGAGAAACATGTTTCATAAGGCCAAAAGTTGCCGTAGATAGTGATTCCTCTGATGGATCTGGGCAAAATAAATTAAAAACCTTCTGGAAAGGATTCACCAATCTAGATGCCAGTCAGAATATTCATGCTTCCTGGGAAGAAGTCAAAATATCAACATGAACACGAGTTTGAAAGAAGTTGATTCCAACCCTTGTGCATGAGTATGAAGGGCTCAAGCCTTCAATGGAGAAAGTAACTACAGATGTGGTAGAATTAGAAGTGGATCCTCAGATGCGTTTGAATTACTGCAATCTCATGCTAAAACTTATGCGTGAAGAGTTGCTTTGTATGGATAAACAAAGAAAGTGGGTTTCTTGAGATGTTATCTACTCCTGGTGACTATGCTATGAAGATTGCTGAAATGACAACAAAGGCTTTTTAATATTATATAAACTTAGTTGATAAAGAAGTGGCAGGGTTTGAGAGGACTGACTGCAATTATGAAAGAAAGTTCTCCTGTGGGAAAAATGCTACCATACAGCATTGCATGCTACAGAGAAAGTATTCATGAAAAGAAGAGTCACTTGATGTGGTGAGCTTCATTGTTTTCTTATTTTAAGAAGCTGCCACAGCCACCCAAACATTTAGCAACCAGCACCCTGACCAGTCAGCAGTATGAGGCAAGACCCTCCAACAGCAAATGATGACTTGCTGAAAGCACAGATGATGGTCAGCATTATTTAGAAGTATTTTTAATTAAGGTGTGCACCTTTTTTAGATATAATGCTATTGTATACGTAATAGACTATTATGTAGTTTAAACATAACTTTTATATACACCAGGAAAACAAAACATTCATCTGCCTCACTTTATTTTGGTGGTCTGGAACTGAATCTACAATTCTCCAAAGTATGCCTGTAGGTGTGGATAGCTTGACTGTCTTCTCTCCCATCTTAAAACGTGAGTGTCATCATGGCTGGGACTGGATATATTTATTTTTATCTGAGTATGTGGCTTTCATATAAATGTTCATGGAATGGGGAGGGACAAAGGGAGAAGCCAGATCAATTATTTAATTGTGGGACTAATGTCAAGTTATGATGTCGTTATGATTGCTTTCACATCTATGCAATTCTTTAATAGGTGCCCGGGGCTGCTGATATTTACTGCATGCAATGGGAGATAGTCTTCTCTTTTGTGATATGCAGGGGACAAATAAGTTTTTCTTGGGTAAGACAGCAAGCTCTGTTTTTTTTTCTTTGTAAGGAGATAGATATTATACATATTAGTGTGTAAATTTTGAACAATAGGATGGTTGGTAAATACTGTCTTGTACAAAATCCTTTTTGCTTTTTTTTTGTACTGACTCCCATATTCTACTAATCTTTTCTTCACTTCATAAGTGAAGCAAAAACAGTCTGTTAGAGTTACACAATCTTCTAGATCTGGAGTCCCTCATTGCCCCCTCTAATGATTCAGAAAAGAATATGGGTGAGGATATGGGAGAGTGTGTGAGATTTCTTGGACATCAGAAGAGAGGCTCAAAGACGGTGTGTCTTAATTCATGGAATCTCTTGGCACTTACCTACCTCCTTTTTGTTGGATGTCTTTTTTAATCTAAAAAACATCATAGCATAAGGGCTAAAAGATGGCTCTATAGGTCTCCACCTTGGCTGATCATCAGAATCAACTGGTTAGATTTTTAAAATACCAATTCTCTAGGACCACCCCATGGGTATTCTGATTTAGTCAGTCTGGTAAATTGTATTAAAGCACTCTTCAGGCAACCTGGATCCTCAATCACGTTTGCAAACAACTATTTCAAATAGTTGTACACTGAAGAAGGTATATATACACTGAAATTTGGTGAATTAAATTATATTTTAAACATACTTGGGTTTATACAATTGAATTAACTGTTTAGTGACCTTTCTTTAATAAGAATCTTTTCTAAAAGGTGTGCAATCATTGTTAAATTTGTCTGTTTTGTCTATTCAAATTTAGGGTTGATTCATTTAAAGTACGTATTTCCAAGATAAGAAACTTAAGTCTATGTAGCTGTGATACTTTGGAGAGAGAACAGTTAATGAAACAATGTAAGGGAATATAAGAAATAAAAACAGTGACATTTTTCAATGGTGTATTATTCAGCCATAAGAAGAAAACAAAACCTACCATTTGCAACAACATGGATGGAGCTAGAGGGTATTATGCTCAGTGAAATAAGCCAGGCGGAGAAAAACAAATACCAAATGATTTCACTTATTTGTGGAGTATGACAGCAAAGCAAAACTGAAGGAACAAAACAGCAGCAGACTCACAGGCTCCAAGAAGGGACTAGGGGTTACCAAAGGGGAGGGGTTGGGAAGCGTGGGTGGGGAGGGAGGGAGGGAGGGAGAAGGGGATTAAGGGGCGTTATAATTAGCATTCACAATATAGGTAGGTCACGTGGAAAGTTATAGCACAGAGAAGACAAGTAATGACTCTATAGCACCTTACTACCCTGATGGACAGTGACTGCAATGGGGTGTGGGGGGACTTGGGCGAATGTTGAAACCACAATGTTGCTCATGTAAAACCTTCATAAGATTGTATATCAATGATACTTTAATAAAAAGAAAAAACAGTGACATTTTTACCACCACATATCACTTCCATAGATTTATGTAGGCTTATTAAATCAGTTATCAGGTGGTACCAGTTTTAGATCATGGGACAAAGATGGAGTTAAAAATGTTATTGTGACAAGAATATATATTTTAAATGTGGACAAAGATTTACCAGTAAATGTTCATTGCAACATTATCTGTAAAAAGGAACAATTAGAAGCAATGTCTAATAGCAGAGTGTGGTTAAATAAAAGGATTATATATCTCTGTTGTAGAATACAGTGCAGGCACAAAGTATTTACAAAAATGAGAATGATTACTTCTGTAAGTTTTGTAAATAAGATGTCAAAAAAGTAGATGAAAACCCTACCATTAACTTAAACCAGCTTCATTTAAAAAGAAAAAGAGAAAGAGGAAGAAAAAAAGATGGTCACTGGAGCTCCCGTACAGGTTATTCATCAGTCTTGCTTGTACAGGTTATTCATCAGAATCTGTATTTTGCTCACCTCTTTTCCACTGTGAACCCACACAGGTCATTCTTTTCAATAAATACATTAGCCTGCCTTGAATTATCACAAGCTAATAAATAAGCCAAATTAAATTTTCCAGGAGATTTAAGAAACAAGATTTCGCATTCTAAATTAAAGATATACCATTTTATCACGAGTAGCAATCAATTAAAATCGAAAGATGACCTGACTCAACTCAGATATGAGTATTAGTTACAGCTTACTTGCGCAGAGAAACTATCATAAAGAGTAAATCAAAAAAAGAAGTTGTTGATTCATCTTTCCTGTCATCTCAAGGTCACCACCTTCTTTTTTTTAATGAATTAAATCTCTTAACTCATTTGAACTCACTGCATCTGGAAATTTTACCATGTATGTAACTCGATTTCTTTTTGTTGCAGTCTAAGCTCTTCCACTGTGCTAAGCTCAGCAGAAATGGACATCATCTAGTTGCCATTATCCTCATGATTAAAACTAATTAAGACCCTCTTCCATCTCCACTATTACAAGCACACGCAAATGGGCATGTTTCCTTCATGTGCTGTTCCTAAATTGGGTAAAGTAGAAAGCAGCAATTCAGGGCTTTATTCAGAGCAACTAGAGATTTCCTGCTGAAGACATATGCAGCTTAATTATATGAAAAATACTTTAATACAATTGGAGAGAAAATGGTACACAGTGCTTTTCCTTTAGAACCTTACCTTAAACCAAGTACATATTCATCTAATTGCCACTACGATTTTTACAGAGGCTCTATCTGCAGATGTTGGCTCCATCGCTCTGATGTAGGCATCATATAATGAGTCTTACATTCTAACTTTGGGAACAATACTTACTAATTTCTGCCAGTTACCTCTTTGTAGTTGCCTCATAATTGGCCCAGCTAGAGGGACACATGGAGGGGGAACAGAAGGGAATAGAAAGGCTGCATAAAGTGGCAACTGTCAGTATTGCCACATTTGCTTGGCAGTAGCTACTGAGGGGGAAAAAAAGGAACACAGGCAGACACTCAGGAAAGACCAAAAACAAATATATAAATAAAAGCACCCTATTCTAAATTCTAAACCATATTAAATGAAGGCTTCATTCTATTTGGATAATTGCCTTCTACAACAGCAAGTTTGAGATGCGTGGCTGTGTGCTGCCTCTGGAGTTTCTGAAATGCTGTTTAATTTCCACCCTTCTGAGAATCAGTGCTCTAAGATATGATCAGAGAAATCACTGAGCTGTGAAAAGTGATTACAACACAAAGAAAATGGATGTGCTGGGGGGATAAACAGAAATAAGAATAACCTATACCATTCCAGTGTTTTAACTGAGCAAGTTGTAGACTTATTTGGCAGGGTGTTATTTACAGTGTAAATATACATATGTGTCCTTTTCAGGAGTGAAGTATTAAAAAGTATACAGCTAAAGATTTCTTTAAAGTCTCTTTAATATTTTGATTCTGATGAGGAACTCTAAAATGGGTCATGTGGATATATATCTGCAGTCCCCAAATCGCCATAGAATATTGAAATTTTCTTCTCTTTTCTACAGAAGGGGCCAAATAACACATATATTCTGCTATTCTGAATCTTGGATACTATTTAATTTCTAATTGTATTTTATTTTCTTTATTCCTATTAATTGTGCACCAATGATGTAGAAAACGCATTGTTTAGCTGTGTTTTGTTTTCA
Source organism: Smutsia gigantea (assembly GCA_032199065.1). Classification (NCBI taxonomy): domain Eukaryota; kingdom Metazoa; phylum Chordata; class Mammalia; order Pholidota; family Manidae; genus Smutsia; species Smutsia gigantea. Next base: position 65,371 of record JAVSCE010012020.1, on the reverse strand, counting down.
CTTCCTGGCTAAGTGCTCATTGGAATTTCAAAATAGCAGAAATTAGCACTAACCTATAAAAGGTTAATAAAACAGGTGACAGCAATTAGGTTAATTTCTATTAGTATTCATAGCTCTTACACAATGTTTGCTGTCTTGGGCATGCTGGGTACCAATTATTGTACTTTGTCACCTAATAAAGATATTTACCCATACTTAATAAAATTAACATGGCTTCACATATTTATCATTTGACCACATTAAATAATATTTATAATTTAATTTGAAAGTATACTTCAGTGAAAAATACATCCCCTGATAAAAATGCTCTACATAATATAGCATCCCAAAGCCACTGTAATTCTCCTCCCTTCCCCTATACCTTCACAAAATATTAACTTGTGTAGTTAAATTTTATTCTTGGCAATCTGCATCCCCTTTCTTCATTAGATATATGCCAGTCAGAGAAGCTCAAGAGGTAAAATGCATTGGCCAAACCAGGAGCAGGCGGCAGGAATGGAAATACTGCTTCCCAGCCTTGGCAAGTTCTCTAATGGGTGCAAAGGTTTCTGGGACAGGGACTGTCCTTGCTCCAGGAGGGAAAAGGGAAAGTAACCACATCTTTTAACTTTGCCACAAGTTTTTTTTATGTCAGATGATGAATTTCAACAGTCTTTTGAGATCAGTAAAGTTTACTTATCTAAATGAACTAGGGAAAATGGGAAGTGCTTTATCCTAAAATTGGAAAGAAGGCCAAGGACCATCCCCTCTAGTGATAAAGATGTGTAGAAGTTAGCATTTTATGGTTATAGAAAAATAATCACCTGAAGTCAAAGTTTTGTATTTATTAAGTTGGACTCCATGGACCAAAGTCAGGAATTTCAAGAACCCTCCAAATTATGTGTCTATTAGGTGTTAAGGTACATCTGCAGGTGGAAGACAGAGTCTTATCACTTCCATCAGGTTCTCAGAGATTTGAAATAATGACCTTCTAAGGCCTTAAATTCCCACTGTTAGTGCCACTTTCAAGGCAACACTTGGATTTTTATGGAAGATAAAGTCCTGAAGATTGGTCATCTATTAAAACTATGTCACCCTGAGAAAATGGAACTTTAGGAAAGGGTGTGTGTGTGTGTGTTTGAGGGTTGCTAAGGAAAAAGAGCACATTCCAGAGCATAGGATGTTTCTTAAGTTGGCCTTAGGGGTCCTTAAGCAGCCAGGAGCAAGCATGAGGTTGTGGGTATAGGGAATGGGGGAAGTAAGGACTACAAATAAGAGACTTAAAGACAAAGTTGTCTACTTCACACCCAATCTTTAAGCAGCTAAAAAAAAAAATTTTTTTTTGTTTTCTCAAAAGATGATGCTACTATAGGATATGAAACTCACACACACACATACACACAAAATGATTTCTGTACAGAGCAGTGAAGTTTTTTTGGCAGCAGCTTAAAAATATACTTTGGTAGCAGAAGGGTTTTTTATACTCTCAGAGGAATGATGAAGATACAAATATACATTTAATATAAATTATATATAAAAATATGCTTAAATTATAAATATATAAAGTTTATGTATTTATACATACACACTCTATAGAACAAATTATTTCTGCATAATGGAGGGGATATTTTTTGGCAGCACTTAATCTGAGTTAAACTCTTCCAGGTAATCTATAAAATTCTATTCTCTTCAAATGAGAAAAGTCAGACTTGGCCCATATCTGCTGTTTGGCAGAGAGGGTGAAGAAAGTCAGCCCATCAAAACACCAGCCTGTACAAACAGGTATAGAATAGCAAATAAGGACAAAGGTCAAAGCTGTGTAAATCCAGGCAATAAAGACAGTTCTTGGAATTTAGGATTTTGAGCAATTGTGGATGGAATGATCAGAATTTTAATGAACCCATAAGTCTTGATTCAGAAACTCATCAGTATGAAATAAACAAGGGAGGACATGATTATTATTTCTTGAGGTAGTATTCTGATTTGTAAGTTTTAGTTCATTTAAATCTTATAAAATCCTATGCAGTGGGTTCTATTATTATCCCTAGTTTACAAACAAGGGGAAAAAAATCACAAAGAGGTTGAGACATTTGTTCAAAGTTGCACAGCTATGTCTAGGTGGCAAAAATGGAATGTAAACTTAGGCACAGTCACAGACAGCACAAAACTAGAATTTTAAGATGTAATTTACAGATTCAATGCAATGCCTATCAAAATACCAACAGCATTTTTCAATCAACTAGAGAAAATAATCCAAAAATTCATATGAAACTACAAAAGATCCCAAATAGCCAAGCCAATCCTGAGAAAGATCAAAGCTGGGGGTATTACATTTCCTGACTTCAATCTATACTACAAAGCTATAGTAATCAAAACAGTGTGGTAAAGGCACAAGACCAGACTCATAGATCAATGGAACAGAATAGAGAGCCCTGATATAAACCAATATAAGATTGTATATCAACTACACTTCAATTAAACAATAATAATAGATTGTCAAGTTGAAAAAAAAAAGGATGCAGTAATCCTAAATGCCACTGCAACAGAGAGGCACAGTTAGCAAAGGAGCAGAAAACATCTTTTGGATTTTGAAGTTTGATCATCACTGGTGTAGTGTTGATGATATTTGTAACAGTTTTGTGGGGCAGGGTACTCGAGGGCATAGACAGGCAAAAGTCACATTGGCAGGTTGTGGGGGAGGGCTGTTTCCAGAGAACTCTTGCAAAAAGTAATGTTAAAATGGGGCAGGAGGCATTGGGCAAGGTCCTTTGCAACCCAGGCTTAATTTAGATTGCAAGAGAATTGAGCATATTTGCAGGAGGACATAAAGGAACCTGAGAGGAGAAAAACTTAAGATACAAAAGAGGGAGCACATGAAAACCCAGGATCTCACTTCCTCATAATGGATCCTTCATTCAGTAACTTACAGCCAGCTGACAGCTCACAATGCAGAACATGAACAGTAAGGCCAATATGCTATCTCAATGCATTCTTCTCAAGGAACACATTTACTTTTTTTAGGACACACACACACACACATACACACACACCACACACACACCACACACACACACACACACACACAAACAAACATCAATGCCATGATGGTTATATCTAGTTTGGTGGAACTTGAGAGAAATTTTTATATACACTTTACTTACCTACATTTTCTAAAATTAACATGGATTTTAAGGGGAAAAAAAGTAACAATAAAATATTAAAAAGAAATTTACAATGCATTTTGTTTAAGACAATTTTAAATGAATAGCTGGCGTATTTATTGATAGCAACTGATGCTTTTGACCCCCTAGCTCAGGCGCCTCTGCACCGTGGGAACAGGCAGAGAGCACCCCCAAAGCCGGAAACAGGTATGCATTGTGCAATGTACCCCAGGCTGAGATAAACAGAAGGAATCCTTCCTTGGACTAGTTTGGCATGCATCCAGGCTCCTGTCAGTCCAGGAGATGGGAGACGGCTCCTGAATGAAGCCCACGGGCCCTTCGCCCTTGGTTTTCAGGGACCTACTTAAAAAGCCTGAAGAAACAGATTGCTGCTCAGAGGCTCATTATCAAGAGAAAGCCGCTAAAACCAGTTGAAGAGAAACAGTATTTGTTGCCACGGACAAAAATATCCAGTGGGGGTTCTCAGGGAAGCAGGGAAGGCAGTTGAGGGGACACTGACAAATGGTTTTCTTGTGTGGCTTGGACTTGCCTTTGATGATGAAGCAATAAGACAACAATGAACTTTAAAGTCTTGAAGTCTAGCTGATTAAATAAAATATAAAATTCTCATTCCCACCTCCTCCCCCATGCTGTTTATAGCCTCTCCTACCGCTCCTGGTATTTCATATCTTCCATCCCATCTTGTCTTTACCACCCCCGACCCGCTCCATTCTGTTTTTGAACACTCTATTCTTGTCAAGCGCTACAATCTGAGTTCTCCTCTTCATACACAACGCTCTCTGTTTTCCTCTAAACATCACATTTCCCCACCATTTCCTTTCTTTTCCTTTTTCAAATTCAGTTTCATACTCCCAATCACAGCATTTTCTCTTATCAGACTCCCAGTCTTCTCCCTGGTAAGTTGCATGCTGCCCCTCTGACCCCACAATCTCAAGCTTTTCCCTAGTTTGTGTTCTTTGTCTGTTTCCCTTCAACTCTCAGTGACATCACACTTGGCGAGCATGCAGCTGCCCCCGAAACAGAGGTGCTTGCCCCAGTTCAGCAGAAATCCATTGAGCACCTAATAAATATTAGGCATGTATGAAGGGATATCAAAAATGACTAATGCATGTTAACTCCTGCCTTCACAGAGTTATGGACATAGGTTAACAAGTAATTCCCATGAAGCATGGTAAGGGCGACAGCAGGAATATGTATTCCTGCAGTGGTACAGAAGCTAAAAGTAGATTGCACGTAACTGTCAATAAAGTAGCACTGAATTTAACCCAGTACCTGCTTTTATATTTGACATTCCATATGATATTTTGTCTAGCCCCATTTTTTAACCTCAATCCTATAGTTAAAAAGGCTTCAACTGCTGCTGTGAGCTTTTGGGAAGAAGGCTGGTGTCCAACCTCTTTCACCTCTGTACTAAGATCCAGGTACCTGTTCCCTTCTTTCTCTCTCCATTTCTAATTTCTTCCTGAGTCTTGGGTTTCACTTCTCTGCACACTAAGGTTCAGTACAGCAGCAAACAGAGCGCTGACTGACAAAGTACAAGGGAACACAGGTAACTAGCGTAAAGAAGGGGCAGTAGGCTATAATTAACTCCACCCACCCAGGAGGCACACAAATAGTACTCAGGTAATTCAATACTTTGGTCCAACTTAGACCAGTGGTTCTCAAATGTCCATGTGCATCAGAGTCACCTGGATGGGTTAAAAAATAATTATAAAAAACACAGGTTATTGGGCACCTGTCTCAGAGGTTCTAATTCAGTAACTTTGAATTGGGGCTTAAGAACATGCATTTCTATCAAGTTCCCAGGTGATGTGATGCTTCTGGTCCAGGGATATTGAAACAAAGATATGCAATAAACTAATTTCTCAAATTGAGCAGCATATAGAATCTTTTTGTTGTTTTTCTGTATTGTTAGTAGCAACAGGGCACATCCATGATATCTCAACATATGCCAAGCAACGGGAATGCCTAGTGTGTTCCCAGCCCTCGCAGGATCTACTGCCACTCCAATTTTTTATCATCTACTACAGTGAATCTATAAGGTAGAATTCCCCATCCTTTGTTAAAATCTTTGTTTCTTTTCTAAATCCCTGATATAGGTTTGCTCTCTGACCCTTCCTAGGAAAGTTTTCCCCATAGGAGTTTAATGTAGAAAATGTTGAAAGTTCTGTTTGTTTCGTTGGTTGTCTCCAAATAAACTGGAGTTGTATTTAAGTCTGGAAGCCATTGAGTCTGGGGGGAAAGCTTCACAGATGTTTGGTGAATTTCCAAAGAGAGAATTAGTATATACTCCAAGAGCAGAGTGAAACAGAATGTGTGCTTGTTTCTTTTCTTTGTTAGCACAAAAATAGATTTGTGTTTATTTGCTGGAAAAAAATTTCTAGCATGATTAAAAGGTTCAGACATTAAGTGGTACATTTTGAAAGTGCTGCATAGCTATATGGCTTCCATTAACATCTGTGGGAGTTAAATCCTCCGCATTGCTATGAAAACGCAATCTACTCAGAGGCCAAGAATATTTCTGGGCCGTGGAACAAAATGAAAACATTAGCAGAGAAATAAAACACCAGTGAGCCTTCTCTGAGTTCCATGATCTCTCTCTTAGGCGACTCTACCTATGACCTCTACCTGCTCATGTTAATGGGAATTTCTCTGCAGCCCAACTTAGATTATAAACATGTCACCATTTCACATTCAGTTCCCATCAAGAAATGCTATGTACCAATCTCTCTCTTGAAGATAAATGACTTTCATTAGAAATGAAGGGCTTTGGAGAGAACTACAATAAGTTTAGGTATTTCCCAAGCTCACTATGCCACATTTTTGTTTAACACTTAGAGAAGACACTTTGGGAGATGTTGTCATGGGATAATATAAGACTGGACCAAAGCCAGGCAAGCAATCAAGGACAGGAGACACACACTGGTGGGTAAGGCATTAAGTCAAAGACCAGTCAAACCTCTTCATTCTGCACTGAATAATTTATATAATCATTCTGCTGCTAACACTATTTTCAATTTTCAGAAGAAATGTATAAACAAACTAGTTATGAAATAATTTATCACAGTGAAAAAGAAACGTTAACAATCTAAAATTATTTGAAAGATGGAAGGAGAAAGGAGATGGGGAAGAGGATGTCGATTTCTTCACTTTAGGTAGTACTAAGTTCAACAGGTGAAGTCTTAAAAATTGAAGTATATCATTTAAAGCGATGAAGGTAATTTCTAGAAGGATCAAAAAATTTTAAATATCATAAAAATTTGGAGTCCAGGAAAATGGAAGGGAGTATAAGTAAATCCACTTTCAAGGAAGGTAGCAATAAATACTTCTTAAATCTGATATATAAAGAATATGTTTAAGAGTATGGGAAGCACTACGAATCCATATAAAAACTTCATCCAGACTGAAAAGTTTTATGGCTTTTGACACATTGTACCAAATCCAAAACAGCTGAAACATATCTGTTTAGGTGTATTACTTCTTTATCTGGATGAAGTTTTATGTCTTAGGCAGCCATAAATAAGACCAGGGACCACAATTCAAGAACCACTTCTCTAGGACAAGGGCCAGTTCTGGAATCCACAGAGCTGGGCCTGTACTTCTAGAGCAGTTGCTCCTAGCTGAATGAGGGAAGAGGCAGAGGTAAAGGCAGATCCTAATACCCACTTAGCTCTAAACGAACTCCATAAAAGCCAATCCTGCTTGCTCTTCACTGCCATTTCCACCTAAATTTATCTACTTTCTACAGCCAAAACCCAACAGGTAATGATTTGAACAGATGGAAAGAAAGCATTCAAAGCAACAAAACTGATTTCGGGTGTCTGATACCATGTTCACAGCTTCACATTCCACATGGAAGCCAAGACAAATGTCATCCGGAAAGGTTCTCCTGTGGGAGAAGAAAATGAAGAATAAACTGAAATACAGCTAATACTGCTAGTAAGCCAGCTTGTCCTGATGCCAAAGATGACCTGGATGTGACGGGGGATGTGAGCAATAGAAGCAGCAGCGCAACAGGTACGGTTTGAGAAGCACTGCAGGGACACATGGGAAGGAGGCCACAGCAGTCTGTGTGCCCACGGGAATCACATGGACGCAGTCCATCACAAAGAATGCTCCTCTTAAATATGTCATCACTCCCCACTTCACCCCAGAAATATATTATATCTTTCACATTTGCTAAACACAGAACTTTAAAACGCTCTCAACAAATTTTATATTGCAAGTATACAGCTACAATATTTGACCAAAAATAGGACTTTACTAAGCATATCCAACTTAAAAATCACAGTTCAGAAATGGATAATCACCCTACAGTATGGGAGAATATATTTGTAAATGACATATCTGACAAGGGGTTAACATCCAAAATATATAAAAAACTCACATGCCTCAACACCCAAAAAGCAAATTACTCTATTAAAAAATGGGCAGAGGATACGAATAGGCACTTCTGCAAAGAAGAAATTCAGATGGCCAACAGGTACATGAAAAGATGCCCCACACTGCTGATCATGAGGGAGATGCAACTTAAAACCACAATGAGATATCACCTCACACCAGTTAGGATGGCCAACACAGAAAAGACTAGGAACAACAAATGCTGGCAAGGATGCAGAGAAAGGGGAACCCTCCTACACTGCTGGTGGAAATGTAAATTAGTTCAACCATTGTGGAAAGCAATATGGAGGTTCCTCAAAAAACTAAAAATAGAAATAGAATTTGACCCACGAATTCCACTCCTAGGAATTTACCATAGAAAACAAGTTCTCAGATTCAAAAAGACATATGTACCCCTATGTTTACTGCAGCACTATTTACAATAGCCAAGATACAGAAGTAACCTAAGTGTCCATCAGTAGATGAATGGATAAAGAAGATGTGGTACATACATAAAATGGAATATTATTCAGCCATAAGAAGAAAACAAATCCTATCATTTGCAACAACATGGATGGAGCTAGAGGGTACTATGCTCAGTAAAATAAGCCAGGTGGAGAAAGACAAGGACCAAATGATTTATTTATAGAGTATAACAATGAAGCAAAACTGAAGGAACAAAACAGCAGCAGGCTCACAGACTCCAAGAAGGGACCAGCAGTTACCAAAAGGGAGGGGTGAGGGAGGGCGGGTGAGGAGGGAGGGAGAAGGGATTGAGGGGTATTATGATTAGTGCACATGGTGTGTGTGGGGTCACAGGGAAGACAGTGTAGCACAGAGAAGGCAAACAGTGACTCTGTGGCATCTTACTACACTGATGGGCAGTGACTGCATTGAGGTATGGGGGTTCTTGATAATATGGGTGAATGTAGTAACCACAATGTTTTTCATGTGAAACCTTCATAAGACTGTATATCAATAATACCTTAATTAAAAAAAAAAGAAGGGGCGTAGTGGAATACATATACATGTATGTCCTTTTATATGCTTAAAATATTTCTGGAAAGATATACAAAAGATGTTAGGATGGTTATCACTGAGGAGGAAAACTCAAGGAGATTAGTTTTTAAACATCTGTTTTAAAAATTATGAGCTATTTTTTATATTTATTTACTTTCCTTTTTTTCTTTTAAGAAATAAAGCTTACCTGAAGCCCCCCAAAAAAGAAATGGATAATCAGCAGAAGGCAGTTCATTCTTTCTTATTTCATAGCTAAGAAAGAATCTACAGATAACGGCACACAATCTGTCTGATTTGTAAATTCAAGTTAAATGTTTGGCTAACTGTAAGATGAAAGGGATTTCAATAAAGAGGTTTGGTGTGCACACAAGGCATAGAACATAGACATCACTTTTGGACTTCCTCATTCCCAAAAGGTTAGCACTTTTGACGTCTGTATAGGTGGGGCTTCAATAAAGTATCCTGCTTATGCTTACAGATGTCACTTTGTTTTATCCATTTCTCTTTACATAAAGTTCAAAATGTTGAATCAGCAGCCAGTATTGTGAAACAATGCCCAGTTAAGGGTGTTGTATGTGTGCCTGTGCCTCAATGAAGCATTAAATTAGATTTATGATGCTATTTATTACTACACAAGCAAAAAGCTGGCATTATAAACATTTTGAAAAATAGGGGAGTAGAGTCCCATATGTCATTCCCAGTACAACCAATCATTTTGATGTTGCTCATTCAACACTTTTACCATAAATGTATACACATATATATTTTTTTTTAGTTGGTATACCATATCCTGATTTTGCTTTTATATTATTTTTTCAGCAATTTCTGTTATTGGCCATTTTGGTTACTTGCTATCAATAGTTTGCTAATATACAGAATATTACTATAAACAATTTTTATACATGTAATTTCCCCCTTCTTTTCTGATTTCTTTCCTTTTGTTAGAGGCTTAGAAGCAAGTTTTCCTATTAAAATAGTAAAAGTATTAGAAGTTTTATGGCTTTTGACACATTGTACCAAACCCAACACAGCTGAAACATATCCATTTAGGTATATTACTTCGTTATCTGGATGAAATATGTTAATCTTTTAGAACATGAAGAACAGCCATAATATGACAATACTAGAGTTGCAATTCTTACATTCAAAAAATATTTATGGAGAATGTATACTTTTCTAGGCATTGCTCTGGGCCTTCACAGGGCTTACATTCTTGGAGAATCTGTCTTTAAAAAACATAAACCTCATATTCTTGATGAAAATGCCCTTTACTACTTTTACATCTCACCCTTTCTCTATAAAATACACTGGAGGCATGTTCATGGAAAGCTGTTTTCACAAACTACTCTCCCTTATTAAGCAGCAAGTTACTCTAGGAGCACAGCCCAAATTGAGAAATACATTAGGAAGTCTGAAAAACTGATTCAAAAAATAATAAAATCACTCAAGCAAATATGGAACCTTACTATATAACAGAGACAGCATTTGAAGTCAGTGGATTATTTATACTGATTGGGTCTAGAGTATTTGGTTGGCCGTTAGAAGAAAAAAAATGAAGGCAGGTCTCTTCCTCATTCTTTCCACCCAGTAAAATTCAGACTTCTTAAAAATAAGTGTATGAAATAAAACTATAAGACAACTAGTTGAAAACTTACATGACTATTTTAATAGTTTGAAGTAGGACATTCTAAGGAGGGAACAAAATCCAAAAGTCACAGGCACCAGACTTTATATACCAGTGTACAAACTTTTAATTTTATAAAATCTAACATTTCTATACAGCACACAAAAAATGTAAGGAACAAATATATGCAACTCACACAACAAAGGGCCGTCATCCATATAGCACAAAAAATCATTACAACTAAGGAAACCAATGAAAGATCACAGGCAAAGGACATAAAGACAGAATAAGAGAAGGAGATTCAAGATGTCGGCATGAGAGGTGACACAGAGAACTCCTCCCAAAACCACAAATAGTACAAAAATACAGTTAATTAATACAACTAACCCTAAAACAGCAAGAAGAAAGAAGGCTGAACCAGACTTCATACAGACCTCACAAACAGAGCAGACCTCAGGAAACAGGGTAATGTATGAAAGCTTTAATGCAGTGGGACCCAAGCCCTTCCCCGACCCGAGCTCAATGGCAGGAGGAAGACAAACGGACTGGGGGAGGGGGTGGGAGCCTGAGACTACTGAACACCTAGCTCTGGACATCTGCTTTGTGAGCAGAAACCTATAGTGTGTGGTGTTCTGGACGTTGGAAAGCTGAGACAGGTGGAGGGCCTGGAAGACTGATATTCCAGCCGTTTGTGAAGGAAGGGATCCACACCCGGCTGCTCTGTGTCAGAGGAGGGGCGGGCAGTCTGAGAGGCTTCCAAGCAGCAAGAGGGCTGCTGAAGGGGTGAGGTTTGCACAGAGCTTGCTGTGCGGGAGGAGGGAGAGCTGGACAAGGTTGTCTGGGCACACTCTGCCCACCTGGTTGGGAACTTTGAGGAGCTTCAGGTGCTCCATCCCCCTGGCTGCCTATTCGGCTCCAAAGCCCCCCACTGTGACACACAGCATGCCAAGCCTTCCTATTGGCTGGCAGGCACCTGCTCACAAACTGGCAGTCCCTGCACTGGCGTCAGGCCAGCCAGAGGGAGGCACCGCCTACAACAGCTAGAGACGCAAAGCACAGAGGCTTACACGTGTGTGCTTGGCCTACTGGCTCTGACACTGGAGACAGGCAGGGCAGACGGGAATCAGGAAACAGATTTTTCCTTCCCCCAGGCACCAGGTCGGCCCCCTACGAACACCAACCTCACTCTAGGGGCTGAGCAGCTCCAGAGACTGGAGTTTCTGCGCACTAGTGGGCACCACACAGAAATATGAAATGTCAAAAGAAGATGGTTCAGACCAAAATTTCACAAACCCCAGAAAAGGGGCAAATGAAATGGAACTCACTAATCTTCCTGAAAGAGTTCAAAACAAAAATTATAAACATGCTTATGGAGGTACACAAAAATATTCAAGAGCTCAGGAATGAATTTAAGGCAGAGATTCAATCATTAAGAAATTCCATATCTGAAATGAAACATACAAGGAAGGGATTTAAAAGCTGATTAGATGTAGTAGAAGAGACAGTAAATGGAATAGAAATTAGAGAAGAGCAATACAAAGAAGCTGAGGCACAGAGAGAAAAAAGAATCTCTAAGAATGAAAGAATATTGACAGAACAGTGTGACCAATCCAAGCGGAACAATATTCACATTATAGGGGTACCGGAAAAAGAAGAGAGAGAAAAAGGGATGGACATAAAGTGTTATTGAGGAGGTAATTGCTTAAAACTTACCCAATCTGGGGAAGGAGATCATCTCTCAAGCTGTGGAGGTACACAGATTTCCCAACACAAGGGACCCAAGGAAGACAACATGAAGACATATAATAATTAAAATGGCAAAGATTCAAGGATAAAGACAGACTTTACAAAGCAGCTACACAGAGAAAAAAGATCACATACAAATGAAAATCCATCAGGCTGTCATCAGACTTCTCAACAGAAACCTTACAGGACAGAATGGAGTGGCATGATATATTTAATGCAATGAAGCAGAAGGGCCTTAAACCAAGAATACTCTACCTGGCAAGGTTATCATTTAAATTTGAAGAAGGGACTAAACAATTTTCAGATAAGCAAAAGCTGAGAGAATTTACCTCCTACAAACCACCTCCACAGTGCATTTTGGAGGGACTCCTATAGATGGAAGTATTCCTAAGGCTAAATAGATGTCATCCAAGGACTAGACAAAGAGTACAGAATATGACTCATAACATACAAAGAATGGAGGAGGAAGAAAAAGGAGGAAAAAAAAAAAGCTTTAGGTTGTGTTTGTAATAGCATACAAAGTGAGTTAAATTAGACTGCTAGATAGTATAAGGAAATTGCCCTTGAACCTTTGGTAACCACTAATCTAAAGCCTGCAATGCCAATAAGTACATACCTATCGATAATCACCCTAAATGTAAATGGTCTGAATGCACCAATCAAAAGACATAGAGTTGCTGAATGGATAAAAAAACCAAGACCCATCTAAATGCTGCCTATAAGTGACTCACTTCTAACCCAAAGACATACAAAGACTGAAAGGAAAGGGATGGAAAGAGATATTTCATGCAACTAATAGAAAATGCAGGAGTTGCAGTACTTGTATCAGACAAAATAGACTTCAAAACAAAGAAAGTCACAAGAGACAAAGAAGGACATTACATAATGATAAAGGGTCAGTCCAACAAGAGGATATAACTATTATAAATATCTATGCACCCAAACAGGATCACCTACATATGTGAAACAAATACTAACAGAATTAAAGGGGGAAATAGAATGCAATGCATTCATTTTAGGAAACTTCAACACACCACTCACTGCAAAGGACAGATCAACCAGACAGAAAATAAATAAAGAGACCAAGGCACTAAACAACATACTAGAACAGATGGAACTAACAGACATCTACAGAACACTCCATCCAAAAGCAACAGGATACACGCTCTTCTCAAGTGCACATGGAACATTTTCAAGAATAGATCATATACTAGGCCACAAATGGACCTTAGTAAACTCAAAAATATTGAAATTGTACCAACCAGCTTCTCAGATCACAAAGGTATGAAACTAGAAATAAATGACACAAAGAAAATGAAAAAGCCCACAAACATGGAGGCTAAATACATGCTTCTAAATAATCAATGTATCAATGACCAAATAAAAAGAGAGATCAAGCAATATATGGAGACAAATGACAACAATAATTCAACACCACAAAATCTGTGGGATGCAGCGAAGGCCATGCTTATTGGGAAATATATTGCAATACAGGCCTACCTCAGGAAAGAAGAACAATCCCAAATGAACAGTCTAAACTCACAATTAATGAAACTAGAAAAGGAAGAACAAATGAGGTCAAAAGTCAGTAGGAGGAGGGACATAATAAAGATTAAAGCAGAAATAAATAAAATTGAGAAGAATAAAACAATAGAAAGATTCATTGAAAGCAGGAGCTGGTTCTTCAAGAAAATAAACAAAATAGATAAACCCTTAGCCAGACTTATCAAGAAAAAAAAAGACAGTCTACACACATAAACAGAATCATAAAGGAGAAAGGAAAAATCACTATGGACACCACAGAAATACAAAGAATTATGAGAGAATACTATGAAAAAATATATGCTAACAAACTGGATAACCTGGAAGAAAAGGATAACTTTCTAGAAAAATACAACCTTCCAAGGCTGACCTAGAACGAAACAGAAAATCTCAACAGACCAATTACTAGCAAAGAAATTGAACTGGTAATCAAAAATGTACCTAAGAACAAAACCCCTGCAACAGATGGTTTCACTGCTGAATTTTATCAAACATTGAGTGAAGACCTAATACCCATCCTCCTTAAAGTTTTCCAAAAGGTAGAAGATGAGGGAATACTCCCAAATGCATTCTATAAGGCCAACATCACTCTAATACCAAAAACAGGCAAAGACACCACAAAAAAATAAAATTACAGACCAATATCCCTGATGAACATAGATGCAAAAATATTCAACAAAATATTAGCAAACTGAATTCAGAAATACATAAAAAAGATCATCCATCATGATGAAGTGGAATTCATCCCTGGGATGCAAGGATGGTACAACATTAAAAAATCCATCAACATCATCCACTACATCAACAAAAGGAAGAACAAAAACCACATGATCATATCCATAGATGCTGAAAAAGCATTTGACAAAATTCAACATCCATTCATGATAAAAACTCTCAAGAAAATGGATATAGATGGCAAGTACCTCAAAAAAATAAAGGCCATATATGACAAACCCACAGTCAACATTATACTTAACAGCGAGAAGCTGAAAGCTTTTCCTTTAAGATTGGGAACACGACAAGGATGCCTACTCTCCCCACTTTTATTCAACATAGTTCTGGAGGTCCTAGCCACAGCAATCAGACAACACAAAGAAGTAAAAGGCATCCAGATTGGTAAGGAAGAAGTCAAACTGTCCCTGTTTGCAGATGACATGATAGTATACATAAAAAACCCTAAAGAATCCACTCCAAAACTATTAGAACTAATATCTGAATTCAGCAAAGTTGTGTGATACAAAATTAATACATAGAAATCCGTTGCATTCCTATACACTAACGGTGAACTACCAGAAAGAGAAATCAGGAAAACAACTCCATTCACAATCACATCAAAAAGAATAAAATACCTAGGAATAAACCTAACCAAGGAAGTGAAAGACCTATACTCTGAAAACTGCAAGATACTCATGAGACATATTAAAGAATATACCAATAAATGGAAACACATCCCGTGCTCATGGGTAGGAAGAATTAATATTGTCAAAATGGCCATCCTGCCTAAAGCAATCTACAGATTCCGTGCAATCCCAATCAAAATGCCTACAGCAATTCTTCAATGAACTAGAGCAAATAGTTCCAAAATTTATATGGAATGACAAAAGACCCCGAATAGCCAAAGAAATCCTGAGAAGGAAGAATAAACCAGGGGGAATTATGCTCCCTGACTTCAAGCTCTACTACAAAGCTACAGTTATCAAGACAATTTGGTACTGGCACAAGAACAGACCCATTGACCAGTGGAATAGAATTGAGAGTCCGGGTATAAACCCAAGTATATATGGTCAATTAATATATGATAAAGGAGCCATGGATATACAACAGGGAAATGACAGCCTCTTCAGCAGCTGGTGTTGGAAAAACTGGACAGCTATGTGTAAGAGAATGAAACTGGATTATTGTCTAACCCCATACACAAAAGTAAACTCAAAATGCATCAAAGACCTGAATGTAAGTCATGAAATGATAAAATCCTTAGAAAAAAATATAGGCAAAAATCTCCTGGACCTAAACATGAGCAATTCTTCATGAACATATCTCCCCAGGCAAGGGAAACAAAAGCAAAAATGAACAAATGGGACTATATCAAACTAAAAACCTTCTGTACAGCAACGGACACCATCAGTAGAACAAAAAGACATCCTACAGTATGGGAGAATATATTCATAAATGACATATCCGATAAGGGGTTGACATCCAAAATATATAAAGAGTTCACACACCTCAACAAAAAACAAATAAGCCAATTAAAAAATGGGCAGAGGATATGAACAGACACTTCTCCAAAGAAGAAATTCAGATGGCTAAGACACATGAAAAGATGCTCCACATCGCTAATCATCAGAGAAATGCAAATTAAAACCACAATGAGATATCACCTCACACCAGTTAGGATGGCCGAAATCCAAAAGACAAACAACAACAAATGTTGACGAGGATGTGGAGAAAGGGGAACCCTCCTATACTGCTGGTGGGAATGTAAACAAGTTCAACCATTGTGGAAAGCAGTAGGGAAGTTCCTCAAAAAACTCAAATTAGAAATACCATTTGATCCAGGAATTCCACTCCTAGGAATTTACCCTAGGAATGCAGCAGCCCAATTTGAAAAAGACATATGCACCCCTATGTTTATTGCAGCACTACTTACAATAGCCAAGAAATGGAAGCAACCTAAGTGTCCATCAGTAGATGAATGGATAAAGAAGAAGTGGTACATACACACAATGGAATATTATTCAGCCGTAAGAAGAAAACAAATCCTACTGCTTGCAACAACATGGATGGAGCTAGAGGGTATTATGCTCAGTGAAATAAGCCAGGCGGAGAAAGTCAAGTATCAAATGATTTCACTCATCTGTGGAGTATAAGAACAAAGGAAAAAACTGAAGGAACAAAACAGCAGCAGACTCACAGAACCCAAGAATGGACTAACAGTTACCAAAGGGAAAGGGACTGGGGAGGAAGGGTGGGAAGGGAGGGATAAGGGGGAAAAAGGGGCATTATGATTAGCACATGTAATTCAGTGGTGGGGGGGGAATGGGGAAGGCAGTATTTATAGAGAAGACAAGTAATGATTGTATAGCATCTTAGTATGCTGATGGACAGTGTCTGTAGTGGGGTATGTGGGGGAGAACTTGATAATATGGGGTCTAGTAACCATACTGTTGTTCAAGTGATTGTACATTAATGATACCAAAAAAAAAGACAAAATAAGCATATGAAAAAATACCCAAACTTATAAATATTTAAATAAGCACAAATAATATTATTTTGCCTACTAAATTGGTAGAAATTAAGAATATGGATAAACACCCATTGTTGAGGAAGAACAGGAGAAATATTATTATACATTATTAGACAATGTATAGATACATCTATTTAGGGGGGATTTAGCAATTATTGTTCCAACTTTACATGTAAATAACTACTCTCAGAAATGGAGAATGCATATGCAAATATGTATACATACAAATAAACACTTTCTATCTCTCACTCATTTACTGAGAGTAAGCTACACATGCCTCTTTGCCCTATGCTTATAATGACAGGCTTTAATTTGCTGATTATGTAACACTTATTCTCCTAGAAAACAATAGCGGGTTGAATTAGAGAAAATGTATGTTCTGACCCTCGCTGATCTCACCCTTTACCCAACCACTATTACATCATATCACTTAGGCCGTGATATTCTATCTTTTACTGTTTAGTAATGATTTCATACAAAGACTCTTTTAAGTGACTTGGGACCATCTATTATTTTTTTTTTAGTTTCTACCCAGTGCCTAATGCAGTACTATACACACTAGATACATGTTTACTGAATGAATTTGCATACTAGCAGGTGTTCAAAAGCCTCATAGATTTAAAACATAGCTATTTACAGAGTGTTCTATGATTATAAACAGTAGACAAAAAGACTGTATACTTACTCTGTTTACCTTACCTCTTGTTGAGAAGGTTTTTTGTGAATTTTTGTTTTTTAAGAGAACATTAGCTTTGGTTAACTCTGTATGCTGAAAAGGTTAATTTTCCTAGCATGAGAAGATACAGAAATAATAGGGGTTTCTACCTTTTGCTTTTGTATTTGTTTTCTTCCTTGACCATGAGCTCCTCAGAGTGGGATATCTTGTCTAATTCTCAGAGTATGTGTCCAGAAACTTGGGTCAAATCCCAAGACAGGTATGTGCTGTGTGGTGTTGGGCAAGTTACCTAAGATCTCTGAGCCCCTATTCCCTCATCTGTAAGGCAGAAGTAAAAACATTCTACAGGGTTATTGTAAGGATAAAATAACTGAAATCCGTCAAAGTGCCTGACAATAAATAGTGAATAAATAAATGAATGAATAAGTACCACATAGGGGAATTGGTACTATTATAAATCAATTCCTTTTGCTTCACAAGATCTGCAATGATGAAAAAAGGTATAGCTTAAACTGTGGTTGTCACACTTTACTGTGCATCAGAATTTTCTTGTTAAAACATAGATTGCTGAGACTCACCCCTGAATTTCTGATTTAGTGGGTGTGGGGCTGAAAATTCTTATTTTCATCAAGTCCCAGGTGATGATGATTCTGCTGGCTTGGGGACCAAGCTTTGAGAACCACTGCCTTAAATATTTAATGTGTGACTGCTTTGAAACACAGCTTCTTTTAACCTAAGTGAACAATGGGCTCTGAGGTTTCAGGTGTGCCTTTGAACTTGTAAGCAAGTGCTCTTCCTTCAGCCCCTTCTTCACCACCGTGCTGTGCTGTGCATGTTTCCCTTGCACTGGAGGCGTCAGTCAGGAAAAAGCTTTGTTTCCTGCAGTGATTTAGGTTTTTATATTCTTTTTAGCCTCATTGGCAACAGAGCAAGCATGGACTACAAATTCTATGAAGGGCAAAAGGGGACTCCTCTATCTTGCTTTCTGCTATTCCTTAAGCAAACTCTCCCGTATTAAGTCTTCGTCACCATAGCTAGTTCATTCTGAGTCTGGGTGGTACAGGAATCCTGGATCCTCTGGTTTTAATTATTCATGTACTTGTCTTATCTGCTGGATGAAAGTCCCAGAAGTAGCCAAAAGAGCACCTGACTGCTTCAGGAAGTATTGGCATTTGATGACCCACAATGCCTGGTACAGTGTGACAGGCATACGGTAAGTTCTCAATAACTGCATGGTGAGTAAAAAGGAACATGGATAATGCTAAAAGATCAGCTAAAAGATCCTTTATTATTTCTAAAGACGGAAGGGATGCCAAAGCAAAGTGCCCATCTCCCAAACACATTTACAGCTCTCTACCGCCATTTCAGTCTCCCTCGCATGAACTGGTTTCTGAAGAAGCCTTACTTCGGGACTGAGTAAGTGATGACAATATGGGCTCATGAGAAAAACACAATAAGGGGATAACGCCAGTACAACTTAGCTGAGCAACAGTTGCCTTAAGGAGAGAAATGCAGAACATTTTTGGTACAAACTGTTTGGTGTTACACTTGGCCTTTTATGTGCTAGTTGAACTTCAACCTTTCATTTAACTTGTGAGCTCATGAATTCAATCAAAGAAATCAGAAAAAGATCTCTTTCAGCAAGACATCTACACACACAGTCTGAATGCTGGATTTCATCAACTTCTGGAGAAAGAAATACAAAGACATCATGTGTTACAGCTCTGGCAGGCAATTCAAAACTGAAGGAAATATCTTTAAGTTCTCATGAAAACAGTAAGCAAAGATTAGTTAGGGATAACTGTTTGATGCTGAGGAAGATGAGTGTTTAATAAACAAATTCATGAAATATTTAGTGCATCTAAAATCTACCCCCCCAAGAAACATTTTTTTAAACACACAAAATACTTCAAAATATATGAAAATTTTAATCTTCTTCACATACAATCAGTTCTTCACATAAATCTGGACTCAAAATAACTCAGATTCTTTGGATACAAATAATACACTTTATTTGCTAAAAGTTCATGTAAAACTTAATTCTTTCTAAGTACAAAGAAAAGAAAGGAGAAAATATAGAAATTGTAGCAATCATTAGAAAAAGAACTAGAATGAATTTAGAAGTAGGGACTCCCACCCCCTCTATTTTCCTTTCTAATAGGCATAAATAATCAGGGGGAAAAAAAAAAGCAACATGGGTCTCTGGACAAGTCACATCTCTCAGGGTTAAGTGCAGAACAAGTGACAAGACAAGAAAATAACACAAATAAAAAAAAAGACAAGAAATCAATACAGTTTATATGCATTTTCTTGGAACAAATGGAGTAGGGCACAATGGTGCTCACAGTACATTCCTAATAACTAACATTGTCTATTATTTACATTTTTTCAGATTGATTGAAAACCATCTTGCTGGCCACATTTATTCAGCATTCACTATGTGTAGCCACTATACTGGGGGAGAGTCAAAGACTGATAATGATAATGCCTTGCCTTTGATTTTAAGTAATTTATAATCCAGTAGGGGAGATAAAACAATGCACACAAGTATCTGTAATATAATATGCACATAGTAAATATCCAGTAAATGTAGGCTAATTAATTATGGAGCTTAGGTGGTAGCTAAAGGTTCTAGCTTTGAGAAGAGACTGAATAGGTATGGAGGGAGCTAATTAGGGAGGGCTCAGTTTAAAGGAACAGAGCATAAGAAAAGAGCTAAAGCTTTAGATGTGGTCAAAAACGTTAGAGAATGAAAAGATTTTCACTATACCATGAGCAAACAATATGGGGCCTTCTAACTCTTGGTATGTTACAAAGGAGGGAAGATAGTAAGATATTAAGTAATTTGTAGAAGCTGTTCTAAACGTGTCTGAGTAGATGAAACAGGGCCCTTAGGAAGCTCAGGCCAATCCTCTCAATCCTACTTCTCCAGGAAAGAGAATTTAAGAATCTAACCCAGGCTATCTAAAGCCCCAGCTCCTATCTCTAAAGGAAAAGCAGCTGTGGAATGCTACAAATATAACTGTTATCACAAGAAAATGGAAAGGGGAA
Organism: Smutsia gigantea; assembly: GCA_032199065.1. Lineage (NCBI taxonomy): Eukaryota > Metazoa > Chordata > Mammalia > Pholidota > Manidae > Smutsia > Smutsia gigantea. Next base: position 44,927 of record JAVSCE010012020.1, on the reverse strand, counting down.
AAATGTTGGAGGAACAGAAAGAGGAGAAACATTACAATGTAAGCAATTGAGGTCAGTGATCAAGAAGGGTCTCATGGACAACAGAAGTGCTGGAAAAGCTGAGCTGGGTTCCTTGGGGTCCTTGTAGTTGCAGAAGCCCCTTCCTCACCAGCTGGGAGAAGATAACGATGCTGCTGCCTGACCTGTGAGTCCCTGGTCCCTGTGCCCTTCTGTACTTCCCAGGCCACTGACCTGTGTTACAAGGAGAAAAGTTTAGCTCCAATTACTGAAGCTGCTTTATTGGCTTCACATAGAAAATCCCCCAAGTTGACTTTCTCAAAAGCAGACAATGCCATTCATAGGGCATAAATGTTACTTCTTCAAATGCTTTTCTTTTTAGAAACAATTAGAATTTAAACAGTGAAAGACACCAGGCTTCTTTCTCTTCAGTGGAAACCTCTAATCTAAAAGCTTCCCGCAGTGAACACGACCACAAACATTAGCTATAAAATGTTTGTTTAAAGCTTCAGACCCAGAAGATTTTTCTTTGGGGACAGTCACTCAGGATATACAGCAATGAGGGAGAAAGTCCTCGATTCCCCTTCTTTCACCATCCCCCACCCTCAAACCTGCCAATAACTGGTAAATAACTCCCAGATGCACACTAATGGCAGTCACCCAGAACGTACATCTGCTGCATTTCCCAGACTTGCTTTGACATATAACTGCCAAATATAGAATTATTCACTTCAGTGCTATCACAGACTGCTCTATCCAAGGGCAGGAGCATTTAGGAAGTTCCCTATTTGAAGAGAGGACATAAAAGACCTCTTGTTTGCATATTGTAGTCCAGGTAATCTTGCTAAAATATGCAAAAACTATACAGACCACGTCAAGGTGTTGGTTTTTAAATTGAACCTTATTATCTTGAGGTTTTAGCAGAAAACTGTATGGCTGATAAAGTGAAGAGGCAGCTAACTACAGTTCTGTAGAGATCAAGGTGAGTCACAGAAACTTAAGGGGGAATGGAGATTCAGTTAGGAAGGAGGCTGCTGCTCAGGTCAGCAGGGGCCCACAGAACAGCTTGGCGAGCATAGGAATGAAAAGGTGCATCCCTACTGCTTTAAAAAATGCTTTCTAATGAGGATTCTAAAACAAAAAGCTCAGATGCCAATGATTTAAAGGCAGCCAGAAATGCATTTAAAGTGAAAAATAATAATACTTTATAGGGGCACAATGGCAATTTATTTCTCATATGCATTTGAATTATGGATTAAAATAAGTAGCAAACTGAAAAAACTGAGCCCGAGTAAAAAGCCCTCCCACTTTTGCTAATAATAATAATAATGGCTACACTGAAAGTTGCCTTTGGACTTCATTTACACACCTACACAAACACAGAGGTGAGTGACCTGGCTGAAGGAAGAATCCACATTTAGACAAGTGCAGATTGTCTAATTACACAGTAACTGCAGGACTTAGAAGTTCAACTTAGCAAGCAGCTGTGCCAGTACAGCACCAGATCCCAGAATACTGTGGTCCGACATTGACTGATAAAATAATGGCCCTGAGAGCCCAGGTGAGAGCCTTCTTCCCATAATGTGCTTATTGAATAACCCTACAATCCTTTGGATCGCCTTCAATTCTTTCAATACTCATTTCTCACCTCCTTCCTTCTCTTCCTAAAAGAGAGAGGGTAGGATTGTCAACTAACAGAAAAAGTAAGTTTATAAACCATTTACTTTTTCATTCAACTAAAATTTCCAAGACTTGGGGAAGAGAAGTACAGTGTTGTTATATGTATACATGCACAGTGCCACTGAATTAGGCTTGTATTTAGCTTATATTGTGCTGGATTCTCTTGGTAGAGGGAAGAAGGAAAAGAGGGTGAAAAGGATGAGGAGAGAGAAAAAAGAGAATATGAATAAATTAATGAAAAACAGGCACTTAAATCCTTAAATTATTTAGTCCACATGGTTTCCTCATGACTATTATAGTATGAAGTGTCATAAGCCAGGATTGGAACACCAACTAATTACATTTCTATTTATTTCAATTTCTTTCAATATAAACTCCTTTGTAAAATTTTTTTGGTTTCCCTTGCCCAATATAGTTTCTTGGATTCTCATAATACTTACTGTGTATAGGATTTCTTGCCCCACAATTTTCCTTTTATCATTAATATTGCAGATTGATTAATACAAACTGAGACTACTCATGTGTGAGGGAGCTGTTTTGAGGATGCTATGTGTCCCTGGGCCATTTGGCCCACTGCACCCGGCTGAGCAGCCTGGGCAGAACTTGACCAGCTCCCATTCTAGCCTCTATGCCCCTGCATCGTCTGGGGAAAGATGGAAATCGGGAATATTCAACAACCACTGAAAGAATACAAGACAGACCACAGGGGAGATTTTTAGAATGAAGACCAATTCTAAAACAAAAGCTGCCTCAGAAACCTACAGTTTCATCCCATGAACCTTTGTAATCGTCTCTCAGGATTTTCCGGGGAGATCCCAGCCTGTTAATTCCTCCCAGTAGATGTCAGCAGGCAGGGCCAGGAGAGCCATGCGCGTCGTGGTCATCCTCAGTTCAGCCTGTCACCAGGCACGGAGTGGCAGTGCTTGGCTTATGCATCTCCACGCCCACGTGCACTCCATGATGTCATGGAGCCTGTGTTGTTTCTTGAAGAGTACTGTATACGATTTATCGCAATCTAATAATCAGCCCAGTTTTCAATTCTATCCCACTGTCTACAATCAGCTAGACTTGTCCAATGAATACTTTGTGAATTGTGAATTGTTCAATGATAGCAAAATAAAACATTGGGATTTAAGCCATTCTTTCCCTCCCTCCAGACTCATGACATATTTGCTAGAAGATATGTGAGAGAAGATGTGAGAAAAAAAAAATTTTTTTTTTTTGAGAAAAGTGACAGTGCTTCAAGCATTTTAGATACTAAGTGGTTCTCCAGGAATTATAGGTTTAAAGATGAGAGACGGAATATGCCTTCACTTACTTGAAAAATTGTTCTTACTCATAAATTGCCTTCGTTACTACTTCATTATACAAAAAAAAGCCAGACACTATTTTCAAATTCAATAGAAAATTGAATTTGACATTGTTTGGTAAATCCTTAATGAAAAATAACTAGAAGCAGTATTATTTTTTAATAACACTTTCCAAATAAACTGGAGTTAAGAACAGCAGTTAGGAAACTCTTTGCCATCATTTTTCCTGCAAATACCAGAAATAAAGAACATGAAACATAAAAATAGCTCCTTGCCCCAGTTCTTCTGGGCTCTTGCCTAGATACTGATTAAGAGAAGTGACTGAGATACAAGTTGGGTGTTAAATGTTAATTCTTTGCTTTTATCCTATTTTAAAGGAGTCTCCCACCCTCACCCCAGGCAAAATACTGTTGTATAAAAAGTAGAAACTTTTATTATAATACAAATTTATTTTATGCTTACGGATTTTTAAATTAAAAAGATACCCTTCCTTTTATATTAATTTTGAGATACTTATAGTTTCATGTTCTCTAAAGAGAGAATTCCACATCCAATATTTCTACTAAAGAAATAGCCCTGAATCTGATAATCCTCATAATTTTAGAACTGTAAGATCTTGTATTTTGTGGCTTGGTCTAAGAACAGATTTCAAATTAACCTATTAGGACTGTTTTTGGAATATAACTGTTTACTTAAAAAATTGGGACAAAGAAAAGAAGACTATAAATAAAAGAGAATATGCTACATGACTAATAATAGTTAATTCTGGGTGTTAAGACGGTTCACAATTAGTAGTTTTTTCTTTTTATAATCTGTATTCTTTATAATTTTCAATAATTATTTTGCAAACAAAACAATAAAAACAAAACCAACTATCTCCCCGAAAAGTTTAACGGAAAACAAATCTGGTCAAGAAGACAGTAACTTTGTTTTCCCCCCAAAGACATTAAAGAGGAAAAAATCAGTGACCAGATATTTTTATCCAAGTTTGGCTTTTGCAACACTGTAACAGCATGTTGAATCATGTCTTGATAGCACGTTCCCTCAGGGGCCTTTCCTGGCATAACTAGTTTATATGTGGGTTATTACTGCCCATGCTCTCAGGTAATAAGACTCTGCAATGGGCAAGGGTCTACAGCTTCATCCCATTTGGTGCCTGTGAGGCATTTGATGCTAAAGATACTTCACTCTAATCGAGGGGCAGGACAAGCCCGCTGAACGACTCTCAGAAGGCTTATCTCCTACATGCTCACAAAAGACCATAAAGTAGTAATAGTATAATATTTGTTTCCTCACAAATTACAGCTGCATTTTAAGACCTTTTCCAAGATTGCCTTCCAGGCTCCTTTCCTTCAGATGCCTACATTTAGTCAGGACCGTCTTGCCCTCGGATAACTTTAAAATAAGTTTAAACATTTGGGGGGAAAATTTGACCTGTAGGGTCCTTTTCATTTTTCGTTTCTCCTTCCTTTCTTCCCATGATGCCTTTCTCACACTCCCAGAAAGAACAAGAACAGAAACGAGGCATTTCAGAGGGCTTGTCAGGCAGTGCATTGTGGAGATCATCATATAAATGATTCTGGCATTGCCTGCCTTCAAAGACCTTACAGTCTAGTAACAGCAATAGATACAAAAAAAGTTCACAGGCAAGAATGAAATACATGCTGGGCTGCTTACGTGGGAGCCCAAGGAAGTAGCACTCAACAGAATGCACTTTCCAACAGAAATGACCTAATGGATGGTGAGCGCTGTAGTCTCCTTACAATTCTGGCTTACCCATCTTGAGTGTTACCCCAAAGTCACAGACTTCCCTGAGGATTTTATGCCCTCCTCAACTGTTAACCCCAGTTTTCACTGGGAACACATTCTTAGTTCATATATATAATTTATAGTTCTCTGAAATCATTTGAGAGTTGAGTACTCATGCTTCTGAGCATGTATTTATATGCTGGGCATGTATTTATATCCAGCATACATATACAGTCAGTGTTATTTCTACTGCCAACAGAAAGATCAGATGTCCAGAGATACCCTCTGGCTGCATGTTCCCAGTGGGCAAGGCATCTACTGGTTTGAGGAGAATAGCCACCCTAGTTCCTCTCTTGGGTACCCACGGCTCAGTTAACTGCCTATTGGAGCAGTCCCCTGAAGAAGCCCATTTACCCCCATGTCCAGGGGCTGGACGACAGAACATCTGTGCAGCAGCCCCAGCTAAATGCCCTGAGCACTACTGGATTGCCAGTCTTCCACTGGGAGACCCCAGGGGCAATCCCACCCAGCCTAATATCTCCAGTCACCTGGTGACTATCAAGCCCAAGTATCCCACTCCGTGCATTTGCTGATTGCCCTATTCTTTTTTTATTAAAGTATCATTAATATACAATCTTATGATAGTATCACATAAACAACATTATGGTTTCAACATTCACCCATATTAGCAAGTCCTGACCCCCTCTACTGCAGTCACTGCCCATCAGCACAGTAAGATGCTACAGAGTCACTATTTGTCTTCTCCATGCTATACTGCCTTCTCCGTGACCCACCTATATTGTGATCGCAAATTATAATGCCCCTTAATCCCTTTCTCCCTCCTCCCCTCCCACCCTCCCCCAGCCCCTTCCCTTTGGTAACCACTAGTCCCTTCTTGGAGTCTGTGAGTCTGCTGCTGTTTTATTCCTTCAGTTTTGCTTTGTTGTTATACTCCACAGATGAGTGAAGTCATTGATTGCCCTATTATTCTAACAGAAATGGGCTGTTTCCCTTCGCTACTTCTGTAATCCTTTCATGTGGGATCTGTTTTACTTCTAAACTTCACACACTTCAGAGGCTGGCAGAGGAAGTAGGGGTCCTTGCTCACTTTTGCAGCTTCCAAACCATTTCTCCTCCTTCCTCCTTCAAAAACCTAGACCCTCTGACGCCTCACACTATCTCCCACCAGCCTTCCTTGTTGCATTCATCTACTGCCGTCCTCATCACACCCCCTTCATCACTGAGGACGGCATCCCATGGCCGACATCTTTCTCCCATTACTGTCCCTGGCAGATGTCTTAGCAGCTTCAACATTCATGCACTTACTTCAAGGCTCTGGCCTCTCAGGACCTTGACCTCCCCCACTCTCCAGTCCTCTCAGAAACACATTCACAAAGTCATACACTGCACCATAGGACCAACAGTGTGTCGCCTCCAAAATGAACACTGTAAGCTTCTCAGTCATCCACCTCCACCTTGTCTCTCTTGGCTCACTTGCTGCAGTACTCCACTCCATAGGGGACTCCAAATCCACAGACATTCCCATTTTTTCACTATCCATCACCCCTATTTTGTCTTCAAATTCCTCATTAGCTTATACTCCATTATTCCATTTCCAGGCATTGCAACCACTCCTGTTATATATTATAGCCTCAGCATTTCGACCCCACCTTTCTGAAAAACCCTCTAGACATGTTTAAACAAATCCGGTTGCACCTGGATCTGACCAATTGAATAATCCCAGAGAAAACCACCTGACCTTGCAGACTGATTTGACTTCGAATTTGTTGCCAAAATCTTGAACGGACTCTTCATAGTGCCAGATGGTCTTATGAAACTTTCCTAGCAAATTTGCTTTCCTAGTGAAAAAAAACAATGATTTCACTCTCAATTACCTCTTCATTCTCCAAAACCTCCTTCAACCCACATTCTCAGTTGCCTCTTACTTCATGGAGAAAACAAATGCAATGGCATGAGTACCACATCATCTTCTGATCACCACTCCCAGCAACCTTCCTGAATCCATTCCAGGTACTCTGCTTTTTTCTGTTTCTGCAACAGAATTGGTGTCCCTGCTTTTACCTAAGGCCAACCGTACCATATAGGCACTGGCTCCCCTTTATCATTCAGAGCTTCTCTTAATTTCTTAGCTACTATTATTATACCCTCTCTGTTTTGCCTTGTCAATTTCTTCATCTCTACAACCTCCCTTTTATCAAGAAGACACTTTCCCATCCCTACCATGCTTCAAAACAAAATAACGCCTCTCCCTCGGCCCCACTTTTCCTTCAGCTATTACCTCATTTCTCTAAAACCCTTCACCATAAAATGCCTCAATATAATGTCCTTTCACTTCCTATCTCTTCTCTCTTTAAGTCAGTTAGTGAGATCTCCAGGAACCTACACCTAGCATGGGTGGCAACACCCTCCTTCATAAACCACTTTTCTTGCTAGACAATCATTGGGGTTTATCCGGGCTTCTAACCTATGTGTTGCTTCTCAGTCTCTTTTTGGTTCCTTCTTGTGGGTAAAACTGTAGTATTTCCAGAATCTCTCACCTGGCTTTAGTTCATCTGCATATCAATAGGTATTTCACGGGGTGGAGAGAAGTGGTTCATCTACATATCAAAAGTAATTACTTGGGCGAACTGAAGGCTTATCTGGACCAGAGAGGTTGGGCGGAGCTCTCTCCTGCTGCAGCCTGGTCAAGAGAGAGATGGGATGACTGCTTATAAGAAGTAAACAGGTTTCTTAACTTTATTTCTGCCTTTTACTAATTTCGGTTTTAGAGATATTTTGCCCTGGGATTTTCCCCCTGGAGTTACACTCCTCCTCTTCTAGATCTCTAAATATTGGGGTGCTCTAGAGCCCTGTGCTTGGTCATCCTCTGTTCTCTAGTTACCCCCTAAGTTGAGTTCCATTGATTAGAAATCACTCAGACACTTAAAGATGACTGTCTCATGTCTCAAGTTTGGACCTGTTGAGACAGGAACCATGGGTGTAGTCAGAGTAGGGTGAGGGCCTCTGGAAAAAGCAAGGCTATTTACAGTCAGAGCAATGTAACAATGTGCAAAGAAGTCCCTATCAGAACTCTGTGTAAAGCATTATGAAAAGTCAAGGTCACAATAATTCTCTAGGGTAAAGATACCAGACTAGAAATATAGACATCTTCAGTGAGATCAGTTAAAGCTCAAAAGGGCAGGAGCAACTTGTCCTGGAATGTTTGAGTGTTCCCCAAATAAAGAAGGGTATCTCATCATAACCCTTGACTTCACTGTAAACAGCCCTAGCAAACAGACAACAACCCAGCCCACCCTGGGGGCAGGGCAGGTGGTACAAATCCACACCCTAAGCCCTTTATCAGTTCCCCAAAATCCTCAACTGCCTATAAATCCCCTAGACAACGCACCACCTTGGGCTCTCTTGTCCCTCCTGGTGTGAGCCAGAAGCTGTGTCCTCTGACTTTCTCTCTCAATAAAAGCCTCTACCATGGCTCTCCTACCTCGGGTGTTTGCTAAGTTCATTCTTTGACTCTGCAAACAAGAACCCTGGCCTCACTGTGTCTGTCATACATGCATGTCTGACTGTCTTGCTAATGTAGCTTCAATGAGCTGGGAGCCGGCATATCAAGGTTCAATTTAACTCCACCCTCTACGGTTCTTTTCGGTTGACTTAACTCCTGAAACTATTTGCATAGAAACAATAAATTAACTGACTCTGAAAAAAGTCCAAAACACCTAGATTTTTTCAGAATCCAAGAAAACAGTTCTGATAATTACAGAGTTTTAAAACCTCAGGTTTAAATCTCATTGGGTCTGACACTCTGTGCTTGCATTTGCATGGAGTGGGGGCAGGGAAAGAGACAATTGCACCTCTGGACTTATTACTCTATTCACCTGTTTTGACCAAGAACTTAAGGAATTAAGTGCAGATCTACTTTTATTAGGAACAACTGGTTTATTCCAGGGAGCTGAACAAACTGGAGTACTCAGCTAAGAGGTCAAGAAACTTGGAGTGTGATATTTATTTCATTTTAATAAAGCAGGTGTGAAATATTTCTTACCATGGTGGGTAAAACTGTAATATTTCCAGAATCTCTTGCCTAGCTTTAGTGCATCTCCGTATCAGTAGGTGTTTCCAAGGGGTGGGGAGAAGTAGTACATCTCTGTACCAACAGGTGATTACAAGGGTGGGGGGAGTGAGGGCACATGGAGAGGTTGGGTGGGGTCCATTTTTACAGCCAGGTTGCGAGAGACACGGGCAAGCTGAGGTGGATGACTGCTTGTAAGCAATAAATGGGTTTCTCCTACTTTATTTCTCCCCTTGACTGATTTCAGCTTCAAAGGTAATTTGTCCTAGGCTGGAAACTTATTTTCCCCCAGTGTTGCACCACGTAAGGAGCAAATGAAGGGTACTATCTAAAATATTCCTTTCCTTTTTAGTGACAGGAAATCCAGGGAGTTAGGTAGCTGGATTTATAGAAGCTAAAATAAATCTTTTGGAAAATAACTGAATCTAATTTTTCAAGACACTTATCTAAAAAGAGAAACTCAGAATTACTTTTCTTAGTTTCTCCAATGATCTATTCACAAAAGAAAAAGGGAGTTGACATTTAGAGAGAGAAATACTTACTAAGATACTTTCTAAGAAAGATTAATGAAAATGAAAAATACCACATCTGTTTAAACTATTAAAGACAAACTATTAAAAACAAATTAAAAACAAAAGTCCAGATAGATTTATATTATCAATTAATACATTTTTAAACCTTGAGTCTTTAGCCTGAAAACTCTATATTCACATGCAGGCTTTTATCAACAAAAAGATGAGTGATACTGGACATAATCTAGAATCCAAAATACTGGATCAATTCTGGTTTTGAAATCTTTCTTCTGGGGCTTTCTTTTCTTTCTCAACTACCTAAGAAAGTTATTCAGTATTTCACAGAACTGATGTGTGGCCTTATCTTTTCTAATACATTTTCTACTTGACTCAATCAGAATTTTGTTACTAAAAATTATGCTACTTAGAAAAGTAGAATAATATAATAACATAAGTGAACTGCTCTTGGAAGTTTTCACATATATTTGTGATCTTTAGTAACAGTAATGTGATATATTATAATTTTTAACTCACTTCTTCAAAGTTTCTATGGTGAATGCTTTTTTAACTGGAATATTCAGAGAATGGAATTATGAATTTAATTTTTGGTTTAACTCAAGACTTTCCAGCATATACTCTTTTGTTTTGTCCTTGTTGTTGAAGACATTTCATAAATACATTAGCCCACTTGAATAAATATAGTTCAGCCACCTTATTCAGTAAGAAAGGAAATGGCAGAAGTTCAGAGACATGGATATTATTCATTGTAGTAGAATAAGGTATTGGGGGAAATTGAGATATATTCCAAGACATTATTCTGAAAACTCTATTTATGATATGTTCCTAATTATAGTTCATTTTGTCCTGATTTTCCATTCTTATGAACATAAAGAGAAAAGGGTCTGTTAATTCAGGTTTGTTGCTAAACATTTGGTTCTAGTCGGTAGAGGTTCCATGTATGCTAGGTACCTCATACAATTTTTTCTATTACCTAAAGCATATTTTTGTGAAATTTTTGCAAAAACTATATTTTCTGGTTATAATACAAACACACAGCATTGTTCAAAAACTTAAAGTAAAAACAATTACCACATAGAGATAATCATTGTCTACCATTTTGATGAAAAACATTTATGCATGCATAAAACAGCCTTGTAAACAGAGAGGATTATGCCTCACATACAAATAACCTACTTGATATACTCAGCAACATTTCTATACTATTAGGATATCCTATGTGATAATTTTTTATGCCTTCATAGTGTTCTTATCTATTTAACCCAACTCCTAGTGATGAGTTGGAATGCTTCCAAATTATACTATAAAACACAGCTGTTAAAATAAAACAAAACTTGTGTACAACTAAGGAAAACACCAACAAAACAAAAAGGTAATGAACTGAATGGGAGAATGTTGGCAAATGACACATTCAATAAGGGGCTGATACCCAAAATATATAAAGAACTCATCCAACTTTATAACAAAAAGAATCCAATTAAAAAAATGGGCAGAGGAACTGAATAGACATATTTCCAAAGATGACATAAAGATGTCCAATGGACACATGAAAAGATGTTCAATGTTACTGATCATCAGGGAAATGCAAATCAAAACCACAATGACATATCACATCACACCTGTTAGAATGGCCAGTATCAAAAAGACAAGAAGTAACAAGTGTTGGTGAAGATGGGGAAAAAAGGAGAGCCTCCTACACTGTTGGTGTGATTGTAAACTGGTACAGACAATATGGGAAACAATATGAAGGTTCCTCAAAATATTAAAAATAGAAATACTATATGATCTAGTAACTCCACTTCTGGATATTTAGCTGAAGAAAAAAAACACTAATGAAAAAAAGATATATGCAGCCCCCCCATGTTCACTGCAGCATTATTTACAATAGCCAAGATACAGAAGCAAACTAATGTCCATCAATAGATGAACAGATAAAGAAGATGTGGTATATATACATATACTATGGAATATTAGCCAGCAGGATTTTGGCACAAAGCTCCCCATCGTAACTTAATGAATACAAGCGGCCAGGGTTGTGGTTTCCCATTTCGTCAGGGGATGCCCACAGACAAGGATGGAATCCCAGGTGGAAGCAAGATTTCCTCATTCAGCAATTTCTGTTCACCTCCAGCAGCTTGCTATAGGCAATGTCCAGGGGATCCGCACAGCCCACACGTTGATTCACTCTTCCAGCAAACCCCGCTGAGCACTCTGTGTCAGGGGCCATAAGCGGGCTCCGGTCCTTGCCCAGAGAGCACACTCTGTCTGCTGAAGACGACTACAGGACCGGGTGGGTTCAAAGGAAAGACCTCTAAGAAATTCAGGAAAGTCTTCACACAAGAGACATGAGAGCTCGTCCTGGGAGGGTGAATGGCTGGGGTTACCGTGGGCAGACGTGGATTTGGTCTCTGCTCACCACGGAATAGCCCATCTCCCCTTCTTTTGCTACCTCCATAGTAGAAAAGCTAACTACTTCCTTTTCTAGCCTCCCTTGCAGCCAGAGAAGTCTAGAAGATGCAGGTCTGGCCAGTCAGATAGAAGTTGGCAAGGTGCTTCTGCAAATCCTTTATCTGGTAAAGGCACTGAAGTAGCTGGCCCCCCAAAATGCCTTCTTTTTATCCTGAAGGCAGATTGAAGGCACAGCAGTAGGCAACCACAGCGTGAGTGACATGCCTGCACCCGTGAATGAGCGCCAGCACCTAACCTTCAGGCTGCTTGCTTTGTGGGAAAAAGAAGCCTCTCTTCGCTTACTCCACTGTCAGCCAGACATACCACTATTTGTTGCTGAAGGCATTCCTAGCAGTACATTACTCCTCCAACCAAGATGGTCTCTGGGTAGAGGGAGGACTATCCATGGAGAATAAGGGACCGAGATAAGGCATAATAGGAAGGCCTGCATAGGTTCAGAACGTCTGACTTCAACAACCCCCTTATGCTCTCAACATATGGCCTTTCAAGCTCAGGAGGCATGGTGAGGTATACAGGACAAAGCTCTCCAATGTGCAAGACTGGACAGGGCACATGAGTGTGTTCTTATTAATAAAATATGTTGACACTATCTGATAATGTATTTGAAACACTATGGTTTCCTTAAGATGCACTAACTTCAAAAGTACCAGAAACAAAACAAACAAACCCAAGCAGGAATTACAGAACCAAAGAGTAAATATACTGTAGGAACCAAACGTGAGAGTGAAGAAGGCAGCACAACCAGGCAAAGGGAATATATGCATGTAATATCCTTTCTATAGCCTGTCTCCTTCTGGCAGAAGCATTAGAAGTTTATATGAAAATATAAGACCAATTTCTTTTTTTTCAAAGCTAACAGCCAAAGTGCTATCAGCCCACTGGAGTTAAAAGGAAGGAAGTTTTTTTTTTAATTTAAGAGAAAATAAAACAACAGCACCTAGATTATGTATCTTGGCCAACTGAACAGTCAAAAAGTAAGGGTATTCAAGGCTACTCCAGTGATCTAGAAATGATGTAAAAAGGTATCTCATGAGAAGAACTAATGTTAAAATATGCATATAATTTGTTAGAAAAAAAAGACAATGAATGTGCACATTATTGTCTAACAAATCAAATGGCCCAGTAAACTGTTTCCCAAGGTAATGAGAAAATAAGGCAATCATGTTTAAAATGGACAATTTATAAAATCATAAACAAATGGGGAGGAATCATGTATTTTGAGGAATATAATGAAAACAATGAAACACAAATACAGGGACATTTTCTATACTCCCAAAGGATGAGGGACAATATCCCAGCAGGTGCTGTTTTGTAGCTCTATTTCTCTGACAGCAAATAACCGAAAATCATTACATATTTGAGTGTGAAATAAATGTGTAAATTTCAAGGTCTGAGAAGCAGACCTTACAACCTAAGAAGACAATGGGTTGACGGATATTTACCACTATATCCCAGCATCTTGTACAGTGCCTGACAAATAGGTGTTAAAATATTTGTTTAAAAAAGGGAAAGAATAGAAGGAAAAAAGAAAATGGAAAACTCGCTGTATAAACAAGATGTTCTTTATAAAGGGCTTAGCTTTTTCAAGTCATAGGTATCATTCAATATAAAACACATGTAAGTTGCAAAATGATATAATGAGCTCAAAAACAATAGAGGACACATTCTTAAGAAGTAGACTGTAGATGAAAGCACTTGAAGACCACTCAAGTCACTCAAATTCTAGTCTCTATTCAATTAATCAAAACCAATATCTAGCATCATTTTCACCCAACAATTTTCAAATATTTGTTGTAGAATAAATCTTTAAGACATAGGGCGATCTGCTCTTAGAAGGGAAGATTGTATTATGCCATACTGAATGAGGTTATAAGCATTTATTACCACTTGTTAGGAACATTTCTCTCTTGGTTGCCTAATGTTTAAGAGATACTTTCTGTTGGCTAATAATAAGAAACTTATGTATGAAACTCTCAACCAAGGTTTAATCTGAAGTAAGCTCTTTTATGGAACTATAAGAAGGCATCAGAGATTTATTTAGCACTTCTGAAACACTTTACATTGACCATCCAGGAAATTTTCCCAACTATCACCTTGCAACAGGGATTATTGGTGTCCATGTTTTTTATAGATGAGCCAACAGGCTTCATGAGGTTAATTAATGAACCCCAGGTCACACAAGTTAGTAGGCGATGGAAATACAGGCATCTGGGACTCCGACTTCAGAGCTGACCCTTAACAGCAGTGAGGGTGATGATATAACTGTTGATGCTGCTAATTCCAAACACACAGTTGCTGGAACAACTTCACACCCACTTAAAGATGCACCAAACCTCAGATGCACCAAACCTCAGTTGTCCCTCTCCTGCCAAAGGCAAAATACTTATTTTTTAAGACCAAAGTATTGTATCACTGTACTTGAAAATTCTTTATCAAAAACCAACTGTTCTCTCCCCCTTTTTACCTTAGTGCTAAGGATTCTGCCACAAGAGGAAGCACTTTCGGCATCTCCTCCAGGCCTGTGGGACACTATCTAGACAGGGTTAGGTCTTGTGTATTGTATTTGAAATATTAAATATCTAGACAGGGTTGGATCTTTCTTCCCTGCTTTCATGACAGTTATGTACCTGAAATTGCCATATGCCCAAAGTTGTTCCTCTGGCAAAATAGGACAGTAGTTATTAAACTGTTTCACTCATTTGGTGCCAGAGAGAAAATGAATAGCTATTCTAACTGTATTCTGAGTGTATAGTTCAGAGATATCATCTTGGTTTTCTAATATAAATTATATGGAACCAACAAAATAGATGTATTCATTCACCTGGTTTAAACAAATTCTGGGAACAGTTATTCAAAGCAGGTTATTCTGTGGTCCTAACTTGGTCTTGTGTATTGTATTTGAAATATTAAATATCAGTACCTTCTGGGTTTCCACAACTGTAGTTCACTAATTAGGGAATTGGTTATTTAAAAACAGATCTTAGTTTTAATGTCTTATGTTGATACTGACTCAACCTCTTCATGTTCATGGCTTGTTACAGTAATATTAGAACCATGTGAACCGGACTTCCTAGTTACTACTGAACTGGAAGACAAGAATTGTTAAAAAAAAAAAATACATACAAGACAAAAAAAAATACATACGAGACAACTGTAGGAGACATGTGAGTTCTGTGAGCAGGCAATCCACAACTGAAAAATACAAATGCCTAACAAACATGAAAAAAAAGCTCATTTGCACTAATCATGTGTTGCAAAGTGAAACAAGAATGACATGAACTCTGTTCAACTGTGAAGTTAGCAAAGAAAAGAAAATGTTAACATTCACTGCTGGAGAGGCTGTAATGGGATCAACACATTGCAGAAATGTAAACTGGTTCAACTGGTATAGAAAGCAACTTGATGGCATGGTAATCATCAAGGCACGAAAATTTCCTTGAATCTCCAGTTTTAGTCCCATATAGAAGATATCCACAGGCACAGATACATACACACACACACACAATATTTATACTTTAAATATGGGCCCAAATACCACTCCTTTGTCTCAAAGCTTAAACTGTTCCCTGGAGAAACACAGTACCCTAAGGACTCAAGCTTGCCCGGCCCCAGGATGGTCACGTCCAGATGAGGACTTTCTATGCTCTGACATGTCCAAGGACAGAGGGAGGCAGGGAGACTATCACTCAGGATTCAAAATGACCTGGCAGCTTGACTGACCTTGAACGAATGATATGACTTCTTGGAAATGAGAATATCCTTTTTCACAGTTACAAGGACCAAATGTGATAATGTATATGAAAGTCCTTTGTAAATAAATCAATACACATCTTTTGAGATCTCAGAACCTTTATTTTTTCATCATTTCTCTCTTCAGTGTCCTCAGATGTCCCTCTCAAAGCACTCTAGTATCCTATCACTTCATCCAGTGGATTAATGTGCTCTAACATCATTTTTATTCTTACTAAATTTACATACTTATGTTACTGTATGGACACAGTATCTTACCCTCCAGGGTAAGGACAACCCCCCACGCCCCACTACTCACCCTGGCCAATGCTGTTCTGAGACAGTAACATTATTAAAATTTTCCATTACACTCAAGTTAACTGAGGCAGAAATACCATAATCATGAAGTCTTCAGGGAGAGACGAGCGAGCATTAGAGCTTTGGACTCAGGATAGATGTCTATTATTTAGAAAGATGGCACATACTGCCTTATATAACTGTTCCTTCCAAAGGGGAGCTTGGCGTGACATCTGACTGAGACTTGCTCCTAAAAGAGTGTATTTAAATTTTTCATTAGCCTGCCTTTATAAAAAATTGAAAACAGAATATGCTCCAAGTGGGGTAACAGTTTGCTAAAAAGAAGATTAGAACTTACATTTTTAAACATCTTTTTTGGACTTCATGCTTTCTATGCCTAAAATGTCAAGCAAGTATTTGGATTTGAAATTAGGGAAAGAAAAGATGAATTCTTCCTCTAGCCCGAGAAGGAGGTTTTTCCCTTTTACATGCCATGGAATGGCAATTTCCCATTATTAAAAGCTTTTGTCCCTTCTGGCAATGAAGAAAAATGTGCTAAAATGACAATGGGTGACTCTCTTCTGGACTGAGCGTCAACACACTGGAAAAATGCCTTCTGTTTTCCTCCTCAAGGTGGTCAGGCTGGGGAGGTGACAGAAAGCGAACTACCAAGCCGGGAGCCCGTTCATTTCCCTCTGCTGCACTGCAGAGCCTTTCCGGCCCAAGTCCCATGTCCTCAGTGACATTTAAGTACAGAAGGCGAGCTTCCCCTTTAAAAGGGATGCAGCAATCCAAAGAGCAGATGAGGAGATCCATCACTTTTAGAAATTAAATATGACCCTGTCGGTCTCCAATATTAAAATGTTTCAGTCCTGGGTGTTTGGGCTGAGGGGTGGGGATTCTGTATCTCGGAAGCTGGGAGCCTGTTGTGAATGCAGATGGAAATTTTATGGCTTGCCTAATGCTTGTCTATTTTAATAAAGAGAGTAAATAACAACAGCAGCACGATTTCATTCTATACTCCATGTGCTGCAATATTGAAATAATGGTAGTCTTCTATCCTGGAATCTTTTTGCCCTCTGCATTGTTCAGTTTACTCCACCCTGACTCTGAATTTTATTTATCAGGAAGAGCACGTTAGCTAAAAGGAGGGAAGGGAAAACCTCTAGGGGCAATATAGAATGCCACACACACTCCCTCCCTCCCTCCCTTTCTCTCCAAAGAGAGAACAGAAGTACTCTTTGTCTGGTTACTATGAGAACCAAAGGCTAGAGCCTCACCTTGGAGGCCAAATTCTTGGAAAAGAAATAGACGCAAAGAATATTTTAGTTTTTCTCCTATCGCCCCACAAGGCTCAGAGGATACCAAGGCAAACATTGCTTCTCTACATTTAGGGGAAAAGCTCATTTACTGAGCTTTTCCACTTTATCCATGACATCTCTTGGTCATTGTCACTAAATTTCCATTAATTGATCACTTATTTCACTCTGCACAAGGTTGGACACACCACACAAAGTTAAGGTATAAGCGCAAAGCATTGCTGGAAATTATCACCAGAAGTGGAAATTTCAATAGAGCCAAATTAAAATACAACAAGAAATAAAATCACTTGAAATCTTTTTGACAGGCTGGTAATGGCCCTCTCCTCTTTCAGTAACAATCTGACACAGAGCGCTCTCATGTGTTTCAGAAGCAATGTGCTGAAATTCTACATGGCCAAATTTTAGATCCCTGTTCTTGGCCTCTGCTTGTACTTCTCAATGATTACCCAAGAGGGAAAAACTCCTTAAAAGGAAAATAGTTTTAAAGATCCTTCTTTAAGAATTAACATTAAGATTCAACAATGGTGCTGGAAATCCTAACACTGGCTGCTTCAAGGGGAGGATGGATACTGACTGAGAAATGGCACAGAGGAACTTCCAGGGGCCGTGAAATGTCATATATCTTGTTGGGAGAATGGGTTAAACAACTATGCATTTGTCAAGACTGATTAGATGTACACTTAGAATCATTACATTTGATTCAAGCAAGTTATAACTCAGTTTAAAAAATTCTCCCTGAAAGCATTAAGCCATCCTAAGATCCTAAGCACAAAGTTCCTTTCAGAATTTTTCTGGAAACATAATTGTAAGGCAAATAAAAAGAACACTTTTTGCTCAATGTTTATATGAAAGCCAAGGGATTCCTGGTGCCACATGTCTCTGTCTCGGTGCCACACTTGACCTAAAACGTGACCGTGAACAGTTTATAGTTAAGAGATGAAAGGAAATATCACTGAGAATGGAATTAAAAGCCCTACATTAAATTGCAAGTTCAAGCTAAAATTCGGAGTTAGGCATTCCTGTCACATTCCCCATTATGACACAAGGGACTTCGGGACTTCCGAACCATATCTGAAGTGAATGTCCCAGCTGTGGTCCACAGCACAAAACACTGAGTGTAGGAAGACCTCTCCCCATAGAATATGTGTGTTCCTCATTTTACAGTAATTGGATAGCAGAGTCAAAGACAGACACATTAAGACACAATTATTCTGATATAAAAAGATTCCTTTAAATTGTTAAGTGTTATCATGTATTTTACATCATTCTATCCAGGGAACTTCCACATAACATGACTCTATATTACAGTGAGCAGTAGATACCTGTTTTATCTTTTAAAAACCAACAAGCTATAGACTGTTTTCTCTCATTTTCTCTACTTTGACTCTTAACTAAACTAAATTGTTTTATTACATTATCTATCTGTTTATTTCTGTGAGAACTAATAACCGCAAATACTAATATACAACTGTCAGGCTAATGAAATAAAAAATACAATCACATGAACAGAAACATGTAAGAATTGGAAAAAAATTAATCTAAAATTCTGGGGTAATGATACTCTTTCCTGGTCATTTGGGCTTTAATATTAAAACAACATTTTTCTTCAAAATACTATGTATACTTCCCAAAACTGTTTTATAAAAAGTCAACTGAGTGGATTTTGATATTTTTGCATAAGTCTTTAAGACACAGCTTCAAACTTGAACTACTCTTTCAGTAAAAATAGCAATTTAAAAGAAAAGTTACATCTAGTGCATGTTAAAACAGCAGTAGACTCATAGACACTGAGAAGTGACTGGCAGTTACCACAGGGAAGGGGCTGGGTTGGGGAGGGGTTGGGATGGGGAAAGGTGAGGGGGATAAAGGGGCACAAAAATTCTCAATCATAATATAAGTTGGTCATGGGGATACTAGTAGAGCATGGAGAATATAGCCAGTGATTCTATAATATCTTGCTCTGTTAACAGATAGTAACTGTACTAGTGGGGGTGAGGATTTATAAATATGAGTAACTACTGAACCACTCACTGTATTGTATATTTGAAGGCAATACAAGATTGCATATGAATGATTCTTCAATTTAAAAAAATCTAGTGTATGTTTTTAGAATCAGTTTTGTAGACTCTCAAAGCATTATTTTATCTCAAGTATAATTATGCCTACTTTTGTTAATGAACATATTTGTAAGAAAAAAATATTCTATTAAATTGGTTTTCAAGATATTTTTTCATATCTCTGAACTTCTGAAAATTAAACACTTAAAAATGTTATGTAAAAGAAATGTATAATAAACTGATCATGCAATTAATAGTGGATAGATTTTCTATTTTTTTACTTCTCTCTAAAATCAGTATGAATACATTGCTCGAAAAATGGAACACATTAAAACATGTCACTGTTTTAAAAGGTTTATTGTGAATATATCAAATACTTGAAGTATATGAGAGAGCATGAATATAATATCACAGTTCTTGTCATGAAGATTGTTATAATCTAAATCTGAGAAGCCTTTTAACTAGGGTTTCTAAATTCATCATGCCCAATGAATGACAGCCTACACAAAAGCAATGATTACAACAATTCTCAAAATAATTTGGTAATTATTCTCCAGTTTTTTAATTTATCAGCTCAGTGTATTCCTGGTCTCTTGGGTGTTCCAAGTGTAGAACTTTGGCATTTCTGAACTAGTACTGAAAACCCAAGTTAAAAGTCAACATAACATTTTTTACTTTGCAGAAATACTGTTAAGAGTCAACAGGAATAAGGGAAAACAGGAGGGAGGGAAGAGGCACGTCTTACACAAACATTAAGCCAATCCCTCTGCATTCCTTTCTTAATACAAGGTATGACTAAGCTCATGCTGGACATCTCGGACACATCCTTCTTGCCTCCTTCTTCTCTCTTCCAACCCACCCCGTGCCATCACTTCGGATCTCCTAAAAGTCTGTCTAACTGTGCTCTCTACGCCATCTGCCCATACTTCTCAGTCTTCAGGGCTTGTTTCAATGTGCACATTTCCCTGCCCTCTGCCCTGGTAGATGTGCCCCTTCATATGGCCTCTGTATCACTTTATACATTCTCTGTATCAACTATAAACCTATTTCAATTCTTTCGAACTTGTCTGTCTCCCTTACTAAAACTTCCAGTTCTCAGAGGACTAGAAGCATGTCTTTTTTACTTTTGTATCTGCAAGGCATATAAATATTTGTTGAAATGAAATGTTGTCAAATCAAAACAATATGTGGGTTTCATACTCACAGCACAAAATTTTTTTCAGAATTTTGTTTTTATCCCCTTATTATTGGCTGATTTTCCTGTCAACGTAGTTCCACGTACTTTAGTTTCTAAGGATTCAGTCCATAAAAGTTTTTAAGAAGCCAACTGTTTATCCATTAATTTGGTTGAGACATGAAAAATCAACCTTTTATAAAGTTTAACATATTACATGATTTGTTCCTGCCTGGTATGCAACTGATTATTGAAGTATTTCCATCTGTTCTAGTGAATTCTAGTGAATACTTTTATGATATAGAAGTAAAGAAAGCAGAAACAAAAATAGAAGGGCAGAAGCCAAGTAGGAAAAGGAAGAACAATTTAGGAAACATAGCTCGTACTTAATAATTACTGAGAAAATAATTTCTAAGTATGAAGAACAAAGTAATGGGAGATATTACAGTGGAAAATATAGAAAATAATGTATTAGAGGGCACAACACTTTTGCAACTTTATAAACCTATACTAAGCTGCTGTTTATAAATGTTCCAATGTAGTTACAAATCAGTCAAATGCACATATTTCAATGCTAACCTAGAGACAAAGCTAAAAGTTAAAGAAGAAGGATACAATCCACATGCCAAACAGAAAGTTCCTGCAAAAAGGGACTGAACAGGCTCTCAACTGTCTTCTCCCTGACATGACTGTGACCTTGGCCCCTTTTACAAATTGTGACAACAGCTGAGGCTGTGCTATGTCAATATATTATGAGCTGGAAAATCCACACATGAAATACCATGTCAACTCAGGATACCACATGATAGCTAAAGGGGGAATTAAGGGGACTTTCAACCATGTTTGATGAGCATTGGCTAAAGAAACAGGGAGCTGCAGAGACAACGCAGCTTGGAGAGAAGATGCAACACCAACACATGAGTGTATGGGTGGGCATAACACCCATGGGTGCCAGATTTCGTCTCAAATAAGAGGCTTACTCTAACAATTAGAACTGTGCAAAATCAGGTGGACTATGTTTAGAGGCAGAACATTCCAGTCACAGGCAATTCATAAGCAGAGACGGACAAGCAATTCATAGAGCTATTGTCAAGGACAGGCAGACTGCAGAGGCCTTGGCTAGTGACCTCAAAGGTCCCCTCCACCTCTAAGATTCCATGGCTCTAGACATTCTTTGGGAATTTTCCACACAACGCTGCCCTTCAAAACTGATGTATTTGTCCTTTACAGAAGTCTTATAGGTTTGGCTTCAGATTTCTACAGTTCTTTTCATTTAAATGAAATGAAATCATTCACTCATTCTAATGAAGTGACTGAGTCATATATTTTAATCTGTAATCCAGGAAAGTCATTACTAATATACCAAATACAATCTGAGTGATTGGTATGAAAATGGAAGCATAACAGTTTTTTTTATATCCAGTTCATCGTAAAACAATTTGAAATCATGTTTGTTGTCTCAATCGTGTACATTTGAGTAAAATGTGATTCTCTCGTGCACAAAACATTTTAGTCATGTAGCTTTTTAGTGGCCTGCATCAAAACATTTCCTAATAAAACAACAGCAAATTCCCTCTGACTAGGACATGAGAAAATAAAGTAGAATTAAATTGGAAAGCAATGAAGTTCTTTATGCCTACGTCCAACCCCCCATTGCTTGATGGGAAGTGGCAAACGGGCCAGGGGACCTCCCCAGGGATGAGACTGGAAGAAGGTTGACGTGTCCTTCCTTTGGCTCAGGTGGCATAGGAAGGAGCAGGAGAAGGAGGGGAGGCAGTTTTGGCATGTCAAAGCTGGGAATAATCAACACAAGAAGGTGAATATAACACACAAGTCAGGGAGTTAAAGGGTCAGTGACATTAAAGCAAAGCAAAAGAAATCGGATCTTAGATGAGACCCTATATAATGAAATGAGGAGTTGTCCAAAGCTAAATATTACGCACCTTCCTATACATGCTATGTCATGGCATATGGGAGGGTCCTATTGTGTTTAAACAATCAGGAGATGACAGAAAATTCAGGAAGAAATAATACCCACTGATGACACCAGATGTGAAAAAATGGGAAATGGACTTCTAGAGGAGAAAGAGGGGTACTGTAATCACAGATGGAAGGAAGACCCTCAAAGACCCTCAAAGCAAAGCTGACAGTTTTAGAGACAGACGGCAGAGGACCTCTCCTTTGCTCCCCCCTCTGCCACATTCCACCCATTTTAATATACCCTTGGGGAGAAGGGCAGGATTGCCGATTTTAGCACAGAAAGTCCCACATCCCGGAAAACCCATCTGGACAAAAGCAGGCTGGTTGGTCACACTACCATCAGGTGACAATGACACCACCTCTTCTCCTGCTGGTTGAGAGCCACATGCTTTAAAAAATCTCAGATGAGCTAATGAAGGCTGGAGAAAAAGCCCAGAGCCCTGGGCAGAGAGATGTGTAGCCACTCTCATTTATTCATTTAACAGGACAGAACCTAGGGGGCCTAGAAGCGAACACACCAGGAATCGGTATTGTTCCTGCTTCAAGGAATCTGTAGTCCCATGTGAGCCTGAGAGAACTCCCAGAGCTAGGAAAGACTCCCCATGCCACTGAATCGGGGGCCTCAATAGGAAACAGACAAGGAGAAAGCAGCTGAAGTCACAAACGTAGCTCCTTGCCAAGATTCCAAATCAAGACTTGGGACTTTTTTCATCTAGAAGTCTTCCATGTAGAGTGTCTTAACTTTCTAAGAGGTACAAACAGTTGTAATGGTTAAGAGGAAAGAGATTATTTCCAGCTGGGTAAACCAGTGTCTCAGGAAGAAGATGAGATTGGAGGTGAGCCCTGACAGCGGAGGGAAAACGGGGAAGGAGGTACTGCAGGCAGAACCACACAGACCAGCAGTGGGCCTGTGGAGTGAGCTCTGGGGATGATGGAAGGGAGAGTCATTCCAAGAAGAAATAAGATCAACTAGTGGATTTGTGGAAAATGAGGTTGTATCTGCCAGCTCTGGCTTGAGAATGGAGGACCTTGAGTGCTATGCTAAGGAATCAGCAGAAAGAAGGAGAGCAGAAAACAAGAATACTCTGGTTTCAGAAAAAGGTGAAGCTGAACTGTTCATTGCACTGAATGGTTCATTGCACTAAAAGCAAAATTTGTTATAATTTCATTACAACAAAAATGGAAATGAATATACAAAAATAAGAGATTAGGTGGACACGTTTTGGTACACAAAGAAGAATACAATAGATCTATTAAAAATATTATAGAAATATATTTATTGACATGGACATATGTTCACATTATATTGTTGAGTGGGAAAAAATGAGGTTACAAAACAGAAGGTATTGCTATTATCTCACCTCCATTAATTTGGGGGGAAAAAGTAAAGAAAAGGTCAAAGAAGGGAAGGAAGAGAAGGGAAAAAGAGGAAAGAAAATATATATGCGTGGAAAAATATTGGGAAAGCATATTTCAAAATGGTAACAGTAATGCTTTCTCTGGGTGATCTTAGCTTCTCTGTGTTGAACACTGTGTATACAATGGACATCAATTATTTACAGAGTGAGAAAAACTAAGGTAAGAGAACTCACAGAGGGCCCTAGTATATTACACGTTATTAAGCAGGGACTAAAAGAGGCACAACAGGTAGTAAATGCCATCAAAAGCTCTGAAAGAAGCCTTCTCTGATTGGACAGCAGTATTTAGCAAGAGAACCTGTCTGCCCATGGTTCGCCTACTTCTCTTTAACAGTCCCTGGGAAACGCCTCTGAGGAACAGCCTCAGAAGCACGCTTAGTGGGGTCACTGCAACTGGACTCTTGCTGACTAGTTTCCTCCAAGTGGATTTCACTGTGGGCATCAAGGAGCAGCTTCCAGTAGGAAACCTTTAACCAAAGGCAAAGGTAAATCCGATCAGGCCTACCCAGGGAAAGAGGACTGGCTTATTGCTCAGTTGAGAGAGCCCATGAAGCAGACCCAGGCAGCCACCCTGGAGGCAGCGACTGCAGAGTAAGCTAGAGCTGTACTGAGAGGTCCTGGGAAGGCCACTTGCTCCTCCACGGAACCCAAGTGTTCCTACACCCCAAGCATGTTCAGTGCTGTCTCCAAAAAACACGTTTCTTCCTAACAGATATTAACAGAAATTTGGCTCTGGGTTTAACTATCCTATGTGAAATATAATTAAACAAATAAGAAATATATATATATATATATAAATACTTGAATACATATGTATATATAATTACATTTTATGTAAGTATATATTTTACTCACACACATGCATATACATTTATTTTTTTATTCCCTGCTTATAATTAACTTTAGCAAATCTACTTCCCCCATTTTAACTGACAATTCTCACTAAGTAAGCTTTGCATGAAACAAACTCTCATTTCTTCCAAGTAGAAGAGAGAAAGAGGAAAGGAGTCAGGAAAGGGGAGGAATTAAGATGTGTTGAATCACTGCACTGTGCCGGACACTTCAATTTAATTTTGTCTTCCTAACATCTCTTTACAATAGCTGTTATTGTGGACAAAGGCACAGAGGCTCAGAAAGGTTAAAGTAACCGACTTGAAACTATGCAGCAAAGTGACAGTGATAAGACTCAAACCCCCAGCCTATGTGACTCAACAGCGCACACCCCGGACCACAGAGCCTCCAAAAATCCATTTTTCCTATTATTTCAGAGATCTCATCATCACTTTAAAAAAAAGGCTATGATAAGCTCTATGTTCAGATACAGCACAAATCATATTAATAATTTAGTTTCTACTAAAGCTGAAATGAAGCGCTAGGAAAGCAGGTCGAAACCAAGGATGCCAAATTTCACCTAAGAACACTTTCCCTTCCTGATGTTGCAAACAAAAATCCAACCTAATCCATCTGAAAACAAAAAGATAAAGCTTATCAGATGTCAAGAGGATGGCTATATAATTATTTTAATCTTATCCCATGGAAAAGCCACTGAAACACATTATGTAAAATCAAATTTCAACTGGCCAGTGAAGACAAGGCTCTTCCGTGGAGAACCTGGAGAAAGCCCAGGATCTGGACCCACACACAGTGGAACAAGAGAAAGCCAGGCTGCCTCAGCCACGCTGAACATCCGTGGAAAATCAAGACCAAGGCTTACATTAGCCAGTTAATAGCACAGTCAACAGAGGAAACACATATATGATTTAAATGGGTTCATAGTCATCGTCATCCTCAAAGATCCAATTTCAGCTAAGATGAGGCACGATCAAAACCTTTGAAACAAATCATAGATTGGAATTGAGAAGGATATCAGGACCACTAATTTTATACTAATGAAGGCAAGTGAATGTGTGAGTTTCATATGCCTGGATTACCAGTGTTAATATAGTACTTGTATTTGGTACAAATGGGGATGGACTAAAGGTGCATAATGAAACCATTTATTTTTAGATAGCAAAGAATGATTTCTGCTGAAGAAACAGAGTAAAGCAAGGATCGTTAACACTGGCTATTTTTCAAAGGAAAAAAATTAATTACATTCAGCATTCTTAAACATCAATATGGTTATCTTCCTGTTACTGAAGGCCAAGCAAATGTATTTTGAGCGTTGACAGAACTAAGTAAACACACTCATTATGTCATTGAACCAGGTTGCAGTGGTCAACCCATGGCACAGAGGAGAAGCAGGTCTTTATAGAAAAGGGAGGAGTAGCAGACAATGTGGGGATTCAGTGACCTAAGAACCTTCCAGACATCCCCCCTCTTCCACACTGAACCAGCCAGGAACAGGAATGTGGCTAGGAATTATGATACTGGACATTTTTGGGATTTACTAATAGAAAACAAAATGCATTACTCAAGGTTAAGGCTTTGACAAATGTTGCTTCCCTAGATTATTGTACATTCACGGTACCAAAGTCAGTCATGATCTTTTTGCACCTGATTCAAAATTTCTCTATTTTGCAGTGCTACTTAAATCCCCATGTAATATGTGAAGATAAAAATATAGGGGTTAAGTCATGCATCATTATTTAAAAAACACTTATGTATTATTTTTCACATAAAATGAATGAATGGTAACATTAGTAATGAAGAGAGAGGCATAAAAATGTTTTAAAAACTGGTCAGAAAATAATGAAAGTAAAAGCATTCTCCAAATGCAAGAAACTTATATGACCAGTGAATAATCTGCAAGCAGAATAACACAATGGGGTGAAAGGCCTTGGTCTAATAGCCATGGTTTCAAATTCTACCTCTGCTTTTTGCTGTTACTGATAAACTCAATTTCTAAACCTTAGTCTCCTATCTGCAAAATGAGAATAACATGATCTAACTCAGAGGGTTCACTGAAGTATTAACTTAGATAACAGCCTTTGGCATCTACCAATTATTTTATTGAAAACGGAACCTAAGTTTTGCTAGCAGGTTTCCTACTGATTCAAACTGAGGCTTGCTAGTAAGGTCTAAAGTTATTCTGAATAATAATTTTTTGAGACTCCAAGTTTTGCCCAATTCCCTCCCCAAGTTAAAGTTTTTCATTCATTGTTCTAATTGTCAAGGGAAAAAAGAGAGTATCACTTCACAATGATACTCATGCATAGGAGACAATAATCTACTTAAAGCTCTCAATAGAGTTCTTGGACCACTGTAGTTCCTCAGTGAAATATAGCTCATACAATGAAAGAAAGGCAAATTCTGCTCCATATATTTCTGCTGTTATGTATCCCACTACACTATCCTTTTCGGTAAAGTGAAAAATCACACAGATTCTATAATCAAAATGTCTAAGGAGAGATGTCCAAGTTTCAGATTCAGTCTTTCTATTTGCTTTAGGGTGAATGGGAATGTTTATTAAACACACTGATAATCCTACATGGCAGTTATTGAAGGGGCTGAATTAGTCTGGAGCAGGGTAACTTGCTGTGTCTGATTGAAATCTGTAGAGGACCTTACAAGCAGCAGCCTGAGAAAGAAGGGAGAAGGGTGCTGGTAAAGAAAGACAGTCAATAAGCCAGTGTGGGCTCTAAAACCAGGTATAAATGGTGATAACTCTATAGTGGTCAGATTATTTGTTCTTCCCTCAGTCCCCAATTACTCTGTAAATTAATACCACCTCTTCAGTGGTGATGTCACCTCAAGGGGGTGATAAATTGGTTGGTAGTGATATATATATATATATACATACACAAATATAAAATAGACATACTGTATAGGTAATATTTTGTTTCTTTTCAGTAATTAAACTACCTGTTTCACTCAGCCAAAGTAAGTACTTTTTCTCCTACAAGTATTTCAACATCTATGCCCAAATCTGCAAAATAAAGTTTGTTAAAAAGAATTATTTTATACTTCTGCTATCTGTACATACGGCTTAGGCTTTAATATCTACCTACCTATTTATTTACTGAGAGAAGCTAATTAATAATAGTGTTAATGAATGGAAAATGTATTTAACATATGAGTCTTTGTATTTCTCAAAATGACAGATTTAATTCCCTGAGGTCTGTGGCAAAGTTTGCAAAGACCTGAACTATAGAACTCAAATGGCTGTTTGAGGACACCCGCTTATTAGTAAAATGTCATTCATCAAATAATTTTCTGAGTGCTTACTAGGTATAAAAGTTCTTAGAAGAATCTCAGTTCCTCTACCTCCTTCTCAGCTACAGTCAGTTGATTATGTTTACAGCCCAGACTCAAGAAGGGAAGCTGGAAGCCCTTGCTAAATAATCCCTTTATGCCAGGAATCTGGCAAAATGCCTTTATATTATTTCTATTCCTTATGATATCAGTGCAAGGATTAATCTTCCCACATGACCAATGTGGAAACTGAGGCCCAAAGAAATTTAGTTCAAATCCACACAGCTAATTAGTAGCAGCCACAATATGAACACATTCACATCCAGGCCCAAAGACCATTCTTTCCAATTCCATGGATTATAATACTTAGCTCCCCCCTCCATCCCAACACACACAATTTTCTCTTCTTGCTTGCCTGCTTTATAAATGTTTTAAACCTTCTACTAAACAAAATCTACCATGTTTTCATACCCTCTTCAAATGTACAGACCTCTTAGAAAACTGGTATTTCATTAGGATAAAATAATGCTGCTCATATTGGTGAAGTCACAAAGTTTTTAGGGCTACCTACCTGCAGATTATAAATGTTTCAGTGTCACTGGCTCCCAGCTGCTAGATAATCTTGAACTTCCCCCCTGCCGAGCCTCTCTGGCCAAGTTCTCTCTCCCCATTCATTTCCTTGCAGTCCATATATGCTTTCTCTGCATGGTGATGGTACTAGTTGGCTTTTGTTCTGCCAAAAGGCAATATACAGACCTGGCAGACATAAATGGTAGTTTCTCTACTCTACCCATTCTAATGGGCTTCAATTCAAACAGAACTGATGATAGGATCCTATTTAGTAGAAGGTCACCTATGACAGAAATAATTTAATGGAACCAATTAAATCTAAATTGAAATCTATACATTTTAAAGGCAGCTCCTCTATTTGACAATGATGGGCCATCTCATTTCGTCATGCCACTTGGGTCCAGGACAGCATAATCTTGAATGAATGGGATAAGCACCAGAAAAACTGAACTCTATGCAAAAGATTCAAGCCTGATGTCCACTGCTTTGCTTTCAACTCCTCTAATTCGCACAAACTAGAAGCGTCAATTTGGGTAAAACTGTAGCAGACTGCTTGTTTTTAAATGCTACCTTTCTATACAAGTATTTCTTTAGAATAATATATGGATTATGTAACTGATAGTGTAACATTGTTTTGACATTTTTCTTCAGTATTTCATTTATTAATCAAGCAGCAGATACAGCTAATGATTCTACTGCTTTTGAGTGACTAGATTCCTTTTCATTATTTGAAATGTAGAAGTACAATGATTTATACAATATTTAGCTTTTACAGTTAAATTTAAATTTATAAAAACTCCAATTATAAAAGAACTTAACTTTTAATATTGCAAAAGTGATAATTCTTCTCTTGATGTAAGAATTCACCAGAGATTCACCAGAGAAGAACCTCCCTTAAAAAGCCTCTCCTGTAGAGGTACTGATAGCCCAAGTAAGACACTCAGAACCACAGACACTGGCTCCAAATCCAGTTATTTCTATGACTGAAGTAAGTTACATACCAAACTTAAGCTTAAGCTAATGCCTCTGTACATGTGGGTAAATCTATGGCAGAGTGTTAAAGTAAATTCAAATAAAATAAGGAATGCAAAAGGCATCCCATACATAGGTGTCCCACCAAAAAATATATTTTCCTTTCAGTTATTCACCTCTACCTGTGTAGAGTACTACAAGCAGAATCTAAAAGAGAGCGGGTAGGTGGGCCTACGGGCGCCATCCTTTATATTACCAGTCTCCAGCACTGTGACAGGCACCGTGTAGGGCACAATACATTTTTATTAAGTGAATAAATGCAAGTAAAATGTGATGCGATTAATGTAAACTTGTGCCATATTCCTTTTCCTCAAGCATAGCTATGAAAAGCTAACATTTTTCCACACTGGGATTCAATAAAACATACATACACACCCAATAATATACCCTCTTGCCAAAGGAAAATTAAGAGACAGAGAAGATCGGGGGTTTGAAGAGTAATGGAGAAACAGTTCAACAGCTATAGCACATGGCGGCGAAACTAAAAATTCTAAAAGAACATATCCATACATTAATCAATGCATAATCTATACCTAACATGATCATGCACTGGTTATAATGGTAACTGATCAAGAGCAGGAAAGTTTTAATTTTTTTTAATGAACAGATGACTTTATTGAGAAAAAAAGATGCACCATGACAGTAACAGAGAACACAGAAAACCAATCAACTAACAATTTTATTTACTTGCTTCTCTACTCCTAAATACCATGAAACCATCAAAGGACAAAGGTTTACAATGTTTCCTATGAGTGAGCTAAGCCTTCTTCCATCCACTTTCCAAATGGCGGGAGAGTGGAGACTGGGCAGCAGCTGGTCAGGCCCCTAGGGAGCTCACCTGCCCCGCAGCTTCAGCGACTGACGGGTTGGCAAAATCTCCGAAGACTCAAGTTGGAAAGAGTCCATTCATGCTTCTGTTCATCTGTCTGTTCACTATGAAAACCACCACCATCAACCAACTACCACTATGTGGGTCTTTGTGCCAAGCACTGTTCTAATACTAATTCACTGAAATCTCATTACAGCCATGTGACCAAGTACACACTAGTATTAGAGACATTTTGCAGGTAAAAAGATGGAAGACCTGAGAGGTTAAATACCTTTCCCATGGTTAGCCCAGCTAAGTGGTAGTGCCAGTGCTGAACTCAGGCCATCTTACTCTACAGGCCACACTCCTACCATTCCATGACACTGCCTCTCATCCAGCAACCTTTCTGCCCCCTTCCAGACCACCCACCTACTCTGCAAGCCCCAGTCTGGCGGTAGGTGCTTATGACAACACCTCTGCCCTCAAGGAGCTCACGGTCACCAGAATGAGACACACAGGTAAACATATAATTACAGTGCAAACTATCAAGGATGCTGATAGAGAAGCCAGGCTCTCTAGACATCTGGGATCTATGTACTCAGAGCAGCAAACAGGGCAGGTTCCCTTTACCTAATTAGGGTCTACACAATCCCCTTCCCAAAAAGTCCAGTTGCCGCAGTACAAATCCTCACTCTGCCTGCCATCTTACGTCACGGGTGCCAAAGGAACCTAGGTAGTAACTAGGCCAGGGGAAACCCTCTAAAATGTCAGGAAGCACCAAGCTTCGTACAGCAAGAGGTAGTCCTCAATAGTTCCTGCCTCCTGAAATCCTCAAATCTGTCAGTGGCTTTTAACCCTTAAAGAGACTGCTAGATTTTCATGACAATAACCCAGTAATTAAATAGATTTCAAAGTCCTGTGGCCCAAATTTAAGTCTAGGCCCACCTCTCACAAGCTGTATGACCTCAGGCAAGTTACTTATTTTCCTCAAGTCTCAGCTTTAGCTATGAAAAATGGGCATGAAAATAATAGCTGCCTCATAAAGAAGTGAGAAAAAAAAATGGAATCATCTGTGGGAACCACCCTGTACACTGCTTGGTACAGAGCAATCACCTGACCCAGTTGTGTTATTACAGCAGTATGTCTTTGAGGGTTTGAAGTCCTGGTGTTGGTGATTTTTCATTTTCCAAATTAAAAAAAAAATTCTTAAAGTAAAACATCAAAATCTACCACACAGGGTAAGAAAAGCAGACACAATACAGTACTGGGTTACTCAGAGATATAAAGCTTGTTATTTAAGGTTCCAGATGTCTAAGAAATAGCTTATCATTTAGAAGAGTCTCTGAATTAAGTCCACTTTGTGTGTAGCTCTGAAAATATTAACTACATATGCTGTATAGTGCAGTAGTTAAAGCACAAGCTAGAGGGTTAGACTATTCAAATAGGAATTTCAGCTCTACTACTAATTACTGTGGGAACATTGAGGGAACAGTTTAAAGGCTCACGCCTCAGTTTCCTCATCTGTACAATGGGGATAATAAAAATTCTTTGTGGGGCAGTTGTGAAGATTTAATGAGCCTCCCCCTATACAGCTATTTAGAACCCTATCTGGTGCATTTTAAATGGTCAGTAAATGTCCTGGGAGAAAAGACATGAATCCGGAAATTTAATTCTTCATCTTCCGCTTCATGCCAGGAACTTGGCAGTCACCCTAGAATCTGATCTCTCCCTCTCACATCCTACATACAATCCATTGCCAAGTTCTATTGAATCTTTCCTTAAATATCTCTTGTATGCAATCCCCGCTCTCTACTGGCACAGTCTCCGTCCTAGTTCAGACCCTCACCATCTCTCATGCTTACATCACCATTAGTGCTTCCTGACTGTTCTCCCAGCTGTTGTCTGTAACACTGAGGTTGGGCTGATGGCTCCAACCATAAAGCCACTCAGTGCCCTCTTCCTACTACCACCATTAAAGTCCTTTCAAGTCCCTCTCTCCTTTGAGCAGGTAATTACCAGTCCTGTAAGACGGCAGGCACACAAAGGTCTTTATGATCTGGCTCCTGGACATTGTTCCAGGCTTTTTTTCTGACATACAGTCACGTCTCCTTTGTGTCCAAATTATGTTTCTCATACATTCTAGTGTTCCCTACTTCCATCATTTGGGCATGCGATTCCTGTCTTGTTTTTCTATCCCTGTCACTCCTTCTTCAAGACTCAGCTTCACTGGCTCTTCTCTGAGCCCATCTGAGTTGAACTGAGTAACTTCCTGTAGGCTCCTGAGGCTCCCTAATTCATACTTTACGTAGGGTGATTAATGGTGCTCTTATCTTTCTGATCCCTCTGCAGGAAACTACTGCACTGTTGCCAGTATGCCTTGTTCACCTTTGTTTCCAACATTGAATGCAATGCCTGATCCACAGAAGTCACTCAGTGAATGCTTGCTGAATGAATGTATGAATGCAAAAATGAAACAATGAATATTCATTCCTGCACTGCCACTGAAGAGCTCTGTGAGTTTTGACATCAATAATCAGAAAGAATATTAATCATAGATAGAATCACCTCTTTATCCCTGTATATTCCTGTGGCAGTCTTACATATACATTTATTTTTAATATAAATTTCCTTAGGTTATATCAAATTTTTTGACTGGAGGTAGTAAATATATACAAGTATACATGCATACATCAAAAAGAATTTATTAAAGAATTTATTGAATAAATTAGGGTCAGTTCTCCTAATGCTCCTCACTGTTGAAATGTATTTTGTAGTATGTGGAGAGAGTACAAAACAACATAGGTACCACAAGCCAGTGTCCAAGGAAAGTGTAGGGCTGAAGAGCATTTGTGACTTCTAACCCTTATGGGTTCATAGTGGCTGGGGCTACTTACCAACTACCACCTGTGGGCCAGGGACTCTGCTGGGCACAGGATATATAAAGAGTTCCTGGCTTCAAGGTGCTTAGTCAGGACATGGATCCAATATTAACGTGCCCAAAGGCACTCTGTCTACCCTTGGCATGCCTTCCACTTAAAGCCAACAGAGGCTGCCCATGAGGACAGGAGAGTCAAGGGGAAAAATACATCAGAGAAAAGCTATGGGAAGGTGTGAATAAGGGAGATTTGTAAAGGCAGAAGTAGGAAATTTTTAAACTAGATACTCATTGAAAAAAAATTTTTTTTTACTTCAATCTAGAAAAATTGGTGATAAGAGATTAAAGGTTTATCCACCTAGATATATTCCTTTTTAACAAATAGGAAGATTTCCCTTTTCTTGACACTAATGTGTCAAGAATAAAACCCATCATTATTAAAATTCAACTAATTATAAATTCCTAGAAGGTTTTTGGGGGGACTGGTAATCACTTATTCATGGTTATCAATATTCCTAATAGACCAAATGTATACCTCATTGGATTTTTTAAAAACTGATGAAATGTGAATCTGATGTTATTTTTACATATTATGATTTGATAATACTACTTAACAATAGCCCACACTGTCGATGCTGTGTCATATTGATATACTCAGGAAAGGTTCACCTTGGGCTTGCTCAGACCCAAACTGCAGGGGTAGTGTGAACCAAATTCCCTAGTTTATAAACTAGAAACACCTTAAGTTTTTTTTTCAAGCTTTTCTATATTGTGATTTGATTTCATGAGAGTACTCACCATTACTCTTATATAATTAAAAGATCCTGGAGGATATTTTTGCATATGAGCAAGAGCAACAATCTCATTAAGAATCCCCAAAATTATTAAAGGCAGCTTTTCCAAATGACACGGGGCCTACAAAATGGAGCAAAGTAACCCACAAGCCTTAATTAGGACCTCAGAAAAAGGCCGAAAGAGAAACTCGAAGTTGAATCAATTCACTCTGTAGATAGTGTTACATACGCTATACCACTGAAAGAAATCTAGATCGTGCCTTCAAAGTAATTTAATCTTAACTTTGTCCATTAAAAGTAGTCCATGAAATCACTCTATGAATATTAAGTCTCCTTTAATACATGGACCTTTAATAGGGAATATACATATTATACTGTGTTAGGAACTAACAAGTACAACATGAGCCACTTTTTGGGTCTACTCTGTGAGTGTCCTGAGAACAAAACATTTAAATCTGCTTGCACAATGGCATAGTGATATTGATATTTCTCTATGTTCCCTTCTGGTTGCTAAGAGATTTACACTGGACAGACTCTGTTGTATTCATAATAAAGCATTTTGGTCCACAAAACATTTGCTTCAGCTCAGTGAGTCCAGAAGCTATCTTTGCCTCACCCCTTCCCTATTTGGGTTCCAAGTCAAACAAGGGCCCTGGCTCCAAGGCAGCAGGCTGTCACTGCTGCCATACAAAGTGCTGTGGGTAAGCCTGGCTCAGCTTACAACTCCTAGATAGGGTATCGACAGCAATGAGGACATTGTGTCTTTGTAAAAATTTATGTACCTTTACCTGTTTCTGGGAAGCCAGTTTACTGTGGTGGGGTGGGTAAAGATGTGTGGAGAGTAAGAGCGGGCAGTCAACAGTGACCTACCCACAGACAGACTTAATACCATTAGACCAGAAGCAGAATTCAGCAATTTCATAACAACTCTGCTGTGCGAGACTTTGAAATGTGCTTGCACAGAATTTCCTAACCTTAAATTTTTACTTTTGGGAAAATATATTCAAGAGGTTGATTTACAAGAATACTGAAGTGAGAACTATCTACATTTAACAACATGCTGCAAAATAACAGTAGCCCTCCAGACTCAGTCAATCTCATAAAGTCTACCATGCATCAAAAGGCAGTAAGGCTTCCTCTGTATGCCTAAACTCTGAAGAAAAGGGCAAAGGTACCCAAAATATTAGTGATCACTCCTGAGGAGAGGTACATGCCATCTGCATGCCATTTAGAAAGCACATGCCTCACTGCTCAGAGCAAATCAAGAATATCTTTCCCTTGGGAATTCACACAAAGAGACATAAAAATGCTTTATGATCTGACTTCTCTACTCAGATCACAGAGTTTTAGTCAATTTTTATTAATTGTCATGGAGGAAAAGTGTTTTGGGGCCTCACTCCCATGTGGGTACCTAGGAGTCATATTTAAGGGCACAGCCACCAGCACATAGTAAGCACTCTCAGGCTGTAATGAAACACAACCGACCTAGAATATTCCTCCTATTTGTTTCCTCAGCATTAGAGTATCAGTAGGAGATAGTCAATGTTCACACTTTGCTCAGAAGCAATCAGTGTTGAAGGTTGCAGGTCCCTGCTATGTCATGGGAATTCCTGCATTCAGAATCACTACTCTCACCCAACAGAGAAAAAACAAACTTCTATGATTTTAGCTTTATTTAACAAAAGAAAGTTATTTCTAGCAGCTTACTTCCATGGCACAACCTAAGTAAAAGCATCTCATCGAGATAAGAGGCAAAGGAGAGAAAGAGGGAAAAAGAAGCTAAGCAGGAAATGACTTTTCTGCTATGTCTTTAAGGTCACAGATCTGCCTGCGAAATGCACACATGTGACACAGTTCTAGCACAAAAGCTCCTTTTCCACAAGACAGACCTCTCTGAAGTATAAAATCTGGCTCTCTGGCCTCTCCCTCAAACCTAAGTCACCGCAGTCCATTTAACCTTGACTGGGCTGGGAAGAAACTACTTTTGACTCCCTTGCAACACCTTTCCATGTCATGGAAACCTGCCCACGCCTGTGTAAAGTAAAAGCAGCCCTTCCGCATCGGCACTGCAATCACCCCACAGGAGACAACCCCTTGCCTAGCCCATCCGATGGCCATGCTCTGCCACAGGGTTTTTATCATCCGTTCCCAATTCACACACCTCACTTACACCCCATGTGTCCTGTAAAAATAGCCCCTTCATTCTTCTAACAGATGCTAAGAGAAGATTAAAACAAAAGGAATCCAGGCAAGATATATGATCTGGCATACATAGCTACCTTTTTCTTCCGATCCCGGGACCGTT
The DNA here is from genome assembly GCA_032199065.1 of Smutsia gigantea. NCBI lineage: Eukaryota > Metazoa > Chordata > Mammalia > Pholidota > Manidae > Smutsia > Smutsia gigantea. The sequence continues at coordinate 8,607 of JAVSCE010012020.1, read as the reverse complement.
TGCGGTGTTTCCTTTTTTTCTCAGTCTCTTCTTCAGCATTGATTTCTAAATCCCTGTTTTTCTTTAATTGCGAGGCTGCATGAGCCATAATGCATTTAAAAAGATCCTCTCAAGCACGCAGGGCTTCTTTGTAAAAGGTGATATCCTCAGGCACCTTTAATCAGGCTTACGGCAGCATTCCAATCACTGGAGAAACCTTGGACTAGAAGCAGGAAGACATTCAAAAGGCAAAGAGGCTGCAGAAGCTGAAGCTTTAAAAACCCAAATGATGGTGTCCAGACTTCATCCTATACCTTCCTCTACCTGAACCTTTACATGGGAGTGCAGCCATCGTAATGCATTTACCGTAGTGAAAAAGACAGCTGGGACAGAGGAAGCTGTATTATGGCTGTATCCCTGGCCACCAGCTGGAAGTGTCTAAGTGATTCCTCAGAAGGGGGAATGCTGCAAAGGATGCTTCTCTGAAGGGAAAAAATCAAGAGTCACCACACAGGCAGGAGCAAAAATCCAACACTAATTCTGAAAACCTATTTTAGAATCCTTCAAAAAAAAAAAGACAGGGCTGCAATTTATACATCGCCACTAGATCTGCACAGAACATAATTTAACCCCTAACAGAATGGAGCAGTTCCTACTGTAGTTTAACTGCAGATAGTGACAAAAATATATAAAATAAGGTTTCACAAAATACACTAAATTTTGCTGTGGAGATCCTGATTGCATTATGTAAGACAATGCACGCATTGCCGGTCTCAACAGTACGTCCTTTATGCTGAACTATCAGCCTAAATGCATTTTGTGGGAGAGGACTACAGAAGGGCCTGTTGTCTTTTAAAAACAACACGCTCATTACAACACATTGTACAGAAAGACGTGAGCACACTGGCGTACGGAACAGATGCCTGATTCATAGGAGTTCCCCAGGACTCTCCTCTCATGTGGTCCGATGGCCAGAGCATGGGGAATCTGGGCTTTTATCAGGGTTTCTGTCCTGATGAAATGTACACTTGGCTTTCATATTAGGGTTTGCTTCAATCACCTTACTATTTTTGCCACCTGGGTCCTCTGACTGCAGCCTCTGAATATTCATGATGTGAAGTGAAGCAGCAGTGCCCAAAGCCTGCTGGGGTATCTTCGGTGAGGATGAACGCACTGGAAGAAATTTACTAAGTCAGGAACATTTATACGCAGGTGGTAGTCGTGCAGCTTTAGTAAGAATGGCTGAGATGTTAGAATGGGTCTAAAACAGTCAGTAAAACAGTCGGGCCCTTGTAAGAAATCCTAAATTCACAGAGAAGATGAGGAGAAAAAAAAAGACCACGTTCTCTTGAGAAGACTTAGTACATATGCTTCCAAGACAAAAGTCCATAACTTTGGAGATTCATGCATTTGGCTTTGCAGAACTGACTGATGAAACGTGTGAAGGCAGGTGCAGAAAGTCCACAGTGGGCACCCACCGATTTAGGTGGGGTCTCTGGTGCTGTCGTCCTCCTGCCTCATGAAAGCCCCAAGTGCGAGCTGCTGCAAAGGACACCCACTCACCATGTTTCTGATTTGTAAATCAAAGACCTTCCCCCTCCTCCAGTCCTAGGGAGCTTTACAGTCTCTGTCAGGCAGTGACAGACAGTAGAAGAGGAATGCCCTGGCCAGAGGCTTCCAGCCCTATCACAAGTAGACGCACACTCCTCTCGGGCCTCACCGTGAACCACGCCAAACCCGCTCCGGCCTAACACCTCCTCAGGGCCGCCTGTGTGCACGGATGTGCATGCACCTGCTTCCCCACAGACCATCTTCTTGAGGAGGAGTTCCAGAAAGGGTCTCTGTTGCCCGCGAAACCATCATCTGACAGAAAGATGAATTAACTGCAATTGCTCCAAAAACGATAAATCATATTTGGATCTTAGTAATAAAAATAAGTGTTTTCTACCAGAAGAATTTTTTATTGTAATAGGCGGAGTAGAGAAAAGAACAAAAATCAAAACTTCTGTATGCTCTCTTCTTATATAAACCATCCAGGACTTTTGAGGAACATTCATAGTTTCCTTCCCTTATTCTCAGCAAGTTGAAAAGGACAGCCAGCTAAAAAAACTGGCTGGTTTTCCACTGGCTCCTGGACCTTTTTTGTTTTTCCTCCTCCTTTATAGGCACTAATGATACTTGAAAATTGTATTTATAAGTACATTTGATCAAGGTAACTTCTCCATCCGAGGCTGGCAAAGCTATACTTGCCCATTGATCTTTACCAGCAACAGCAGAGTTGGAAATCAGGAAAACACGCCATTGGTGTTTCTCAACGCATTTCTCTCTAGAACAACTTTTTGCTTTCCCCAAATGTTCCAAAGTTAAGAATTCATCATGACTTTTGTGCTGCCATAATACCATGTTTTTGTTAATTTGGGTTTTGCCATAAGTGGTTAACCCAGCAAAAATAAATTCTAAGGCATGGCTAGTTTAGATTTTGTTTCTTACAGCAAAGGTGGGTTTTTGTCGTCCATTTCTAAACTAGAAGAACTTTTAACAATGGTGACACTGCCAAATCAGGCAGCCCTGTGGATATGAGACTGTGATTATTAGATTAAGAAAGTCTTATTCCCTTTCTCCATACCCAGTGCACACCTGATGGGTAACTACCAAGCTTCTTGTGTACTTACTCTCAACTCAAAGGCATTTATTTACCGAAGGTAACCACAAGTATTAGCGCTTCTTCCCTCCCAAACAGAATCAACAGTTCTTTCAATAAGTCTAGAAAACAAGTCCTTCTCATAGCCGAACATGAGAAGAACCTTTAACAACTTTATCCTTTGGTTGAAGACTTATAACACTTTTCCACTAAGCTCTCAAAATTTCTTCTCTTCTGGGAGATTACACAATTAGTACGAATCTGCAAAGTGAAACTGGTTGCAAAGCTAGTACAAATGCCTATCTCTGAGCTGAGTGGCAGGTCTCTGACTACAAGAGGGAGATGCAGAAGTAACACTCTAGCCCCCATCTGAAACAGTAATGCAAAGGGTCACTCCCATACAGGGGACTTCTCCAGTCCTACTCTCAGACCTTGGCCATGTAGGTCAGGACTTACACAGGGTGGGTTGGCCTATGCATGGAATGTCAAAACTATTGAAAGCTAAGGAAAAAAAAATCTGTTCTGGTTTTATAAAAGTTCCATGTATAAGATTTCCTAAACCAGCAATGGAAAAGATCATTCCTAAAAGAGTGATCTTCAAAACTTTCATTAGCTGCAGAAATCTTTCCCTGAGTAAGACCTATAGGAAAGGCAGTTATAATAAATATAACAGTGGAGCTGCCTGGCTGAACTGAAGGAATGGCATCCTGGAGCCCTGGCTCTTTGGCCCCCTGACCCTTACTCCAGAAGACAGCTCGAGTGAGCACAATTTGAAAACCAGCACACTGTGGAAAGGAGGGGCCCTGGCCTTTCCTTGCTTGTAACTCTGTTACCAGAAGTATGTCAACAATGTCTCCTCCTGTTTAAAGTTGCCTCATGATTTAGCCCAAAATTATTTGATTTTCTTTTTTTACCAGAACTGACATATTTCATTTAGAGTACTTCCCGTCCATGCACTACTACAGCATAAAGCTCGCACAAAGGAAGCAAAAATCACTTTGTAGATTGGCATCTGGAATAACATTTATACCCTAAATAATATCTAATCCATGAATCAAAAACCTGTGATTAAATATTGCATTGCAAACAAAACCACATCAATTCATTGGGATGTTTTAAGATATCAAGCCTGGGAAATTTTTCTCCTTAATTTTGGCATATACCTTGCCAGGATTCCAAGGCAAACTTGGACTATTACTTCAGCCAATTAATAACCTGACTACTCTCAGCTGTCATTTTATACTGTGTCTTCACATTGCTGAGCTGAGTCGACACACAGCATCCATGATCTCTATGGAGATGATACTGCTTCTTGGTACTTTTGAGGTTACGATAGCTGCATATTTCGAAAATATATTAGTGATGTAGAGAAGTGGAGACTAGTAGGCAGGAATGAAAAGAAAAAGAGAAATGGTTTCTGCCTGCCAGGGAGGCTGTGCTTCCCCAACCCTAACCCCCGGCTCTCGGAAATGAGCAAAGTGTATGTTTTGATGGAGTGAAAACTATTCATGCTGCACCCACTTCAGCTTTCTCAGAAGCAGAGCAGCCTCGCCATAAGGGAGTCAAAATATTTTTCCTTCACAAAGAAAAATGGATCTATCGTCATTTCATTAATTTTGGCATTCTAGATAAAGATGATGTCAAGAGACCTTGAGCAGGTGCTGAACAATGTGGGGAACAAGCAAGCACTAAACCTATCAATGCTTGTAAATGACAGAAAAGCTCCCTGTGTGACTCTCAACTCATAGTCGCATAGTATTCTTCATTTTCAGATGAGACACATGAAATCCATTAAAAAAAAAAAAGCCAGACTGGCTGGACAACACCGAGGGACTGTCGGTCCTTCCCATAATTCTCGTAGGGGTGGCACCTTCGGATAAATGAGCGCTGCCCGTGGCTCCATCTGTGTCAGCTCTCCGTCTGCCTCCATCCTTAGAGCACGCTGGCTGTCCAGCTAACCAGCCTGACCTCCGTGCTAGGAGCCGGCTGCTTCTGGCACCTCACATGTGCAGCTGGGGACAGGCACACGGGACGGCTTCCCCAAGTCTCTCCATCACACCCACACTGGCCAGCAGAGAGGAGGAAGCTCTCACTATACATGGAAGCCCCCTACATCCCTGGTCTCTGTCTGACCCCAAGGAGGAGACCCGTAGAGCCAGGCAGAGCATTGAGAGCAGAGTCAGCACCAAGAGTGGTAGGCAAACACAATGTATTGGACAAGCCACTTTCTCTCTGGGCTCCTGTCCTATAGGAGGAGGTAGCTAGACCGACTGACTTTGAAGCCATCTTCTCATGAACCCAAAATGCTATGATCTGAGGTGATAGATGGTTGTAGGTATTTGGATATGCAGAAAGATAAACAGAAAAGGTTTAAGAAGAGTTATAATCTGTGCCCGTTAATACAGCAGCCAACAGCCACATTTAGCTACTGGGCACTGAAATGTGACTAGTGTGTCTGGAGAAGGGAGTTTTAAATGTTAAATTAAAAAATAAATTTAAGACTATAACGAATTTTGATATTGAACACATTTAAGTGTGGAACAATTCGGATATAGGAATCTACCCTTAACTTTAAATTTTATTTTTAAAAATGCAGATTCAGTTTTTCCAATGATAATTAAGCATCCAAATTGAGATATAAAATAACACTGGACTTCAAGACTTGTATGAAAAAAAGTAAGGTAAAACATCTCTGTAATACTTTCATATATTGAGTCATGTTGAAATGAGGCCATTTTGGATACGTTCAGTTAATTAAAATGTATTAAATTTCACTTTCTAAAAACCTTTCTAAATGTGGCTATCAGAAATTTCTAATTATATGTGTGGTTCACATTATACTTCTGTTGGACAGTGACTGTCTATATAAAGAGCTTATATTAACAGCAAGACAGTCTAATTTTCCAGAAATTATCATACTGAAGGCAGGTATTTCTCCAGACAAGCACTGGGAGACACTTCGCTGTCCCTCGTCACGCTTTCCTTCTACTGGAAGAGGCAAGCGCCAAAGCCATACGCACTCAGACACACATGGGCTCGCTCACTCCCTCTGCTGGTCCCCGAGGTCAGTACTGGGCCACAGAGGTGATGAGACTTGGTCCCTGCCCTCAGGTCATCAGCGGGAAGGAGAGAAAAGTAAAACAACAGTTCCAACACAGGCACAGGTGCTGTGGAAGCGGGGACGCGGCCTCAAAATAGAATGGGGAGATCGGCACTCAGACAATGCTTTCCCGGGCAGGAAGGAAGCCTTGTTCACCATCCACAGAATTCACAATTTCACAAGTAAACCCCTCACACTCTAGTCCGCCTGGCCAACTGCTCATGCACTGAACTGATCACATGGAATTCCCTTCATGGCCCAGGTACTCTGATAGGTGCTGGTGATACAATAGTGAGTAAGACAGAGGAGGCCATACTTGTGAGTATGGGATGGAGGGAGTACACAAGATAAATAAATGAAGAAGTCAGTTTCAGGTACTACCAAGTTTTGAAGGAAATCAAGCAGTATGACTGAACTGAAAGTGAGTAGATGGGGAACAAGTGTTCGCAGACTCCCTTCTTCTTTCCATTTTTAGATTATCCAGGAAAATAAATCAAGATAGTGAGGAGCCGACTGAGTTGAGTGTCCCACTCTATTGGGTAGAGATCCCCCCAAATAGCTCTCTAAACCAAGACGCAGATTGTAGTAGCTGGTAGTGAGTGTGAATTCTCAAGTAATATGCTTATTTCAAATGCATTATTATTGAAGATAAACAATAGGCAATGTTTTTGCATCACTTACCTCCTAAACTATCTGGATAATTGTAGCTTCCATCACCTTTTATTAATAGATAATTTAATAACTATTCCAATAAGACTGATGGAGTAAGACCACCAAGGATTGGGATAAATTTTCCTAAGCATCTTGTGGGGATACATCTCACTGTTTCATAGCCAAACATACAACATATTTTATGGAATGACATTTTTAGATGGTTCATTAAACCTTTGTTATCTAATGTTATATACTAATCATATTTAAGATGGCCCAAAGGAAAGACAATGAAATCAAGCAAGGCAAAAGAGCTCTTACTCCAACTTTGCTACAAACAGCTCTCAGCCCTTAGAGAGGTCACTCTCCTTCCTCAGTCCTTGGTTCCCTATGTGTAAAAGGAAAGGAATTATAAAGCGTCTCTCCCAGAATACACTCTGTGACGCTGAAATGCAGTTATGGCAAGGACGCAGTGACTGATTTTTAAATGTACTGCTTGGGTTAGTGTGTGTCTGGTCAAGATGGAAGGGAAGAAAGTCCACTTTCACAACATTTCTTTTAAGAGGGCAACGAAAAGGTAAAGGTGTTAAGGAGGTAAGATTTGAAAATTCAGGAAACTGCTCTCCTACTCAGTGATCATTTGCTGACCCTGTTTATAAGGGATAGAATGGCACATACAAGAAAGCAAAGGTTTTTATTTTAGAGAATGAAGTATCTGATTAGTTGACTTATGAGGTCATATTAATGTAGCCAAGGATAGGTTAACAACTAAACAGTATGCCAGATACTGTCAAGGAAATCAGTCAGCTGTTCACACTGAAACTCAGGCCACAGTTTTCTAATCATATTGGGCACCGTATAAACCATGCACAGATTCATGTCTGCCAAAAAAGAAAAAAAACACTTATTTTTTTGGATTTGGCACTGACTTACTGCCATAGAAAGAGCTACATGCAGAACTTATCACCTCTTCTTTCTGTAAAGTGGAAATAACAACACCTGCTTCTTACCCGTATGTTTAAAAACCTAATGATATGAAACAACATAATCCCCACAAAAGACAAAAACACGTAAACATGAGGCATTATCACCTTGGGGCCGGCTGTCACACAGATGGGCACTCAGGCACATTTAGGATTCCTCTCCTTCCTACTTGTCCTACAATTTGTTATATTTTGGTAGGTTTTCTCTTTCATGTTGCTTCAGAAGGCCAACTGTCAATTAGACTAACTATAAACTTTCTATAATGTTTCCACAAATTTAAACCTTTTTACTTGCCCTTCTATTTTATCATGGCAGGATATAATCACAGGAGTTAGTCAAGTTTGAATAGTCAGAACATCCTATTTAGGGTACAAAGTTTTATGTTTGGGGAAAAAAGTTATAAGGCCCTTTAAAAAGGGGGGAAAGTTGAGAACTATCTCATTCTTTTCCAATTTTTCTTTAAAGAAAAGGATAGAGTGGGGAGAAGGCCTTTTCAAATACTGTGAGGTATGGCTTGACTTAGGAAGATTTCATCCTACTCATCTTTTGGATTTTTTAAGGTAAGGGTCAGCAAACATTTTTGTAAAGGTCCAGACAGTAAATATTTTGGACTCTGAAAGCCAACTGATCTGTGGCACCTGCCTGACTTTGTAGTGCAAAAGCAGCCAGAGACAGCATGTAGATGAGTGAATGTGGTTATGATCCCATAAAACTTTACCTATGGATACTGTCATTGGAATTTCATGTAATTTTCACACATCATCAAATAGTATCCTTCTTATGATTTATTTTCAACCATTTAAAAATCTAAATACCATTCTTAGCTTAGCTACACAAAAAACAGTGGAGGATTTGACCTGAGATCCACGGTTTGTTCACCTCTCTAAGGTTGTTGGTGTCGTATTGTTCTGAGGGTCTCAGCTAAAAATGAGTGAGTGGACAGTAAGGTCAAACCTGATACTTGGAATATTTACATGTATATACACATACATGTATATTCACACATGCATATGTGTGCATACATGTAAGGACTGTGTGTGTGAATGTGTGCATATTTGCATAATACCCATGGAAATCTATTATTTGTATTTGAACATAATTGTTATTTGAGTGATGAAAAGATGTATGTTGCTCTGGGAGCATTTTCTATAATACATACAGACAAGTCAATTTTTAAAATTAATTCTCTCATTGACAAATATTTATTGGGCCTTTATTGAAGTAGCATAGTCTTACACATGTTTCTAAGACA